>CM032755.1:0-1200000 GCA_019155195.1 Avicennia marina
ACTTCTATTATTTCTCTCTTATCATCGGAGTACACTGGTCACTGGCTCTTCCAGCACATTCTTCATCACATCCAGAGTCTTCTTAACTTAATGGAGGTGCGCATCACACATATTTTCAAGGAGGCCAACCAAGCTGCTGATCTTCTTGCATCCGAGGCTTGCGAGGCGTCCCATCTCATTGTCATCCATGGGCAGCAAACTCAGGGTCACATACGTGGAATACTGCATCTCGATTCGATTGGGTACCCATATTTCAGATTTCATTAGTCCCGCCACCCATCTATGTTCTTTAACTGTAAAGGAGTAGTACTCCTTATTTACTTTTTCCAAAGCTTCCTTGTAATTGGCATTGTGAGTTTATGAAGATGGGATGAGGACCCCGAAAAGTGCCTCGCGCCTTTGGCGTTTTCTCAAAAAAAAAAAAACCCTAAACCCTAAACCCTAAACCCCAAACCCCAAACCCCAAACCCTAACCCCAAACCCCTAAACGCCACGAAACCCTAAAGAGAGGTTGGAGGAAATGAAAAGGGGAGGAAAAGGGGGGGGGGAAATAAAGGAGGGGAGGGGGGAGAACAGGGGGGGGGGGGGGGGGGAAAGGGGGGGGGGGGGAGAAAGAAAAAAAAAAAAAAAAGCGAGGGGTGAAAAAAAGGGAGGAAGAAGAAGGGGTGGGGGAAGGAAAAAGAAAAAAAAAGGGGAACGGGGGGCGGAAGGGGGGGGAAAAAAGAAAAAAGAAGGGGGGGGGAGAGGAAAAAGGAAGGGGGAGAAGAAAAGAGGAAAGGATAAAAGGAAGTGAGAAAGGTGGGGGGAGGAGAAAAACGGGAGGGGAAAAAGGAAAAAAGGTGGGGAGGGGGGAGGGCAAGAGAAAAAAAGGGACGGGACGGAAGGGAAAGAGGGTTTTCCTCTCTATCCGCATATTTCTCAATACTCTCTTTCATTTTCTCTAATTCTAGGTCTTCCCCTTTCTACTCGTGCTTTTTTCTCCCCTGTCTGTACACCTTCCTCCCCAAACTTCTATACCCCCTCCCCCCCCCCCCCCCCCCCCAACCCCACACCCCTCCACCCCCACCCCCCCTTCACCCTCCCGCCCACCGACCCCTCCCCGCGATCCCTCACCCCCCCCCCCCCCCCCCTCCACCCCCCCCCTCCCCCCCCCCCCCCCACCACTACCCCTAAACCTTAAACCCCTGCCTCATGACATTGGCAGTTTTGTTTTTAAAAAAAAATCCTAAACCCTAAACCTCAAACCCTATAACCCCTAAACCCACAAATCCTCATAACAATCTTCTATAGAATCTATTTGTTTAAGGACACAAAAATGATCTCAAGATGATGATTTATTTCCCATCTTGCAAGAGGAAGCTCAAAAAATACAAGCGACTATCTCCGTTGGAAGTAGAGAAGACTGGACCGCCAAACATTAACACAAAATATAACAGAAAAAACCTTATTAGCAACCTACTAGAAGAATTATTAGAGCTTCTTCTAAGCCTACCAATCACAATTTATGATGAAGATGTTGGTTTGGAATATAAGGGGAGTTGGAAAAGGCAGTAAACAGAAACTTTTATACAATTTGTGAAAAGATCATCATCCTGAAATACTTGTTAGCTTTCAACCTTTCATACAGCTACATGAAATATTTATATGCAGAAGGTTTGGATTTAAATTAGTTGTTGCAAACATTACCAACAAAATCTGGTGCTTTGCCATGGAAGATATTAACATTGAAAATATGAAAGTGACTAGATAGAATCTTTTGCTCATTCACCTAGGTAGAATTATTTGAGTGCACAAGAGTGATCCATCTCCCTAGAAGCTTTGGAAGACATCACATTGGAAGGGAGACTGCAATGTTTCTTCATAGTTCGGTATCTCACTGCCAAAACCTAAGAAGCGCAAACCGAAGATTGTTTTATGGAACAAACCCCCAGCAGGTTGGTTCAAACTTAATACCAATGGGGCTTCTTAAGAAAATCTAGTATTGTTAGGGCAAGAGCTATCTTGAGAGATGATAATGGTGACGTAATTTTTGCTTATCAACAACCACTAGGACATATAACAAATGCATTGGCAGAATCGACAGCTTTACAAACAAGACTAGAAATTTTTTTGCAAAGAGGAGTTAATAATATTTGCATCAAAGTTAATGCAAGTGTCATTCTTTCACCGTTGTCTTCCACCAGATCTGGCTTTTGGATCCTTTAGCATACCTTGCAGAAAATAAGAGATATTTTGAGCCATTTGGAGCATAAATTTCACATGTTTACGGGGAAAGGATTTGGTACTAACACATGTCTTAGTAACTCTAAGCCAATTTTAAGTCTTCTCTTTAGTGTGTTATGAGGACGTTTTGAAAATAAGCAACTGACTTACTTGCAACTCAAGTATGCCACAGGCAAAACTTTACAACCCTGTTCAAAGATTAGATTCATGGCAAATTTAGGGGTTTATATATAATATAAAATTTGCACAGTACAATTTATATGGGTGCACAATTATTTATAACTTGTATTATTTTATAAGTTGGGATATAATAATACATATATTTTTATTTAAAAACCAAAATCATGTTAAAACATTTAATAAGAATAAAAAGTAGAAAAGAAATGTTGTATGAGAGAGAGAGAGAGAGAGAGAGAGAGAGGAGAGAGAAAGAGAGAGATGAGAGAAGATAGAGAGAGAGAGAGAGAGAACACGTTGCTCATAAGAAGGATAAAAGTAAGAGAATAAATATAAATGATGAGAGTGAGAGAGAACACGTTGCTCGCTAGAAGGATAAAAGTAAGAGAATAAATGTAAATGATGTACAATAAAGATACAATTATTTTTGCAAATATTTTTTGATATATCATTATTGTTTTGATTCATTGTGTTTTTAATATGCAAATGCATTAATTATAGTTCAATCTTGAGTATCTATTTTTTTTTAATCGAGTCTCGGTCCTAGTGATAAAATCTTGGACATTTTAGTTTATTTTGTAAATATACTCTTATTATGTTTAAATTAGTAAATAGTAAATAAGTGTAAAGGAATAAATCTACTTTATCTACTTAAATAATTATTCAAATCTAATTAATCATTTTATCTTTACTGTATTATTTAATGCAAAGTTTTTATTGTAATTTTTTTAGTTCACCATGTTAAATTATTAGACTAACATTATTTTCCTTTATTATTATTTTTATTTCATAATTTCATAATTTATTTTTATCTTCTAAGCCATTTCTTCGTCTTCTTTGTGAAATTTGTAATATATATTTAATTTTCAAATGATTTAATTCTTATAATTAAAATTATGAAAAACAAAAAAAATTATTTCATTATAGTACCACTATTATAATTTTTTTTTTACTTTGTGCCATTTTTTTTTATCTCTATTAGCATATTTTTAATTTGCTTCACAACAATAAAGTTATCTGCTAATAGAAAGCACATTCAATGCATGTACATAATTATAGGAATAAATAAATAATATCTTATATTGTCTATGAAATAATACATAAAGAGATAAATTGAAATAAAATAATAAACTCTAAATTTAAAAGATAAGGTTAAAGAAAAAAATAGAATAAATGAAAATTGAAAGACACCAAATGCTTATGTGTATAAATAAAAAATACTTTCCAAATAGAAATACTATATCATTTATAAAATTAATAAAACATTAAGAAAAAGATCAAAGTAAACTTGAATGGAATAAAATTTTGAGGGATAGATTAAAAGAGAGATAATACAAAGATTAAGAATACTTTAGTAATTTTATATCATGCAATTAATTTTTCATATATTATTTTACTATATAGTATATAATTGATTTAGATATATGTAATATGATATGTGATTTTTTTTCTAGATTATAATCTTTAATATATAACACATAGGTGACATTTAAACATATTATATGATAAAAAAAGTTACGTATATTAATAAGAGTTTCCACTTTAAAATTTTAGATATACATCTACCAAGCCACCACAAATTAACAATACGGCATTATCTCTCTATCCTTTTCGTTTAACTCACGAAATTGTCATGACTTTCATATTTTAATTGGAGAATTAATGGCTTTCTTTTTTTTTTTTTTCTCGTTTCAAATAATTTTTTGAGACAAAGATATTTCTTTCCACAAACATTAAACCAGAAATATGTATCTTAATAATTTCAGTATAATTTATATTCCCAGGAATAAAGGATGGTGATATCAATTTTTTAAATGTATATTTAAATTTACTCATACTAATTTTCACACGCACACATAATCGATCCTTAAAATATTTAAAGAATTTCACTACATTAATAAAAAAAATGTTTTCTTTTATTTAATTCTAGTCCACGAGAAAAGTGGGCTCGCCGCTAAAATCGTTTCGGCCTTATAACGTTTCGGTTCGCGTCTAGGAAAAGCGGGATACTTATTTCTGTATTCTCTACGTCTTTCGCAGTCCCGTAGCCTGATCTCTCAATAGAGTCGTTTCTTGTCTGGTATTCTAGGGTTTCGAAGACTCTTCTATCCAGAAAACAAAGCGATAACTGTCAACGGAATTACTAATATCCATACACACACTTTTGCTTCGTCTCACTCATCCGTGATCCGTCAAATATTTATGGGCCGTCTGTACTGTTGATTTGCGTAGCAAATTTTTTTTGACGTTTTTTCTTCTTTCAGGGTGTGCTCTTTCGTAGCAGATACTGCAGAAGAGCTAGACAAGATAAGCGATGCCGCCAATTTCCAATAAAGAACTGGAAGAAAGGCTTACCTCAGCTGGGAGCAGTCTTCTTCAGTATCCCTCTACGACCGATGAACTCCTTCCCCTTCTGGATGTAAGCACCAATCCTCCTAAAAAAGAAAGAGAAGAAATTTACCCGCGTTGCCTCACTAATGGTGTTTCATTTCTGCGAGGGTTTGATTTTTTGTTAGAGTTGATAAACAAAGAAGACATTATTTTGATTGTCATTGTTTTAGTTTATTGGGATGCGCCTGTTTGGAATTTATTTTTTGTTCTCAGTATATTAGTTTGTTAGCCGTTGAAATTGGTATGTTTTTCACTTGTAAAAAATAGGTCCATCTGCGCCATATTTAATAATTCATGGAGTCGTGTACAGAGCGGCTGCATTGTTCTGCTTATTTCAATATTATAGGAGTTATACATTTGCGTAAGTTGAGCATAATTCATGGTCAGTTTGAATCAACAGTGTAGGCTTGTTGCTCAATCCAATCTAATAATTTTGCCATTTTTTCATATTTGTTCTTGCCTCATAAGCTTGCATCACCTCTTTGGTCAAAATTGCTATAATCAGTATTTGGATGCTTAATTAGATTTGACCTGCTATCTGTTTTTCTTAGGCAATACCTGCTATTTGTTTTTCTTATCTTCAAAACCACAACTTCTCAATGTTTTTGGAAAAATAGAACAATTAACATCAGAAGTGCATTTGTAATTTTTTTTCTGTTGCTTTTTAATGCTAGAATACAATTGTCACTCATAACACTTAAGGATCTACTTACTGAGTGTAGGTTTTCATCACTTTACAAGCAAAATCACCAGTTTTTATTATTTTCCCGAAGGGAAATAAGAGCAAAAGTAAAAGTTTTGAAAACAAAGTGAAAAAAGGAAGATTCTTGTTAAAGTCCTTTAGATTCTTCCTATCTTTTCTGCAAGCTTCCTCTTTCATTCATTTGTGTGATGACAAAAGCCTTCAGAACTTGTTCCAACTTTGTGCTGAACAGAAGCTTGATCTTCTTCAACATTCTAAATCTATTGAATTAACATTATTCAGGTATTTGTACAATTTTTTATCAGTGATAAGCATTCATTAGTATGATATAGAAATGCATGTGCATTTTATCCACTTATTATATTGTGACTGTCCATATAGTGATGAGGATGAAGAAAATGATTATGTAAAACATGTTGAAGTTTGTGCTTCTACTTTCTTGGTGTTTGGTTTCCTATAAATTGTGTTCTTGGATCTGGTTTAAGAGAATCGAGGGACTTCTATCAAGAGTGGAGCAGTCACCTGCCAAATCCATGCAAACTGCCCTTTCTCCACTAACAAAGGCACTGGTCGCAGAAGAGCTAGTTAATCATTCTGATGTTGATGTAAAGGCAGGCGTAGCTTCTTGCATCAGTGAGATAACCAGAATTACTGCACCGGATGCTCCATATGATGATGACCAAATGAAGGTGGCATTTTCACTTCCATCCCTACCTCTCTACCCCCGTACTCCCCTGCCCCCCTCTCTGTGTACATGTTGATGACACTTTATATGGTTTCAGGATGTCTTTCAATTGATTGTGTCATCCTTTGAGAATTTGTCTGACGTATCCAGCAGATCCCATGAAAAGAGAGCCACTATACTGGAAACTGTGGCCAAAGTCAGGTCCTGTGTCATCATGTTGGATTTGGAATGCGATCAGATGATAATTGAGATGTTCCAACATTTCTTTAAAGCCATTAGGTAAAAAATTGTGTTATGCAGCTTAATTGGTACCGTATGGATCCAGTGTTCTCATCGCTGTATACTTATTTAATTTTTTATTTATTGTTCTGGTAAACAATTTTTTGCTTTTTATTTATCAAGTGTTAGATGTTAATGGCAACTTGAATTTGAAATTTTTAGCTTTATTGAATCCGAATTGGGCAATCTTCTTGAAAAGACACTATAAATTTCAGATATTTGAGATTGATTAGGAATCACATGGTATATTGGGGAACAGATTTTGAGAGAGCACATGTCGGTTATCATTACAAATGAGTCTTTAGAACCTACATGATTATTAGTATGAATACTAGTAAATGCTGCTCAATCGATGTGTTTAATTGAAATTTTTTTCAAACTAAAATAGTTTGATTGTGAATTTTAACATATCGATAGTCATATTATAAATACAAAAAACAAATTTCTTACATAGTTTATGAAGAGAAGATATATTTTTTGCTTCAGTTATCAATAACTTATGCAACCTGACAAAATCCTTCTTCATTAATACATCCAAAAAATTTGGTATTTTGGGATTAAATTTCTCATGATTTGTTGCTTGAAATGGGCTTTATTTCATCTCAACTGCTTATGTCTTGCTATTTTGCTACATCCAGAGCTTATCATGCTGAAGTTATCTTTACATCCATGGAGACAATTATGACTCTTGTTTTAGAAGAAAGTGAAGATATCTCCCCAGATCTACTCTATCCGATTTTGGCTACCTTGAAAAAGAATGACGAGGTTGTTTCTTTGGTCCTTTTTGCCAACTCTTCTCTTGCATGTTCCACGTGCAGCTTATAAAGAATACATTGACAGGCTGTTTTGCCAATTGCAAAGAAATTGGCTGAGAGAGTTATTCACAATTTGGGGGACAAGCTTAGACCTTATTTGATGCAAGCATTAAAATCTTTAGATGCTTCTTTGGATGACTATAGTGAAGTTGTATCTTCCGTGTGCCGAGAGAAAACTGGTATACACGGGCATGATAATGAAAGCGTCTTAAAAGATCAGCTGGTATGCTTCTGTCTGTTCATAATTTATTATTCTGTTTCATGGAAATTTATCTGATCTCTGGTTCACTAACATGTGGCCATGTATTCTATTGATGCTTTTCAGTCATATTTTATTCTAGTTGTAAATTAGCCACCATTTGATTAATCAGTGATGTTGCTTGTTCAATTTTGGTCCATTTTTGTGTGAGTGCATTGTCTGGTTCTGTCATTTTGTGAGCTCACGACTGTGACATATTTGATTTTGTTAAGTTCCATTATATGGTAATGACTATTGTATTCCAGTACTCCACTGAAGTTCTAGAGGCAGAGACGTGTGGCTTCTTGGATTTGATGAAGATCCCAGTCACAATGCATAATTTTTTCATTGAATATTTATATTGATGTTTCTGAACAATAGCTAAAATGATGTCGTGCCAGTTGAACTTAGATTTTGGTATTGAATCTTGATTTACCGTGCTAATGTATTATAAATTTGAAGGAAGTCCACAAGTGCTTCTTTGTTTAGTCGGTAATTTTGTGAAAATATTTGCTCATGTTTGTTTCATGGATTTCCTCATGCCATGAATTTTTATAAGCTGATAAGAATCTAGGTAGACTGTCTAGTTCTTAGTTAATGGTTTCCTATTTCCTTTTTTGGGATTTTCTTCCTTGTACCAACATCAACATGTAGCTAAAAATGCTTTTTTGGTTCCTTTCTGTTGTTTTCATGGGGTGTGTTTGCTCCGTGATAAAACAGCACTAAACAATTTTCTCTGCCGATGCATTCTCTCCCCATTATTTTCTTCCAGCTATCTTGCATTCCCTGAACGCCATTTGTTGTTATGATGTAAAATTTTATCACGAGATTGCTATAACCTGTTATTTGGCTTGTATGCTTATCAAAATTCAGAACCTGGACTATCCTATAGGTGTATTGTACATATAACATTTAGAAATTCCGTGCCATCACTGCAAGTCCAGCATGCAGCTGCTTATGAACTAGTCTGCTTCTGTAGTGATCGGAATTGATTGAAAATGTTTAATATGGAATAGACAATTGATTAACTTGTTTGTCCTCTTATTTGTTGTATTGACACCCCATGCTGAAAGTGTAAAAGCTGTAGTGGTTGGGCACAGGAGTTGTCAGGACTTGGCTGCAATCTAAATTCCACAATCTTGCTGAATTCTTTTTAGTAAGTCAGGCAGTATGTATTGTCTATGTCAGAAGAGTTGATCATTGTGAGCCATGCCCCGTCACATTTCTGATAAGCCTGGAAAATTATTGTTGTCTTTTTCCTTTTGGAATCTGTAGTATCTCATTGTTGTCTGAGCAGGTGGCTGAGGATGGTATAGAAAAGACCAATTCTCAAGATAAAGGCCCCACTGTGGTTAAATCTCCAAAGTTAATTGTGAGTAATGGTATTGGTGAGACAGGGACTGAAGAAACCATGGCAGATGCAAATTCTTTGAAGATGGCTGATTCTAGCCACCAGCTTGATGCCAAATCAGTGTCCAATACTGTGTCTGATGATTGTGGTGCTGATAAAGCAGTGAAGTTGGAAACCAAGCCTGAACATGCAGAAGCTGAGCAGGTGCTATGTAACCGTGAAATTTCTGATAAAGATGTGCATATTTCTGCAATTGAGGTTAAACCTGTTGAAACAGCTAAATCTTTGGATGAAGTGAGAGAAAATATTATTCAGTTTTCACCATCAAAATCACCAGAGAATGAGGCTGTAGATGTACCATCGCCAACCCAAAGTGGCAGTCTTGATGAGAGCCAATCTAAAAAAGATAGTTTGGAAAAGAGGAATGAAAACTTGGTTCGAAGAGACGTAGTATCTCTTGATAGTGCATCTGAGAAGGCATCTGAAAGAGAATGTATTCCAGAAGCAAAGAAGCAGCGGAGGTCTGGGAAAAAACGAGCTGATGAGGCAACTGACAAGGGTAAAGCATTGACTGAGAAAGGTGTATCCAAGAATGATGGTGGTACAAGTGATTTAGGGGCAAGATCACTAGACCAGGCAGAAACACTGGTGGATGCTGGTGATGAAATGGAGGATGCATCCTCATTGAGGAAGAAAGATGACAAAAAGAGTGGACGTGTGAAACCTACCTTGGAAAAAGATGTTACGAAATCTTCTGCAGGAGATGATCATGGAAAAGTAATTCAGTTTTCCGATAGAAATATCAATTTAGTTTCAGTTACTTTACTGGATTACTGTATTCTTTTATTCATCTAATGTTACTTTTTTGGCTCATCATGTAGGACACAGATATGTTGCCAAAGTTGCCTTTAAAATCAACAAAAGATGAAGGAATCCAGGAAGAAGCCACTGGAGTGAGTACCAAGAGAAAGCGAACTCCTGGCACAGAGAAAGTAATTACTTAGATGTGTTTTCTTGTACTATTTAAATTTCATGTGCCATAAAAGTCAGGAGTTCCTTACACCAGCATCTTTGAAGTATAACATATAAAAATAAAGGAATGGGACTCATTGTGTGAATGGTTGCACCAAGTTGTAGATCGCTTGCCTTTCTTTTAGTTTGTCAGATTACTTACTCTGTCTTGTCTTATACCCAACTTCTAATAATGGTTACACAATCCCGAATGGGTTTGTCTTTTCATGTATTAAAAATTTTGCTTGAGGCTGTGTCAACATGAATGAAAAGTGTGTAGAAAATAAAATTTCCTGTGGAGTAGGTGGGAACAATGAACTGTTAGATGTAAAGTTATAAGCATTGATGACTGGGCCTAGATATTCCAAAAATGTTAATTAATCTTTTATGTAAGATTTTTCATGAATAATGTGGGTCTGGGAAACTTTATAGTGGAAACTAATTCTGACAATAGCTAGGTGTCGATCTTCATTGGTTTTAGTTTAATTGGTGGAGTTTATTTTGATAGGATACCGGTTGTTACTATTGAGTTTGAATTTGTGAGGTATATTGTGCTGAGAATGTTGTGAGATTACAGAAGTTGGGAAACATGGGTTGCTTTGCCTTACCATAGTTTTATATGGCAACACAAGGTGAGGGACCATTTTGAAAAAAACTCCAAAACACATGAGAAGCTGCATTTGCATCCAGAGAAGTTGTGTCTTTTCAACACATTAAGTTCACACTCTTTATTAATTCAGTTTAATTTATTGCTGTTTGTGGCAGGCATCTGGATCTATTGAATATGGAGAGAATTTAGTTGGTTCTAAAATTAAAGTTTGGTGGCCACAGGATCGGATGTAAGTGATTTATTTACATTTATATTGTACAGTTTGGTGATTAATGGCTAAATGAATGCATGTTCTACTGCTTTTTGGTCATCTTTACCAGGTTTTACGAGGGTGTAATTGCATCTTTTGATCCTGTCAAGAAAAAGCATAAGGTCAGTGTAGGAAAAGCTAGATCCTGTGCTTTGTTATTGCTTTGCCAGTAATGTTTTTGTTGCTTATAAAGCCCCTTACTTGAATTCATGATTCTCTCTTAAATAGGTCTTGTATACTGATGGAGATGAAGAAACACTAAATCTCAGAAGGCAACGCTGGGAATTTGTTGGAGATGACATAGTTTCTGATGGGGTAACTTGCTGATTCTTATTAAAGCTAATTTCTTCCCCAAAAACTGTTGCTCACTATTTTTCTGAACAGGACCATGTTGATGAACGCTCAAGTCATGAAGCTTCTTTTGATGTGTAAGTGTCCATCCTTGTTGATTCTGATAGTCTTCTACTCTCTTCTTAAGAATCCTATCTTAACCCTATAACATGGGAGGGAAAGCATTTATTCTAACTTTGAAGACTTGCATGAGTCATCACCTTAAATGTAATGCTATTATGATTGTATACTTGAACTGCTGTTGTGGGCGCGAGATTTGTCTTCTTCTCAAATAACTCACACGTCTACTCCCACACCCACCCAGTGTATCCTGAGACACTTAGGGTAAGATTGAGATTTGAGAGTATGACCAATCTATGTGCCTCTGGAATTTCATACTTTTCTTAATTTAGTGCTTTATTACTTAATTGGCTAAGTAACTCTTCCAGTCAATATATATGTTTGCTTCTCCTTTCATAGCTACTTACAATATATGTTATCTTGGATGAAAATGTCAAAGCGTGCTAGCTGTTTTTCACTTATGGATCATGTCACAGTGGCCATATTTGGATCCATATTACACACCATCGAAATCATTTATTCTTAACTTAACACATCAAAAGTTCACTTTTTTAGCTCTCTCTCTCTCTCTCTCTCTCTCTTATTTTCACACTATTTTTAAATTTTCATGCCAAATTTTTATCCTTCCTAAATTGGATCTATACATAGCCAGTATGTTTTAGGTAATGATTTTGATTTGTTCCAATTTCATCTATATTTAATTGGTTTGAAGAGAATAAAAGGAGAGAATAATCCATTGGGACATCTGTTACTGGTTTTGCTGATATGTTTTCCCTTAACCAGGCAAAAGAAGAAGAAAGGGAAAACAAACCCTGAAACATCAAACAAGCGGCGAAAGGTGGAGGGTTCCCCAAAAAGGTTTGCACACACACACACACAGTGCTCAATCATCCTATGCCTCTTTTTACGAGGACAATGGTGTATGAAGAATGACCAATAATTACTTCATTTTTGCAGTAAAGTAAAGGATACTGCAATGAAATCTGGTGGCAAGTCCAAGTATGATGGCAAAGCAGAGTCAAAGTGTAAAGATAACACTTCGAAGCCCAGTAGAAGATCTGTAGATGATACCATTAAATCTAAAGATCATTCTGAAAAACTGGGGAGGAAATTTCTAGGTGAGTCTGCCAAAGCATCAGGTAGATCCAAAGATGATGCCAAAACTCCTAGCCACTTGAAACAAGACAGCCAAAAAATTGCCAAGTCAAAAGGTAGAACCCCACAAAGTGGTAAAACTCTTGGTGCCAGTGGTACCAAAATGGCTAAATCCAGTTCATCAAAGGTGAAAGAAACTAATCAGATGAAAGAAAAAACTGCGGACCTGGCAAAATCATCAGAAACGGCCAAAGGGAAATCGGCGGATGCTGCAAAGAGGCAAGAAAGTGAGACCAAGAGTGGAAAGAAACGGAGAAGGTGAAGCATGTGTTGTATCCGGTCCAATCTTGAGCTGCATTATCCTGTCTTGTGTCGATTTAAGACATCCTGCAGTTTCTTTAGTATTGGATATGAAATTAGATTTGGAGATGAACTTAACGAATGTAATATCCATCTACGGTAGGTTGTTATGTCCACGACTAGGTTTTCGATTGGTCTGTGTTTTATGGCTGTAATGGTTGATCTTGTGTGTGTGTCAGTTCCGTATTCTTTTGCTACCGCTCGAGGATGGTGGTGTCAAGATGGCTTGGGGCTTTATTGCATTGGAGTGGGTTTTAAAAATTTGAAAATCGGTGAGGTTTGGGTCAAGCTGGGTTCATTTTGGTTTTAATCTGCCTGTTCCTTGTGTAACGGCTTTGTTGGGTTGGGACTTAATATTTTAAAATTGATCAGGGTTTGGGCTGGAATTGTGTGTTTTGAATTTAATTAAAAATTAGTTGAAGTTCATAATTTTATAATTGTAAAAGGTATTTCTAAGCTCTATGTTGTTAATACTATATCTTTAGTATTATAAATAAACTTATTTAAATGAAGGCAATGTTTGTTTTTATGTTGTATATTTAAAAATGCACATTATGATTATTATATTTTTAATATTATGTTTTTTTTAATTATTTTTATATAATTATCAATAAAAATACATCTAAACACACATTTAAAAATAGAAACAAACATTATCAAAGGAAATCTTGTGAGTCGTCCGCTAACATGAATAACTTTTAATAAAAGAGAGGAGTAGACAAAAATAAATATTAAAATAAAATATAGGTATAATTGCATTTAATATTAGACAACTTACCCCAGTTGCAATATGAATTTTCTGGGATCCACTTGAAAAATAAGAAATTTTCTTTTATTAATTGACTTTGCTAACTAAATTTTAAAAAGATTCATTAGAATTATCTTGCAAGATATAATCTTTATTCTTCTAAAGTAGTTCTATAATTTAAAATGATATCTTATAAATCACATGCCTGTATTTATTTAAGGTTAGGGGTTTTATAATCGTTATGTTTGGTCCATCGTTTTCATTTAAAATTTCAATAATTTTAAATAGAAAGAAAATTGTTTATTACAATTAAATTTCAGTAAATTGTGCATACACATATATGTCGTAATTATTATATTAATTTGTTGCTTAAAGATGCATAATTATATTAATTTGTAATATCTAAAGTTTCACTTTATTTATTTATCTTTTTTATGTATTTTCATAATTTTCCAAAAAATTGAAATTTTGGATATTTTCATATTGTTATTGCTTCTAAAATATATTAAAATCAAAATATATCACTAAAAAAATGTAGAATTGTATTAATTTTTAAAGAGTTCATAATTTAAAATTTCTAAAAATATCTATTAAATTCAAATTTTTAATACCTTTTATATAGATGTAGATAAATTATATATATTTACTACAAATTAACATATTATTACTAATATTTGAATGGACTATTTGAACACACACACACACTAGCAATTCATGCATACTCGGTGTTTGTAGCATAAAATTAAAATATAATTTATCATGTACGTATTTAAAATTGTGCTTTATAATTATGTTTATTTTGGGTTTTATGCATGTATATTTTATTTTGTACTTTATCATCTAACATAAATTTTCTATTTTCAAAAAAATAAGTTATTATTTTTAAAATTTTGTTACAAATTTATATAGAATGAGAGAAAATGAAAAGTTAAAGAGAAAAAATTGAATAAAAAGAAATAAATTAAATAAAATTTAATTAAAAGGATAAAAAGGAATATGTCGAAAGGGAAAAGGTAAAAAAATAAATAAAGTTATAAACTACTATAGATATAGATTTCTTAACGAGGGCATTTTAAAAAATCTATTACATGACCAAAAATATTACTCTAAAGGTCCTACACTTTGTAATATAATATACATGTATTACTATATTATCAGTTAGATAGAATAATTGGAAAGAAAAAAAAAAAAGCTTATTAAGGTCGCGAGCTTTTATAGAGAGAAATGAGTTCAAATTCGAGTTGAATAAAAAACTCGAATCCAAACAAGTTCAGTTCAATCTGGATTCAATCTTTAATCATGTCGAAATAAGTTAAAACTCAAATTGTTCCCTTAGTTAAGAGTGAGACACATGTCTAAGCGTTGGAGTCTTGAAGAGTCATCCAGAAAGAGAAAGAGATCCATATTGTACGAATGGTCGGAAGTGTAGTTGACCAAAAAGCATTTATAGTACTTACAAAAATATGTATGAATTGAGGAAAAATATAATATCTATGCCATGGAGCCAATCAGCGAATGTTTTTAAATTTACTTTTAAAGCAGACCAACATTTGGTTTAGTAACCAAATTCTAGGTTAAGGTCTTCCGCCTTAAAAGTAATGTGCTTTGGGATTGGGTTGAGTTCGTACGGAATTTTTTAAAAAAAATTATTGTTTTATGCTGGACCGATTAAATTAGATTCAATTTGTTTTGAACTCAGATCTTCCAGATCTAGTATATATCCATTCTAATTTGAATTTAACCCCTTTGTCGCCTTTAATTGTCATTAGTGCTTCACATATTATTTTGTTATCAGAAGACATATTTATATATATATATATTTTTAACAAATTAATTATTATTTATATACACTACCATATTATTCAATCATATATTCAATTTGTTTTGAACTCAAATCTTCCAAATCTAGTATATATCCATTCTAATTTGAATTTAACCCCTTTGTCGCTTTTAATTATCATTAGTGCTTCACATATTATTTTGTTATCAGAAGACATTTATATATATATATATATATCTTACAAATTAAATATTATTTATATACACTACCATATTATTCAATCACACCGGCGCGCGCACACACAAGCACAATACGAACATTAAAATTTTCACTATGTCAAAATTTTATCCCAAACGTACTTATCATTCACGTCCATATCACCAACCTAGCTTTTATCATCTATTTCATTTATCAATGTATGAAATTTATCGGCAGTAACTTTATTAGTTATGAATTCCACAGTAACAAATAATTAATTTCGCTAAATTGCATTGAAAACTAGTATAATAATTGATTATTTTATTCATTTTTAAAATTATACAAATTTTCACATTCTTTCCAATTGGATTTTTTTTAATTTTATCATATATTCTATATATCAAATGCATGCAGATATATAAATAATTTCTTAATTATATACTTGAATGTGAATTACATGCTCTTAGCATGCATCTATAAACTAAAACATTAGATACATTTAAGTGTGAGATAGAATAGATGATGCAGAGAGATTACTTGTGATGTTAGAAATTTCATAGAATGTTATTATTATTCTTTTTATAAACATAGGAGTTTAGTTGTTCAATATTACATCTAAAAAAGCACGTAACTAGAAAATTGTTTTAAATATTTTGTAATTTTTGAAGTGGATGTCGGAAAACGAATAATCGCACTAAATCACATGGGAAGATATTGCAACTAGCTAGTTACTTAAACTGATAAAAGTTTATTTTGATTCACCTGGAATTATGATTCCAAATTCGATAGTGCTACTTGAATTGAGATTGTCCAACATTTCCTCGCGTAGGATAGACTTTCACTTTTCACTAACTTCATTTATGTAATTTCTCAATTGGTTAACGAATCTGCAGAAATGATGTTAGCTATTGACGATAGTTCATCTAAACTTCATTAGCATCTCTGGCAAATTGTCCAAAATTCTCTCTTAGCACTTACTAATAGGATGTAGCGTATAACTTTCAATCAACAGATTTATTTTGTATCTCAGTTAATCAACAGATAAAAAGGTGAATATTAACAGAGTCAACCTGTTGATAAATTTTCCAAATTCTTAATCTTTGGACAAGTAAAAAAATAGAATTCAGAACTCAAACGATAAGAAAATTCCCCAAGTAAATTCGTTTCATATGGGCGCCTTCAAAAATCTTGTAGGAATAACACATCTACACAAAGACGTCACAATTTCCAGGAAGATAAACAAAAGACAACTGATACTGCATTATCAAAGCATTACGAAACATCCCTCGAATGCAAATTCGATTGTCCGAGCAAGCTTCTGCGCATTAACTTGTGCCATAATGTCGAATGATCTTTTCTAGCTAACATTGTGGTATGAGTCAAAAATAGCATCAGCAAGGTATTCACACTTGGCCGAAGATAATCCAGCTAAGGATATTCTTCCATCCTTAGTCATGTAAACGTGCCACTTATTGGTCATGCTCTCACTCTAGTTCAAACAATGGGTAAAAATATTAGTATAGGATTAGACAAAAGAATTTTGACATTGAGAAAAGTTATCAGAAAAATCATTCACATTCAAATGCAACTTTTCTGAATAACTAGTAAAATTTGTACACTCTATACATATGTAAATTTTTTATAAATTATAATATTATTGTATTTTAGTTCATAAAATAAAATTATTTAATATTAAATACTATATAGAATATTTAAAATAATAAAATAAAGAGATATCAAGAAAATTAGAAAAAAAAAAGAAGATAAAATATAAAAAACACAAACAAAAAATTTTAAAAAGAAAATTAAAAATAAAAATGTGATTGTACAATGTGCAAAAATAATTAAAATAAAACAATGATGAAAGATCAAAAATTTTAAAAAATGAAAAAATTGAGAGAACATATAAATATAAATTGTAAGTTAGATGAAACGTAGGAAAAAAATAATAAGAAGAATAAAAGTATTTAACACAAGGGTAATTATATAAATTTATTTTGTGTAACCAAATTAGCCTTGAACTCTTAATAATTCAAATATAGATATAGATATGGATGCTGTACCTGAGCTTTGTTCAGGCCTGTGAATGAGAACATGCCAATCTGTCTGAGAATAAAAGACCAGTCCTTCCCACTGCGGTCCTTTGTAGTCAAACTATCATATAGTTTCTTTCTAACACTCTTTATCCTTCCAGCCATCAATTCCATCTCCTCTTTCCATTCATTGAAGAGATCTGAGTTGCCTACAACATTAGAAACAATCCTTGCTCCATGTACAGGTGGATTTGAGTACATCGGCCGCGCAAGCCTTTTCAATTGGCTTTTTACCCTGCAGCAACCACCACAGGTGACCCTAGTGTTTTTTTATTGCTAACTTTAGCACTTAAAACAATTATCATACAACTGTAAAGCAAATTTATAGCTAAATTTAGCACTTAAAACAATCTCTATATTGAAATTTTTTACAATAGGGGCATTTGTTAGGAGCCATAACTAGGATTAACACAGCTAACATTGTCGATATCAAGTCAACTCTCCCCCAAAATCCTCATATGCAAAATGATGATTAAATGAGTTAGCCTGCGCTACTAAATTAATTTGTAAACACTAAATTCCCAAGTGTTTAACCATTTTAGTGGAAACTGAAATAATCGACACTCAAAAATTTCAGAAACCCCAACAAAAGCAAAGACTTGGAGTAGATAGGACAAATGGCAGCAGGGCATCTAAAAAATGTCTAGAATATAACATCAACCCAAACAAGTTATTTCATTCATCTTGAATATATACATGCTTGACAGCTCCACCACAAATATGACAAATTGGTGATGTAGGGTAGAAGTCATATTCACTTCATAATTCTTGTCAATCAGCACTTTGCTCATCTACACAGAATGTTAACAGAAAAAAATGAAAACATGACAAGACAAGAATGCTCCTCTTATTTACCTTTGTGCAACGTCAGATGACGAACAGACAGCATTAATTGCTCCAATCCTTTCTGCGTAGAGACCCAAATTCTTACTGTAAGACTGAGCAACCAGAAGCTCCATGCCACGGGCAGCAAACAATCTCACAGATGATGCATCCGTGTCAAGGCTCCCACTTGCAAAACCCTAAATTCAGATTGCAACCCAGAAGAATTATCAATTTTAAGTTCCTTTTGGTATTCATTTAAAGGACATACATGTCTACTTGCTTTTTGATTTTACAAATATTCAGAATATCTTCTTTAAAATCATTGTTACCCATATCTCACCAAACAAAATTAATTGGCAACACCTTCAACTGTTCAACATAAATGCAGCACTATTATAAAACTGTATATTCTAAGCCTCATGTATAGTTAACAAACACACATAAGAGAGTACCTGGTATGCAACATCAAAAAATGGAATGTGGTTCTTTTCCTGAATGACATCAGCAATTTTTTCCCACTGTTCTGGAGAGGGATCAATGCCAGTTGGATTGTGTGCACAGCCATGAAGTAACACAAAAGACCCTTCTGGAGCTGCCTGAAAATAAGAGATTCCACTTGAAGTTTTAGATAGGATTGCTTATAAAGATAAGGACTTAAGCATGTAAATATTTTGTTTGTTGAGGGGAAGAGAAAGGACAATCCATCACATCCTGTGAACAAGATGCATTTGAGAATGCATATGTGTTGAATCAGTAAACTTATTTTACCTAATCAAAAATGGTGTAAACAATATACAAGAACATTATTTTATATGGGAAAAAATGTAGTTCTATGAGTATATTGATGTGCCAAACAAATAAAGGTACAAAAATAAATAGCCAGAACACAGTCTACCACACCCTACTTCTCTTCTAGTGGAAGTAGCAGAACATAGAATTATGACTGTTTAGTTTCATGAAGAGGGTGCAAAGATTCTACTACTGGTCCCACATTGGAGGTACATGACTTTGGCCATAGATTCTCTTGAGTACCATGCCAGTGGGTGTTAGAGCTGCCTGAGGGTAATCGTGCATGCAAGTGGTGACACCAGGTTCAAGGTGATGTTTTCCCATTGAGCACCTGCCTCTAAAGCTTGCTGAATGATATGCCCCAATCGATTTCTTAAAGACGGTATAGCACTATAGTGCTGGGTTCCTATGGCTTTTGGATTCTCATGCCTCGACAGGTGGCTTTTGAGATTGGATTCTCTCAAGAGTCATAACAAAAGGATTGTGGTACAGTCTGAAATTCTAAATCCTTTAATAATGAAAAGACAGGCAAGGGCAAACTTATATACTAAGCATTATATATCAGTGAATGATCATACAACTACTGGATTAAAAATGACACGCTCTGATTACCTCAAATTGTATAACGAATTGAGTAACAAAGAGCAAACAAGCAGCTAAAGCCACATAAATCATGAATAGTACTCAGTTGAATTATTGCATCTTAAAAAATACAATTAGTGTGATCATAAGAATTTATTAATGAGATGAGTGTATGGTTTAAATAACCTTTATGTCAGATATCATGCCATCAAAATCCAAACCAACAGTTTCAGGATCATAATAGCGATACTCAGACCATGGAACTTGGGCATCATTGAAAACATTCTTGTGGTTACCTGCGGAGATACAATCACTTAAACCAACAATACCAACAATGCCAACATTTTATGCAGGCAAGTTTACAAGCATTTTAACAAATACCCCATGTTGGAGATGATATCAGAACTTTAGAACCGGGAAAATATCTCTCTATGAGTGCTGCAGCAAGCCGCAGAGACCCAGTTCCTGAAAGGCCCTGGACAGTGGCAACCTGTGCCAATATAACAGAATTATCATACAATTCAGTTTTTTGAACTAACTATAGATTTATAATGGGAAACTCCCTTACCCTTTGTTGCTGAATAACAGCATTTTCAGCTCCAAATAATAATTCTGCTGTGACCTTGTTAAATGCAGCCAGACCTTCAATCGGTAGATACTACACATTGAGATTTTCTTTAATTAGTCTAAGCAATAAAGAACACAGACAATTCGAGTTGAAACTTTTCAAGTGAAAATGTCAGATACCTCTTTGTTTTCACCTTTCTCCAGGATAAGATTTTCTGCCTACAATTTTTTTTTTCAAGAAGACGCGTCAGCAAAAATATTGCCTCCAATGCACACTTAAATCAAATACGCTGTCAAACCATTGTCTAGTCCAGGAAAAACAGCCCCATGTGATTTTAACAAGAGTACATCAAATAACTTACTTTCTTCACAACATTGAGCACATAGGGTTGAAGGTCTTCAGTACGATAGGCGCCCACACCAAGGTTGAGTTTCATATCATGTGTATCTGCTCTGAATGCTTCAGAGACTCCGAGAATGGGATCAGGAGGAGCCATTGTTATTTCACCAAATCTGGAAACCCCCAAAGCTACAGTCATGCTTGCCCTAGTGAAAGACTGCAAAAAAGATGACATAAGTGAGATATGGGGACAGGGGTCGTATCATTTGCTTCTCCAAATAAGTGCTGTGAGTTTTCTTCAGATAACCCTCCAACGAGTGCAATTGACTCAATTAATCCAGGCCAAAAATTATAACCAAATGGGATTTGACCTTTTGCTGCTGATAAACAATAGCGGAATCACCTCACATTATTAGACTAGGTTTATAAGGCTGTATAACAATGCCTGATGCTGAAAAGCGACACATGGACCTTGGCTTTGGCAGCTAGAATAAAAAGGGATTGAATAATGGACAGGCCACCGACAAATAAGATCATTATGCACTAAAATGAAGTAATATAATTAAAGCTTGCTCTTTAATTTTTGAAGAATATGTGGTCCAGCATTTGAAAATGAATAATGTCGTTAGTGGAAGCAAACCTCAAAAAACGTTCTCAATATTCAGCCAAAAGAGATGATAATAATAAAACCCAGAAAACATGAAATGAGAATTAACAGCCATAACAAGACAATAATTCGCACAAATCTTACAATGGAAGGAGATTATTATTGATGTTTAACAACTGCAGCAGCAAAACAAGCGTTTAGTTACTACACACCTTTGACTTTATATGATCCTTTCCCAGAAATGTTGACTGGTTGGAGGTTCTGAGCTTTGAATTTTCCTGCTAAACGACAGAAAAGAAAGAAATTCAACAAAATACTTGTTATGTTTTCCTGCTGGAAAGAACAAACAGTGATATGCTAAAATACACAAATCAGGGTAATATGGATAATTAATCAACCACGACTTGTGGAAAGAAAACAAAGAATAAAAGATGACAGCTCTTTCATGCTAGATGGACTCGGCAATAGAATTAAAACTGGGCGATACCTTAAGATTATCGACCAAGGGGCGTGAAGCGAATGGAGAAGCAGAATTAAGAGAGAGCACTGATGAAGCCATATGGAAATCTATAGCAAAATAACATCACCCATGTAAATGATAACGACAGATCAAATGGTTCACTTTCTACAAATGGATTACTAATTAAATGTGTGAATCGCATGTAATTCAAATGCAGACCAAAAACTAATTGGAGTTGTCATTTAATTTTAATGATAAAGAGAAATTTCTATATCTCTACCTGTTTATAGCTCCGCGGTCCTAAATTTTAATGATAAAGAGTAGTTTCGATATCTTTACCCGTTTATAGCTCCGCCGAGGAGAACGACCACAGACTACAGCGCAGCGGAGAAGATGAGCTAAGAAAGAGAGAGGACAGGAACCAACGATAGAAACGATGGGCTCTATAGACTGCCTTCAACGTCTGGAACCTGGTGCGTTTATAGGAGTTGAAAACGGGGTAGTCTTTTTCATACAAATTTGTAACTAATATAAAAGTAAAGAGCGTGTAGGTTGATGTAATTATTTTTTTATGTAAATATTGGGTTATAGTTAAATAATATGATAGAATGAAAGATCAACTCTTTCAAAATTATTGTTGTTGTTGTTCTCTACCTGTACTATATATTATGATTTAGACTTTGCATTGTTTCACCAAGTAAATTTATGCATATACCATTCTTAACCTAAAATAGTAAAGTTATATTTTTTGTCATTATTTTTTCCTTTTCTTCTTACTTCTTTTCATAATTATAATATTTTGTTTATAAGAATAAAGTAAATATTTAAATAAATAAAACAATATATACTAAAAATAAAATAAATTAATTATTTTATTTTATTTTATTTTATATTAATTTAACCTATCTATTATGTGTGATAAGAGTTTGCCTATTAAATGATTATACCATATAATTTTGGATATATACTCCTCTGCCAGCTAGAAACGATGAGCTGGATAGACCGCCTTCAATAATCTGCCTTTTCTTATAATTAAAATTGCCAACGTCTGGAACCTGATGCATTTTGTTGGAGTTGAAGGCAGGGTAGTCTTTTTCGTACAAATTTGTAACTAATATAAAAGTAAATAGCGTGTAGGTTGATGTAATTATTTTTTATTTATATTATATTAATTTAATCACTCTATACAACAAGAATTTGCCTTTAAATGATTATATTATATAGTTTGCATATATATTTATGTTCAACTTAACAATAACAATAACAAGTTATCCTTTTTCGACATTATTTCTAATTTTTTTAAATTTCGCTTTTAATTATAATAATAATAATTTTTATATATGTATAAAATAAATATTTAAATAAACTAACACACATGACATATCAAATAAATTAAATAATTATATATCAACTTTATGTTATATAAATTTAAAGGCACACATAAAACGTGCCAAAATTATCATTTATTACTTAACGGCTTCGACCCTTACACTTCAAGTTTTAGTTGGCATAGACTTACTTTATTTATTTACCTTTTAATTCTGGAAATATATGGAAATGTCAATAAAGGGGGAAAAAAAGCTGGCCCAAGATTACAAATGAAATAAACTAAGAGATTATTTGGCTAAATTTATTTTTAATAGTTTATAAGTCTATATAATTTGTAAGATGTTTTTAAAACTTATAACTTCATAAATTTTATTTTAAAAATATTTTTAAAAAGTATTTATATAAAAATAATAAGAAAATCTTATGAGTTCTTGTTAAAAGTTATAATTGTAATTGATTATAATTTTTTAATGTAATAATATAAAAATAAATTAAAATTATTAATAAAATATAAATTAAAGATATTTATGTTATTTTTTATATTTAAAATGAATTTACTTATAAGATATTAAAAATAAATTAGAAATAATTAATTTATTTTAAAAAAATTATAAATTATAAATTTTTTATTTTTAGAGATGATAATCTCTTATAAAAAAATTACAAAATATTTATGAGTTATAAACTTATAAATCTGGACGTTTTAAAGTTTACAAACTCACTCAACACACCTTCTAAATAAATAAAGATGGTGAGTTATAAACTTTTAAACATAGACGTTTGGCTGCAATTAGATGAGATTGTTTCACATAAATTTTTTTCTTGAAAAAAAGTGAGATATCTTTTTTAGAGAAATGAGATAAAGAAAAGAAAGAATTGTATGAATGGGGATAGTACTTAAGAGATAATATAATAATTACTATAACGTGACAGATAGTTATTTATTGAAAAATAAAATTGATGTGACTCATAGTTATATATGTTTTTGTGTATATATATATATATATATTAGAGATGATTAAAAATTATATAATTGTTGATAATGTTGTGAATATTTAT
The DNA here is from genome assembly GCA_019155195.1 of Avicennia marina. Lineage (NCBI taxonomy): Eukaryota > Viridiplantae > Streptophyta > Magnoliopsida > Lamiales > Acanthaceae > Avicennia > Avicennia marina. The sequence continues at coordinate 23,977 of CM032755.1, forward strand.
TTTAGTAATATAATGGTTAATGTTATTATTGTTAGTATATATTATCGTGTTATTATAAACATTAGACTTATAATTAAACTAATCATTATTATTGGTGTGATTATTATTATTAGTGTTAATATTTGTATTTTTTTAATTATTATTATTATCATTGCAATCATCATCATTGTTGTTGCTGTTATTGTTATATTTATTTATTTATTAATGTCATCGTCATCATCATTACTACTTTGTTAACATAATATTTATTAACTTAATATTATTGTATTCATCTACTTATTATTTCATTAGTGTTGGTAAAATCATTTGTTTATATAATATTTCTATATATATTAATTTTCATGAGTTTTTACTAGCATTATTATTACTACATCTACTTAAATTTCAACATGTTACATGTCATAAATTCTCACTTTAAATGTAACTATTTAAAAACTACTTATCTTTAAATTATCTTATTTTAAATATTTATTATATTTTAAATTTTTATACATCTTATCATTTAAAAGTGAGATAAATTTTATAATTTATAAATATTTGTACACATGCATGAAATATGCAATATCAATCAAATACATCATAAATGTTCGGGATTATTATAATAATACTACATGATTAGTATTAACAGTATTAAATCTATGATTATCATAATGCTCGTTATTATTGGTAGTATTATTATTATGTACTATTAATATTATCAATAGTTGTACCAATAGTGAATGGATTTACATAATAAGAATATATAAGTCTTATAACACCACATATTCATAAACAGCTGTAATGACAAAAAAAAATATAAAATAAAATATGAGTTCATAATTTACAACTGTATATAATAAGTGTATATAAAAGTAACACAAAAATAGCCAACTACTTGTCAAAGCAAAATTTTTAATAAAACCATGACGTAATAAAAGTGTTGACTATTTTATTAAAACACCTGAAATTTTTATCGACAAAAATTTTAAAAGTTTTTTAATATCCAATAATAAATTATGTTATTCGAATTATTTTTAAGAACTCGATTAAAATTTGTTACTCTGATTCCCATGTCGGGAAATTTTTTCTCATTTTTCGCAACGCATGTTTACGTGGGAATCGGAGAAAAAAAGGTGTGGCGGGGCCCCGACGTGACTGTGACCCACCTACCCATGTCTAATTGTTTTATATCCCAATTTGGTCCTCGTTTTTGCTTCTAATATCACATCTGCCCCATTAACATGTTTGCTTCCCTTCTGCCTTTTCTGATTATTATTTTTGTGATTGAGAGCAACACGACCTTTGTTTGGTTTTGCTTATGTGCAACATTGCTAGTAACGACAAAGAAGCCAAACTTTTCATAAGAATAAATTAAGATTGAGACACATAGAACTAATAATATTAGTAATCGCCAAACACACACACGTCCCTCAAATGGCCAATCCTTAGGTGTGTCATTTTAAGAGGGAGATGACAAAAGTTGATGTAAATCAGTATACCTTAATTATTTTCGGTTTTTCTTTTTTATTAATTATTTTCTTCATCTTTTATGGAAGGTTCAAGACTCACCAGAAATCAACACACACGCACACCTACATACACTGGTATTTTTATACATGTGCAATTAAAATTTGTTTTGAAATTATATTTTATGTTGATTGGTGTAGTTTAATCATATCTTGGATTAAAAATTTACCTTCAGCTTTATAAAAATTGATAATTAAGTTATACAAATAATTTCTAATAATATAAATAAAACTATCTAAAGTAAATAGATATTACAAAAGTAAATTTTACGTCGAACGAGTATTCAACCATAACAATTTGACTGAGAACTAATTTCCTACTCCTATATGCAGATGAACTCGAAGTAGGGATCCAGTCACGAATGATGGCCCCTTTATTGCACCAAGATAGTCCTGTCATGAAATGAAGGGCATGTTAAAGCAAAGACAACACTAATGTACTATTGCATATACAATCTAGAGATAAATTGAATGATATGATATTCGTTAACCTTAAAATATGGATACTATTGTGGGGTGGTAGAATATTTGCTCGGGCACGTTCGTCTTGTTTGGAGGGGAGATGTATTCATTGCCATTGAGCATAATGCGTCACACACCATGTGTAAGTGACAACTTATTGTCTCAAGAAAACACTGAAATCGCTCAACTGCATCACGATGTCAATGATGCATGGTAATTGTTTTGAGAAATATGGCAACTGACTCCTCCAAAAGTAGACGAACCTTATCGTGTTGTGGCAAATAGCTAGTCTGAGCTACCTTCTTGCATAGTAGACGAAAGGTGAGTTTAGTCATGCATAATACGTTATAAAATCGGTTGTCACGAACTAGGAGCAGCTTGTTTATCCAATCCAACTCATGAAATCAAGAATCTCGAAAATGGACATTGGAACATATTGGCGAAAGACCAAGATACCTATAAAACAAAATTCTTGAATAACAAGAAAATTAGTACAAGATCGAATAAATTTTGATCAAACTGAAATTTTATGGGTTCTATTCTCTAACTTCGAATCTCTGATTTTTCCTTCAAGAATGTTTTGCTTGAAATTTGAACAATTTTTAAGGAAAGGACTCATGCTTAATTTTCCTTGAGGGTTGTTAGATTTTCAGTAAAATTAATCTTCGGATTTAGTACCATAATTTTGGATCAAATGTTGGATTTGGAGATTTTGATGAAGAACATCTAGAATTTGGTAACAAACTTCTTGAATTTGATGAAGAACTTGACGAACTTTTTGACTTTGATGAAGAGCACCTTGAATGTTCTTGAGAATTTCGAAGAGAATTTGGAGAGCTTTCATTACTTTAAGTCTTTTACTTCAACTTTCTAACTTCTGTCATCTTTTTCCGTGGAGTTTGGCCACTATTTAAAGTTAAAGGAGAGATAAAGTGACTGCATCATCTTGCTAACATGGCGCAGTCTTAGTAGCTATCACAACTTAGACTATATCGAGCAACTTAATAGATAGGTTTAATCTTGTAGAGTTTTCATCCCTCTAACTTCTAATAGGATTTCACCACTTGTCGCTATTTGATTGGTTTATTAAAATATCAATTTTTGTTTTATTTTAGGAATTATCTTTATTTAAATTCCTAAATTAAAATTAATTTAATTAATATTCGAACACCATATTTTTCACGTTGCATTATTTAATTGACTTGGCGCCTTTATCAAACTTGCTTTTGATGGTTCCTTCAATGAAATCTTTTAGCTGATTAATTGGGATCAAACCATAAGAGAAAATTTGAAAATCCTCGACTGTAGGCTTCTCATGCCCATTGAACGGCTGTTTAGTGGATGTTTCGACCTCATCATAGATTTTGAGTGCTTTCTCTATAACCCTGCTAGCATTAACATTATCTAACTTGTCTATCAACCTAAAAATTATTGAGTCTTGTTCTTGGACATACTTGACAAGCCTTTCAATGACTTTAGTCAATGCAATAATTTGCTCATCTAAGTTTGAGTCATTGGTCATCATTGTAACTTCTTTGGACTTTGTTAAAGGAAAAAATGAGAGGTAAAAAAATCTCACTAGGCGTGCTAGAAATTTATAGGATAAAATTCTTGAATAACAAGAAAATTAGTGCAATATCAAATAAATTTAGATCAAACTAAAATTTTTCGGGTTCTATTTTATAACTTTAATCATCTGATTCTTCCTTCAAAAACACTTGCTTGAAATTTAAACAATTTTCATAGAAAGGGCTCAGATTTGATTTTCTTTGAGGGTTATTACATCTTCAATAGCACTGATCTTCAGGCTTAGCATTGCGATTTTAGATCAAATGTTGGATTTGAAGATTTTCAGGAAGAATGTCTAGAATTTGATGACGAACTTCTCGAATTTGATGAAAAACACCTTGAACTTAGTAACGAACTTTTTGAATTTAATAAAGAATGCCTTGAATGTTCTTTAGAATTTCAGAGAGAATTTGGAGAGCTTTCATTACTTTAAGTTTTTAGTTGCTTCAACTCTCAAACTTCTATCTTCTTTTTTCATGGAGTTTGACTACTATTTATAGTAGGAGGAGAGATAGAGTGGCAACATCATATTGCTAATGTGGCGTAGTCCTATTAGTTGTCACAACTTGGACAATATTCAACAACTTAATAAAATAAGTTTAATCTTGTAGAATTTCATCTCTCCCGCTTCAAAAAGGATTTTGCCACTTGTTGCTATTTGATTAGTCGATTAAAATATCAATTTCTATTTTATTTTAGGAATTATCTTTATTTAAATTTCTTAATAAAAATTAATTTTAATATTTTAACACTATATTTTCCACGTGACATTATTTAATTAAGCCTAAAAATTTTTAATGTGTCTACAACGCCCCCTCATGATATAAAAAAGAGAGAGAGAGAGAGAGAAAACTTTTGCATGCCCCTATTGAGTTGCTCCCTTGCCCATATGATAGATCCACTAACATCATTGGTGATGTCATCTACATCATTGTGTACATCATCATTCAGTTCACCATTGTATTGATCATCGTTTAGGCATCCATAAACCAGGAAGGACAATGTGTTTGCATTCACACAAAGAAGCTTAGTGGACATATACAGTAAGAAAATGTAGGATAAAATAAGTATACCACAAACTATGAGTAACGCAAAAACCAATAATTAAACGTGCAAGGTGCATCATGACAAATACAAAATAGTTCAACACAAGATAATATATTGCTTCGTGCAAACACTAACAAACAATTTTAGAAAACACCCTAACTTCTCTAAATAGCGATGTCTCTTCTAGGGTGATAGGGTCAGGAAGATTCGACAACGAGTGTGGTCCTTTACCACCTTTACTATGGCATAGTAGTACACATCTTTTGGTAAATCAGACATCTCCTCAAGTGGCTTAATGCACATCTCCATGGTAGCGACAGTGTTAGGGTCTGATTGTGAGGCCACCATATTATTTTGTTCGCTCCTAAGAATGTAACACTGAGACAACAGGAGGAGGTGTGAGCTTCTTAAGCTTGGAAGAGGATGTAGTTGCGTGGCTTGTTGACATGCAGCCGCTCAAAAATTGTGAATTAGAATATGATGATTGCATAGGCATGTTAATGCCTAGATCCTCTAAATCCTTGATCTCATACTCATCATCTTCATTACAGTGGCGGCGCCCAAGGGGAGACTGCAGGGCTTACATGGAGGCACGTGCTCCATACCCAGTCGTAGTGTGGGGGGAAAATATCTCACACACATACTTGTATTGTGAAAGGCCCTCAGTATGCAATGATTTATCTTCTGGGTTTGATTACAGGAGAGGGATATGACACATTATAACCTTGAATGTAAATATGTTATGGATTGACGTATAGAAAATTGCAATGTGCAAGGCTAATACCGCAAGCCACGACATCCAAACTTCCTTAGTGCTAATTATCCTGCCGTTCACATCATCCCAACCAAAGCCTGTCTCTGAGACTAGTAGGTGGTGATATGTCTTCCACTTTACCTTCAGCTGGTTAAATTTCTCTATCAGTTGTTTTGTAATGTAGGTAAAGCCAGGGTATACCTTCCACATTTTCATCATCATATCTTGCCACTTAGAGCCTGTGAATGCGGCACCCTTCAAGTTACCCTATAGCACTTCATTATGCATAATAGTAAAAAAAAAAAAAGGTGTTTTGATTTGGTTAATGGGCATCATCACTCATCAAGCCCACCGACCATGCTTGTAGCTTGTGAACGTGGCTATAACATCTTCAAGCCTAATATAATTATCAAAATCACAAGTTATCAACCCATGACTCAGTTGCCTCATGAAAAATATTTCAAACAACTGTTTGTTTCTTTTTTCAACTACCTCCACGCTTGCCTAGTAATTGAACTTGTAAATAAATTGACAACTGTGTTAAAACATCAAAAAAATTAATTGAAAGAAATTAATTTAATAATTTAATTTAATTATTGACAAATTTAATAAATTATTAAATTATAATAAATTTCACAATTCAATACCAAATTATTAAATAATTTAAATATTAAATAATTAATTTAATAATTAAAAAAGATAATGTAAAATTTTAGTAATATTAAATAATATTTATTAATAAGATTAATAATTTAAATAATTTGAATAACATGTTAATAATATTAAATAATTTAATAATATTAATATTTAAATATTAAATAAAGAATTTTATAATTTAATTAATAATGTCAATAATTTAATTATCAAATAATTTCAATAATTAATTTAATAAATTTAATAGTTTAATAATAACAAGTTATTAAACCATAATAAGTTTTTAATTTAGTAATTTAATTAAACTAAATTAAACGGTGGTGTAATTTGATTATGGACATAGTAACATAATTTAAGAATTTATGAATAATTAAGAATTTAATTAGAATACAAATTAATCATAGCATATAATTAGCCATTGATCTAACCACCTTTAATTTTTATTTGTACTTATTTGAGTTAATAAACATTTTTTGAAAAGTAAGACAATAATTTTATTTATCATATGATAAATAAAAGAAATAAAATATATGAATTCTCTTTTGTCCATAATTATACGTGACAGAACTTAATAAATTTATCTGAATAATTTTATCTTTTGAATTATGCAATAAAATATTTTTAAATTATAGAATTGATATATAATTAACAAAAATTCACTTAGGAAACTTTAACTTAATTAGAAGAAGGGCCGAAACTTTATTTCTTTCCTATTTCATCTAATAATTTTTATCATATGTTTTTTTCCTTTTCACAATTCGGATTGGCTGTATTTGGAAATATTAAATAGCATTAAATAAGGCTAATGTATTAAATTAAATATGCACAAGTTAAATTTCAAATATTGATAGGGATTAGGTTTAATATAGTTAATTACATTTGATTTAGGCAATTAACTATTGATATTGTAAAGGAATTATTGTAAAATTAAAAGACTACACATTTAATTTAGTCAGACTTAAGCACAATATATTTGGTAGAGATTATGGACTTTTTTTTCCGGTCCTTTTATCTGCAAATTTTTGGATAATGTCATATTGTAACATTGTTTTTGTGAAGTTTTCAAATATATATTATCTCCCAACACTGTTACTGTAGTTGCAACGTTTATGGCCCTACTACTAAGATGTTATTACAAATGAGAGCAAATTTAATCTATCGTAATCATATGGCAACATATGAGCAATGCAAATATAATAACCATTGCCGAAGCCTGTAATTAATGCCAAACACGTAGCCTCAACCATAACTTTTGGTGTATGGTAGGCATACACACAAAGAAAATAACATAACCACTTTGGACATTACCAAAGAATAGTATGCCTAGCAACAAATGATAATTTGACAATGTAAAGTGAATAATATTATCACAACACATAAAACCAAGCAATGTAAGATTGGAGCTATAAAACAATTAAATACCACCCTGTCACAAATAAAAAATCAAACACAGCTAAGGCACATAGAAGGACCACTCATTTACTGCCTGAAACTAAGGCACGTGCACCCAATTATACTTTCTCATCACTTCAGAGTCTCCTCATCCCCGAAGGAACAAACTTTGTTAGCAAAATGCAATGCATTGCTTCATCAATTTGCTGTTTCTGTCCTATATCACAATATACCTCTGCCACAAACAAAACCAACAGAGCAAACAATAAGTAGTGTATTTATGAAAAAATCCCCTCAATACAATCATAGCTAAATGAACTTGTTTGTCAACATTAATTTCACAATGAACTAACCAGCACCAATATACTCATAATTACACAAGTAATCTTCATAATTTGTTACAAATAGAAAACAATCACTGGTATTAATACTCATAATTTCACACAAATATTCCTCAAAATCTATCATAGATAGAAAAAAAAAATCAAATATATATATATTCTTATATAAGACATGTCAGACAAATTTGAAGTAGAAGTGAACAAAATACTGGCATATTTTTTGCTCACCACTGGATGAGATATGAATCAAGATACATATTCAACGAGTTTTATCATGTAATTATATACCATCATAAAGCCTGACTCCATATAATCAACTCTCTTGCCCATCTACCAAATGCAGGTAATGAAAATCTTAGCAGCACCCAAGTTTCTCAAAGAACCATTGCAAAATGCAATAGATGAAATGAATCAGATAAAAAACCAGTATATTGGATGCTGACAAGTTAGAAGCATAATAACATCCATCCTAATATAGCAAAAAGGTAACAAAGGCAAGGAAAATCTGTAGAATCATAAGTTTATGCTTAAAACAAAATCATATTGTAGCAAAATGGCATAACCAATGATTGCATATACCCAAATCATGAAAAATTTGAAAAATTGTCACTTGACCATAACCATAGAACAAGTGTCGTATAACTAAGTATGCAAAATAAGCAGATAAGTGGAATTAATTTAACATACTTCATGGTCCTTGAATCTCAAAGTTGAACAAATGAATCATATGTTAAAGAAATGGCAATCAAATCATGAGGATCCCATGCTCTATCAGTCAAATAATTAAGCTTAATAGCTGATTCTTGTGATTGTACCTAGAATACGAAGCAAGAATCGGATAAGAATTAGCCTAAGAAATCAAAAGCTACAAGGCCATTACACGGGCTATGATCTCTGTTTTAGTCACTAATTTCAGGGCACGTAGAACAAATCAATATCAAAATGGAAAAATATACATAAATAGAAAAGAAATGCTCAACATATGTTGACACTCAATTGAACTAACAAATAGTGGGATGCATAAGCATGGGCGCAATAGGCTTCAAGCCATTCTTCCTAAGGCTGATCAATTACACAAAACTAAGAGCTATTGACAAAAACTTCTATATCCTACAGTTAGAGGGAATCACAAGCTAAACCACAAAAGTCACACACGTATATTCGTAAGGCAGTTAATTTACCCCATTTTGAAATTTTGTAAGCCATTAGTAGCTTCATATTCTGTCCAAACACTTTCTTACTCCCATAATGGTTAGTGCTTTAATACAAGAAGGTGGTAGGCATATGTTCAAATAGTTCAGTGACATGCAACCATGCCTAAAATGCCATTCGTACAAACATGCTTGATATAATGCCATGGTTTATTTTTAATCTTTGTCCTTTCAGTTCTACTACTCTACAGAATCTACAAAAATTGTGGATGAAATCACCACTAATTGAAGGAGCAAAAAATCAAAGAAAATAATCCAAACAGTAAAGACATTGATAACAGAAAAATTTCTTTAAAAAACGAAATCGAGGCCCTCCGAGTACAAGAGAACCACTCAAACATGGCCCAAGACACTCTACTTGAACATCGTCTCTTCTTCCTCTAGGTAACCGGTGACGTTGGCCCCGCGCCATGGCTACAGACTCGAATGGAGTTGCCATGCCAAGATACACGAATGCTCTGCTACCTGATCACACCAACGATTATGCCGTTAGAACCTGTCATCATTGTCCACAGATATTTCTCCACATCTATCCACAAAAAAAAACCTCAAAACCCAAACTGTAACACAGAAATCACTATCGACTATTGCTAGCATAGGAAATGACCAGCAGTGGTAAGAGATGTGGACATTTCCTCTAGTTCAATATTTCGCCTCTACCACACGGTCCACGACGGTGGAAGGGGCACCAACTGAATGCACAATGCCCCACCACCCGCACACATAGTAAACAACAGCGAGAGGAAGCCAGTGATAGAAGCACAAACAACGGATCATTAGATTTCGCAAAAAACCCCCCACAAAACGGGTCTCAATTCGTAGATCGCCGTGTGGTCTACAAAATAGTACAATTTATGTCACATTTCCGGCATTGGCCAGTGGAAAACAGTAGTCGGATGGGGTGGATGAGTTTAGGATGGTAAGATATTAGTAGAGAAAAACAAGAGTAGAATAGAGTTAAAAAAAAGGATGAGGCTTTTGAAATTGAGAAACCAATAGCGAGAGGAGTGAGAATGTTCTTATTTTTATGAGAAAATGACAAATAAAAAATATATGAAATATGATCAAGTGGATCATATCTCACAAGTTTTTTTCTTTGAGAAACGAAAAATTGGGATCGATAAGCCATCCAATCATTGGCTTTAAAGTTGACAAACTCACTAACACACCCTCTAAAGAGCCAAAAAAATGCTATTGTGCCGAAACTACTACAAATAAAGTAGACTTTATAAATATTTTTTTAAAGTTTATTTTATATAAATTTAACATTCATACATGAGTATGCAAAAGTTACTAGTATTACATTATTATAGAGACAAGGGATTTTGGTTGCACATAGTGAATTTCCATAACTATCATTGTATTAAATTTTTTTATTCTTTTTGTTATTTTATTTTTCTCTTTTAATTTAATTTATAATTTACATTTATATTTCCTCTCAAACTTTCTTATTTTTTTAATAATTATTTTGATGTTTCTTCGTTTTTTTATTTCAAATATTTTTGTACAATGTAAAATTATAAAATCTTCTTATTTTAAATTTTCTTTATTTTCTATATTTTTCTTTAACTTATTATTTGTATTTTATCTCAAAATTTCTCTTTTTACTTTCTTTTGATGTTTCTTCGTTTGCTTGTTTTAAAAATTTTAACATGACGTAAAATTACACAATTTTCTTTATGTTCTATTTTTTTTCTTTTAACTTATCCTTTTTGTATGTGGTTTCTATCAAAATTTCTCTTTCTCAAAATCTTTTGATATTTCTTTATTTTATTAATTTAAACATTTTTATTTAAAAAATACTATTTTATTAATTAAAATACAAAAAGTTCAAAATTTATAAATAAATTTGCATCCATATAAAGTGTGCAACTTTTACTTTTAATGTATAAATAATATAATAATAATTTTTTTCTTTCAATATTAATTTGCTATCTATCTAAATCTATGCTGTTAAGAACGTGAAACTCTTATATTAATTTCTTTTAGTCTCAGTGCTTTATTAAAATACCTTTTTCTAATTTATTTTTTAAAATCATATTTCTAAAATTTTAGTATTTTATAAAATGGGTCAAACCCATTACCTCTAAACATCAAAATTATATTTAATAGTTTGAGATTATTTTATTTTTTATTTTTTTAAAAAATCTATCAATATAATTAAATTAGGCCAATCACCATAAATATATATTCTATTCAAATAATTTATTTATAAAATATTTTTTTAATTGCCCACATAATGAGTATGTCAGCACACTAGTATGTACAAAGATGAACGCAGATTACATATACACATAATGATTTGATTCTAAACGTAGTAGGTTTTCAACTTTTGTTTATATATAAAGAATCATTTCAAAGTTTACCTTTTTACAGTGATATAATCGAATTGCGCGTATTTTAATGAGACAAATGACCTTCCAAAGATATCTTTGTCAGTATTATATGTCGGTAAACAGCATTTAGCTCCTCAAAATTTAATTGTTTCAACACATTATCTTCAAAAGTAATATAATAATATGTTATCTCTTAATCTATATTACATATTATTAGTGTTAGTCATATTCACTTTTATTGATGGAAAAAGTCCCTGAATTATTTTATCACATTTTTTATATGTGAAATTATTTATCCATCATTCAAGTTATTTTATATTTGCTTGTCTTTTATTTCAATTTTATTCATCATGAATAACATGTGATTAGTATTGATAAAATAATTTATACATTTGAATCATCTAGAGTAAATACGTAAATAAATAACCAAATTGAATTTCTAATGTAGCCTTTTAATAAAATTATATACAATTTAATATAACCAACCAATCTTATAATAACTATCTTTGGGTATTGCAAGTAGATAAATTGAAACGACTCTGTTTTGTCTATTTTATTTTACTCTTTCGCTCTGTTTGATAGTTTTTTTTTCGTTTCTAATTATATTTTGTTTAATTTATTTCTTCTTATGTTATTTTTTAATTTTTCTTTTACTTTATATGCATTTTTATAATATTTTTAAACATGAAAATTTATAGCTTTATTATTGTAATTTTATTATATTCAAAAAAATTGATAGGTGACAAATTATCAAATGAAAGGCTTGTGTACATAATTTAAAATATTTATACAATAAAAATACAACATTATGCATATATATAATACATTATGTTTTAAATTTTATATGCACAACTCATTAAATTTTATGTGCACACTCATTAAGTTAAAGAGGCCATTTAGGAGAGTTAAAGGGGGGTGTTTGAACTTCAATTTTCAAATTGTTGGTTCATTTATACAATATCTAGTATAAAAAAATAAATTTTAAGGTTTATACATTAAAAATAAATTATTCGTAAATAAATTTTGACAGAACATTTATAGACACAAAAATTTAGTATCTAATTAAATTGTTCTGTATGAAAATATAATATTAAAATATCAATAAAATATTTTTATTTATATTTTAAAATTTTAATTAATTTAATTTTTAAATAAATAATTAATTAATTAATATTTTTAATTGAACATTGAATTCTCAATTATGGAAGATGACGATTGCAACAAGTCGAAGCCTGTAAAGTCAAAATTGTGATAAGGTCTGAATCTAAATAGGCAGTACAACTATGACATGTCGTTACTAAGGAAAAGGAAAACGAAGTCTTCCGAAGAAATGAAGTTTCTAAAATTCTATCCATTAGTTTAACGAGATCCATCACATTCATCTCAAAATTTAAAATATTTTACATAAAAATTTAATAAATTTTAATGCTTGATTCACAATCATATTACTATATTGATAAATAGACATTATTAAAGATTTAACAAATTTAAAAAAAAGATTCAAGCACTAATAATTTTTTAAAGAACATTCAAATTTTAAATTTTATTCTTGAAAGAAAAATCTAAAGTTTGAAATTGTAATATTTGTACTTACATAATCTGTTTGATCCAATTTAAAGTCAATTTGTATGATTTTTCTTGTTTAATTAACTCAAACACAATAAATTTTGGCTACAGTGCTATTTTAATTTTATTTGATAGAAATTTGTGACATATTGTGTTGAATTATAAAAAGATACTAGTGATATCATAAATGTTGAAATATACACTTAAATGTGTTTGTGTATATAGAGTGAATTTTGCTATTATGTATCATATACCATCTATACATAATATCTACATCTATATTATATATATATATATATATATATATATATGTTATATAAAAAGTGTCAGGAGTAGCTACTAACTACTTTTGGCCTTCGTTGTTTAATTTACTAAAATAATTTCTTTTTTTATTTTATTTCTTTTCGCTTGTTCATATTTTTCTTTTTTCTTTTACTTATTATTTTGGTACCTCTTCATTCTTCTCTCCCTCATTTTATACAAATTGTCTATTATTATTTTTATTTTTGATAACTTATTCTTATTTGTTGACATTTTCAAAAATCTTTTATTATCATAATTGTAATTTTAATATTTTAATTTTTTATTAAAATTTTTAAAGTATGAATAATTTATACTTTATTATCATTAGTAAAAAATTATGTTAATTTATGCCAAATAATAAATTACAAATAAAGTATATGTCTAATATATTTCAATATATACATGTAAAATAAAAATATACTTTGGTGTGTGAAAAAAATGTTATAATATGAATTAAAATTTACATTATTCAAACTAGTAATATGTTAAGTATGAAAATGTTAGAATGACTATCTTGGTCCACAAAATGCCCTTAACGTAAATTTAATTTTCATTCTCTCCTCTAACCTCCAAAACTATCATTTGGTATTGGAAAAATATATTATTATGACTAAAGACCGTAAAAAATATCCTCATCAAAAAGGATCAAACTTATGTTAAAGCATCAAAATATGGGTAAAATTATTATTTTATAATAGTCACTAAATCTCAACATTTACTCACTTAATAATTTTTCCATTTATTATTTCAGAAAGTTCTCCCTCAACTTTTTCATTTTTATAGTTATTTTTTCATTTTCATCAAATCTATTCACCACTCACGATACTTCTCCGGTTCTTATTTCCTCATTTTTTATCAAGTTTTCCACTGTTTCCTTTTCATTTATTTCAAATCTAAAATTGTAGCTTATGTTTGTTTTGATTTTTGAATGTGTGTTTTAGATATATTTTTTTCAAAAATTGTGTATAAGTAAAAAAGAGAAAAATGAAAAAATTTAAAAGTATAATGATTAAGGGTGTGTATTTTTGAGTAAAAAAATGAAACCAAACATAACGATAGAATTTTGGTTTGAAAAATGGAGTTTATCATGACATGTTAAATTCCATTCTATTCACATTTTTATTAAAATTTAATTTTATGTAATTACTAATTTTTATTATTATACTTATTATTTATATTTTATGTTCTAATTTTTTTACACACTTATCAAGTATAACTTCATCACTGGTATATGTAGACATTTCTAAAGCATATGATAGGTTAAATTGGAACTTGCTGAGTAGAGTCTTACAAGAAACGAGATTCCCACTTAAAATCATCCCCATGATCAAGCATGCCACGAAAAATTGTCGGTTATCAATGCTTCTCAATGGAGAGGCGGTCAGGCGGCTTTTCAAATCCACCCAAGGAGTTTCTAAGTGATCCACTTTCTCAACCCTTTACATTATCACAGCTAAAATATTATTTAGAGGACTTGACCATCTTTGTTAAGCCAGTCCACCTATGTACTTCAATACTAATGGAGGCCTTGCGGTTGCGGTTGCGGTTGACATTAATATCTTCACCACAAGCGAAAACGAAGTCACCAAAAGCTGTTGAATTTCTTAAAGCTAAATGAAGGGATTCAGGCCTAAGCATAAACTCATCCAAAAGCCTTTTTGTGGTAGGAAGCACTACTTCCAAATTGAAGACACATATTACTTTCTGATGAAAACTCTTTCCTTTGAATGCCTGTGAACTCCTTACGTAAAGGAAACAAGAAAAGATTAGAAGCAAACTATGTGGATGGGAACGCACCTCTCTTCCCAATGAGGAAGGCTTCAACTCATCAAAAATGTATTATCCTCTATGCCAATCTATCTTTTCCTGGTGCTCAGCCTTCCAGCTAAGTCTTACATGTCAATTTGCTATCATTCCTTTTCTCGTTCTTTGGTACATTTGGAATGTTAGGAATGATGTTAAATACAGGGATATTCCATTCAAGAGTAACAAAATCATACATTAAGTTAATGGACACTTGCATTTTCTTTCCTTGTGTAAATTTGGAAACCAGACTATTGGATGGGAGACAATAAGTGTGTTTGCACAATATGGTATCACATTTCATCAACATAAAGTCTCAAAACCTATTGTGGTCGCTTGGGAGAAACCAACACCGAACTGGATTAAACTTAACACTGATGGAGCTACAGGAGTCAATTCGTGTACTGTGAGTGCTGGAGGCATCATTAGAGGTCACCATGGAGAAGTTGTGTTGCATCTCAAGAAACTTTGGGAAAAACTACTGACTCTCATGTAGAATTTCTTGTATTGTTCAATGGCTGATAATTATGAAAAATGAAAGTTTCAATGAAGTTTGAATTGAAATTGATGCTCTAGATGTCAGCTATCCAATTAGAAATCTACAAAAAGTTTTTGAAAATATTGTATTTTGACACACAAGATAAGAGAGTATTTGAGATCAATAGAATACAAAATTACACACGTGTATCGAGAAGGAAACCAAGCACCAATTTCATGGCTAACCAAGCTTGTGAGTTGCTACTCTCAAGTTTCTTAAATCATTTACAAGGAGCAACTTAAGAGATGTTATTCTTGGCAGAATTAGAATTGATGCATTCAACTTCCTAACTTTAGATGATAATTTTTGCAAAGAGATAGTACTCCGTAATTATATATTTTGTCTCCTTATTCTTTGAGTACGTATTTTGTAAAAGAGTGAGTACATATTTTATAAAAGAGTTAGTACTCTTATTTAAGATTTCATGGTATATATCTCTTGACTCTTTGCAATATGACTTTAATTGATTAATATAGAAGGGTTGAGAACCTTAAAATATTTTGATACAAGCACGTTTTGCAAAAAAAAAAAGTATGAAAATATTACATAACCATCTTTTGTACTCAAAAATTAATAACAAAAGCACCCTTAACATAAACTTAATTCTCACTTTTTTCTCCTAACCCCCCAAAACTATCATTTGCATATTTTTCCTATACTGTTCCCTCTCAACTTTAATTCATTATGTAACAATTCTCTCTCTCTCTCTCTCTCTCTCTTTCTCTCTCTCTATATATATATATATATGTATGTGTGTATGTATTTATATGTTTTATTATCCTTCTCAAATTTCATTTATTATATTTTATTTTTGATAATTTCTTCCACCAAATTTAATTTATTGTACTTATTTCAATTTTTTTTTATCATTTCTTACATTAATTTTACGTTTTAATTGGCTCCTTGCAATATGACTTTAATTGATTAATATAGAAGAGTTGAAGACCTTAAAATGTTCTGACATAGTCTCATTTTGCAAAAAAAAAAAAAATGAAAATATTACAGTAACCATCTTTCGCTCAAAATTTTATAATGACAACACCCTTAACATAACTTAATTCTCACTTTTTTCTCTTGACCCAAACTATCATTTGCATATTTTTCCTATAGCATTTCCTGTCAACTTTAATTCATTATGTAACAATTCTCTCTCTCTCTCTCTCTCTCTCTCTCTCTCTCTCTCTCTCTATATATATATATATATATATATGTATGTATATATGTGTGTGTGTGTGTGTGTGTTTTTTTTTTTATTATCCTTCTCAAATTTCATTCATTGTATTTTATTTTTGACAATTTCTTCCACCAAATATAATTTATTGTATTTACTTATTTCAGTTTTTATCATTTCTTATATTAATTTTACGTTTTAATTTGTTTTTTCTTTTAATTTACTTTTAACTTTTTTTATTAGTCATCTATTCATTTTTTTAAAAAAACTTTTTTTCTTTGTTCTCTAACCTTCATTTGGCTTCTCTTTATATCCATTTTTCTTTTTAAGTTTTTCCTATAATTTCATTTTTTAATAACTCTATTGTATATTAAAAAGTGTTTTTCATATATTAAAAAATTTATATTCAAAAATATATGATTAATTTATATATGTGCAAAAAGCATTGAGTGTCCTCTAATTTTAATCTATTATAGTTTTTTTGTTTCAATATTCTTTTTTGATTTTAAATTTCATTTTATCTCTTATCTTATAGATGAAATATAATATTAATTATTCAAACCGAATGTGCTAAAATTACAACAGCCCCCGCCCATCGCTCTCCAAACCTTCCCTTCTTAACGTCGCGCGACTGAGAATCTGGTAGTGAGTCTTGGGATGGTAGTACGTGAAAATATTCCTTTGGAGTGAGTTGAGGAGCTCCCATAAATGGCTGCCGCAGATCACTCCCCTCTCCCTCCCATCACCAAATCCATTTCCTCTTCCTCTCGAACTAATTGAGTACACATGAACAATATTTTAGTGCCATTTTTAGCATTTGACTCGCCCCACTCGAATTTGTACAATGACTCATTCAATTGTGAGTATATAGACAAACATTTGGATGTTAACAAGTAAAGATTGACATGTCACTCCACACTAATTTGTGCAATCACTCATTTGAACCAAATCAAAACAGAATATACACAAATATGTGAATGCTAACCAGTGAAAATCAGCCATCAACTCAAGTTCAGTTTGATCAAAGCTAGAGCCCAGCACAGGCTATTGAACAAATTAATATATAACACATGATGCATGCTTAAGTTGGTGAATCCAAACCAGACAAAGGCTTTCTAATAAAGTCCAACACCTATCAGTTCAACCTAAATTCTACCTCAAGCCAATGCGAAACAACATATACCTATAAAAACCATGTTTTTCTTCAGCGCATTCGTAACCTAGATCTGCAAGCTTTCTAAAAGATTTTTCAGCATATTCCATCCGAGAATCATTAGCAGAAGTGCTTGACTATATGCATATTCCAGCTTCTCAAAAATAGAAAATGGGCATGTCAAGCAGCACAAACATGTTTGCTTTCCTCACATGTTAATCTGAGTCAAGTGCATAAACAAAACAAAAGTCAAGCTCCATCTCAGAACATGGAATCAAGCAACACACCTGAAGTGGAGTTCAGTCAAAAGGCCACGGTGTCCACTAGAATATTGCTTTAATGAAGAAAACAATTTTGAATCCTTATTTTTAAGATGATGGCCTTCATCAACAATCTACATAAAAATTTTAAACAAACATTTTAGACAAGTACAAAAGGAACTCAAACACTGTCAGCTTAAAGAGTTCGGATATCAGTTTACCATGCACTCTCATTTTATGGGTTTCAATGATGATGAATCCATGTTGATCATTTCATAAGATGTCTAAAGGACATTGAATTTTATTCTATCTTGTTTTCTTTCACTGACAGCTTGACCAGATTTTTTTTCTTGTTCTTCTTATGAACTTTAGGATAGAAAAATTCATATTCTCTTATCACAGCCCATGCTTGGGCTGTACCAACATACATCACCTGCAGCAGTTGACACTTTATCAAGTACATTTACAAGATAATCTGATGCAACCAGAAAGGTTAGGCATCCTCACAAGCCAATCTTACCCAACCAGGAATATCATGAATACTTACAACATTTGTATGAGGAGCCCATGTGGCAAATTCACGTTCGCAGTTCCTCAATGTTGAAAGAGGAGCAACCACAAGATGAGGGGCTAGATTTTCCTCAAAAAGAGATGCCAAAAAGGCAATGCTCTGTATTGTTTTGCTTGCACTCACAAGCATTTATAAGAAATTAAACCAGATTTCTGAAGAATATAGAAAGCAAGATAAGTCTGACAAAGAATAAAGTAAAATTGAAAGGCTAACAGGACCTACCAAGTCCCATTTCATCTGCAAGCACCACACGTGTCTACTTGGACCAAGCAAAACCTAAGAAATTCAACCCTTCAACCTGATATGGATGTAACGAACCTTGATTTCAATTAGATAATAACAGTCAAAAGGAGATTGTCATGATAAAAACATCCACTTCAACTCAATGAAGAGCAGAATGCACCCCCAGAAAGAAAGTCAGGGCTACTCTCATAATGTTGAAACTCTTTCTGCTTTTTCCTTGATTCCATTGCATCGTGAAGGTTGCTTTCTGTTTTGCCACAGATAATTTGACACATCGAGACTGGATTCTGTTAAAATTTTCAATTTCTTTGTAAAAAGATGCAATATCTGATTCCAACTCCCAATAGCATTCATCATACTGAAGTTTCTTCCATTTCACAAGATATTCTTTTCCTTCTTCTACTTCCCTGGTAGTCAGATGACTTTCAAACACTTAGCATTTAAAACATATATTAAATGTAACCAGAACATTTGAACTACTGGGTCAGTAAACAATATATATATATATATATATTATGTTTCAATGCAGCTGTTTCATTTAATGTTAACAAAAGAAAAATCTCTTTTCCACATCAAAACTGCCCATAGTTACCCAACCAAGATTCAATTTCTCAGCTAACTCTTAGTGTCCAATAAATCTAGCGTCCACTAGATATCAACGAGGAAAAACTAGGCCCAGAATGTTGAGTGATAGATCCCAATTCACTATCCAGAACTTCTTACTTAGGCCTAACACACTGTGACCAACCATTAGAGTTCAGTGTGCAACCCTTCACTGCATAATCAAGTCCCTTAAAGGAAGCCGAATGTTGCCTCAAAGTAAGGCACCAGAATGACTGAGCAAAGGCCCATGAAGGAGCCAACCATCTAAAATCTAAGTTGGATAGCAAAGCATACTGCTAATTTCCTAAAGTAAAAGAGCTGGGCTATTAAACATGTTCGAGTAAACAGATTTCTGACTGAGATTAGAGATTTCACATCAAATTCAATAAAGTAGCCTGAACCCAAAAAAAATTATATATATAAAATATATAATATATCCCACCATACCAGTAACATATTGAAAACTCTATTTTTGTTTGATATTTCTGTTGAGTAACCAAAAATGAAAGCCATTAATTTTCAGAGAAAATTATAATCTAAAATTCAGCATTTAAATTGTAAAGATACAGTTGCGTCGAACAGTTATTATTCAATGGTTTCAAAGGAACAGTGAAACCTGCATACAATAATCCGATCCACAGTTGTCCAATCTGCTTTGACAGGAACAAATTCATCCTCTTGGTTACTTGATGAAGAAACTTGTTTGTGGAAGTTGTTCACTTTTGTTCTTAAACGGGGATTTGTCTTGTATGCCTTAACAAACTCCATCTCCGGGACCCTGAAACAATGCACAGAGAATGCAGCATAATGAGATCCAGAAGATGAGAAGAAACACTGAACTTCGTGTCTGGACAAGCTAAGTTACTAATATATTTGAAAGTTTATAACCTCTTTTAAAATATGTATTTTTTATTTTTGATAAAATAACTTAAAAATTTTATAAATAAAATATTTAAAACTCATAAATCCCTTAAAAGTTAGTTATAGTCTTCCTTAAGTTTTTTTAATGTATTTTATAAACTACTTCATTTAATATATAAAAAATAACATAAATAATAATTAATAATATTTAATTTATTTTTATTATTATTACACTAAAAAAAATTATAAACGTTTATAATTATAAATTTAAACAAAATCTTATAAGTTAATCTCATCATTTTTATCCAAACACTTTATTAGATTGTTTTTATAAAAAAAGTTATGAGTTTATAAACGCCAAAAACATATCCGATCAGAGCTCAATTGCCCTATTGCATTGTTCCTTATAACCCCTCTACCCTACTAGGCTCTACTATAAAGACATTTGAATTACTTGTTAATTGCACTTTATTTAAAGATACATGATCTTATAAGCACACTTAGAAATAAGCTTAGCCAAACTCCCTCTTAACTAACAGACTAAAATCACCAATCTTGTAAAATTGGAGAAGATACTTCTTTAAATTCCAAATTTAAGCTACATCTTTTGACATTTGAATGATATCAAATAACATTCGCCATTGTAATGAAAATGTACAGGACTTATATGTAATAAGATAGATAATCTCGTAGGATATGTCATAGAATATATTGATTGATATGTTAGAATATTATGGTTGATATGTATTAGTAGTAATTGGTCCTATATCCTAAAATAAGATTGTTAACATCTGCATAATGAGTGCTATGGATAATTGATCATACTTGATTTTATAGTTATTTTTTCCTCTTACTTAAATGATTTTGTGCTTAATTGTGATACTAAGTATTAAAAGTCCATAGAAAAGTGCTTTTCGTTGAAAATAATAAGTTGGAGATGTGAATTGATGAATTTTGAGTGAAAAATTGGATTTTTATACAAAATAACTAAATAACTCGTTTTGCTTGTAGGAATGCAGCTGCAAAAGAGGATATCGCGACTGTGGATAGAGAGAATTGCAACCGCGAGATCGAGGGCAAAACATTCAGGAATTTTCATAGTTGAGGACCACGATCGTGAGGTTGGGTCTTGCAACAATAGAAGTTGAAGGCGCGAGCATGGAAGAGGAATGCAAGGTGTTCTAGAATTTCTGCAGCCGAGAGTTGCGATAGCAAAGTACAAGGTCATGCCTGCATGAGGAAATGTCACAGTTTCGTAACACAAATACCAGTTTTGAGTAATTTTACACCCGAGTTCGTAGAGGCAAAATTTAATCTCACAATTGCGGGATTTATCTTCACAACCATGAGGGGGACAATGTGAAAGTGTCTAGTTATTTTTAGAAACATGTTTTTGATCGAATTTTGTGTTCTTTTTCCTTAACCCAACCGCTTACACAATCTAGGGAGATGCGCAAAAAGGAAATCACTCAGTTTTCAAGATTCATCTAGGGTGCACTAATTTAAGATTCTAGAATAAGCTTCCTTTATCTTTTTCTTTAGTTTTGACTCTATGGATGATGAAATTTAGCATGGTTTTGTTGAACAATTTTATGGATTGCAAAATTTTTCTTCTAAGACTTTGTGTTTGTGTTTGAGACTTGATGACTAAATGATTTTTTATTAGCCTTTATTTCTTATTATTTGCAATTGTAATTTTAATGCTTTTAAAGGCTTAACTACCATTTACTTGATTTGTGACCGTGTAAGGAAAACTGAAAGTGAAACTTATAGGTTAGAAGCCAAATCATAAATTTAATGTAAAATAAATTATTAATCACAGAATTTCATCTTCTTTTAATTCAGTTGTGGGAGCACATCTAATTGAAAATTAAAACTTTAAGAGAATTTGAGAGAATATCCTAAAAACAATAAGATTAGCAATCCAACTCATGACAATTAAATGGCTTATTAACGCTATTCACCTTTCATTCAAAGTTTGATAGGATATCCTAAAAACAATAAAATTAGCAATCCAATTCATGACAATTAAATTGCTTATTAACGTAATTCACCATTTATTAAGAATCAACACTATACGAGGGACTTGACTTCTTCGTAATTGAGACTCCGTCTTTGAAGTTGTTGCTTCACCTCTGAGGCATTAGATTTACTTTTTTTTAAATTATTTTCACAATTATTTCATTTTGATGGCTTAACAAATAAAATTCAGTTACACACAACTCCTCCTTGTGGACATGACTCCTTATATTTAGTAGTTCCTTATAAGTCTAAATTTTGGTATCGTGACAACACGCATCAATAATATGACAATGTTTTCCCTTAAAAAACTCCTACTTTTATATGGTACTAGAGTCGTATCTAGAAAAGGCAAGATAACACTATTCACCCACCATCATCGCTGCTCTATGTAGGGAGTACCTGTCGATGTCGGTTTCTACCGAAATAGTTCCTTGGTTTCCAACACAGAAGACATTTTGTTTGGAGCAATTTCACATGATAGATGTTGAGATTTTCATCCCCGCCACAAGTTGTGTTCTCCATCCTTAAATTAACCATTCCCCTAAGACCCACAGCCAAAATCAGCGCTTGTGAGACACACACCATCGTTACAATTGATTGTTCATCCCATACACTGGGAGTGAGATACCATACCGCGCCGGAATTTTCTCCAGGCAGTCCTGTCAAAGTCATCTTTTAACCTATTAGTATCATTGGTTTTTAGGTTTAAAGTATAGTTTCTCTCTTTTCTATTTTATTTCATTATTTGGGTTTCTGTTTATTTGATTTTAGTTTTAATTTACTAGGATATTTAAATTTGTTGTTGGATACTTTAGGTTGTTTATTTGAATTATTTTGGCGAGTGATGATGCGAAACAGTTCGTTGTGATAGACGCCATTTCAATAGTATCTATGATTATAAATAATAAATTGACTAGTCCTCCTTATTTTGATTGAAGCATAACTATCAAGGTATATTGACAAAGTACATCAAAAGATAATCATCTTACTAATGATCCATTCACTTATAATACTTACAAAGAATAGGTGTGATATGACTCACATTTGTTTTTGTAGATTAAAAATTTTTTTGTAGTGAGATTGTAAATTTATTAATCACTGTAGGTATATCAACGAATTGATGGAATATTTAAAGTTCTTATATTTTAAAAAAGAAAATATTTCACGAATTTATGACGTGTGTAAAGGTTTTTATTGTATGAAAGAGATGGGCTTGGGATATTTAGATAGCGCGCGGGGGGAGGAGAGAGCGGTGCTTTATCATGAAACGGCTAGCTGCAGAGTGGGGAGGCAAAGTGTACAGGTCTAAATCAAATTCGTTATGAGAGAACTCTCACAAGAAAATCCCAAATTGTATCGTGCCATTACCAACTACCAACTGGGCCCTGTAACTCAACTTAATGGCATCCCAAAATATTTTATGCGTGTGTTTTTGAATGTGTTTAAAAAATAGATAAAATTTAAAAATATATAATAATTTAAGTGTATTTTCTTGTAAGAAAATAGAATCAAAAGCACTAAGGCTATGTTTGGATGCAAATTTGCATCTATTAAAATCAATTCTTTCAACTATACCACACATCAAACAACCACTGTGTTTATTTTCAAAAGTTTTACTCTAAAACACACATTATAATCAATATAATTTTTAAATTTTGTTTTTATATCTTTTTTTATTTTTACACAATTTTTAATGAAATCACACCAAAAAAATAGACAAAATTCCAAAACAAACATGGCCTACATTTTTATCCCTTTCTTTCTCTTACTTTTACATTATTCTTTTAAGTTGTATCAAATTTTTTACCTCAAAATTTGCATTAGAAAAGCCTGCCTAAGGTTTCCTCTTCTCGTCCACTACCAATACCTAAGGTTTCCTCTTCTCCTCTGTTGTCAATTTGTGGAGTGTGCATTGTTTTGCTCAAAGCATGTTGAATTTTATATTTTAAAAATATACACTTAATTATTATATTTTACAAATTTTATCTTTTTTTCATATATTTTTATACAATTCTCGATACAAAAACACTTTTAAAACACGCATCTAAATTTAAAAACAACTTCTTTGTTTTAGTGTTTATTATATAGATGTCATATAATGATGTCTTCCTTTAATTCCCAATATATGTTATTTACAGTGATTCAATTTCTATAAAATAATATATATGTCAAATATAGTCCAACCATCAAACACATTACATATTTTTATACGCTCTTTATTTGTCTGATTCTATATAATGTACAAGATGCAAGCTTCTTTGCTTAAGTGTTTATTTTACGTATACATTAGATAATGTTGCTTGTGCTTTTGTTCTCAATATATGTTATTTGTAGCAATTCAAATCCTATAAAATATTATGTCTTAAACATATTCCAACCATTAAATATAATACAAATTTATATGCGTTCGTGCTCATTTGTGTGTTTCAATCAATATATGAGGTATGTACACGTGTGCATGCACTCGTGCATCTCGTCCGTTTGTGCAGTAAACACTTAATGAAACGTGCTTGTAGTTTACCTTTTCAAAAAGAATTTATTTAATGTTTAAATTATTTGTGATAACAGAGTTGATATGATCAATAACTTCATAATTTTTCACAAAATTTCTTTTTTATCTTAAATACCACTGTCGGTGCACATAGAACGTGTCTATACTTATAAAATTTAAAATATAGATTATCATGTGCATATAAAATTATGATTTATCACATGACAAATTTACATATTTTAGGTATATGTTTAAGGGAAAAATGAATAATAGGAAACAACATAAATTATATTTAGTTGAAAATAATGGAAAGATTAAACATGGAGGGGAAAGGTAAAAAATTAAATAAGATGTTATTTTGGTTATAATGTCTATAGTCTGCATCTATCCCGCATTTAAATTTTGTCTCACATTTTTGAAAATATCAAGAATTGCAGAATTCTTTCGTCTTATAAGAAATTATAATCTCATAGTAAAAATATTATGAAAATAGAGTAATAACCTACTTCCTTGGAGTTTTTCTTGTTCACGTATGTTGCCAGCATTATCTTTCAATTGATTCTGGTTCTCAATATGCAAATGAATTGTCCACTGCTTCAAACATTCTTTGCGATGCATCTAAAGCAGCCAGGACAACTTTCTTTCCAATGGGCATAGCCTGCAGTGCTCCACAACAAAGATGCGTTATTGTTTGTAAGGAATTTGCGAGGCCAAATTTTAATCGCAATCCAAGCATTGCCTTTCAGACTCATTGATTCTTCTATCTTTGAATTAAAAAAACCAATCAATCCGACATGCCATAGCCCCTCAATCCAATGAGCATTTCCATCCCGAAAATTTGCTACAATTGTTGGCCTGGATTGTGGTGCCTTTTTCCTTCATTGCGTCCCTCTCCACCATGAGCCAAATCTACATTATCGCCTGCGCCACCCTTACTCGTCAATAACCTTGGACTCTAGGGTGGGAATTCGTTTTTTTGAGCTGATGCTTTGGCCCACTTATGCCCGTTCCCCTAGAGAAGATGACAAAGTTTCAGTTGTGAAAAATTCAGTTTCTCGATGATAATTTTTGCTTTTTTAACGTTTTGCAGATTGAAATTTAGCATAGATATTCAAAATGTGTTGAAATTGTGAGCGACTCAACTACACGCTCCTGTTTAGACTTATGGGCAATGCCAATTGAACTTGAAGAGGCCCAACAAAATTGAAGACGATTGTTTGTAGGCCTGTGTGTAAGCATGCATATATAAATAGATTTGACATTACACATTGATCTCAAATTTTAAAGCTACAAGTTATAAGTCAAATATTTTCTTATATACAAATCACTTTTCTCTTCTACTACGAATGTGGGACAATTGGCTTTTTTCTAACTCATATTTGCACCTCAACAATTGCCCCTTCAAATATGAGTTTCTTCAACTTGCTCTCCTTTAGTCAAAAACTTCGCCTTTAAATATAAGTTTCTTCAACTTGGTTTTTCTCAATCAGAAACTTTCTAAGTATCTCACGATCTCACCAAGTTACTTATTTACACTTATCAATTTTGTAGCCTTTTCTTTTACGAGATCTAGGTCTCTCCCATGCAATCACCCAACACCATTTCTACGCCCATCAATTCTAGGAGTCTTTCTTTTATAGAATGTGGGTCTCTCTTATGCAATTATTGAGCATTATTTTTTATACTCGTCTCAAGTCAAATCAGTTCTGATACCATTTGTTAATATTATGAGTAAGTTCAATTTCATGCTCCTATTAGATGTTTATGCCTAATACAGGACTTAATCAAATTGGTAACCTCATCTATGAATAATGCTTATTAGATTTGGGGCAAGACCCAACGAAATTGAACAGAATAATTTATAAGCTTATGCATGAGCATGTATATAAGTGGACATAAATTGATATAAAATTTTAAAATTGTGAGTTATAAATCAAATATTCACTTATATATAAACTACTTTTCTCTTTTTCTACTAATGTCGGATAATTGACTTTTTTTCTATTCATATTTGCTTCCCAACAAAATGTAACGTCAGTCTTCTATTCTTAGTCTAACAAATACGAGGAAACCCATTTCCACTATTATTAGAGTCATGAAATTGAAACTTGTTGAGAACATTATGTGAATTTGATGGCAAGAAGTTGACAAAGAGAAAGGCAGAGCCACTAGCATTGTGGCATTTGCACACAAGTAGAAAAGGGTGGGACGTTGACAATGGAAGACAATAGAGGGTTAAGTAGAAAAGTCATACTAGATATACCATTCAAAATTGAAATTTCTAACCTTCTGTTATAGAGGAATACGGTGATTATGACTAACAATTGAAAAAGATAAATGAAATTTTATATAAAAGAAAGTCATATAATTGAATAACTCCCACTCCTTAACATAAGTTAGAAAACTTAGAAGGTGGACATATGGAATTTTATCAAATCTAACTCCAAATACTTGTGGTGAGTTTGAATTCCCCTCCACAAAATTTTCTAGTCCAATTTTATGCCTCAAAACATTGAGGTATCTTATAACTCTTTTTATGCAGGAAACTAGACCAAAGCAAAGGAGCTTCATTTTTGCTGTCCGTGCTTCATGAGCGTGCGGAAATTAATCTGTTTTCCAACAACGGGCCCACAGTGGTGGTCTAAAATCAAAGGTGTCTAATTTTTTTGGATTAAATCGCATCTAAAAGCTACAGAAAAACATAAATATAAGAAATAACACGACATTTAATGTGCCAATTTGGCCTACAAAAGAGGAGATAGAGAATTTCGTTATTGGAAAAATGATATCAAGTACAGAAAGAATGCATCTTCTTCTATATCCATTGAAGGGTTACTTAGAGGACTTTTAACCCCTCTATTAATTTTGAATTAAATGGATGTTTATGAGCTCTAAATAATAATGAAAGAGAATAATGGCATGACGGGTTATAATAGAGGGAATAAATGGATGATTAATGTAAATAAATAAAATATTTAATGGGGGTCAGGGATACATCAATATGTATTATTATATATATGTTGTATACCAATTTTTTGTGCTAAAATGTGATTATTAGAAAAGAATTCTGTTTTAGATTTATTCTTTCTAAAATGCTCTAGAATTGACGAAAAATAATATCGCATCAGACTTAATTCAATTCATTTAATAATAATAACGAATGCCATCGAGACAAAGAGCCCTGTATCTATATGCGTGTATTATAATTTTTTAATTATTGTCTTTCGTTAAGAAACTGAGAAAAATTGTAAATTCTACAGATTATTACTTGATTAACTCAAGAAAGAATCTTTTAGTAACGCATTTAGCCCAAACCCCTTCTCCATTCAGAATTCAGGAGCTCTTGTACGCAGCGAGGGATCCTCAACTTTGAATGTTGATTGATAGAAAAAAGGGAACCTGGCGATCAAAATCGCAAAAGACCCAATAATTATCTGTTGTCGATTTCCAATTCTAATTCTCAGAGTCGAACTGGTATGTTTTCCTCGAAACCCATCAATGGATAATGGTGTATTCTGCTATTAATCGCCCTGCCATCGTTGGTCTGTTTTCATCTATCCTACAGTTTTGAGTTTCCTGCTCTGCCATCGTGTATTAGTGCGTGCCTTTTCGTATTCTTATTGGGCGAGTTCAGATTTCATGTCATTTTTTCTTCGTTCCTGGCAGATAAAAAGACTCCATTTTTGTGCTTAGTACGAACAAACTCGATACCTTTTGTCCAACATTCGACCAAGATTTATGCGTTTATTGTAGTGGATTAAGGGTCGAAACGCTTTATAGTTCTTATTTAGCTGGATAACTGAACAAGACGCTATTTAGCATACTGTAAGAACTTGAGATGAAATGATTCCTGATTAATTTGAAGGGCGTCTGTGCGTTATTATTACCATTTTTAAAGAGAGACCCGTTCAATCAGGGTGATTGCCGGTGTATTTTGGGCTTGGAGAATTTTGTGAATGGTGAGGCTGGTATTTTCTGTCATCTCTTACTTCATCATGTCATCTTGTTTGATTAACCAAAAGCTATAAGAACAAGGCTTGCCCTTGCATACCATGGAATAAGTGGCTTCTAAGTAATGAATGAATGACATGGTTATTGGACTTAAACCTGTGGCAATATTCTGAAAGTTGAAAAGAAACATTTCGGTTCTTAATTATAATCATTTGTTATCTCACTGTACTTTTATTCTTGTTCTATGATAAAGTGAATTTGTGTCCAAGGTCCCCAGAGCACAGAGTCACAAGATTTGGAAAGACAATGAAGAGCATATGTTGCATTTGTGGCTTGTTAGGCTTCACGAACCAGATAGGTGTAGTTGAGCGCCAAGCATATGCTTAATAGGAAGAAGCCATTAAAATTAATCAGAATGGAGTCGTTTTCAGAATTGATGATGCATGACATATTATCTCCATGCTGTTTTTTCTGTCTTTGATTTTCCAGATTTTTTCTTTGGGATTGTATTCATTCTTTTCTTTGTTGAATGTAAATCATCAACTTTCTAGTGTTTAGGAATTAGTAAATTTGAGCCATGAACAATAATCCTTGTGCTATCTAACCATTAGACTTCTTGGTGGCTTGATAACGACACAATAATGTTCATCAATTAGGGCAGTCCCCTATCCTGATTTTTCACCATTATATCAAACAATTTGGCTGTGATTATAAACATATGCGCGCACACACACACACATTCTTACTGGACAAGAAACGTAATTCTGCCAGGTGAAATTTTTATCAACATCTTTCCAAATGTCACTGCAAAGTTTCTTCTGGCTAATAAGTCCAAATGTCTCCCTAGTTTTTGTGCTGTGGGCTTAGTGCCATCAAATCATTGTGCCATAGACAAGCGCCTTATACAAGGTGCCTTTATTTTTAATATTTCTTTATTGGAAAATAAAAAATAAAATAAACAAAGAATTCCTTTGTAGCCAAGGTGATTTTGGCTTCCTCTCAAACACAATTGTACTCTCTCCTCTCTCCAAAAGTGGTTGTCAACTATTCCAAATTACCTTCTTTTTTCTTCTCTCCTTTCTTTTTTCTTCTTTTATCCTCCCCCTCTTGAAATTTCAAGATTTTGAAATCCTTTAAATGGCTAATTAATTTCTTTAAGTTATTGGTATGGTTTCATGAAACTAATGTATGTTGAAGTTATTGCCAAATATTAAAACATGAGCTGAAGCAAAGAATTTATATTGTAATTTACCTAACTTTGTGCCTTGTTTTAATGAGCTGCAAGTCATGCACATGGCTCCAAAGTGACTTTTGCACAATAATGCTCCATGTGCCATTGGTAACTATGGACATAGTCTATAGTTAAAAGGGATTAATTGTTATATATAACACAGGGACTTTCTTTTCATCTTTTGTACTTTGGCATAGCTACTTTAACACATATTGGTATCAGCTCCAATAAATTTTGCATCCCTCATTCTTTATTAATCTTTCCTTTCATCTTTCATAAGTTATTGCTTTTACAAGAAACATTAATGTAGAATCTTTTTCAGTGATCTTTGTGTGAGCAAGGTCAAGATGGCAGATCTGCCTCATTATATAGGAGCTTGCTTGCAGTCTGGGAAACTTGCCATGTTAGCCATTCTTGTGTCTGGTGGAATTGTTTTGCAAATACTGGTTGCCTTCCACACTATGCTTCTTCTTCTTCTTTCTCTTTTTTTTTGTGCTTTAGGCTTATTCACTTGTCACAAGTTCTTGTGTGCTCACTGTATTCTTATTTTCTGATGATTTTGATGATGTTTTAGGCATGTGCTCTGTACAATAACTGGTGGCCTATGTTAACAGGTGCCTCTATGCAATTCTTTCTTTCCTTAAATGCTGTTCTTGTGGTTCTGAAAAATATTGCCTTTTGCATTGTTATTTTTATGACTCAAAAAGGCATTGGCTAACAGAGTTTTTTAAATTTATGTTGAGAGTCAGTGTGCAATTAGTTCGGAGGGACCTTTTCACTCGTAAAATTGAATCTGTAGCCAGGAAATCATCCAAAATTTTTGTGTATTTAGTGGTGGTACTACCAAGTGAGTTTTGGTGGTAAAATTTTCCTTTTGGCATCAATAGAAAGTGTTTGCTTGTGTTCTAAAATTGCAGAAAGTATCCAAAGATTATCTGTGTTGACTTGTGATCATTTCCACGTGCCATAAGGGACTTTGGGCTAGGAATGATCATTCAGGGAGGAACAAGATTTTGGTAAAACATAAAAAGTAAACTCTTAGAGGTATCAACAAAATTATGCAATTTCCCAACACAATCAGCCGACATCAAATTTTCAAAGAAAATCTTCAGCTTTCTAATCGAGTGCCAGTAATTTATGTAGATGCAGAAATTTATGTGTGTAGAGTCCCACATGTATAACATGTTGAGAATAATTGGAATTTGAAAGAATTAATACACACTTTATTCATAAGCATTCTGCCTCAATTTATAGTGTAAGGTTAGGTTCCAATTACAATAATTACTTAAAATATTAGTACAAACTCTATATAATATAATTTGTATACACAAAAAAATAAAATATACTATTCCTATAAATTAAGAAAAACAATATACCTAGAGCTAAACTAGGTAAGAATATATGCACAATATTAATTATAATATTTTTCTTCAACACTCCTCAAATTGAACATAGATAACTTCCAAATGTTCAACTTGAATTATTTTTATTAAACATCAATGAAGAAGTCACGCTTCTTGTGTTACTTGGTAGGCAAGATCAAACACAATCCGTTATGTACTAATGGAAAAGTCCGCTTCACATCTTTGGTACATTGCCACTATTTTTTTTTTTTTTTTCGTCTGTATGATTACAAGGTACAAGGCACAGGCTTAACTTACATACATTGGATGACCGATAGTGCTATTAGTGACGGTAGGTACCTAAACTTAGAAAAAAGGCCTTTTATAATACATACACAAGCATCATACACTTGAAAAAAAAAATAGGTTTTACCACACTACACAAGCACAACAATAATAGTAACATGAATAATACCATTAACGCTAGCATCTGCGATAATAGAAAGTCAGCCACAAGAGTCACTAATACTAAACCACATAGGTACTAGGCGCATTTTTGTCAGCTACTACAATTCAATAATTCTTGGAGGAAGAGAAAATATAAACACGCTAGATTGAACCATGTTATGTTGAGAATAATTGGAATAATTAATGCATATTTTATTCATAAACATCCCAACTTAATTTATAGTATGAAGTTAGGTTACAATTACAATAATTCCCTAAAACATTAGTATGGACTTTACATAAAATAATTCCCATACACAAGGAAACAAAATATACTATTCCTATAAATTAAGAAACACAATATACCAAAAGTTAAACTAGATAACAATATATGCACAGTTTAATTGCAATATTTTTCTTCAACATAACACATGAGTGATCTTGTTTGCATTTAACATATTATACTATTCCTATAAATTAAGAAACACGATATACCAAAAGCTAAACTAGATGACAATATTTGCACAATGTTACTTACATTATTTTTCTTCAACATAACACATGGGTGATCTTGTTTGCATTTAACATAATATACTATTCCTATAAATTAAGAAACACAATATACGAAAAGCTAAACTAGATAACAATATATGCATAATATTAATTACCATATTTTTCTTCAACATAACACAAGTGATCTTGTTTGCATTTAAGTAATGGCCAACTTGATGAGAACACTTCTACTTCTTTCTTGAATATGAAGCATATAATTGTTTTAACTTCCTAGCTTCTCCGCATCTTGGCACTATTTTATTGCTTGGTTGATTGATTCCCTAGAATGGTTTTAAGATTTTCCATGCTAATGCTGAAAGTATATTTTCTGGTAGAACATCAAATTTGTTAATGTGGTGTCACTTATTGTCAAGTGGAATATTTGTTAGCTGGTCCCCTATATTGAACCTTTTGTCTGCATTTCAGAAACTTTTGTACCTTAAAAAGATAATAATAAAGTAGATATCTGAGAAGGCTTACAGTTTTTACTCATAAGCTACTGGAAAGTTTGTTCAGGATTCTGAATTTTGTCATACTTTGTTGTTTCTTTTGTAGTATTAATGTATGTACTTCTACCAATGCCTTTGATCTTCTTTGCTGGGTCCGACACCACTTCTCTCTACTCTGAGTCAACCAGTGGGTAAAAGCTTCTGCTTTCCATCATGTGTGTGTGTGTAGGGATTATATTATTCCACCTCATTCTTCCAAATAATTTTATTCTTAAAAATTTTTCTTCCTGCTTGATAATTGATATTTTAACCATTGCTGCAGTTGGGTAGATGCAACTAAGTTTCTAACTGGTGCTTCAGCAGTTGGTAGCATTGCTATACCTGTTGTTCTAAAACATGCTGGTGTAATTGGTTGGGGAGCATTGGCAATGGAGCTTTCATCCTTCTTCATATTCATCCTGGCCGTTTTATGTTACCTTGGGATGAATGGGAATGACGACTACTATATGTTATAAGCTAGGAGAACTCGATGTCACCTGATTTGTTGTATGATCCATTGGTGCGTGTTTATAATCCTTGTTGATTTACTTCTTGTCTTGAGCTCTGATCTGTCTTTTCTACTTGAAAATGGGGGTGTTGTAAATTTATAAACATTTCATCGAGTGTTACATCATCTTTTTCTCAAAGGGAAATCCTGAAGAAGACTGCATTGAAATTAATTAGCACCTTAGATATATCAATATGTTTACTTATCTATTTTCGTATTGGTATGTCCCCTATGAAGTTTACTGATGTATTATGTGTGAGCATTATTAACCAATCAATACTGGTTTGGATGTGTGTCTATAGCTCAAAGTTTAGCCTTCTTGAAAATCAGAACTTGGTGCTGGTGAGTAGATGTTCAAAACCATGGTATACCTCGTTACATTTGCTTTCTCAATCATTAAATATAGCAGAAGCCGCAACTACAGCAGCATATGCCTGTTATGTATGGCTTGCTGGGAGATGGAGCAATCACTACTCTGAAGCTTGTCGGATGAAGTTTCACAATTCCCTTTTTCAACTGTGACTTCCATCATGTGGTTCGTACAGTTAGACATGTTCTTTTGTGACATGTATGTATGTTTGATCAGTTTTAATTACTTTCCAGGAGGTGGATAAGGCCACATGATTGTATTGGTGCAAGGAACAGGCTTGCAATTGGAGCATGGATAAATAACTGGTTCATTAATCAAATTAGGACATGTAGGTTTTGTTGGATGGAATCATAATTTGAAGGATTATTTGAAAGAATAAAAAGGTCTGAATAGATTGATTAATTATTAACCTTTATGTTTAGTAAATTTGATTATTTAAGATAATTATATTTATATTTATATTTTCATCACAGGTTTAGTATGAAAACAAGTGAATTAATAATATAAAGTAAGTAGAATGGTCATTTAAAGATATATAAATAATTCTTAATATCTGGACTAATGTAACGTTTTGTGTAGTATTATTTATTTTATAATTTTATATCTAGTTTTTATTTAATTAAGAGTTTTAATAGATTGAAAAGAAAATTTAATTAAAGTCAATAAATTAATCTATCTTTTATTATTACTTGTGTCTAAAGGAAGACTCAGAGTTGGCCGGCAGTGGCACACCCATCCTGCGTCTTCTACAGTTCTGAAAAGCAAACGTGAAATGGATTATTATTTCTCGCACACTCATACGTACATGCATATATTTATACGTGGGATAAATTCAATTAATCTGAGTAGGAAGCTAGCAATGACTGACGCCGGTGGAAACACGTAGCCACAATTGTGGTTCAAAGGGAAGTCTGCAAGCACTTACCAGGCAGCCATCTATATTATATAATCAATTTTTTTAGAAACATGCACACATTCTATGTGTGTAAATTTTAGTAGTTAATTATTATTGTGTTGAGGCTTATTCCACTAGAGAGCAGAGATGCCGCATTTTAATATTTTGAGACAGTCTAGCACTCAAACTGAAGGAGGAGGTAGCTACGTAGAGCTCCGTAATACACATATAAATATACGTACATACCTACACACATTGATATATAAAGCTGCATGTTGGTGCCGACTGCTGACCAAGGATTTGCTTACCTCAGGCGTATCTACAAGAAGGGTGCGCTACTATTTAATAACCGGTAAATCATCTTAATTATGCAAGTTCTTTTTCCTCCCTCCCTCCCCCTGCATACGGACATACATACACTCACATATGTGTGTATATACACACACGTATGTATATGTATATTTACATGTGCCGCAGCAAGTAATATAGAAATTTCACAAAATATCTCATATTTTGGTTACAATAAATATGCTACAAATTAATGTCAGTACGTACAACCATAATTAATAAGATTTAAGGTCGAAAATCTATACTGGCGTGAATCGATTATTTCATGACCTTTTTATAACTCATATATTATTAAAATTAATATATATATATATATATATGTATATATATATGTATGTATATCTCAATTAACTTCTTCGGCAACAAGAATCAGACCAAGAAATCTCTACTTTTGTTTTGTCAAATTAATCGCGGATGAAGTATAAATATGAAAGAAGAAATTTAAATATATAAAATATAATAAAATGGAAAAGAAAGGATGATTAAGACGATGAGAATGTCATCAGTGCGTTGAATTGGAAAGACAAAAAAAGAGAGGGGGAAATGGAGCCTAACCATGATCAATCAACATAACTGAACTAAAACTTCCCGAGTCGAAGAAATTCCTACAGCAGGCGAAGTCACCTCTTCCTCAGCCTCAACGCTCCTCTGCTGCTCCTTGGCGCTGCTCGCGATCGATACCACCCCCAATCCTCTCCTCATATCATCCGCAACGGTTTCCCGTGAAGGTGATTTGGGTATGGGTACTGTTCTCGGCAAATTATGATGATCGGACGGTGTCGACGTAGTTGGGGTAATAGTCCTTCTAGGTGGGGATAGTGGTAACCTGGCGGTGAAATTCAAGTACTCGGCATCGTCGTGGAAGTTGAGAGCGTAGCTGAGGGGATCGTAGCAGAAATCGGCGGAGGAATGCCGGCGGTGGCGCGACGTGCGCGAGATCATGAAGTTGCGGCATTTGCCTTTGATCTCGGGGAAATCATAAATGGCCTTGGATTTGATCCACGCGGAGGGCGTCCTCCATGGATGAGAGGAAGAAGAAGAAGAAGCGGAGTCGAAGGAGGAGCGGCGACGGTGGTGGGGTTGGGCGCCCGTGAAGCATCGAGGAATGGCGACAGGGGATTTCTTGTGCTTCTCCCTCAAATGGGCCATCTCGTGCTCCTCCATTGTGGTGGTTGGCGGTGAGTGTAATTGTTATTTTGGGAGTTTCGGGGCAGAGGTGGAGAGAGAGAGGAACCCCGCCTCGCTTCACATAATAATAAATATAAATATAAATCATGCATGGGTTTATTATATGGATGGATGACGGTGGTGGATTGCCATTAAATTAAACTAATAATGTCCTCTCATGTTTCGGAGGCCAATTCGTGGATTGAATTTAATTTAATTTTACTCCTTTTTTTGGGTCCTAACATTGTTAGTTTCAGCTCATTCTTCTTTATAAATATAACTTCAATGCATCTTACCTATAAAATTTAAAAAAACCCAGGCCACTCTGGCATACAAAAAGGTTTAATACTGTTTTTATATTTAAAATATGATAATTTATCATCTTTTCAACTATTGATAGCAATAATAAAAAAAAAAAATTATGGGCCTTCCGGTTTAGATTTATGTAAAATAAAGAAACAATCACAATAAATAACGAATAAAGAAAATTTTATTGAAATTTGGTTTAAATTAGAGAGAGAAGTACTACAATTGCAACTATTCGTTGGGAGAAAAAAACATTTTATCAGTTGTTATCGCACTTTCCTACAGATTTCATCTGTAATATTAATGTCTGCTATTTATAGTTAATTAATCTATTTGCCACTCTAAAATTGATATTATTTACTAATACACCCACACACACACTCATAAAACCTACATGCTGCGCATGATTATAAAAAATATATAATTTCATAGATTATAATAAAATTAAATTCCTTAATAATATATTTTTATAAAAGATGCAAATAAAAAAATTAGAAGTGATAAAAAGATGTGGAAAGAAGAAACTATATGTTAATGAAAAAAAGCGATAAAAGATTGAAAATAATTGTAATGAAGAAGGAAAAAATTAAAAATACTACAATTCATTTATATTTAAGATTAAAGTTGTTATTAAATAGTGAAACATTTTTATTAAGATAGGCGTTTGAGAAACTTTATTAAGATGATCAAAGTTAGTTATTATAGGAGAAAAAATCGTAATAATAACATCATTTGGTATAGATAATTAGTTATAAGGGTATTTTAGAAAAATCACTAAAAATCCAACTAAGGTGTTAATAATAATATAATAGTATAAATATATGTGTTGTGTTAAACAATTGATACTAATAAAAAAACATTAACAAATCTTTTTTGCAACCTTTTTGTGATGAAAAAAGTAAGTAAAGGCGAGAAATGACAAAATGTGATGAGTTTTCAGTAAAAAGGTTCAATTTAAAATTGCATCTGGGGGGAAAATACTGTTATATTACACAAAAAAACCATGTGTTAAAATAATAAAATTTGAAAGGTTAAGTAAGTGATATTCATTTATTTATTTATCTAGTCATTCATTTTTCACATTTGCGTTTTTCTCTTTCCTTTTTCTTGTTAAAAATTCATATCCATGTGGATACCATTTTATAATGATTCAGCACTTCAAAGTTCAAATTTTGGTAGCCATAATATTTATTTACTTGAAATAACCTCATACACTTGTTTTAATATCATTTTTTAAAATCACTTTCAATTTTTTCGAGCATTTAATGCCACGGACATATTAACTCCGTTTGTTGCTTAGCAGCTACAAATTTTTGTTGCCCTACACATAAAATCATAATATTTATTGTAAAATTTTTATTCACATGATTATGCCGTATAGTTAAACTTTATTCTAATATCCATCCATACAAATTTTGTTAGAACACTTTCGTTCATTTTAAAATTTAATAATATCCAGTTTTTATTTATATTGTTATTGCAATTGTTTCGCACTTTATATATTTACACATCGGTCAGTTTTGCAAGCGCGGCATGTGGATGTGCCGCGTTCACTAGTAATATATTATTTAATTTTTTTAGTTTTTAATCATTTTACAATTGATGCACGTTTAGTTTAATACATTAAACTGAAGTAATTACCTTCATTTATTTTAGACGAAACCTAGCAGAATTACAATCTCTTTAGAAAAGATAAAAGGAAAAATCGAAAGTGCAATGGAAAACGATAAAACTGGGCGGATTGCGGGATGCAGAGACCCCACATGATTAATTGATTGGCCAATTACTTACACTTACACTTCCACTCTCGAGACGAGACAAGAATCGGGTTTCTTTCAAGATATTTTCTGAATGATTTCTGGTAACAAAAACATTAAAGGGAGTGGGGGAGGTGACAGCTCCACTACCAACATTTCAAACAAAGTTACCAATCAATTTGAGCAATCATGATTGCAATACGTCTCTACTTAATTCAGATAACGCCTGCAACTCTTTGAGTTGCAGTAGCAAGGAATTTTATCACCTTCATCTTCATGATTAAAATGGTAATCATAGGTTATCTCCTCTCCCGGGTATATGTCTCTTTCAGCGAAAAACACAACCTGCACACCCGAATTTACCGTTATTGAATTTATCACGCATTCAGTTGAAGTTCCGACAGGGATATTGACTCAGCCCCTCCAGTGGCATTACCTTCTTTTCGTTCTTTCTCACAGAAATAACTTTGGCAACGCAGTTTGGCTGGTCAAGCAACAGAAGTAAAAATAGTGAGTCAATTAACTGCAAATTGAGCAAACATTTCTTAATAAAAAACGAAGGACTACTCATATAATTCATCCTCACAATACTGTTATCTGGAAGTCGGAAATGGTACAAGCTTTGCTATAATTAGAAATAATGATAATCACTTGCGCTTGGGGGGTATCCTTTAGTTTTCTGAGAAGAAATCCTGCATGTCTAATTTGCAATAGGAAAGAATATTTCTTGACTAAATGAAATACTGCATCTATAGGAGATTACTAACGACAGAACAGTTACCTGACAAGAATGGTTTACAAAACGAGCAATCCCACCCTTACGGGTGGCATCAATTATGTGTTCTTTGTCTATCCTGAAAAAGTAGCATGCAATCTTATGCTGTAACTTCTTGCCAGAGTGATATTCGCTCTCTCGCCTGTCTGCCACGCGGACTCCCACTATCTCGCCCACATACTCAACAACCTGGGAAGAAAACAACTAAGAACTTCAATATCATCATTTCTATTTTTGAATCAGTTAATGGCTCTAGATCAGACCATTGCCCCACGAGAGATGAACTGAGATGTGTAGAGGCCCAGAGCATGTATGCCTGATTTATATAACACCAAATTTTGCCAACCTTTAGATTGCTTATAGCGAGTGTATGCTTTCTGCAATCAGTAAGATGAATAACATTAGTTCTGCAATTATTAAGACTACAAACATCTCATAACATAGTTATCAGCTTTACAGATACTAAAACAACCTACCCGACAGTCAGATTCAA
Source organism: Avicennia marina (assembly GCA_019155195.1). NCBI lineage: Eukaryota > Viridiplantae > Streptophyta > Magnoliopsida > Lamiales > Acanthaceae > Avicennia > Avicennia marina. The sequence goes on from CM032755.1 coordinate 63,464, forward strand.
CTTTAAAACTTAAGTGCTTTGGTCGTCCTTTTCTATGAGGCCTTTGTCGATGAATGTGCAGCCAAGCATCAAGCTGCTCTTGTGGGACAAGGCAACCACCATCTCCATTTGCATCTTGAGGACGGTTATGAAAAAAGCCCTCCCGTTTCCGGCCCTTATAACCCTATCGCACCAAACATTTAGACATTAGAAAGAAAACATTCTCTCCCAGAGAAACAACAAATAGACTGATTTGAGAACTAGAAACCTCAGTTCGAGCACACGTCAGAAACTTTTCTCCTGGTTGAAGGTTTATTAAGTCGCTATCAGGAAATATCACGAGGGATGTAGCACACAGCATGCATCTTCCATGGAACCTAGTATTCTCATCATCAACATCCTCACTTTGAAGACCCTACAGCAAAAAGTGACAGGTTAATTTGCACTTGAAGGAGACACAAACTAAATAATTGCCCCTTCAGCATAAAAATTCAACCACCAGAAACCAGAAACGAACTAATCCTCGGTTCAACTTTCTATGCTGCCATCATTGCAGATTTAAGCTCAGTAACTTGGTTATCATGATGAAAAGAAACTGTAATAGATGGCAAGTTTCATTTGGAAACCCTTTCTGTTGCTCAAATGTTGCCAATTATTACAAGGAATCTACGTGCAGTTTCAGGGAATGCAGAGACTATAAGTGATCTTTTTCACATAATTCATAAACATGGTTCTACAGAAATTGCTGAAACATTGACACCAAGTGGCATGTTCATCAATAGGAAAATCTGTCACCTCATTGTGATATCATCTACTAGTGAAACACCTTGATGTCAATATTCTTCAATTTTCTGAAATTGAAGATACAGCTCACAGTGCAGGGAGTTCTAAGAGTGTGCTTGGCTAAACTTATTTTAAATAGCTTATAAGATCATATAGTTTATAACATGTTTTCAAAGCTTATAAACTTATACATCTTATTTTAAAAATAAGTCAATAAAATGTTTGAATAAAGTCATCTTATAAGATTTTGTAAAAATTTACAATTATAGCTAATTATAATTGCTTTGATACAATAATGATTAAAATAAATTAAATATCATGAATAGAATGTAATTCAAGATATTTCTGCATTTTTTAGTATACATAAAAAAAATAACTTAGAAAATGCTTGAAAATTAGTTGAAAAAAGCAAACTTACTTTTTAGATAGTTTATAAGATCACCCAAAAACCCTCCAAATCACACAATCTCTCGTAAATAGAGATAAAATAAAAGAGTATAAAAAACATTTTGGTATCCTAATTGTTAGAATATAATTGAAAGAATTAACCCATACTTTGTTGATGAAAATTCTATTTCAATTTTTAGGGAAATGGGTTAACAATTAAAGATGAGCTCAAACATAAATCATATGAACAAGGAAAGAACACAGTACTAAAAAAAACAGACAACTCCTATAACTTAGGAAACAAAAGATACCAACATACAAATCAAGTAGCAAAATATACCATAATATACAAAATATCAATTCAAATATTATCTAACACACTCCTTCAAGTTGACCGTGCTAAATCTTCTTAAAGTGTTCTATTTGAATCTTTGAAACCTCCGCAAACACTTGAGTAGGAAAGATAAAACATGATTAATATCACACAACATGATATACCAACAAGGTTCAAGTGTCATGACAGTAGACAAAAGACTATCCTAAATTGATCGTGTTGCCACCATTTGTTTCTTTGTCTGAGCATTTACAAGTGAACAAGAATGGGCTCGATTAATACAAGTCATCAGATCAACATCATTAGTGACAGCAAGCTTGAACTTGATTTTCGAAAATGAATTTTTAATGACATCTACTCAAACATCACACTGGAAAAGACATGAGTTTTTTACTACACCTATATAGACATAATAATAGTAACAATATTAGCATGGATAACAATACTAACACAAGTAACAAACAGTCACATAAGTCACTAAACACTAAAGCAAACACACTTTTGTCAACCAACAACTCTGTTAAAACTAAAGAATCAATTTTCGCATTAAACAAAAGAAACGAACACTCTACTTATAGAGTGTCATAACACAATATTAGAAACAAACTAAAACTCTACTACCTAAAATTTAAAACTCTACTTCCTAAAATTTTAACAAAACTAAAACACTAATAGATAGCTATTCAATTATAATCCTAATCTAGATAAACTCTAGACACTCCCCTTCAAGTTGAACATGAAGAATTTAACTAAAACATTCAACTTGGACTCTTAACATCTAGCAACTACTACAATGTAGACGGATCACAATTAGACTTCACATAATACTTAGTAGGCAAGATTAAACATGATCCACGACGCATTAATCGAGAAGTCACACTTCACACGCCATGATAATTGATGGAAGGTCATCTTTAGTTAATCACATGGCCACCACTTTTCTTCATCTACATGATCACAAGGCACGGGTTTAACTTATACACATCATTAATAACAACTGCACTTAAACTTGAAAAAAGCCTTTCACAATACCTACACATCATAAACTTGAAAAGGAAGTTTTACTATCCACATGGGTATAACAACAGTGATAACACAGATAACACTAACACAAATATCTATGATGATGGAAAACCAGCCGCAAAAGTCACTAACACTAAACCACACGTATACACGACCCACTTCATTAGTCACTAGCTCAAAAGGCACCTGAAGTTTACACACAAAGGGACCCAAACAAAACACACTCAGAAACTAACCCATATTAACAAAGATACCAAAGCCATAAATAATCCAACACACTAAACTTAAACTTCAATCTATAATGTCAAATCCCAAACATAAAAGAAACAAAGCTAGCCCTTTAAAGTAACCTACAAACAAAGCCAGTATAAAGGTGCGTGACACAAGAGATGAAGTGGATAAACTCCGCACTGAGAGAGGCAAAGCAACGAAAATAAAGGTGGCACATGGCCTAGGCTTGTTTATCTTATTTTTTTGTTCTTTTCGACCTACCACACACGGTGGTAGCAAAACAGCGATGTAGCAAAACTTGGACGCACAACAATGGTGCACTGGCCGAGAATTTAGAGTACCACTCACGATCGCAGTTCATAGCGGGTTAGGTGTGGCATACCACTGGTGCAAGTTGGGCATAGAAGTACAACTCACACAGTGCATAGACAACTAAGTTCCCCATTTGTTTTATTCTCTCTAGCACACACAACTGCACAGATAACTAAGTTTCCCACTTTTTTATTCTCTCTGCCGCACAAGGCAGCTCAATAGCTATTGCTCTCAAAATTTCGACGTCAAAAAGAGAACAACAAGAGAGTAGCAACTAACGTTGGTGACCTTGCAATTGGATTTTGGGGATTAGGACCTGTTTAGAACACTACTTCAACACTAAGGTCGATTGGACTCTAGTAAACTAGGGATTAGGGCTTGTTTGGCTACACAAAACGGGGCTTCGCACATTTTATTTTTCTTAGGAGAGATGAAAAATATAAACAAATATGACTTTTTTTTCAGGAAGACAAGAAGGGCTGTCGCCACCCGCCGTGGAGCCAGTGGCAGATTGACACTAAGTTGCAACCAAAGTAGAATTTTAGAAAGAATCGATTTTCCCATTAAACAAAAGAAACGAAGACTTTATTTATAAAGTAGCATAACACAGTATTAGAAATAGACTAAAACTCTACCACCTAGAATTTTAAGAAAACTAAAACACTAATAGATAACTACTTAATTATAATCCTAATCTAGATTAACTCCCAACAAACTCAATAGCACAAGATGACTAGGGGGATTTAGACACAAAGATATCGAACAAACTAAACTTAGTAGTTATGTAAATCTAAATACATAAGCAAAATCAATCCACAAAAATAGCCCAATAGATTACCATATTAAAAACAATAAAAGACCCAAGAAGACAACCTAACATAGAGCTCAAAGAACAAATGCCCAACATAAATTTAGGTAGACATAGAATGGGACATTCAAGCCCACACAAATAATACACTAGGTCTGATAGTAACCCAAAACATAAACGAACAAGGCCCGTATAACAAGGTCTAATGGGATACTTTCTTTAGCCTAAAAACAAATAACAGTAGCCCAAAAAAAAAGGGCAAATTTTCTTTCTTAAAACTCTTGGTTGCCTATCCACACACACAATAGCAACAATAACGGCTCAGCAAGAACATATTAACCACTAGAGTAGCGGCCTATTCGCAACAAAGCAATGCTAAAGAGATTTTAGGTGGCGTAATGGTCGACTTTCTGCATCAAGAGGTGATGTGCGGTGTGATTTAGCATTTAGCCACAATAATTAGAGGCTGCACAACAACATAATGATGCAATCAAATGCTCTAGGTTAGCAGCCATAGCACTTGAAGTGAATGGTGAAAGGTAGATGGGTTGGTGCAAGAGGTGATGTGCGGTGTGATTTAGGATTTAGCCACAATAATTAGAGACTGTACAACAACACAATGACGCAATGAAATGCTATAGGCTGGCGGCTATAACACTTGAAGTGAATGGTGAATGGTGAAAGGTAGATGGGCTAGTGCAAGAACATGGCAGCTAGGGTTCAAATGGGTAATGTGCAAGGCACTAGTTGGGTTTTCATGTTTGTACATTAGGCTTTCTCTGGATGTTTGCTCTTTGCTTTGCCCTAAAAGTCAGCTAAGCCCTTTTTTTTGGTGAAAATATGAAGTAGGATATTACCCGCTCTAACACCATGTCAAAAAATAATTGAAAGAATTAACTTATACTTTATTGATGAAAATCCCACAATTTATAAAATGAAATTGGGTAACAATTACTGAAAAATTTTATTATAAATCCCATGAAAAAGGAAATAAGACAATAGCAAAGAAAACACAATACTGACGGAAACAAATATACTAAAGAACAAAATATCAATTCAAATATTCTCTAACACTAACAATACTTGTTTACACTTTATCACCTAACTTCACATAATTTGCACTTCACATATCATACTAATGAAGTTTAACTAACAATTTGGCAAAAAGTTGACCCAGTGAAATCAAAATGAAATATTTAGTTCAAATATGAATTGAAATTAATGCTAGATGAACAAGTGTAAATCATGTGAAGTTCAGATAACAATTATTAAAAATGCCAATGTATAAAAACATGCAGAGTTAAGATTCAAAATATTTTTTCTATAAAGTGAAAAAGTGCCGTCTACATCAATTGGTTGACTAATTTACACAAGGGATGCAAGCAAGACTCATGGATGTCATACAATATCCATAAACTCGTGAAACTTTGCACATGCCATACCATTTTCCATGGCACTCAATTCACGCCATGCATGAACAGCATGACCCACGTGGATCTCCAGCAGTACTCGTTTCCCATAGATACAATTTTATTAAGTCAACTTCTTGCACTAGACATGTTCAGTTGATAATTAAATGGAAACATCTCAAGTTAAAATTGTTCAGTCCTTTCTTTTGTGCTGCTCATTTCTCCTTTTCTTGTTTTTACTATTTTATTTAGTTTCACTTGCAAGAATCCCTAACGGAACATTCCCAGCATAATTAGTCAGAAAAAAAAATATTTTATGTAAATTTATTGAGTCATTCACCACAACTATTTTAAGTTCTTACAAATTTTTCTTAACAAATTCCAAACGCTAATGAGTTTTGATACTCTAGAAATGTGAAAGCAAGTCTGATGCAATTCCCTTGCATGGTCAGCAGTTTCTGATACTATAGGATACAAGACAGATACGAAGGAAATAGAAATGACAAAAGGAAGGATGCAGTCAGTAATACACACCTTAATTAAAAACCTGTTGCACCCAAATAGCTGATCAAATTCATCTTTGTCAGGAATCCCACAAACACAACAAAAGTTGTCTGAATTTTCAGGTTGGTACTTCTCTGAGCATCTATATCATTTCCCATGATACAGTCACAATATGTCATTGATTTTTATGACTTTCTACATCAGCAGAGTTCAAATTAAGCTACACCATTTAAACAAAGGAGGAGATTGTGCACCTCTTAGTATAATCCTCGTTTGTTTGAACTTTACCATCTGCAGTTTCCTCTATCAATTCCCTCGAGCATCTGCTACTTGTTTGGCATATAGCATTCTTCATATCTGAAGATTTTTCCAGGTTGAAACCATTCCCTGGTGAAAAATTATCAAATGAGTTAATGTGCATTGCAAAATATGACGCCAAAGCAATATAACATGTATATACACACACACACACACATACACACATAAACATAGAATATTATAGAAATGGTTCGGAGACAAACAATTTTTTGGTCAACCCGAGATTGGGCAACCCATATAATTTAAAAACAACAAGCTTGAAATTTTTATCAAAGATCTCTCTAAGGCATATCTTAGAAGTAAAATGCCATGCAAAAGAAGGTGATAGCATTAGACCTTAGAAGGAGCTACAATCTGATGGAATACGTGTTGAACATACTTTATTCTCCATTGCCACATACACTGAGATGCCAAGCCACATACTCCTCATTGAAACCTAGTTAAGGCTAGTGCTTTGCAGAAGAGTTTCACACATCATCAGAAATTTCCTCACCTTGATAATTGCTTAATTTCATCCTTAGTATTATGATTCATCGAATTTCACCAAGCATAATATATTTTATCTATCTTCTACCTTTATCAGAAAATACATTCAAAATAAATTTAGAAATTCTGAAATTTAGTTCCTTTTTCCACTCTCAAATTAGTGAAGCTTACATATCTGCATTAGTGTTTGCTCAGTTGCATGGAACAAGAGATGATACAGGTCTATATTTTAAGATGCAAATATGACAGGCCAGTTACCAGTGGTGGAAGTCAGACTCTCCTTCTTATAGGGATTAAAAAAGGAGTAGCAAGGACAAGAATATATCTTATCAAGAAAACATGGAAAGCCAAGGTTGTGATTGGACAATAATCTGCACCACAGTAAAAATGTCTGGCATTGTGCTCTCTAAAATATTGCCCACTTGCACCATTTTATGAAAATTTCCCTAAAATTTTTTGGCCCACCCACTATTTTTCCCACTCATCTCCACACTCAATTCTTATATTTTCCTACCTTACCCTATCTACTTGCACCTATCATTATTAAATTCAACACTAAAATCTTTTCTAACCACTAAAATACTATATTTTATTCCAACACCATATTATATCATTCTTAGAAACACACACAACAACTTAGCACATCAAAAAACTCATTCAATCACACGACCTTTTACTATGTAGCCTCAAATATTAAATCTCACCTAATCTCTCAAAATCAATTTTCAGAGATAAAAGTGCTATCCAAACACAAGCTAAATTTTCTTTTCATGTTCAAAGGGCAACCCTAAAAAGGATCCATGAAACAGAATAAACGAATTTATAATCAACATCACAATTTTAAGGGAACTTAAAGACATTTTATAACAAAATCTCAATGCAACTTTCTTCTCAACACCAAATTCAGATTTATGTTCAAGTTTTCCCTGAAAATTGGAAATCAAATTGACTAAGGCTCAATCATCATCACAAATAAAATTTCACAGACAATCAACTAAAGGTATGGCACAAGGAAGCCATAGAGAGGATACATTTCTAGAGCTACGTCAACTAGTCACCAACCAAAGTTGAGTCAGGGGCTGATAATATTATCAGCATCAATAAATCCAGAGTCTGAAAGCCAGATATTCTTGGCATGTCAGGAAGCTAATCTAGACAAGTACCTTCAATCAAGAGTTCGTGAAGGCTGCGCTTCCGACCTTCCTTAAACTTAGTTTTCAGCTGAACCCCAGGTTTGCTCTCTGGAATTGCATGATTGTTGCATTTCTGCGATGTATATGATAAATCATCACTTCCATTAGTCTCAGAGCAGGATGTTGTGTCTATTTTCCCTTTCGAGTCCTGAGGTTCTACCTCAATAGGTAGCAAATCATGAGTTCCACTTTTTCTCACTTGACTCATTAAAACTTTCTTATCTAAAGACATGTTCTGCCTAACACTAGTTTTCTTTACCTTCATTGGTGCAGACTTCAGTTTGTCATTGTGTTTTTCTGCATAAGATGCTGCATTTTTAAGAATCTTCCTCAGGGAGATAATTTTGGTCGGTTTTGATGGATTGCCGTTAGAAATAATTCCATACTTCCCAAACACTATAGGCCTGATCATCCATTTGTAAAAGTTAGGCTTAACTAGAGAATCAGGACAACTTAATGATGACAATTTTGCAGTCATTGCAGCACTACTAGAACATATTTCCTGAATTCCTTTACTTTTCAAAGCATGATCTAATCTTAACCTCTGCTTTTGGAACATTTCAGAAACTTCAAAAGTTCCATCATCCCAGAAACTTTTATGTGCCTTAGTTTTCTGCTGTCCTTGATGATAAACTCCATGCAAGTCTCTTCTGATGGGGATCCCTTCGACGGCAGGAAATGCAGCATTCCTTTGCTCAATAGAATCTGCACAGTTGCTGGGACTTCCTTGATCACATCCAACCGGCATCTGCACGTCCCAGAACGGGTGAGCATTCTGCCCCACTTCCTCAGTGCATTTCCAAGATTCACTTTGAACAGAGGATTGGCCAGAGACAGGAAATGGTGCATCCAACTTCATCCATTTAACTGTTTTCCTTCTCCTTTTGGATTTAACTTCAAACTTTTGCAGGTGATCACTCCCTTCCTCACAGGTAGAGCTTCTCTTAACATGGTACGGTCCTTTTTTATATCTTAACGAATTTTGGAGCCTAATCTCTTCAATGAGACTAATAGAAGGTTTTCTAGGAACTGCATTGAATGATCCACTCTTGATCAAGTTGGTTCTGGAAGCAGAGCCACATATTTCAGCATGGTGATCGTCATCAAGTGCACCATCAGATGACCAGCTTCTGTCATTTCTTGATCCGTCATCTAGAACAAGGTTATTCCCACATTTTGTAGCTCCCCTTTCATCAGTTGAAGAATCTTTCCTATTAACCTCAGTGGATACCTGAGTCACATCAGGAGCAGAACATCCTGAAGTGATGTTAGATATTTCACACTCCTTCAAGTGGAAAACATTTTGAACAAATCCAGGAAAGCATTTAGCAACATCAGCACAGCTCCCCAAAGATGTAATAAAAGATTGTTGTTCTTTCCTTGTTGAACTGCAGCTCCCCATTATTCTTTTCGACGCATCTCTCCACTGACAAGGAGATTCAACCCTCATAATGTTTGGGGCCACTAAATTTTTGGTTCTATTGAAATACTTAGCTCTGTCCTTCAAGAAAATACAATTTTCATGCAGCTTTGAGTGAAATAAACTTGAAATTGCTTCACTTCTGTCTACTTTGTTTCCCAAATTACAAGAAGCATCACCATTCAAGTCATATTTTCCAGTCAAACAATTTGCTGAAACTGCACAACTGCACTTTTCAGGTGCAGAGAAATATGATAACCTTTGAGACCATTTTCCTTCCTTGCAGTCGGTGAAGTTGCTTTCAATTTCCTCAGGCCTGCATTTTAATCAGAAGAAAAGAAGTTTAAAAAAAAAGCATCAGTAAGGAACACAGTCATCTATTAGCAAAATGTGGTTGAAAGGTAGCAGCAAATAATGTTTCACTATGGAATGATATGTTTAAGCAACAATAGCTATATGAATGAATTTGCAGCAGCTTTCAGCGTCCTCTCCATTCCCTTAAATGACATACAACAAGATATGGCATGCTAAATATGCCAATTGAATTTCATTGTTATAATAAATAGAAAACACAAACACACACAAGGGCACACCAAAAACAGTCACTGGTGCCAAATCATCAGAAAGAAATAGCTTTCTTTCATGGCACTCTCAGGTAATTTTCGTTGCCGATTTCATTTATACATGGAGCTAGGACACCATACCAGTTTCAAAGGATGTCCACTAAACAGAAAAAGGAAACTTTAGTCAATAACATTTACCTCAAGAAAAGCCGCTCCAGTGGAGGAAGATCGTAATCTTCGGCGTTCACAGACCTTCCTGGTGAAATAATGAGACCTTGTAGAGCTTTTTTGAATCTAAAATGGGACTAATTTTGCTCTTCGCATTAAAGCATTGTGGGAGGAATCAAAACACACAATGATGCAAAGAAATTATAAGGATAAAATATTAGCATGTGGTACAGCACAGTTACCTGTCGTTGTACAGAATCCTTCACTGTTATGGCCCATCCAACAAGTAGTGCCAGGTAACTTTGAGTTCCTCTGAACTTCAGGAATTTCTGGCATTCTTGAACAACAAATTAAATGTTCATTATCCTCTGATACTGATGGGGCTATAGTCAACAGCGACTGTACAGTTAGGTTTTTGAGTATCTCATATGATTTGGCATTTCTGATAGAAGTATGGCCATTGTCCCCATTAGATAATCCAAACATGTTCTGAACAGAAAACATTTTCATATAGTCATCCTGCAAACCTGTGCCTATTTTACCATATTTTTCCTTTGGCAGTGCTGGAGATGCACTTTGAACCACAGCTGAACTTTTGGAGGTGAACCCCATTAGTGTTCTCTCCTCAGAATTTATGAAATTTTGGACAGGCTTAACCCAATCGTGATCAAAGTGCATGTCAGAGAGACAAGAAACCTTGCTGCAATTGTTTAAGATGTCTCTGCCATATGATGCATCAGCAATCATGGACATCTGGTGCAAATTGGGGCTTTTCTTGGGCAAGACAGGTGAGTAATTGGAAGAACTCTCGCCCAAATATACTGTAAAAGCACTTAGATTATCCTTAGAAGTTTTGGGGAATTCAATATTTGAATTAGCTGCAGTCAACAAGTCATCCTCTCCTTTGCCCTTGTGCATATGATTCCGGGGATTTGCCACATTGGCATCAAAATTCTCAGTAGAACCAGCCACTCTACTCCAATGGAAAAGTTTCTCTCCTTTGGAAGCAGGAAATTCGTTGTGAAGTTTCTCGGTGACAACATGACTATTAATGCCTTTACCATAAGTATTTCCTAATTGACATTTCAACTCAGGATTTTTGAAGAATGAAAGCAAGGGAGGACTCGGGTCAAACATTTCCGAGTTGCAACTTGATGAATCTTTCTGACAATCAGTTATTGCACTATAGACTCCTTGCATATGGTTTGGACACTCCACCTGAGTAGACCCACTTCTTCCAGTAGGATTAGAAGTAATACCAGTATACCGAAGAGCCCACTTACTTCCTCGCAGTTCATTACTTGCTGCATTAAGCAGGTTCAGCCCTCATCTCGTAGAATGCAACTCACTCATAGAAGTTCTTTGTGTGTGTGTGTGTGTTTATTGCTTGTTTGGGGAGAGGGGGGGCAGATTGCAGATACATGCAATAACGGCAAAGCAAAAATAAAGTTGACATACCGTTCAGTAGAAGCTTGTCTGAAAACAATGCCTTCTGGGGCCCTGCATGCACACCACTCAGATTAGAATTGAAGTTAGGTAGACCTTGGACTTCCAATGCCTTACTTTGCTCTGGTGGATGCCCAAGACACAATTCAATATTGGACAAAACTCCTGGCCCCTCGAAACTAGAACTAGTATTTCTACCACCACCTGATCCATTACATGTCGTTTTTAGGTTTTGAGTATCAGGGAAGGGAGGTAAAGAATTTGCACTTCCACCAATTGAGTCAAGTGTACATGTAATGGACAAAGGAGCTTTCTCTCTGTTTATTCTAAATGAATTTGACATGTCCCATATCTGTTGATCAGCTGCACTCTGAAGGTTTGCATGAGAACAGTTAACCAAGTTCTTGATAAGAGAACTGCAGCATTCCTGATAAGTCCTGTTTTCTTCATTGTATGAACGCTCATCAATGATGTTCCTGAAATCCTGATATTCCTTCGAATTTATCATGTTGTATTGTTGCTGCTCATAGTTTGCTGGCATCCTAAACGGGTCAATTTGATCCAACAGGACAGTATCGTCAGACATATTGAACATAGAATGATTTGTCAAACCAGACTCTGCTGAAATTCCTTCAGGCCAATCCCATTCTCTGTGACACTCCAATGCCCTAATCTAATGCACAATGAAAACAAAGTACCTTGGTGTCCAGATGCTACATATGCTAGCCCATATCAGTGTAATTTCAATTCCAAAATATAAATGAAAGGTCAAAACTTATAAATTATTTTGAACTTGGAAGCAGGACAGCATTAATAAGCAACCAATTCAATAAAATATATCCTATGGGATGGAAAGCTCTCAGTGAGCTTGAATAATTACTTTGTGCCACACATAGATATTTTTGGGCAAAACAGTCATGATTCTAGAAAGTGTCATATACTGATCTTTTAGAAAAATTAGTAAACAATTACAAAGATTCAAGTACTGAACAAATTTTTCTTCATAAAGATGATCCAGTCAGAGAAGTTTGCAGGATGAGTAAACATATATATATGCATAACTTAAAAGTCAAGGCACTAACACAATTGAACAGGTCTCAGTTATATTTCTCTATATTGCATAAGCCAATGAATTAATCAAAAGTACAGATTAACCTACACCAGATTTGGAAAAGAAGGTCTTCCACCAGTGAGCTATAGTCTCTCCATTTTCCATGCGAACTGCACTCCCGGGATTAATATCAAATGAACCTGAATGCTGCTAAAGAATTTAGTTAAAAGATTTGAAGGTTCACTTAATATCACAGATCAAACTTTGAACAGCATCAACAATTAGCAAGCAAAACTAGAAAACACCCGAGCTGGTTACCTCTGAGAATTCAGAGATAGACATATAAAAACCATGGCATGAGCAAACGACTCCAAGTAGTCCAGTATCACCGAGAAGTAAATTTCCACCTTTTGAAAGCATTAACTATAGTTAGTGCAAGTCAACGTGTAGTGCTACAAATTTCTCTTCAGCCAACAAAGAGTATCAAACCCTTACTTATGCCTGAACAGAAAACACGGGGATAACTGCCAGAAGGATTATTCTCATGATGGTAGGCAGGAAAACTGTTTTCTACACTGACTTTTTGCGAGGCTGTTGTACCAGAAGACTTCTGAAGCTTCCAATTGTTTGCAAAAATTGGACCAGAATTACTGTTTCCCAAGAGATAAGAAAAGTTTCGGGTTTTGTCTCTCTCACTGGGGTACTGACATGCTACTGCCGGTGATTTCTGAAAATTTAAGTTTGCAGCTGCAGAACTATTTCCAAAATTTGCAGGAGGGTCAGGTGAAATAAGATGAGAAAAGATCTCTCCAGATGTCAGACTATGGGAGTCCATGTTGTGCGCCCACAATGTGCTAGGTAGGACAGGAACTCTACTACCAACAGAAAAGCCATTGACGGTCCTGTGATTTAGTGAAGCCTGACTGGTGGCAGTTGCTGGCTTTGGATCGAATAGATGCTGCAGACCACAGGACAAATTTTTCGATGGCCCTGAAAGAAGAGACAGAAACGAAGCTCCAAGATCAACATGCCCTAGGCCGCTGAGACCAGGCATGTCAGTGATCATGTGCTGTTGAATCATTCCGCGGGTTGACGGCATTGACTCTTGAGGAAGTTGAAAATAAAGGCGACAATCTGCACTGGAAAACTATCAGGGGGTGAGGTTGGGGAGAAGAAGTTAATCTCATAGAGTTCAGCATCACAAAATATCAGTTTAGGAGGGGGAAGGCTACTTCATTGATTTTGGACTTGGGAAATCTAAGAGAACATACTAAACGCTACACTCCAGAAGAATTAAATATCACTAAAAATAACATTCAAATCTTGTCTGGATAATATAATAATATCTCGCACGCATAATCGAGTTTACATACATGAGCCCGAAGAAAGAAGAAAACACGCGCAGATCTCCTCAATTAGTCAAAAAGATATCACTCAAAACCAAACACACCCATTGCATTCTAATTCTAAGAAAAGATTACTAATGCTCAAGTTTCTGCGGAACCTTTAGGCGGTGGCTGTTGCAAGAGCATCTATCATCGTACCCAAGCAATATATATTGTCGTATGTTTTAAATTGTGCATGAATTCCCGTACATTTTCCATTTCACGCAACAGCCCACACCCTCATGCTACAACATTTGCATAATTCCAAGAGGGTGAGAAATTCCTCCACAAATCGCAGCAAGACCTGGACTATGTAAGAAAATTGGCGTATCAAAACACAAAACAAAAAACGGTACGCCAGTGTGAAAGTAAGAAACCCGAGTATCAGCATCGTGGCATGACGAAGCGGCCACCGGCGGGGACTGCTGCCACATGGGTCGGAGTTTGGTATGCCACGAATTTTCCATTTCGGCGAGGACGGAAGATCCTAACGTTGATCCACTAAAACCGCAGTCGTGGATGGGGCTCCAAATGAAAGCTAAATTTGTGAATTCCGCGAGGCAAATAGACAGGAAAGAGAGAAGGAGAGTGGGAGAGCGAGGGAGAACGAAGGGATGTGGATACAACACGAGGGAATGAATGCACAGACAAACGCAGAACAGAGCGAAGGCTCAAGAGAGCATGAGTGTGTGAAAATGATGACGGGATGGTGGGATGGAGAGTGGGAAATGAATTCTTTTATACGCAGAAGTTTCCTGACCCAGACACTCGCACTGTCGAGCGTGTACACACGGGGAAATTTTAACCGTCGAATCATTTTTCTGGCCGTCGGATTTTCTTTCCTTTCTTTTTGAAAAAATAAAAGGGTAAAAAGAGAAGAGGGCTCCCATGTGTGTCAGAGTGAATGGGAATGGGTGTCACAAATGGCGGGAAAGGTGATTGGAGATGGGACCCACAACAATGAGTTGTAATCTGGTGCATCTGCACCTGCCACTGTGGCAGACCGCAGACTTGATTGTGGACAAAATTCGAATTGGGCTAACCCATGTTAATGATGGCTGCCCATCCACTGAAGATTTTTTTTCATTTTTTCGAATGAGGCCCATATTGTTCACCCGTTATCCGTGGCCCGGATTTAAGCCTCCGCCATTGGACGACCACTTCAACGTCGTTTTTACAAAACTTTCTCTTAGATAGAAGTTCATCTACTCGTAGCTATGGAAATATCTCCTACAAAATATTCCTTTCACTTTTTTGTTTCTTTTTTTTTTTTTCATAAACTCTCACTTTTCTCTCCCTGATTTTTTTCACCACAATTTTGGTCTCTATCTCTTATAATCATTATTTATACATGTAATTGTCACATCAACTTACGTCTCAACAATAACTATCCATTATATCGCCACAATCATTATATTTCATTTATAGAATACTGTTACATTTACATGCAAAACACCACACTCATATCTCATTTATCTAAAAACTTTTATCTTACTTTTTTCTAAAAAAAATACTTTTGAAACTGAATAACTATCCAATCATAACTTAAATTTTTGACTGCGACTGGATGGATGTCAACCTTTGGAAAATTGATTTTGATAAATTATGTGAAATTTATTTTTGGGGGTAAAAAGTAAAAGATTAGATGTAATAACAAGATATTTTGTGTGTGTGTGTGTCCTTATACTAATGATGTTTTTGTAAGATAGTAGAAAGAGTTGTTTGATGCAATAGATCGTTAAGAGTGTTTGATTGTTGATTTGAACGAGGATTTTAAAAAATAGAGATTTTGATATATTATAGGAATAAAGACAAAAAAATTGTTTGAATTTGAGTATTTATATATATGTATGTAATATATAATAAAAATTGAATGGTGTGATTAACATACAAGTTTATACAGTATAAATAAATATAATGTGAGTACGTGTTTGTGTGCGTAACAATCTTAATTTAATTGAAAATAGATATAACATTTAAAAGACAATTAATTGGTTATATACACAAATGAGTGAAGTTATGAAATTAAATTTTTATAAAAATTTAGTAGTGTAAAATATTTTGTCAATAAAGATTTGGGTGAATTCCGAACAATGCAAAATCAGGTTCCAAACAAAGTCTCTGTATTTGTAGAAATGCTGTGGGATGGTAGTCAGAATAAAATATTATTAGCATGCTACGTTTAAAAAAATAATGTGCTATACCTGTGGCTAAAATATTCTTAGTCGAGTATAGAGAGAGGAGTAACCATGGGGCAAAAATAACGCGGGAGCTAAAGAACAAAGCAAATTGATGATTTTTTGTGCCAAACAAGTTTAGCGTTTTCCAAGTGGTTGTCCAGACATGACCTTGGTTTTCCTCCAAATATTATCACAACCTTTGCTTCCCTTTAAATATTTCCATGAATAAAGAAATTGCTTGGACTCGAAAAGGCGGGTTCATTTATTTATTTATCATGAGACGAATATAGCATCGGACAATAGCATTCTTGATGCTTGTAAGCAGTCTCGTGTGAATGGTGCAGTACCAATAAGATGAAACGCAATTGGAAAGAGAACCAAATAACGAACAACTGTCGCAGACGCATATACACAGACTACGATCCATTGCATCGGTTCTTCCTGACGACAATTATATCATGTATCCTTAGTATTGTACTTATCAACAAAACAATAAAAAATATTTTCTTTAGCATTTTCTTTCCTTTTCCTCTCCAAATTCATTGAACCAAACAGACTATCAAAACATTATTAATGTCACAGCCCAACTATAACTAAGTTCAACAATAACAAAAGATAAAAAAATCTTATGAACATCACTATATCAAGTAAAGGTTAATTTCAAAGTATGTTGGACATAGCAACTAGTGCATAATTAAACTCTCAAAGATAAAGCTCACCTTAAATGTAGAAGTATCAAGAAAAGGATAATAGAGAGTATAATTTCACAAAATACAAAAAAAGAAATTAAAAAAAGCGGCATCAACGTAAAGTCAACGCTATTGGTTCCAATTAAAACAGAAAAAACCCAAAATTCATCAACACTCAGCAAGAAATTCAGCATGCCTCACTCACATCCCTGTAAAAGCCTTCTTCCCGCGACTAGAAGAACCAGCTGGAATCACCTTAAGAACATTAAACCTCACAGTTTTTGATAATGGCCTGCAAAGTGAACCCCATCAAGAAAAAATCCCCAGTAAGTTCTCAGAGAAGTAGCTGATGAAGACACAGTACTAACCTGCATTGACCAATGATGACATGGTCACCCTCCTTCACACGGAAGCATGGTGACACATGTGCAGGTATATTTGAATGCCTCTTCTCGTATCTATAAATCACCAACGCACAGTCAGAAAAACAATCAAATAGATAGTAGAAATTTTATCAAATGGAGTTTCGTACCTTTGGTATTTCTTCACCCAATGCAGGTAGTTTCGCCGAACAATGATAGTCCTCATCATCTTCGCACTGTGGCAGGTACCAGCAAGGATGCGACCTCTGATTGATACGCTGCCAGTGAATGGACATTTCTTGTCCATGTATGTTCCTGGATAAAAGGTGCATTCAATGCTAAGTAGAGTTCAATAACAAACGCATGAACGTCACACATGTCAGCCAAACACAAGATGACCACATTCAGTGAAATTAAAACAAAATGCCAGACGAGAAAACTCCACTTAAAGAAATCTAAGAAAATCAAATGATAAGGTGACATTCAGGAGCTTCAGTAGATTGACACTGTGTATTTGGTTAAACAAAATAATTTACAGTATGGCTACAAATGAGCATTGCATGCTACTAAAGAATTAAATCACTGCAGAGAGTAGAATGCATTCATATCAAATTTAGGTACTAGTGAAACCATAAATAGTAAAGCAAAATTTCAATATTACAAAGCCTCTGTATCAAGAGTTTCTTAACAAAAAAGAAAACTTGTGATGTAAAATGAGATGAGAAATTAGACCAGATCTCAAACAAACTCTTCAAATGAAACTGTTATGACAACTTGCAGAAACAGATGTTTCATAAAAATGTATGGCTGCCCTCCAAGTAGAAACCCAGAAGAAATCGCCAACTACAAGAGAGATTTTAGAAGCCGATGTTGATAATATTAAATAAAATGAAAAGATGAAAACACATTTCGCACAGTTCGACCTTCAATGGCTTCGCGTGGTGTTTTGAACCCCAATCCAATGCTCTTCCAGTAGCGGTTCCCTCCCTTTCCAGGCGCCTTACCCTTCCCAGACTTCTTGGAGCTACAAATACAATGAACAAGAAGGATGAGGACACATTCACATGTACCTCTTAAGTAGTAGCATACGTCTGTTGCACAAGTAAATGCAACAGATGTATAATAGTTTCCTATTTGGATATATATATATATATATATATATATATATATATATAGCGGGATCTCAATTTGCCAATAGATCATTTTTCAAATGGCACGATTACAATTGCAAATTTATAAGTGCGGAAAAATGGCCCTACCATAGGAACACCTTAGGCTGCTTCAAGAACGCCTTCTCAGTCTGCAGATAAATTCAAATCACAAAACGATTTAAACCCACCAGATATTCGTAACGTTCGTACATAGGGAACGTTGAAAGAGATTGAACCAAGAGCCGCGTGCTAGATCGAATGTTTACCTGTTCTGCCATGGGTGGTGCGTGATACGAGGCGTGCGAAATTGGTGACGGTGGCGCGGCGACAAAAACCCTAGCGTAACAGCTGAGATCGCACGCAGAAGAAATAGATAATACGCATCATCGCCAATGGGCCGAAGTTTAAGCTCGTCAGCCCAATGTGACTTCAGTCCAATTCCCTTATGAAGTATCATCTAACGGCGTGGGCCACCGTCGCATCTAACTCCAACTCCCTATTAATTTTTATGTTTGTTTTCAAATTTTATGGTTTAAAAATATATATTTAATTATTATATTTTTAAAATTTTATTTTTTATTTTTATGTTATTTTAAATATAAAAAATATTTTAAAAATTATACTAAAATTTAAAACAAATATAGTCATTATATTTTATGACGTTCTATCTTTTATTGTTTAAGCATAAATCATCACCCCCCATCAATCATTAGTAAGAATCTTCAATCTCCCTACTCTTGAGATCGAAAAGGATTCAAGCCAGCATGTTGCCCGCACCCACGCTGTCAACGCCCAAGTTCTGATTCCTTGGGTTTCAATTAAACAACTTTTTCTATTTATTGTGGTGTAACAGTATATGAATTTATATAGTAATAAAATAAATAAATATGAGTAAAAAAATTATAATCATAGATATTAATTTAATTATGAATAAATATAATGATTAAAAAATTATTAATTAGTTATAAGAGATAATAGTAGAAAAAACTTAAAGTTAAATTTAAATAAAATTTATAATGCAAAATGTTTAGTTTATAAATTTTTATAGTAAATTTGGAAACTAACATAACCGGTGCTAAAGAGTCCAACCAGCTGGAATCTGCTACATTTGCTTATTGAGATGATAATTATTCCAGTTGTGTGAATGGCAATATATTTTTAAAACTGGATTGGCTTTTAAATCCTTCAATTTATTGGTTTCATTGATTCGACCAACTGAATTATTTAAAAAAAAATCAATTGACTGCGTGTCAACCTTTAAAATGTGTGCGTGTGTGTGTGTGTCTATATCTTCATATAATTTTTTATGCATGAAAGATTTAAATTAATAATTAAAAGTAATTTTTAAACTAAATAAATAATCAAATATAGGTATATTATTTTAAAATAAAAATGAAAAACGAGAATGATGCAATAATAAAAATATTAGCATCCAAATGTGAGTAATTCATTTGATTACTTGAGAGGAAATTTTTTATAGCACAGTCATATTTTAATTTACTAAAGGTTTGAGTCGATTAGCAATAAAAAATTTTGAAAATAGAAACTAGATCGAGTATATACATTAACTGCATGAAAAACTGGACCGCTCAATTTTTATACCGAGAATTGCAGCGCCTACTCATTTATTATAGTAAGCGGGAGAGACCGTTTTCCCTTGAATGGAATCGCACAAACTAGTTGAACCACTTTGGTTCCCTCGGGCTCAACGTGGTTTTTCTTCCACGTGTAATTATTATTAGCACTTGGTTCCAATATCTAGCCCGGTCTTGGTCCAAGTCCAACTGGTTAAATCAGTCTATTCGGTCCAATTTTGAAAACGTGGTGAACTAGTAATTTCGTGACTAGTTTACTTTGCAAAAAAGTTAAATATAAAATACACACACACACACACACACACACATATATAATATACAGCCTTGTAATTATTTTTGAATAAGACATTTTTTTCTTTTAATGTAAATAACATCATATTTTCCACCGCTCACAGCGTTTGCTTGAATCTGAATTTGTTGTCGTCCATGGCTGATTTTTTATATTTACCCAGGGGATCGCTGTAGAGTTGACAATTGGAACAATCTTACAGCGCCACCGGTTATCAGCTTTCTCACTATCGAATTTCGTTGCTTGGTCACATGTCATGTAAGGGGCACTAAAAAACAGCCTTCTCACTGAGTTTTGTTGCTAGACGACACTAAAAAACAGCTTCTCGAGGCTTAGGGAGCAATGTAATGATATGGTGGCATTTGGACTTCTCAACTCCATGACATCTTCTTCAATATCAAGTCTGATTTGAATGAATTACACGAACGTACGCGTCAACAAAAACGGTCGCGAATAATAAAATATATTTTTATATAGTAAAAAAACACAAAATGTGGGTACTATTAAAAGATAATATCAATAAATTTTAAAATAAAAAACCCATTATTCACTGTAGTACCCTTAACAAGTAAATTCAAAGCAAAAATGATTAAGAACACTTAAGTCTTCGCTTCTCAAGTTCAAGGATAGTAATTTCTAAAACCGTCCAAACTTAATTCAAAATTAACAAATTTGTGGTGAATTCTCTTAGGTATGAGTTCAAGTTTGATAGAACTTGATGAACCTAAAAAGAAAACGATTGGTTTTAAATTATCTACAATTTGACACGTCAACCCATTAACCCATTTGTAAATTTATAATAATTTAATAAATATTTTTATTAACTAAAACTTTAATACTTTATTGAACTCATCGTTTTATTAACTAATTATTTTATTAACGACTCATAGCCACGTACGTATGGATTATGTTTGATAATTTAGTAATTGCCATGCATAGTAACATATTGTTACGTCTTCCCAATTTTAATGTAAAAGTTTTTCTAGCTTTATTTTGTCATTTTTCATTTTTTCTACGAGTTAACAAATTAGACTCAAGTCACGTATAAAAATTACAGGTAAATTTTAAAATATAGTTTATAATGTCTGCAAATAACATATGTGTAGGTATAATTGTAAAAAGAATATATTACTTTATTATTGATGATGAAATATGAGTCATCACATCTGTAATATATTATTTTATGATTTTTGTTTCTCTTTTCCGCTTTCTTATTACTTTTTATTTGTATTCTACTATCAAATTTTCTCCCTTTTCAAGAAAAAAAAAAAACTTTCTTTATTTGTTGTTTTTGTACTCTATTATTTAAAAATAAAAATTTTAAGGTGAAAAATAAAAATTACACAATTATCTTTATTTAAATTCTTTGATTTTACCATTCCTTTCTTTTAACTATATTATTTTTAATTTTCATTTTCTTTCAAATTTTCTTTCTTTTCATTTTTTGAAATCTTAATTTCGTTTAGAAATTTTTTATGCTTTTAAATACTTTTATAATATTATTTAAAATGTAATTACTGAATAATTTATATGTAAATTAGCACACGTACAAAACGTGCAACTTGTACTATTTATTGCTAATTATAAATAAAAGTTGAATTGTTGATAAATTACAACGCACTTGTAATCTGTGTGGAGTGAAAGAAAAATAAGATCATTGAAAGATACAAAATAATAGGTAATAAAATAAATAAAATTTAATTTGAAATGAGAAAAATAAAATTCAAACAACAGAGAAACATTTTCATTATATTATTTTAAAGTTACGGCACACATGATACTATGGTGCAAGGGCGGGGAGAGGGTCAGGGAGTATTTACCATAGTTTATTATGGAACTTGACACTGTGTTTGAATCCACCTTCCACCTCCAACTAATTATTATATTATTTAACAAAAAATTTAAATAATTTTAAATTTAAAATTTTTATCTCATACACACACACGCGCATACATATAACTAGGCATTCTTCAATTATTATATATGAATTTAAAATATTATGAATATACTCACATTTATATATATATTTATAATTTAAAAATAAATCATTATTTATACATACTATATATCATGTCAAATCATATCATTTAATTATTATTATATTATATTATATATATTTAAATAAATTAAAATTTTTATTACATCAAAAATTTGCAACAAAATATACTAATTAAATCAATGTAACCCTTTTTTGAAAATCTTCAACAAAACCCCCTTCCCAAACAGGGCCAGAACTTTTTGTCCGCGTACTACGGTGATGATTCGTTGTGTCGGGCCACAGCCGTAACGGGGAACAAAAGGCCATGTTTGGGAGAGATTTTTTTGTGAAATATGATACTCGATAAAAGTTATGTCAATATAAGCAGTATATTTAAAAGAAATATTTTAATTAAATAAATAATTTAATTTATTTAAATATTAGATAATGTAATAATTTATAAAGAATAAATATAGATGTAAAATATACGAAAGTATTGATTTATTTATAAATACGTTATAATATATAAAAATAAAAGTTTTAAATTTAAATTTAAATTAATATATTATTAAATAAGGTATTCAATAATATAAAATTTAAGACAGTGTATTTGAGTTGACAGTTGGCTTTAGTTATGAACGTGTTATTGTTCTCTTCCCTAATGATGATGAAAAGGTGGTCCTTTATCTAACGTTATGTTTGGAACACAAATTTTAATGCACAAATGTCTTTTAACATTTAATATTGTTAAATATATTATTTAATAATATTTTTATTTAAATTTAAATTTAAATTTAAAATTTCTATCTATTACATTTATAATTAATTAATTAATTTTTAATCATTTTATTTATTTATAATCAAATCAATTTTAATATATATCCTATATTCACTAACATTTATCTATATATATATACCATAAAAAATAATTATTATTTTCATAAATTATCATATTATTTAATTATTATTATATATTCTATACAAATATTTAAATAAATTACACTATTAATCTCATTAAAATTTTTATTTTAAACATAGTATTAATTACAACACAATTCATACCCAACAACAAAAACCCTCCTCCCAAGCATGGCTTAAGATTTGGTTGTCATTCAGAACTTGATATTAATGCATCACACCGACAACCACGCGTCCCATCAACGCCTATGCCTGCTGTGTTTGAGATTTCAAAATTGTATCTCTCTTGTTGTTTGTTCTAGCTAGGTTAGACGGAGATCACATAATTGTCTTCCTACAAAATTATGCTTTAAAATGTACTATTTAATAAACTAATAATTTTGCACAAAATATCTTCTCCGCTATAATTTGTATCCGAACGAAGTTTAGAATTTTTATACGTATTTTTAGGTATATTTTTTAAAATTGTATCAAAGTAATATATATAGATATAAATGAAATTTAAAAGTTAGTAATTAAATGTGTGTCATTATTTCACAAAAATAAAATAAGCAAAGCCATAATATTTTTGTACCATTAAAATATAATTTTAAATATTTATTTATCCAAAATATTTTTATCACCTTTTCATTCTTATATTATTTTAATTTTTGTACTGATTTTCATTACTAACAAAATTTATATCCAAATAAAGAGATATATTTTTCCTAAAATTACTCCCCTACATTTGTAAACATTTTAATTGGAGGCTTGGACCGCCTAATCTAGGAATTTTTAAATCCAGTTACGATTTTTGTCCACGTCAAGGGTGTGTTTGAATATAAAATTTTCTACAAATGAAAAATAGCGTAAAAATTTATAAATAGTCTAAGAAAAAAGAATAAAAAATATTATTTTGATATATATAAAATGTCTAAAAAGTGTATACCAAATTAAAAATGGAAAATGACAGTCACTTCAAAATTTTTAATAATATAATATGTATGATGGGGGGCCATGTTTGCAACATTTTTTAATAATAGAACATGCTTTAATTATTGCTGGTTTTGAAAACAAAATCAAAAACATAAGAACACATTTAAAAGCGCACAAATAAGAAGCAAAATACATTTTGGTGGCACATATTAAATTGCCCCTCATATTAAATTCCTCCATCTTCATTTATATTTTATCGCACATTTTCCTTTGTAAATTATTATAATTTTTTATTTTAAATATTTTTTGCCTTTAATTTATATTTATAACATATATATTAAGTAAATAAATATATCTAGTTGCATAATGTGTAATTACTTCCACATCCTTAACTCTTTGCAAATATTATTTTCAATATTCTCTAATTTTTTTACTTATTTCAATCACTCGCCAATTAATTTTATTCTAATTTTTTACTTATTACATTCACTCTCCAGTTAAATTTATTCTAATTTTGTTTTAATTTAATTTTTTTTTCTTTTATGTTAAATCTAAAGTTATAATTTTAGTTAGAGTGTTAAGTTACTATAATATCCCTATTTAAAATACTTTTATTTTCCACCTATCTTCATTTTCTTTTAATAAAATTTAATATTTTTTCTCTTACATATTTTTTTTTATATATTTCAATTCTCTCTTTGTATCTTTTTTTTTCTTATTATTTTAATTTTAAATAGAATTTATTTTCATGGAATCGGTATAATTAAAAATATTATAGCATATACTATATATAAAATGCAAGACTTTTTATATTAATTCCTTTAATTTTTTAAATACCCTTATTCTTAAATCATTTTTTAAAAAAATTAATTATTTATCTCTTCAATAACTCTCTCATTTCTTTTTCTTTTACATATAATTTTTTTTATGTAATTTAAATTTGAGTACAAATACTTTGTCAAGTTCACTAGTTTATTATAAGATTTACACACACCCAGAATATGTCACCGTTAGTAATAATAATTCCAACCAAAGCATTCACCATATGCTTTGATGCAAATTTGGAGTAAGTTTGCACCCTACAAAATATCTGCTTCCAAATATATATTATCAATCTAACTATTTTTATCTCTTGTATTTTTTCACAATTCAAAAATTTTCATACAAACTTCAATACCGGCAAAAATGCGCATCCAAACAAAGCCTAAACATTATATTCATTTGGAAACAAATATGAGAGATGGTTTTTGCTAAATCAATCAAGGGCATTACAGGCATAATATTTGGGCAGCGAATCCCCGACACCGCCACTGGATTTCAACTGCTCTTCTTTCTACTCGACTTGCCCCGGCGCATCATTGTTTCGACGACAACGCCCCACGCGCTCACCACTCTGCATATCTCTCTTTGGCCTTTGCCTTCTTTCTTCTCCGCCCCTTTACGATATCATTTCAGCTCTCGAAGACAAACCTCAAACCATTTGTAAGCCACCCACACATAAATTCGACGTTGGAACAATAAAATGTCGTGCTTCCGGTGTCGCTTCCTTCTAACCGCTTTTCTTCTTCTTTCCGCCACGCCCTTCTCATTTTCATCTGCGGAGCAAACCCTTCTCTCCACTCACCAAGCTTTCCAGGCTTCAGGTAATTGACTTGCTTTAACATTATTTGTTTACATTTTATTCTTTGATGTCGAAGACTTGCTGCTTATTACTTTCTTGGAAATTGCTGCAGGGGACACAGGGGTGGCACCGTCTTGGAGCAGGGCAGAAAGGTTGCTTGCCGATAATTCAAGCAAGCAACAAGTGAACTCAACTCTGGTGTTGGCTGCAAGGAGAACACGCAGGATAGACCCTTTAGAAGGCCTCAAAAAATATACAGGAGGCTGGAATATCAGCAATCGCCATTACTGGGCTGTAAAGTTTTCTACCTTTTTGTTCTTAATACTGCCGTCTGTCAATTGGAGTTTCGCAGGGGTTTTAGAAATACATACATACATACAATATATATATATATATATATATCTTTTCTGGAACCAGTTATTTTTTTTTCCCTTGCAAAATTAGATTTCTTACGTTTGATTTCGGGATGGGTTTGATCCTCTAGAAAGATGGTGGGTTTATGCTCTTAACATTCTGGGGCGGTTGTTACGGTGGGGAATTTGTGCCTTCCAAATTAATTCCACTCGTGGTTGCAGTCCGTGGCTTCCACCGCCGTTCCTTGTTTCGTCGTTGCGGCTACCTGGTTTCTAATTTTCGGGCTTTGCTTGGCTCTCATCTGTCTCTACTACTGCTGCTGCCCAAGGGAGCCTGGTGGCTATTCTCGAATCGCTTATGTGCTCTCTCTCATTTTTCTCACGCTCTTTACCATTGCCTCAATGTACTCTCTCTCTCTCTCTCTTTCTCTCTCTCTCTCTCTCTCCCCCTCCACTCTCACTCACACAGTCACACGCACGGGCCGGTGCTTTTATTAGTGGTTGCTCGCTTCAGAAGTAAGTCTAAATTCTGGTCCTGCATTTTCAGCATTGGATGTATCGTCCTGTACACTGGCCAGGGGAAATTTCACGGCAGCACTATAAGCACCTTGCGCTATGTTGTCCATCGGGCAGATACCACGTCCGAGAATCTTCGGAATGTGTCAGAATATCTTTCTTCAGCCAAGAAGATCAACGTGGATAGACTGTTTCTGCCTTCTAATGTCCAAACGGACATTGACCAGATTCAAAAAAAGATAAACTCTTCGGCTACTACCCTTTCAAGCAAAACACAAGATAATTCGAAAAAAATCAAGAATCTAATTGAATCAGTGTAAGTGAATGCCAATTAGAATCTTTCCTTTCTGTTTTTCACGTCCAACTTCAGCCGGTAAAGCGAATGCCAATATTCTTGCAGGAGATTGGCCCTCATCATTCTATCTGCTGTTATGCTTCTATTAACGTTTCTTGGAGTTGGTATGCCTATTCTGATCTCCTGAACTGTGGGGAATACATGTTTAACTTGTTTTTGCTGCATTTTCTAATTTCTATTCATCTGACTTCGGGATTTCATCTTTTCAGTGTTTTCAATCTTTGGCATGCAGTTTCTTGTATACATGTGAGTTTGGATGGCTGCTCTCTCTCTCTCTCTCTCTCTCTCTCTCTCTGTGTCCCAGACGCATGCACCCACGAACAAACACGTACTACCGCTCATCCTGTAATCCAACACATGCCTTATGTCTTTACATGTTGTTGCAGCTTGGTGATTGTTGGATGGATTCTTGTGACTGGAACATTCATATTGTGTGGGGTTTTTCTTCTACTCCATAAGTACGTTCAACTATGTTGTTCGTCTTCCAGTCATCTGGTCCTTGTTTTCTTTGCTTCCATCTCCATTTTTGTTTATTTACTTTGTTTTCGCTTTGACTGTTGGAGAGGAAAAGGTGGTCCGTGTTTTGCTCCTGCAAAATAATTTGATCCTTTGTTTGCCTTCTTATCTAACTGCTGAGTTTTAAATTTTAGTGTGACTGGAGACACTTGCGTAGCAATGAATCAGTGGGTCCAAAATCCAACTGCTCGTACAGCTCTGGATGACATACTGCCCTGTGTGGATAACGCCACCGCCCAAGAGACCTTGACAAGAAGCAAGGAAGTAACATCCCAGTTAGTCAATTTAATGAACAGAGTCATCACTAATATCTCTAACAGCAATCTCACTGCCAACTTTCCGCCATTCTATTTCAATCAATCTGGTCCACTTGTGCCAATCCTTTGCAACCCATTTAATCCTGACCTGATGGATCGATCTTGCGCGCCTGGTGAATTGGATCTCAACAATGCAACACAGGTAAGGTATTTAATCAGTTGCTCCAATTACTTGTTGCACACAAGATATTTTGAGAAGTGATGTTATTCTCAGCGTCATTTGGGGGAGGATATTCTCTAACAATCTTTTTTATAAAAAAAAAAATTTCAATACCAAAATGCAGGTTTGGAGTGCGTATGTGTGTCAAACATCAGCAAGTGGCGTCTGTGTTACGAGGGGCCGCCTTACTCCCGCTATGTATGGTCAGATGGCAGCTGGTGTAAATGTGAGCTACGGCCTGTATAGGTACGGTCCTTTCCTAGTGAATCTTGAAGATTGCAGTTTCGTGAGAGAGACATTCTCGAATATAGAAGGAACACATTGTCCTGGGCTGAGAAAACACAGCAAGTGGATATATACCGGGCTTCTGATGGTTGCTACATCAGTTATGCTGTCTCTAGTGTTCTGGGTGATATATGGAAGGGAGAGGAGACACCGTGTGTATACCAAGGAGCATAGGCCAGGAGGTGACCGGGGCTGAAGGGCATGCTTTGTGTTGTAAGCTAGTTGTGTTCTTTACTTGGGTCGCATGAGCTGCAAATAGTGGAGGCAGTTAGCAAAGCCTCTGGACTGTCTGGCGAAGGAAAATATTTGAGGTGCTCTACATGAAACTGAAGGTCCTTGGACGCCTTTTCTCCTCACCCAGTATCTGGGCCAGGTTGAATAATAAGCTGACCCTATGATTTCGGCAAGGCCCAT
Source organism: Avicennia marina (assembly GCA_019155195.1). Taxonomy (NCBI): domain Eukaryota; kingdom Viridiplantae; phylum Streptophyta; class Magnoliopsida; order Lamiales; family Acanthaceae; genus Avicennia; species Avicennia marina. Next base: position 91,878 of record CM032755.1, read on the forward strand.
AACACATCTTATGGTCCACTATTCCTTTCTGTTTTTCTTTGATTTCGCGTTTCGTCTCGTCTCGTCATGGTCCCACCGTTCGTGATATGTTGCCGTAGCATGCTACGCATCGCTTGTCTAAGAACCATAATGGCGACAAACGAAATTTCTGTTTGCTAGTCGACATCATCGTGTTTTATCCGACGTTAATATTGCACATGTTGGGTGTAAGTCATATTGAAGTGCTCAAATAAATCTACATGCCCGTCCGCGATAGTGCTATTCTAAGAACTGGTAAACGCAAGACGCTGTCGTTGATACTTGCATAAGGATTCCATTATTTATTTTTCTGGTAGCCCCCAACGACTGCGTGCCTAACTGCCCCTTAACCCCGCAAAATTAGAAAAACTATTACGTGAAAAACAAGTAGTATAATATAATAATTTAATTTGTCATCATGACGAGCGCTTTGAATGAGGTAGGATGGAGTAAATATAAAAGGCAGTGGTTGCTTCAGGGATTGGTTTAGAGCGATTTCTTGATTAATGACAAGTATTAGGTGGAGGCGAAGAATATTATTCCAATTTACGTACACGAGCGTTAGTGTATTATTATGACCCATTATAATACCAAACCGTAGCCCCACTGGCCCTTAACCCTGAAAGAGTACCAACACCAGACGTAAACTACTTCATAATTGTGATATTATAATTTTATTGGTTGTGATAAGTGGTTGAATTTGGGTTAGTCGGCATAGAAAGCAATAATATACCGTGATGGATTAGTTTAGTGTGGCAGCGTATCATTAATAAGATTATTTTAGTAATACTCTTTTAATTGAATTATTTGCCTACTAAGATTATAAGGGGACGTTAAAAGTTAGGGATCTCGTCTATTGATAATAGGATAGGCTACTGTAATAGTAGTTAGGTTGGTTTGATTAGATGATATGGGTAGCAGCAAGCAATTAATGTGATCATGCATTGGAGGCAAGTGTAAGGCTTCTTATTATAAGTACATATGTTGCCGTTGGCAAAAAATCATCAATGACGCCTTTTGGAGCAATGAGGAGATCATGGTTTTTTAATGACCATTTTTAATATAGTTTAGATCTAAATAAGAGATATTCATCTTCTTACTTTGCTATAACGGAGGTGGAATGGCAATATCGGGCTAGAACAATATGAAATTTTTGTATAGATATGAGAAGTTGAAATTCATTGTCACCGTCAAAAGGCAGTGACTATGTCACGAGGAATGTCTGAGAAGAAAACACTAGCTTGGATACAAGAGGAAAACAATATAATGCTCATGCGTCTACAATGCAACGGCTACCAAATGAGGGCTTACGAGCATGCAACTTAAGGGAATGAAGAAGAAACACATGTTGATTGGGCAAAGAGCATGGAGCTAATGTATCTATCTGATGTTGAGATGTCAGATGATTAGTAACGTATTTCCATCATGCAAGTTAGATGTTGTGCATGCTGTTGTTTAGTTTTGTTAACTACATTGAAATAAGTCCAAGGGCGTGTGTTGAATTGTGTAGGCACCATGTTCGCACCAATGTTTGTATTAAACTTCATTTGTAAACTACTCTTTGAATGTATGTCAAATTAATTACAAATTTAATGTTTCTTTATAAAAGTTTTACTTAATTCCTATGTATATAGCCACATTGTGTAAACTAATGATTGGATGTTAAAAGGTGTCCAAAGTATAAATTGGACTATTATACGTTTGATAAAAATGGAAAAAGTTCTCTCAACTGATGTTAGTTATGTATAGCGCTTCTTATATATTTTATGCATGGCAGTATCAATCGTAAATAACAAAAATAATGAAATATGTGTTAAAAGCTTATTGAAACATTTTAACACCAAAATCTTGTTTTACACAAAGAAGAATAGGATAACAAATCTAATCATCAAAAAATAAAAAACCCCAATTGTAACATATACAATAAAAAATATGTGACTCAATGGGGAAGGCCCCTAGTCCCACACTAACAGCGGCCTCAACGAGGTCTAGGAAGGGGCTAGTCACTCTCATGCTCCTTCATTTAGATTATGCTAAGATGAATGCACTCGTAAAACTTGACCTCCATCATGCTGTCCTGAGTCTGATACCTTATATGGCCATGGAATAAGCAACGTGTCGAATGGTCAAATATAGGACATCTGCATACTTGATTGTTGCATTGGGGAGGCCACTATGTGTCCGTCACTATATGCACTCCCCATTGTGTATGCATACGACATATGTAGTGAGTATGACTGTAGATTTGGAGGTGTACAAATATAGACATCGTCTAAAGCCAGATGGTATGAGGATGATGGCATGTCCTGTGATCACGACGATGGTCCTAGCATGCTCGTCGATGACTGTGGGAGTAAAGCATCCACCTATATATACTAAATAATTGCAAGTTGTAAGAACGCTAAGCAACAACTATAACAGATGTAGTGTTCAATGATAACTACACAAAATTACTGTCACACCTAGGCTCGAGCCTTGTAGTCTAAAATCATTTGGAGCATGCATACATTATTACTCCAAATCTCTGTTAATTACCTTCTACGGCTCGTCTACTTGAAGAGAAAAGAAATAGTGCAATCGTGTAAGTATACATAAAAACTATTGATATTAAAAATTAGTAAGTAAAATATATGAATGAAATGACTTATACAGAACCGTAAGGTGCAGTTAGAAGTGTAATACCTCTGTGCATTTCCAAGGGCATTGTGTCAAAGTGCTATACCGATAAATGTGGGCCCACTCCTAGATATGTGACTAAGCCCATATCCGTACATAAATTTGCACGTAGAATTTCAATATGTTCTTATATAGATGATGTTAAAAGCAATAACAATATGCGCATGACCATGTGTAAATCTAATTGCAGTAGTAAAGTTAGCTCCATAAGTGTGGATTTCTATTGCATGCATACAGCACATAGCGTTTAGTAAAAACATGCTAAGGCTGCACTCTCCCAATTTTATAATGGTTCGCAATCTTAGCGCATAAGATGGTATAGATACAACAAACTAACCTACGCCTATGATGCATCGAGCAATACAGTGCCATCTAAAATAAGCATACTATATCCCTGTGCCAACTGCTCCACCTCTACTTGCAAGCAGTTTATGTGTATATAGTGATTATGAATGTGGATGTGAATCTTACTTAGAGATATAAAGGAATCCCTGAGGTGCCTAATATCCGAGCACCATCTCAGGACCTCTTTGCACATGGTTTGTTAGTCTACTTATATGCCTCTTAACTGTGTGCTTGTCACTTGCTCTCTAGCTTGTCACTTGCTCTCTAGTGATTGACAAGTGCCAAATAATTGTGACATCTTCGAAGATAATGGTGCCTCATCTGATACAAAATGAAACATAGGCATTTCTCAATGCCATCTCCCTCCAAGACTAGTAATAAGATGATGATTCAATGGCATTATGCCACATCTGTAGATGTCATACAAGTCAATGTAATACAAAATGTCCAATACACGATGGACAATGAACAACCATTGAAAACCCCATCCACTAACTATCGGGTGTGGCCGACGTCACTATGGAATCAATCTATCTTATCCACACGTCCTTTGAGCAATACTCCAACTGCAAGTGGAGAATTGATCAATTAATCAGACCGAGGTGAATATAAGATTTGGTGTACATTCTGTTAGTCAACACAATATTTGTTTATGTTATATCTCATAATAAACTATCAGAATATTCATCAAATGTACAACCAGAATAAATTAAGAGTCAGTAAACCTCCTGTTAATCAAATAATGTTTGTTTATGTTAGCCAACATAATGAACTATTAAAAGATTCATCGAAGGCAAAACAAGGATAAATTATGAAAGACTTATTATTACATGAAGAACAATGAAGAATTAAAAAAGAAATCACGCCGAACTTATATGTTTCAAATAATACATAGAATATCATCAATAGAAATAATTGTACTAACTTATATAAATGAAATACATGACATATCTTACATAAATATTTATACATAAATGCAAAGAATAGGCCTATCGATGTTAGAAACTTAGTATTCTTAAATCAATATCTATACACTGTACTCTCTACCTGGCTCAAACTTGACTACGATTCATCTTATTATGTATATGTGTCATTTAATCTCAGCATTGTCGTCGCCACCATTGACGCTCTGTGTCATGCCTCAATGTAAATGGTGGATGGTCCCAATGCTCCTCGCTCCACACAACCTCAAACTATCCTAATTATGTAGTTGCCTATTGATCAATAGAGTAAAAAAAAACTCACAAATTCTTTGAGATTCACATCGTACCTTCGACAAGTGTGCACACATATAAATACAAAATCCCATATGTACCACACTTCTGCAATTTGCTCCGTGATACTTGTAGCATAGTTATTCTCACAATTATGCACACATTTGCTGACAAGGTATACTAATCAATCAACTGCAAATTGTGCCAACAAACTCTTGCTCTACATCTATATACATCTTAGTCAACCTCAATCTATGCTAGGCCTTAATATGAGTACATTCAAACTCGTACCTATCTTTTATTGTATACATTATAAACTTGATTTCTTATGACAGATCTCGTTGGGCTATCCGCACAAATAATCATGCAATTGTATTTATATTCAAATAGTTGTATAAAATTGACTGTAAATGTAAGAAAATGAAAGAAAAAAAAACAAAAATATAAGGAAAAATTATAGAAAAAATGCCACATACCAAATAAGTCCCTACTATAGTGCCTGAAATCGGCTTCCGGTCATTGTCGACGGTGGGCTTCAAAATGCTGAAATGGAGTGAGCTTCGACCGGAAATGCGCAGAGGAAGGGAGAAAATAGCGTTAAGGTTCCAAGATTGGGCTGTCTTTGGCTTTGACCTATGGTTTTGTGATATTAAAGTAATAGCCAAAATTTTACTGATTATTATTTTTTAATATGAGGTTTGAACATTTTATTCTATCTAAAGCTTCAAATTTTCTTTTATTTGAAACTGGGATCTAGATTTCCATCTAGCTATTGCCGAAAATCCAAATTTTGACAAAAAAACAAAATTTTAAACTTAGATAGCCGGAAACCCAAATATCGGCAAAGAAACAAAATTTTAAACTTAGATAAGCAGAAATCCAGATTCTACAAATGAGCAAAATTTTAAGCATTTGGCTAGGTAGGTCATTTTATGAACTCTAATAAAATGTGGAATATTAATTTAAAAAACCCCCTCTGATCATTATGTTTTGAGGACATTGAGTTTTAGGTTGTAACTATTGTAATCTATGCTATTTATCAAACCTTAACCTCTTAGAGTTACCGAATTCGTCAATTAAAAGATTTCTTAAAATATTCCTTTTCAGAAAATTATTTATAACTATTTACTTTCATTCTCCAATTATAGACACACACACATATTTGTTAAGAAAGTAACCACCACACACACACACACATGTATATATGTTAAGGGAAAAAATTTGAAGTAACCCCTTTCATTGTCAAATGTTAATTAACTACAGTACCTCTCATTTCTTTATATTTATTGTTCTTCTTACTCATTTTATATTTTATTCATTTTATTTGTTTAAATTTTTTTCTTCCCAAACCTTTCACTTTCCATGTTATCTTATGCAAAGTTGCTAATACAATTCAGGGTTTAGATAATTTTATTATGTTACCAAAATAACCAATAATCATATTTCACTGCATTAATAAAATTGTACAATCTTTTAATTTTGCAGCGTTAATTAATCTAATCCAAATGCTATTATATCAAGTCCGAGAGATTCAGAAGAACAAATTTTTAACCTTTAATGTTAAATTATAAAATTATTCTAATTTTCCCTCTCTATACACTCATATTTGTTTTCTTTTTAATTTTTAAATTTTTTCTCTTGTTTTCCAATAAGAATTTTTCTTTTTGTTTATTCTCACCTTTAATTTTTTCATCTCTTTATAATATTTTAAACAGAAGTTTAATATATAAATGGTTTTCATTTATTATTAAAATTTTAAAAATATATTGACTTTATTTTTAACTACAATTAATAAAATTAATTATTTTGTAATAACAATGCACACGCAACCGCGTGTACCCTTTTACTCGTTGTTTATTCAGTTGGTACAGCCAAGAAACACCGCCCATGCCCCATCAGATAGTAGAGCTGCTCCAATTTGTCCGTCCAGTTTTCTTCCATCCACCCTGGCTTCTCTTCATCACGCAACATCCTCCGTGCTACATACTCCATACCACATATCTCCACTACATTATCACGCATAAATAAACCTTTTATCCCTAAGACTTCTTGGCCCGCGAGTGGTGGCAACTGGCGTTGAAAAAATGGTTCTGCCACTCGAATGATGCCCCACTTCCGCGTATGCCCAGTCTGCCTCCCTCCCCACTTTTCTTGTTTATTTATATATTATACTCATTCTGCCCAAGTCATATATAACCCCCGCTTACTGCACTTTCCTTATGTCGAGTATAACAATTTTTTCTAAGCAGGCATTAAATATAATTATACTTACCGTATCACTGATTAATTTTCACAAGTGTTGAATTTATCCAACAATCCCTTTTCTGCTTTCAGTTCCTACAGCTTAATCCCAGTAACCGGTATCGTCCATGTTTCACAGTCGTCCGAGGCAATAGTTTTCTTTTGGTAATAGATAATCCAGCTCCCAAATCCACGGTAAAAGGGCACATACTCTTCTCCTTTCCTTTCTCCCTTTTCTTTTTAAATTTTTTTAAAAATTTTCTAAGTTCAAATAAATAACCAGTCCAAAGTTGTTAACTTCAAAGCTTCCAAGTCCGGAAGAGTGACGCCATCCCTGCAGGCTGCGTACATCTTACAACAAAGAGGTAAACAAATGCAATCTGATGCATGAATGAAGTAATCTCCAATGAAAACATAAACAAGAGAATAAGCACAAAGGTAAATACAAGTAAACGGAACGAACGGAATTTACCTTTAGACGAAAAGACAGACGGAGAGATGGCAAGCACACAACCAACGGGGAGGCACTACACGTATTGTTTTAGCGACGCACAGAACGAAGCACCCAACGCTGCGATCACCCATGTAAAGAGAACGTATTGATCTACCAAATCTTATGACAGGCAACGGTACCAATTCAAGACGGATAGAACTTAATCCTTCAGGTTTTAAATATAATTATAGTTTTCGGGAACTCGATTGGATTGCATCGCTGCAGAAACACCTTTTGGCTTAGTTAGGTTGTTATTTAGGGTGGCAAATGCTGTTCTAAATGTCCAAAATGTCCATTTCGCAAATCATATGTACAACGGAGAGAAACATCGATCCCCTGTTTCCAAAATTGCTTGGATGTCCACCACTCGCCGGTGTACAAAAAGCCGCCGGACATTTGACCTCGGCGCCTCCACATAAATCGCGCCGCCTTCGCTGCGGAAGAGGAATCTCTTCAACCAATACCAAACAAACCCAATCTTTTGAAATGCTCCAAACCTTACTTTAGCGTCCAAATCTGGATCAACACCAGCAAAAACAACTCAAACCTGCAATTTCAACTTGTTTTCGTCAGAGATCCTCGGCTTTGGACACGATTGAAAGTCGGCTGGGACGCGGCTGAAAGTCGGCTCGACGGCGCTGCTGATGAGACGACGGACGAATCAGAGTGGCCAAAGCTCGCTTTACCAAATCTCCTTCAACCGTACCGATCCGCACCAGAGAATTAGTCATCGCCGATCTCCTCATGTTCAACCGATTCGGCGAGTACGGTATGGCGCGGTTCCCCCCACCGCCGCCGAGACTGTTTTTATGTAAAGCACACCGAAACGAACCTGGATGTGTCGTGGGTGAGCACAGGCACGTCCTCTTCTGAAAATTGCCGCTGCTCCTTTGAACCACCTGGTTACGGGGCGGGGCCGCAATTGAGCGACGCGGGGACATAGATCTATCAATGGAGAAGCGAACGGAAGGCGTCGGAGACTGTAGAGACAGCGCGTGGAGGTTGACGCGCGTGGGAGACGTCGAACGGCGTTGATTGAAGAAACCAGTTGAAGGAGCGGAAGAGTAGTAGGCGGTGGAAGAAGCAAAGGAAGAGGAAGGTGATGAAAAAGGAGACACGTCTGACGTCGTGATGGAGGACTTACACAGGGGACCGGACCGTTGGAAAGCCGACGCGACAGGTAAAACCGGTGCGTTCGACCTTCTAGAAGAGGCGGCCATTAGCTGGGGAGATGGAGGAGAAGAGAGGAATTTAGTAAAGGAATTTCGGGTGTTCAGTTGGGCAAACCCAGCCGGTGGCAAAGGGTTGATTTATAGGAGGAAAAAGGGATGGCAGATGTTGAAAATAAGAGAGATTTTCGGGGCAGAGGGGTTTTGGAGTGGGGTCCGGCGTTAAGTAGATGTGGTTGTGGGAATCTGATCCGACGGCTGTAAGTTGTAGGGTTAGGAATTCGAGAATATTAGCTGCTATTGACCGGCACAATGCTTTACCTTAATTGCGTTCATTGGAAGATTTTGAAATTTTGTGCCAGTCGCACTTGGATGCGCGCTAGGCCCGGAGTACATTCAAAATGGCCGCGTACTTTTCCTTTCCAAAAAAAAAACCACCTAAAATTTAGCTCCTGGCATGATTTTGAAAACGAAAGTGCACGCGCATTTTTATATATTTAAATGCTAAATATATTAGTACAAAAATTATTCTAGCTACGTCTGTTTTCATTTTAAAAACTATATATCATTATTTAAAAATTTTACAAATTAAATATATTATTATATTTAAATTTTAATTTTTTTCTCTTATTTTTTATAATAATTAATAAATTTTTAATTATTATACATGTTCATAATTAAATCAATATATATTTTTTAATTTATTTTACTCACATTCATTCTTTTATTTCTCTATAAACCTATATACTATTTTATATTCAATTATTATTATTTATTAAATATATTTATAAATAAATTTTCTAATCATTAAAATTTTACAAATCAAACAAAATTTTAATAGTCACTTAAATTATTCAAAATTTTCTCTCCCATTCTATTTGAAAAACGATCCCAGCCTCTCTTTTTTCATTAAATAAAAGTCATATGATGCAAATATATTATCTAATAAAATATTTTTTTTCTCTTCTGTATTCACATTGCTTTGATAAAAACATAAGGTTAGTATTAATTTATTAGAATGTTGAACAAATTGTTCAACCCAAACAACACGATGAAACAATTTGAATTTATTAATTCATTTGATATACTCGTCATCGAGTTACTATATATCTTCATCTTTATTGATGAAGATAATATTAAGTTATTGTATATCTTAATTTACATTAATGAACACAGTTTGTTAATATAAAATATATCTTCTTTTCGAAATTTTCCTATATATAAGCATATTGCAATCATTTTCAAACTTTTTTGAAGTGGTTGTTGAAGTTGGTAATCAACCTAAAATAAAAAGATCAGGCTTTGTTTGGTTTGAATCTTCAACACATGGGCTGTGGTTAGATGGCATTTTATTTACAGTGTCATCCACTATTCATTAAAAATTTTTATGGATACGTTCGACTCTTAATTTTGTGCTATTAATTACCATTTAAAAATTTTATAAATCAATAATCTTATTATACAAAACCACATATTAGTAAATTATGCAAATGGAGATTTCTATTTAAATTCAAAATCAAAAATTACCTCTCTTATTTTTTATAATTGACTAATAATTTTTTAATCATTATACTTATTCATAATTAAACCAACAACTATTTTTATAATATTTTTATTCACATTCATTTTTTAATTATTATATAAATATATATATTATCACATCATTTAATGATTATTATATAATAAATATATATAAATAAATTTTCTCTATATCAAAATCTTACAAACTAAATATAAATTTATCGCCCATTTAAATTACAAAAATTTTCCTTTTCACCCTAATAACAAACCAAACGTGCCTCATATATAGATAATAATATTTATAAAATAGTTTAGGAGTATTTTCATTTATTTTTATGATTATATTTTTTACACAGAAATGAGTTAAATATACTATTTGAACAATTAAATATAAATATATTGCACAAGACTTTAGCAAATTAAAGTGTTCGTATACTTTAAAATTGGTTGATTTTATTATATTCAATTCATCTCTGAAAACCAATTATTACAACTAACAATGTTTTAATAAACTTATATATGTTCTGTTGGAAATGCAGTGAATATGATTAAATAATACAAAACAGCTATGATATAAAAAATAGACAATTTACTAATAACGAAGATATTTTATTTGATGTTACAGTTGGAAAGTTATGTCAATATAGAACTATTATTTTAAATTTTATTTTTAAAGTAAAAAAATTTTTTGATCCCCCAGCTGGGCTAATATTATTATATTTCTTGCACGCAAACTCATATATTTAAAAGCAATTATTACATGCAGACGTACACCCTTATTTGCATGTTTTTTAATTAAAAAATTAGTCATTATCAACTATTTAAGTGATGCTTCCAAAATCAAATTGGAGAATTTAATTAGTTTAATTATATTTAAAAAATTAATTATTTTAAATTATATTTAATATTATTTATACACAGATAATAGTATTAAAATAATATTATAAAATAAATTTATGTCTATCAATTAATATATTAAATGATAAGTTTTACATATAATAAAAATCAAAATAAAAATAATTCAATAAATATGAAATATTACAAAAACATAAAAGAAACTAAATTAAAACATGAATATTAAAAAATGAATTTTTAAAAATAAAAACAATTAAATTAACTGAAAATTTTCAATTTCAATATACAATGTTTAAATTTTAAATGATTTAATTAGAAAAATATATAGATAAAAATGACAAAATAAGTACAAGTAAAAAAATAGTTAGTGAACATTTTACTTAATAATTAATTATTTTGGAGAAAAAATTGAAATTATAAGACGTTACAAAAATAATTTATTTATTTAAAAGATTAATTTTTATTTTTTAAAATTTTTATCAATAAAAATAGTAGAAATTGGTTCTTTTATCAACACAAAAAGAAGTTAAACGAATATGCATCGTTTTTGTGTTACTAATATTGTTGCACACTCATTGCATTGCATGAATAAGTTTTTAATGTTACTTTTAGTGCATTAAAAATTATATAATTTGAAAAAAAGAAAATGAATTGAAATGTTAAATAGAAATGATATAACTAGAACAGGGAAATATATAAATTAGAATTGATAGATGAAAGTGTTAAAATGCAATAAAATAATATAAGTTTGTGAAGAATAATATGTCTAACTAAATATAAAAAGTAATTGAGTAATTAGAAAAAGGTAACTACTTTAACGGTCTGATACTTTATATATGGTTGTAAATTTGTAAATGTGCACGCACGACGCTCAACAGTTTTGCACGTGATTAGATATTCATCGCACTTTTATTTTTTTAATTATCATACAAATCAATTTAAGATAAAAGCTCTCGTGCTCATATTCGTGAAAATATAAAAAAAACTTTTTTTTTCCCCACATTTTTCTCTCATTATTTCACAAACTTTATTATTTCAGTTTTACCACAAAATTGGGTCTCTCTCCTTTTCATTCAGGTACTTGATTTTCATGAAAACAACGGCGGTTGACAACTCCAGCTCAACTATGATCAGCACTGAATGCGTGATTTACAGTTCTTGAAGTCCAGGAAACACACCGGCCCGGCGGCCACCTTCAAATCCCACCTTTCACGCAATAAATATTATTTTCTCCTCTGCCATCTGTTCCCATTCGTTTCCTTGGATCGTTTGCTGCACTGGCTTTTTTGATGGCATCTGAATTAACAGTCAAAAGTGCAACAGCAGTCAAATCCCCCTTCACTTGTTTGTTACGTCGTGCAAGACACGCACACGTACCCACACCGTTCATTACACCCCAATAACCAACTGGTGACTGTTAATGTATCCGGTTTTCATCTGGAATTCATTTTCTTCTCTCCCCCTTTTTTTTTTCTTTTCTATATTTCTGTCACAACTCCAAAATTGTGGCTCCAATAGTAAAAAACGTCAATCATTTGTTTTTTCCTAAATTTATTTTTTATAAGAAAAACAAAAAAGGGAAAATCGAATGAAGCTGGTTTTGTTTTTCTCAAATTTTTATTATTTGAGGTGAGGGAATGCGACCCAATAAAATCATTTTTCTCCATAACGCACGCCATTGGATTTGTCTCAAATCGCGCGTCCACTTTGCCACAATTTGGACAAAACTATGTCGTTTTGGTTTCCCCTCCGGCAAGCGTCCTCCCCCGCTATCCACTGCCTCACCGCCGCTCGACGCTTCCTTTTCCGCCATTATTCCTCCAAACCTCCTTCTCTGCATCCCGAATCTGCCCGCTTTCACCGCACTTCCGATGATACTGTAAAAACCAATACACTGAGATGGATCTCGGCCGGAATAATTACCAGCTCCACCCTTGCCCTTTCTCTTTACTCTTTTACTCCCTATTCTCTTAATTCCTCATTTGTATCCTCCGCCGATTTCTCTGCGTCCACCCCCGTCACCCCGTCTCCTGCACAATCCTCCCTGCATAATCAAACTAAGGGAACTAAATTTCTCTTTGGAGGTAAAGGAAGAGTCTCATTTTCTTTTTTCACGCTGTTTTCCATGAACTGATGATTGATTCTGTAAATAATTTTACTGACGACGGACGCTTATACATCGTCGTTGCAGAAGCATATAGAAGGAAAATATTCTTTAGTTACGAGAAACGGATCAGAATGCGGAGTCCTCCGGAGAAGGTACATTTTCACTGGAAGGGGAGAACCGCTCTTTAGTTTTAAAGAAAAAATGCCCATGCTACACTCATTCGGCCTACTCTGTGTTAGAATGACTGGAATATACTGGCTATTCTTTTTCTCGGATCTTAATTCGTTATGGTTTTTTCTTGGTTCATTCGTTTGTTGTTCACATATCCTTAGAGTAACTACGTTCAGAATTAGAAAAGGATGTCCCAGCGAGCGTTGATTCTTTAGTTTCTGAATAAATAAAAAGAGGAGTTAAGATGAAGAGTTCGATTGTTATTCTGATATATACGTACGCGAGTGTGTCAGAACACTTATATCTTAGCATGGAGGGTGCCAGTGAAACCATATGTTTGTTTTATATTGGTATACTTACCAGCCTAAAGAAAATTAGAAAAAATCATTAACTTAACTGTCATGATATTTTCCTTTTGCTAGAATTTGAGGATTCGCTCATCTCCATAACTTAGAGATTCCTTAATAGAAAATGTTTTCCACACGATCAATATGATTTCCTTGTTTACACATTATATTTTATCAGCAGGAGCTCTTTGTGACAAAGAATGGAGGCGATACTGGCAGTCTGTCACTGTCCCGTGATTCAATTTGCAATAGAATTTCATTCTGTTACATATAACTAAAAAAATAGTTGGATCTGGTAATCTTGCAAGGGTGTAGAAGGCATGGAGCACTGAATAAAATAGTGCCTTGTTAGTTTCAACCTTTGTTAAATATAAATAGGGTAATTGCATGCCACCTTCAGAATAGAGGAGAATGTGTGTCTCAGATGTATCCTTACAAACTAGCCAGACCAAAGCTGGCCAAACCTTGTTTTATTCTTGTTTTTTATAAGAATAAAAACATGTGGTCAAACATATCTAAACTCTATCCATCTCATCACCATATGCAAAACCTTAATAACTCTTGTTTGCTTTATATTTCAAGTTAGGCTTGATTTTACAGTGTAAAATTTAGTATCTCACCATCCATGTTCCTTCTGAAGGTGTTTGAATATTTTGCATCCATTCGTACCAAAGATGGAGAGATTTTTATGACACCAGCTGACCTGATGCGAGCACTGGTTCCTGTATTCCCCCCATCTGAATCACTCCTTGTAAGAGATGGATATCTCAGAGGGGAAAGAAGACCTGGCGAATTGTGCTGTGCACCATCTGAGTTTTTTATGCTCTTTGATACAAATAGTGATGGTCTTATATCATTTAAGGAGTATGCTGTCACTTGCAGCTTGTTTTGTCATCAATTCTTTCCTTCATAATTAATCCCCTTGCTCCTGTTGTCTTTCATTTTGATTTCTCCATTGACATACTTGTTTCTACATTATGCAATTTTCTACAGTACAATTGTCCCCAAATGGACTAATACCTTTTAATTGATCTGCAACAGGTATTTATTCTTTGTTACACTTCTCAGTATACCGGAATCAAGCTTTTCGGTGGCATTCAAGATGTTTGATCTAGACTGCAATGGGTAGGTAACTTTTTGACCATGTACTATCAATGTGCATGGAGGAATGCCCTTGTGAATTGGTAAAATCCTAATCTAAATAGAGTCCTATTCTAATTTTTCCAACAGTAAGTATTAGGCAAGAACCTGGTTCAGGGTATCATTCAGATTTTGAAATATATTGTATTACAATATATTGAAAAGAAGACTTTACAAGCCAAGAGCAGACCTGAAGCAATGCCATGAATGAGATAAGGGGGCAAATGCCAATTTTTCGAGTTCCATTTTCATTCACTTTGTATGATTGAACTCCTAAAAGAAAATGAACATAAGCTTGGTTAACATGTCAATTATAATATGCATGAGAATATGCTTGAGTTCTAATACCTCAGAACTTCTGCTGTCCTCAACCCGTGCCCTGGTTACTATTTCTTTATTTCAGAATAAGATAACTCACCTAAGTTCATCAATTTCTGTCTTCACTGTTATTATATTGTGAAACACTAACTTTTTTTATTGATGATGATAAATTTTTGGTAATAGGGAAATAGACGGGGAGGAATTTAAGAAAGTGATGACTTTGATGCGGGTGCATAATAGGCAAGGGGCCGTGCACAGTGATGGTCTTCGAGCAGGGCACCAGTTGGGTGGTTTGGTAGAAAATGGAGGCTTGTTGGAGTACTTTTTTGGGAGAGATGGCAAGAAACTTCTCCAACATGATAAATTCGTTGAATTCTTGAGAGATCTGCATGATGAGGTATGCCCACCTTCTCCATCTGAAGATTTAGCCAAAGATGACATGGGACTGTCTTGTGCTGCTGAGTAAATGTTTTAAGAGATCCATCTGTACTTGTTGCCTGATTTATTAGTGTTCCTGCACCATCTCTTGGTTTTTGGAATTTCTTTGTTGCTTTTACGTTCTTCTGTTGAAGTCTTAAATTAGATTTAATCTAACAAAATCCATGAGATGGTGAACATAATTGTGCAGTAATTGTCTGTTAGTGTTAGTCTCCACTTCCTCGGCCTCCGGGTTCTGTTATTTTGTTGGCATCTTATTCGTCCAGGTAAATGTTGTGAACATGGATTAACTAATTGCTGGTGTAGTTTTATACTCTTAACTGATGTATTTATGGACATATTTGTAGGTTCTGTAGTTTTGTTGGCATATGAATTTTTTTTAATTTGTCCGGGTACATGTCATGAAAATGAATGAACTAATTGCTAGTGTAGTTTTATTCTGTTAACCGATGTGTTTATGATATGCTCATTCCTCAAACTACAAATTGATTTACACAAACCCAAGTTAGAATGATTTTAATACTTTCTACTCTCTCTCCCCTTTCACTCACTGCATTGTGATACTGTTCTGGCTCTTTATCTTTGAGGTTTTTACAGATGGTGAAGTTGGAGTTTGCTCATTATGATTATAAGTTACGAGGAAGCATATCTGCCAAAGATTTTGCACTATCCATGGTTGCATCTGCCGATTTGAAACACCTCAGCAGGCTGCTTGATCGCGTTGATGATTTAGACAATGAGCCACATCTTGGTCATATTCGTATTACGCCTGAGGAATTCAAGAATTTTTCTGAGCTGCGACGAAAGCTGCAACCCTTTTCTCTGGCACTCTTTAGTTTTGGGCAAATGAATGGGTTGTTAACTAGGAAGGATCTACAACGAGCTGCTGAGCAAGTAAGTGGGCGTACCCTGCTTTTTGCTTAATTCATTTTGACCTTGTGGTAGTGTTTGCATTCCTCATTCTTGATAACCAATTTGGTTTGTGAATTTGATTTTTGCCAATATTTGATGGCATTCTCCATTTTTTGTTTTCATAATTATTACGCCGGACCCCTAATAGTTTATTGAGGAGTGTTTCTGGCCCACAGGTGTGTGGGATATCTCTGAGTGATAGTGTGGTTGAAGTAATCTTCCATGTATTCGATATGAATGGAGATGGAAGTTTAAGCTCAGACGAGTTTGTCAGAGTTCTGCACAAGCGGGAAACTGATATTGCTCGACCCATGGAGGCAGGTTTCTTTAGCTTTTTGTCGTGCTGCTGGCAGTGTTCAAATGCCGAATCCATTACTAGGTTCTTCTCCTGATCAGGGGTTTTAATTTTGACGGCAATTATCTGACATACTGCGAGTAGTCGTTTCATTGTTGTTGTATTGTTTTGGTAGGCTAACAATTAGTGTTTGTAATAAATATCATTCGACCTTAGTTTTATACCATATTTTAAGGGGGGTGGCATACATTGAGGCTTGAAACGCAAAGACGCTGCTGCCAGTGTTGCAACTCTGTTTGCATATGCTTTAGTGTGGCAAATCATTACATCATCATATACGGGTCTGCTGTACATGCTGAACGGAAAGCCTTACTTCCCGAGTTTAATTTACGTTTCTTAGCTAATTGAGCTGTGTTTGATGTCCGTTGAAATATTTTAAAGGATAAAACATGAGCTGTAATGGGGTGAGGAGAACCTGAAATTTATATCTTGCTATATTTTCGAGTCAAACAGTTCAAGAAATATTAAAGGATGGTCGTGAGGTACGTTCTCATAATTGTCTTATTATTATTATTATTATTATTAGCTAGTTACCAAATAAAATAATAAAATGCGAAGACAGGTGGGAATGGCGGGCAAAAATTGTAGAAAATGGTGGAGGGTCATAACAGGAGGCAGTTGGTATATGAAACAGACTGGAATGCGACGGAATATGCCCCCCTTTTGTTTTCCCGATAAATGAAGGAGAACATGGCTGTCCCATTTTCTGCCCGAACAGGCCCCACACGTGATTTATTTCTTCTTCACCCTATCCTTTACACCGTCCGCTCCCCCCCCCCCCCCCCGAAGAAACTTCAAAAATCTAATTAATTATTCATTAATTACTAAAAGTACACTGTTACCAAATAATTTGTTGGTAAATAAAATAAATTTATGTAATAAAACTGTTAGGTTATGTTTGTAACTCAATTTTCAATTTAAACGCTTTATCTCAAATTTTATATTAGTTCAATAAAATAATTATTTAAATTCAAATACACAATTTCTTTTAACACTTATATATTATCCGTATACTTACATATATCTATATATATATATATATATATATATTTACACTTTAAAAATTATTATTCTTATAAACATCACGATATTTAATTATTATTAAATATTTTATACTTTTATTTAAATAAATAATATATTATTCATCTCAACAAAATATACATTTTAATTACACGGTCCATTTCAATATAATTTTTATTAGATATTGCAAGGAGAACATGGATGCCCCGGTATTTAAGTGACGGGAGAAAATCGTATGCCCCGATTTTTCAATGTCAAAGAGAAGAGAGACTACCCAGAGGCTATGATTGAGCCTAAGTCCCAATCTGTCAACACCCCATTAAATATATTATTTATTTAAATTTAAATTTAAATTTTTTATTTTACAAATCTAATTAAATAATTATTTTTTAATTTTATAATTATTCATAATTAAATAAATATATTGTATTTATATTTTAAAAATTATTTATTATTTTTATACACAATCAAATTCCTAAATTATAATAATATATTTTATAAATATATTCAAATAAATCTAAATTTTACAATCAAATATAATTCGTCTCTGTCAAAATATCATTTACGTCAAAACCCTCCTCCCAAACATTGGTAGAGAGAAAATTTCGGAAATTGCAAAATCTCATCTGATATTCGAACAGCAAAGCAAAGGTTACAAAATCAGATTACAAATCACCACCATAATAGTAAACTATTAATTCCAGCACATCCTGAAACTGCAAGTAACGGGCCCACCGCGTCACTGCGGACCCCTTGACGGCAAACTCAACCAGAAACAAACATATATACACATATTCACCCCCACGCACACAAACTCATATAAAAATAAAAATAAAAATAAAATTAAATGAACTAAAAGAGAAAGCCCAGCAAATGTGGAATTTAGAAAACCCTAGAGATTTAAAACGAACATCCCCTTCCTCCGCCTTTGCCAGAAAGAAATCCTTTTTGCTTTCTTCAGCTTGCAATAGTTTCCTGGCCTTTTTTCATCTGCTCTCAGGCATAAATTTTTGAACCCTTATTTCATTTGCGTATTGTATATTCTGGGTTTTTGAAAAAGCTGCTTATCGCACGTGAACAAATCCTGACTCACAAGTACTTCTCTCCACTCTCCAACTCCAAGGTCGGAGATTTTCTTTTCTCGGTATCATCTTCTTATTCGATTCTTATTTTCTTCAACTTCATCTTTCATATTTCTGATGTCCCTTTCTCTTTAAACTGACCTCCATGGTGGATTTTATCTGCCTCTGTATTTGAATTTGAATTGGGCTATTAAGTTTGAAGTCTTTCTATATTTTTAGTGACTGTTTTCTGCGTCGCTTAATTATTCTTGAGGTAATCTTGATAATATCCTGATTGGTTTTTTAGGCGAGTTCTCGTTTAAAAGAGCATAGTCGGCGTTTTACGTTAAAGATTCGATCGTTTTATTTGTGTAAAAAATATGGGAAAGCCGAGCGCAAAGAAGAAGACTCAGGCAGGCCCGAAATCCAATGACGCAAACACGAAGCACAAAACTTTGGAACGGAATAAATCGTTTGATGAAGACACTGCCATCTTCATCAACATGTCTCAAGAATTGAAGGAAGAAGGGAACAAGTTGTTTCAGAAACACGATCACGAAGGCGCCATGTTAAAGTTTGAAAAGGCCCTCAAACTGCTGCCGCCAAACCATATTGACGTCGCGTCTTTGCGGAGTAACATGGCTGCTTGCTACATGAAAATGGGCATTGGCGAGTACCCCAGAGCAGTAAACGAGTGCAATTTAGCACTTCAAGTAGCTCCCAAGTACTGTAAGGCTTTGTTGCGGAGGGCAAGATGTTACGAGGCCTTGAATAGGCTTGACCTGTCATTAAGGGATGCTAATACCGTGCTGAGCATGGAACCCAACAACTCGACTGCATTGGAGATTTCTGACAGTTTGAGAAAGGCAATTGCAGAAAAAGGTGTGAAGGTTGACGAAAAAGAAATTGTTTTACCACCAGATTATGTTGAGCCTACTTATGCACCAGTATCTCGCAAGGTTGTCAAAGGAAAGGGGAAGAAAAAGAAGCGTACTAAGTTTAACAGTAAAAATGTTGAGGTACCTGAGGAGAAGAATGTCCATGTCATTGAGGAAAAGAAGGCTGAGAATAAGGTGATTATAGAAGATAAAAGAAGTGTTAAAGAAGAAAAGGTGATCATTAAATCGGTGAAGTTGGTTCATGGAGAGGATATAAGATGGGCACAACTACCAGTAAATTGTGGTGTTCGTCTGGTGAGGGACATAGTTGTAGACAGATTTCCAAACTTGAAGGGTGTGCTCATCAAATACAGGGATCAGGATGGTGATTTGGTTACCATCACGATGACTGATGAGCTGAGGATAGCTGAGGGATTGGCTGATCCTCAAGGCCATTTGAGACTGTACATTGCTGAAGTCAGTCCTGACAAAGAACCGGTTTATGATGGAAGGGGCATTGAAGAGGGTGTGAATAAAAGTGATGAGAAGCCGTCAATAGTTCCAGAGAATGCTAATGTAGACAGAGGGCCATCTTGTGTTGAGGATTGGATTGTCGAATTTGCAAGGTTGTTCAAGAATCATGTTGGATTTGAATGTGATTCTTATCTGGATCTTCATGAAATAGGAATGAAATTGTATTCGGAAGCAATGGAAGATTGTGTTACAAGTGAAGATGCACAAGAGTTGTTTGATATTGCTGCAGCCAAGTTCCAAGAGATGGCCGCTTTAGCCTTGTTTAATTGGGGAAATGTTCACTTGTCTAAGGCAAGGAAGAAGGTGCTCCTTACTGAAGATACTTCTGAATCCATGTTGGTGCAGGTTAAAGCTGCTTATGATTGGGCAGAAAAGGAATACGCAAAGGCGGGTGTGAGATATGACGAAGCTCTAAAGGTGAAGCCAGATTTTTATGAAGGGCTTCTTGCACTTGGCCTACAGCAATTTGAACTAGCAAAGCTTTCCTGGTATTATACGACTGCAAGCAAGTCTAACTTAGAGATAGGGACATCTGCACAAGTATTGGATTTATTCAACAAGGCAGAGGATAGCATGGAGAAAGGGATGCAAATATGGGAAGAGATGGAAGAGGAACGTCTTAATGGAATCTCTAAATATGAAAAAGAAAAAGCGGAGTTGCAAAAATTTGGGTTGGATGGGCTCTTTAAAGATATATCAGCAGATGAAGCTTCAGAGCAGGCCGCGTATATGAGGTCTCAGATTTATCTCTTCTGGGGTATGATGCTATATGAGCGCTCTGTCGTTGAATATAAGTTGAGTCTACCAACTTGGGAAGAATGTTTGGAGGTTGCAATTGAAAAGTTTGAACTTGCTGGAGCTTCATCAACAGATATCACAGTCATGATCAAGAACCATTGCTCAAATGAAACTGCTCTACAAGGTAGGGCATGGGCAACTGGGGGTTATTTGTGTTGTAATATTTATGAACGGAATAGGCTTTACAGTGGCTAACAATACTGTTTTTCACTCCTGTGATGTAGGATTCAAAGTTGATGAAATAGTACAGGCGTGGAATGAAATGTACGATGCTGATAGGTGGCGAACTGGTGTGGCATCTTTCCGTCTGAAGCCACTGTTCAGAAGACGCACCACGAAACTTCATTCTGTTCTGGAACATCTTTGAAATCTGGTTATGCAACAGGAAGCAAAAGTACACAATTATTGGTATTGGTAACGCTCCAGTGGTTATTTACCTCCGAATAGTTTAGGTAATAACTTGATGATGCTTCAGATCTGTTTTGTAGTTGGCAAGATTTAGCTGCTCTCTTAATGTGTAAATGTTTTTGTCATTTGTCTTGGAGATGCTGTCATAATTGGTTTATAATTGACGGGTATTGGTTTCACTGACGACATTTACCAACTATCCTGCAGGTCCTTGATAGTGGTTGTGAGTCATTTTGGTTTGCAGGTGAAGCCGAGGAAGGTTCAGTTGCAAAGCTGCTGGGAGAAATATATTTGTTTGGGATTTGATTATTCAGGGTATTCTTGGAGTGATGATATAATTGGGATTTGTAGAGTATTTTGCGAGGGATAAAGAGTGTTTTGTGAGTCTGAGGGGTATTGTTTGTTTGCATCTCTCATTACAGTTTGCTGGTCCTGTTTGGCGCGACTCATCGCTTGCTGGTTTTCAGTTGTCAGAGTGAATTGAAAATGTCTTTAATTTTTCATGACATGCATACATATATACACATGATTATCCCATTTGATGAAATTTGCAATTCCATCCCCTGCATGATTAAATGGGTTTGGTTTTCAAGAGCTTGGAACTTCCTTCCTTGAGATCTTTTTTTAAAATTTATAAGTCATTATATATATATATATATATATATATTATTTTAACAATAAAATTTTAAAATGTTTGAACAAATTAATAGTAAAAATATATTGTTGAAATTTCTGAACACGTATGGTCGTAACTTTTTTTTTTTAGTGCAATTATCATAAAAATGAATTTGATGCTACCAATATAATGTAGATAGACATATTTATATCATTTTTACCATGTGAAATGAGATATTCTATAAGATATATATTTTAATATTTTTATGATTTTATAAAATTCAAATCTTTTTGGAATTTATAAACTATTTCATTAGAAATAATCAAATATTTTTTAAAATTTATTTAAAATACCTAAAAAATGTTGTGAAGAGATTGTGAGCTCTTTAAGTCAAGTGGGCCAAGCTATTATTTTATTTTAATTTTAGTTTTTAGATTTCTATTTCTTTTGTAATTAGTTGTTTTTTTTTTTTTTGTGTATGATTAATAACAATAAAAATTTCCTATTGGAAATATTGTTATTTCATGACATTAGGCTTATATGGGGTGATTTTCAATTTGTCAAATTTTGTCATGCCAAGGGAGTTAACCATGTTCTCATTCATAATTTGTTGAGATTGCTCTTGTCTTAAAGTCTAGTTTGTTGATTTTTCCAAGATTGTGTCTAATGTCATTTTTAAATGAATATATGGAATTTCGTCTAAAAGAAAAGGCAAAGGATTGTAATTATCAAATGTGTATTTTTAAAACGTTCCAAGCTCTTTATATGAAAGATTTTTCCAATATTTACCTCAATTATTATTTATTTCATCCTATTCTACCAACTTGAATTACTTATATCATTTTTCTTTAATTTTTAATTTCTTTCAAAATTCAATAAAAAATAATATTAATTTAATCATATAATTGTAAAGGCATTTTAAATTGACTATTAATTATTACTATTTTTTAAGATTGACAAATGACAAGGGACATTTTATTGAATTAACATTCGAAATTAAGCATTTCTCCTTTTTTTTTTTTTCTCTTTCTAATAATTATTTTCGCCGACGTCCTCATACGACAGTGCTCTGATCAAAATTGGAACCAGCAAGAGGTTTCGAACTTTACAGTCCAATCCAAATCCAATTTGAGCAACAAATAAGGTCCGTAGGCCCAATGTTCCATAATAAATGCAGATAATTTTGTTTGGGTTAATGACAACAACATTTTTTACGAATTAATACAATTGTATGTTATACCTTTATTCTTTTTAAAATTATAAAATCCCCCTCTTCAAATATTTACAACTTTCTTTCCTATTAAAATTTTAGATAAAAATTTATTATTGGTATAATAAAACAATTTGTGTTTTAAACAAAAAGCGACGAGAGTTAAAAAGCATTCGGTCACTTTCTCCGCCGCACTTTGCGTCAGAATAAGATATCGCCTCCCGGTTTACAGTGGAAAGAACGATCGGAGGAATCATCTGGACTTATTTAGAGATGGAGAAGATGAGAAGAGCATCTCACGCTGGCTCGTGGTACACCGAGAACCGTAAGTGCAAAATTTACCCCTTTTCCCCGTTGATCACAATTTCTTTTGATCGTTGCTTCTCCACTCTCCTTATTTATTTTACTTTAATTATACTGGAAAGCTCGAGTCTACTGCCATTCAAGTCCATGATTAAAGAAAAAAAATCTTGAAATTTCTGATTCTGCTGTTATTTTTTAGTTTAATCTTGCTTCCCCTTCTTTTGTTTAGTTTGGACGAAGGGAGTAATAATTGTCCTTCTGAGTTAATTATTCAAACATTAAGTTTTCTTTTTTAACAAAGAGAAAAGGATTGCTTCACAGGGTAAATTCAAAGCCATGTCATCAAGGTCTCCTTTCGTATCTCCGACGATGAAAAAAAGTAGTAAATTGAGGTAGGACTGTGAAAATACGGTGCAAGAAATAATTCAAGCTATTGGTTTAAGATGAAGATTAAACTTGAGGTTGGGGTCGGGGTCGGGGTCGGGGTCAAGTTTGGCCAATTAGGAAGCCAACGGGTGAGATATACAGTTCCTTAGACGTTGCATGTCATAAAGATTGTAACTTATGGTTGGATTCTTATGTTTGCTATTTGGATGATGTTATAGCCTTCATGTTTGTACGTGAAAACTTGATTTGTTTGCTGAGTAGATGTTTATTTGAAGAGGTGTTAATCCATAAGAAACTATCAAGTGAACCTGCTTTCTTTAATTTTCACTTACATTATTAATATTCTTTGAGATAAGGTTTGATGTTGTGTTCTCTCCGTAAATTTTAGCTAAAAAATTAGCTGAAGAGCTTGATGGGTGGCTTAGGGCTTCTGGCATTGCCAAATCTCCGGATGTAAGAGGTGTAATTGCACCGTAAGTCATCACCTACCTCCACTGTTGGCACACTGAAATGTTTGAAACCATTAACACCAATGTAGCTGGTGATTTTGTACCCTTTAGTCATGCAGGTTATTCATATTCTGGACGAGCTGCCGCTTATGCGTTTGGAAACATTGACCCTGCAAACATGTACGTTTTACCCAACTTCTGTACTGTGCTGGAGTTTTGTAGCTGTTGTATGATAATTCTACATGATCATCCAAGTTTTCTTTCTCTTGGCCTGAATTTATGAAGAGCTCTTTATTCCACAGTTCCAGGGTGTTTCTTTTTGGTCCGTCTCATCACTATTACACTCCAAAATGTGCACTTTCAAAAGCCACAGTCTACAAGACTCCCATAGGAGATCTGCCAATTGATCAAGAAGGTATTATGCTGCAATTTTTTGATGTTTTTGCAATGTCAAGCTACTGACATTGCCAGTCGTATATCTCGTTTTATGTTGTGGTCTCTCATTTTCTTTCCGCTTACTGAAAAATATCAGTTTTTGTATGATTGCTTGACTATAAGCTTTGGACATAGGAGGTATTGGGACTGGTTTTCTATTATCGTTTTCGATGTGACTATCTATGAAATATGTCCATGAAGTAAAGTATCAAATATAAACTTCTTTCTGTAAGGTGGAAAATTTCTCTGAAATAGACTCTTAAGATTGAGATATTTTGTGAAATAATTAGAAAGCAACGAAAAAGTTTATTGGCTTTAGGAAAGCAGGATAATGTACAATGGGTTGAGTATCTTGTGTTAGCATGTTGTAGGTATGGTAACATTTTTCAAATCTCAGATAGGCCACTAGATTGTCCCAGAACAATACCATGCATATCCAACCGCCTTACTTTTGTGAGGGGGGGGGGGGGGGGGAGGGGATAACACTTTTCTTTCATTCTTTTGGGAGCTGGTCAATAGGAGGAAACTGGTGCACGTACATTTTTGATGTGTTTTTATGCATTGTGAGATGCCCTAAGATTAAATGGAAAGAATTTAGGGCAGCTGACATGATGGTTAAACTATTACAGTTTCTTTTTTTCCAAAACCACTTTTCTGAGTAGTTCTATTGTTTCATGTATGGATGCATGAAATAATTTTTGTGAAGATATTCCTATCTTAACTAGTTTTTATTTTGCTCTTTTACCAGTCAATGAGGAGCTAAAAGCTACGGGGATGTTTGAATTGATGGATCTTCGGGTCGATGAGGCTGAACATAGCATGGAAATGCACCTGCCATATCTGGTCAAAGTTCTCCAGGGGTATATTTTTCAGTGAATTAAGACTTTTATTTTTTGTTTTTCTGTTTTGATTTTGTTTTTCACTCTTTTCGCTAATACATTGAAGAAGTTAATACAGATATTCTGTGAAGATTGTGCCCATTTTGGTTGGTGCACTGAATACTGAAAATGAAGCCATGTATGGTCAGTTGTTAGCTAAGTATGTGGATGACCCTGCAAATTTCTTTTCCATTTCTTCAGATTTTTGTCACTGGGGTTCCCGGTATGTCCCTGATATTCATTTCAGAACTATTAATCATTGATTAGATTTATTTTTCTAATTTTTATCAATTTTATCTTGCTAATATTAGTTTCTCAAGATTTCTGCTCTTATATGATGCTTTATTATTGAGTGCAGGTTTTTCATTTATGGACTGGAAAGTTCTATCAACTAGTAATATGATATAGATGATGACCCTTTTTTTAAGGCTTAAATTTTCTTGTTAGTTCTATTCGATTTTGGTAATTGGCGCCATTAGTAATTACTAGATGCAAATGGCTATGTGAGATAAGTAATCTGTAACCCAAAAGCCGATAAAAGGTTGTTAGGAAAAAATATTTAGTTTGGTTTGGCATATATTGTTTCTTAGTTTAGTATCTTTTGTGTCATAGTTTATGGAATTTGTTTCCTATGTAACAGGATTTAAATTATGGTAGTGCTTGAGGTTGAAATCTTCTATGATTGTTACCTAAACTCATAATATA
The DNA here is from genome assembly GCA_019155195.1 of Avicennia marina. NCBI lineage: Eukaryota > Viridiplantae > Streptophyta > Magnoliopsida > Lamiales > Acanthaceae > Avicennia > Avicennia marina. The sequence goes on from CM032755.1 coordinate 117,883, forward strand.
ACTTGAGGTGGGATTTTCATTAGTACAGCACACAATAATGCTTTTAATTCTTTTAACATGGTATTAGTGTGGGTTGATGTCCAAAAATGGTAGTTTGGTTTAAACTTTCATAATCCCTTTGCCGCCACTGCAATGGCAACACCTCTGTCTGCATTTAACAGCAAAAAGTTTTTGGTTAAACTTAAGAATTCCCAAACCGAATGATCCCCTAATCCCAAACGAAGCTCTAATTTGTCAAACCCCAAATTTCTTCCCTTGTGCTTGCCTAACTGCGGGCATTGCCTCAGCCTTAGTGTCGTCGACGTCCATTCTCTTGCACAACCACATAGTTCTCTCTACTTTGTTTTGCTTAATCTCCCACCGAACATTGCAAAGCCCAAACCATGCGCCACCAAAAACCTATCATGACGCTGCGTTTGATTGTGCTCGAAGCCTAGTCATCATGCATCCCTACTTCCCATTTGGGCACTGTCCATTTTGTGCAAACCTTTTAGTACTACTGCTCTCTCAAAACTGTAATGGCACCACCTTGATGCATAAGCCAGATCCCAAATTGCACCCCCCAAAACCCTAGCCATATTGTGCCGCCCACTGAAAGCTCCCCTCTCCGCACTAATTCTGCCTGTCACCACAATTCAATCTCTGCACACACCACTTGCAATCATTCCATTGGTGTGGCGAGCTGAAATAGCTGAAGCCCAACCTTTGCTACCACCATCTCCGTTCCTTTGTTATTTTATGTTATGGTGTTTGGGACTTTAGGTTTTTGGGCAGGTTCTCTTGAATATTTATTTAGGCTCCCATGTTGGGTTGTTTTGTTGTTTTAAAATGTGGTAACTTTTTGAGCTTTATTTATGGGCTAGTTTTCTTTATGTGTTTGGGTTTATTATTATAGGCTAGCTACTATGTTTCATTTGGGTCATTATCTCATTATTTTTGGAATTAAATTGTGCCTAAGCCTCCTAATATCCTACTACTATTTAGTTGTAATGGGTGACAGGTGTGCATCTTGTTTACCCATGTGACTTAATTTAGTGACTTGTGCGGTTTGAGTACTATTGTTATTCGTGTTGCTATTGTAAAAGACTTGTGTCTTTCCAAATAAATGTGATACCTATGTAGGTGTATTGAAAGATGTCTTTCCAAAAATTAAGTGCTTGTCATCACTAATAACACCGTCGGTCTTCTAACTTGTGAATGTCCAACTAGTGCCTCCTAATTATGAAGACAGAAAAGACAAATGGTGGCAATGTGATCAACTAAAGAGATCTTTTGTCTACTATCATGATGCGCAAATTTTGTTGGAATGTCCATGCTGCTTTTCTTGGAACGTATTTGATTTTGTTTACCCACTTTTCACATGAAGTTTGATTTTTCCATAGGTGTCCTGAGGTCTCAATGGTCTAAGTCAAACACTTAAAAAGATTTACAATATTTAATTTGGAGTGAGTGTTAAAAGAATATATTTAAAATTATGTAATTTTCGGTATATATTGTGTTACCTAATCTAGGTGTCTAGGTGTCTTTTGTTTTATAGTTCATATAAATGGTTTCTTAGGTAATAGGATTTAAGGTATCGTAGCAATTGAATTATATTTGGAATTTTATTTAATTGTTAGATTTTCATCAATAAAGCGCACATTAATTCTTTCAATTCTTTTAGTAAAAGGAATGGAGAGTCCCATCGAGTTATAATGCATGGTGTAACGACTTAAGCAGAGTGAGTACAGCAGTTGGGGCTTATGCCTTGTCGATAATCATGTCAGTGCTCGGATAATTTGGTCTTTTTTCACTCTCACGTAAATCCTGCTATAGCATGAATAATTCACTAGCTGGGAGTTAGTATCCCTGCAGAAGCTCCTGGTGATCATTTTTATTAACTGCAGACAGATGTAAAGATATTTTGCTGAAATAACTCACCATCTTTTTCTCTAGGTTCAACTACATGCATTATGATAAAAAGCATGGAGCCATCTACAAGTCCATTGAGGCCTTGGATAAAATGGGAATGGATATAATAGAAACAGGCGATCCAGATGCTTTTAAGCAGTACCTACTGGAGACGGGCAATACTATCTGTGGAAGACATCCGATTAGCGTTTTTCTTCATGTAAATGTCTTATTCTCTTCTTTTATTCTTGCTCTCTTGTTGCAACATGAAGCTTCTGTGCTCAAAAGAGTCTGGTATAAAACTGAGTCTGCTGAATTGATGAAAGCTGTCCACTTCGTATATTTTTAACTGGAAAATCAGGGAAGTGGCATCCGTCTTTAAAATCATTTCACCTGCCATATATCAGATCTTGTTGTTCTGCCAAGTATGTAAAGTCTCATTTGATTTAAAAATCTACCAAATTGCATTTATAAATAAATTGAATGAGGCCAGCTCGGCTGAGCACGTTTCTGAAACACGACTGCCAGGTCATTTCTCACTTTCCTGATACTGAATATTTGTGTGCGGTCACAGCTATTTGAAATATAACATTCTTCCAAATAAGGTTTCTAAGATGACCAGTCTCTTCCCTATGGCTTGTTAAGATGTGGTCTGCCCAAGGAAGAATTTTGTTGTATATTGTTTTGTCTTGCGTTGGTGAGGGGGGATGGGTGATTGCGTGTTTGGTTAATTAATTTTACCAGCTTGTTTTATTGTCCATTCTTTTATGCTTGGTGGATTTCCTAACCAAATTGTGTGAATGAAATTGATCTTAGATGTTGAAGAATAGCTCGACAAAGATAAAGATGAGATTTCTGCGATATGAACAGTCAAGCCAGTGCAAATCCACGAGAGACAGCAGCGTGAGTTACGCGTCTGCAGCAGCCAAAGTTGATAATTGAACTGGAGAGAGGAGCACAACTCCATCTCTCATTCCATCTGCTATTCCATTCATAAAATGCCCGTTGAATGTAAGCCGCACCTTTCATTTCTGGCGAGTGACAACGTAGTCCGTATCTTCCTCTTTAAAGAAGAAATGAATCTTCGACCAAGTTTCCTTGGAGGCTTAATTATAAGTTAAAACACCCTTTTCTCCATTTGCTTGAGCATAATAAATGGCATTTGGTTTATTTCTTCCTGTTAATGGTGACCAAGCCGGATGATGTGATGTTAAAATGAAAATTGCTAAACAATAGAAAAGAATTGAGCTCCACAGTCCAACCCCAGGCGAACCTCCACCGATGGTCGTGTGTGGGTATTTTAAGTTTGGGTAGTCAAAAATCCTGTGGGTCTCTGGGGGCCAGTAGGAGAAACCAAAAAAAAAAAGAAGTGAATATAAAGAGTGAGCTCCAGCTGTCGGGACTAGCGCGATCCAATTCAGCTTCGAGGTAAGACAGACCCCAAGTATGCCTGCTTAAGTCGCCGCTGCCGCTGTGTTGGAAACCCCACCCCCCTTACTATTCACCATTCAATATTCTTGCATGTGATTCCCTGACCTTGCAAATGCCCCAAAACACAAAGACCCACCGGCTGTTCTGCACGAGTCAGTGCAAAAGAAGCCACGCCGTTCAGAACCAACCTTTCTGGTTCTGGTCACAGACATGATCCTCCTCGTTGAGCACGTAAAAAGGCCGTTGTGGAAACACAACAAAATACGCCCAAATTGGCAAACCAAGGGTAATTCTCTTCCAAGGAATATTCGGCGTTCTAAGGGAACTTACGGCACCTGCTACTTTCCCTTTGATCGGAACACCAAAGCCGGCAGCTTGGCTATCAGAACGAGGAGCGTTGAAGCAGAGAGCAAGAAATATAAAACTTGAGCAGGCAGCTATCAGTGAAACAGAAGGTGATGGCTCGTGTGGAGGGAAAGATGAAACCCCGAGCCGCTCCAACCAAGGCGAAAGCCTGGGAGGATCCAGTAGAGGGGTACAAAATAACAAAGGAGAGAGCAGGAGAAATTCTTTGCCTCATCCGTCCACATGCTTTCTTTCACCTTTTTGGAACGAACAACGGTAGAAATATCTTACTACTCAAATCACCGCCAACATGACATATGGAGTAGATCAAAATAAGCTCTAAAGAACAGTTGCAGAAAACGGAAATCATTCTAAAATAGCGTCATAAAACTTGCAGCGCGGAAATAATAAATGGCACAAAGCTAGCCAAATTTCATAAAGCTTATAACCTCCAAATTTTTGACTAAAAGGCACTGGAAACAGTTGACAAAGCAAGGGGCGGTGATTTGACAAAAGAGTGAGTAAGCCAATCCTCATCGAGGTTTCACAAATAAACACTACAGAATTTTTTTAATCCCACGTACTATATATCACATACACTAACTTGGCATACTGGTTATCTACACGCAACCTTCTCCATGATAAATAAACATTTCATTGTTGTGGACACTATATTCCTTCCTACTCACGGCTTCTGTTGTATTCCAGTCCACTCAAGAGTCTGCAATTTACGCTAGAAAAACAAAATTCATTTTTTTTTTTTTTTTGTTTCAAACATGCATGCATGAATGAAATCTCAGAGTTCTCAACAATCAACCCACCACACTGTTCATCATCATCAATCATCCGCCTCCACAGGTACTTTTCTCCGCAGCTCTTATCCACTGGGGGCACCACTGTCCATTCAACCTGAGATTCAAGGGGCTCAATCACCACCACCCTACCATTAGACAGCCCCAAGGCTATTTGGTGTGGCTTCAGCGGATGAGCAGCCACCACAACTGGATCCACCCGACAACTGTAACACAAAAAAAAAAGCGAAAATTATTTCGTCACGTTGTTCTTGTCATTGAAGTCAACAGTCTTATGGTTAATTAGTGAACCACCTGAGACGTGGTGGAAGGTATGCAGAAGGATCTATCTCAAATCTAGGAGCCAGATCCGAAGCTCCCAGAATCAATAGTATTCCTTCTCTCATGGCAGCATACACCAATTGGCTATCACATGAATATGTGGCATGGGATATCCGCGTGCAGAAGTTGGCAATGGTCCACTGAAAGTAGAAACAAAATAAGTGATGTTCAGTGAATGACACAGAATCACACTTTCACAATACTGTGACTTTTGTCCATGCGGAAGCCAGACTGACCTGCTTCACACGTCGTAACGTTGTTGTTTCATATATCGCGAGTTGAGTCTCATGAACTGCAAGGAAGTGTTTCTCATCCTTGTCAAGCTCAATGCTGGTCTCTGACAGCTCTGATGCCAACCAACCCACTGAAATCTGTAACACTGTACTTCTCTTTTTCTCCCATGAAACAGAATCCCACAGAATAATCTGATGGAAATAAATTTGACACCGAGTCATCAAAGATACAAGGTAACTCTCATGCTAGAAGTCTATTTCACCCTCTTCTCTTGTACAAGAGCTTTTTAAACTAACCTGTGTATCTACTCCACAAGAGACAAGGACGCTTAAAGTGGTCGAGAAAGCAAGTCCACTGATTCTTTTAGAGTGTCCTTGAAGCTTGCTTATTACCTGAAAAATCAAGGGCACACCTGAGTACACACTTCATGATTCCTCCAATATCATTAAAAAAGAACGGTACCTCGTCAACCCGTATGTTGTAGATGAGGATTGTTGAGTCATCCATGCCTATTGCAATTATGTTGTTATCTGGAGGATAAAAGACAATACACGATGCAGCAGGTGGCGGTGGCATCACATTTCTTACTTTCTACATGTGTTCACCACATTCAAATACTAAGAGTCAGATCTTTTAAACAAGCCATTGATGCTCAAGCACAACAAGACAAACAGAACTTGTAGTAATTCCAAAGATCATTTCAATAGAGTAGTGTAACTCAAACATCCCCATAAAAAAATAAAAATCAACAAATCCCCCCCCACCCCCACCCCGCCCAAAAATGGAGAAAAGATAAGGTCAATTCTTTTCCTATTCACTATCTTGGCTCTAATGATAAATGGGTGCGGGTGCTGCTATTAGAAGTAGGTTTGTAGAGGACTTTTGGCCATTTTCAGTTTTATAATCTGAGAACTAACATCAGTGTTTGAAGCCAATTTCTAAATTTGTTTCTAGTGAAAAATACACAAACAAACTACAATACTTTAATATATATATATATATATATTTTTTTTTTTAATATTCAATCATTACTTGTATTTACAATCAAATCATTATCAACATACACTAATCTTTATATATATGTATGTATATCCATATCTTAAATACTAATCAGTGCTATTATGAAATATCACATCATTCAATCATTATATGATATTTCATATACAAAAACACAAAAACAAATGAACCACACACTTATCCCTTTTTACCCTGTTAATAAAACAACATTCCCATCATTTTTTTTTTCAGAATCAAAATTAGGTTCCAAACAAAGTCAACAGTTTTTGAAGTGTTACCTTGAATATCAACATGTTGTACAAAGAAATCATCCTTCCTGATGAGGAGATAACATATGAATCATTCCTGGACAATGCAAAGCAAGGTTTAACTGCATCCGAGCTATTCTCAGGCAGATCATTGATCATTAATAGTCCACTCTTTGGCAGCCACAGTTGAGGAGCAGACTTTGTAGTTGCCTGCAGAATAGAACAGTGCTCATGAAAAAATAACCAGAAGATCATCCGAACGGAGGATTGAAGATACATAACCACAATCCACCCCCACAAAATTGCCCAAACCACCCTCGCCCCACCACTGTGAAAGAAGAAGAAAAAAAAATCAATAAAAATAGAAATGAAAACAAGCAAAGGAAGGGAAGACAGGAAAAGCGGGTTGCACACAGAGTAGAATTCCATAAAGATTGATTATCATTTGATAAGTCTAATATTATACCTCACCACTTAAATTAACTTCACTTTTTACCCATCTCCATAGCAGGTGAGTACCATCTTCTGCTAATGCCAGAATGCCATTACCGGTGTGAGTGTACACCAATCTCCGAATCTGCAACCATTAAATGTTAAACAGTATCTTTGTTCATTTTATTTTTCTTGAAGTAAGGAAAATTGGTTAGTGCTGTTGTTAAGAACAATGATGAACCAACTAGAAGTTGCTTACCATTCCAATCAAACTTAAATTTTGTAGCTAAGCTGAAATTATGTTAAACTGCTTAACCATGAGAATGTAATGTCTTTTCGCCAAAAAACCACAAAATTATAAGATGGTGTCTGTATTAATCATACCGTATTAATCTTAACTGTAGAAGTGAGTAGCATGGATTGGCAGCGAGGAACTTCAACAATTTTAGAAATGCTTGGAATCTCCATTTTGGTAGATTCTACAGGCCCTTTGTGTTTTACTTTTTCCCACACATCCATGGCTTCTTCCTGTAGAAATTTATTCCATATTGTTAACTCAGAAGCACGCAATAAAATGCCGATCACACTACTGTTTTAGTCCATTAGACAATGCATGGTGCATGGAACATAAGATTACTCCTCTTGATTAGATACATAGAAATTCCAAATGAAGAATATCAAAGATAATGAGTGAGCATTAAATACCACTTACTGTAGTGATATTTCCTTCCCTAACAATATGCTTTAAAGGAACAGACGTTGAATTTTCAGAAAGCTGCAGGAATAGATGAGTAATCAGCAGACGTGTTCCTGCTAATAAACTGTTGAAGGATTTAGACACTGACCTTTGTGGGGCATTCTGTTAGAAATGCAGGCACAGATGCAGAAGTTTGCAGCAACTCATGGCCATGATTATTGGCCAATACTTTAATTTTATTATCATCAGCAGAAACAGCTAACAGATCACCTTTTTTACTGAAGCAAACATATGGGGTTGCCTTTACAAATTGAAGACAAGTGGTCACCAGTATTAGACCCCATTAAATCCTAACAGTACTTGATAATAAAGAAGGCACAGTTGTACCAAAACTAAAAATCAAATGGCAGCAGAAAACCTACAGGCAAACCTCCACCTGCATCCATAACTGCCAACATTTCAGAATTGTCTACATCCCAAATTTTGATCAAATGGTCATCACCAGCAGCCAAAAAGCGGTTATGGCTTGTGTCAAATTGAATCATAGCTGAAGAACATTTGCTAAGGCCATGGTAATTCCTAATAATAAAACCTTCACTTTCATTCCATTCGACAATGTAGGATTCTTTGTTTTTGTTTGTCCCGCATGAGAATAGCCTAAGAATGTTCAAACAATTCAGTATGGATAGGCAAATAATGCAGATAGCAAAGCGGTTCAATCAATCACCTTTTACCATCAGTGCTATAAGCCATTCTCATACAACAGAAACCAGGAGAATCATAAGTAACCCTTGAACCGAAGTTATCAAATAGCCATGCTTTTATCTCACCACTTGTTGAGATGGAAAATAAAAACTGTAACACAATAAAGAGAATCAATATCAACATAATAATACACTTGGGGAGAATTTTAAGTGCGGAAAAAAACAGTCAGCATATTGATATATTCTCACATGAATATTTTCCTTTGCATGAGGGCATACAGAGTACACTGGAGCCCCATGTCCCTCAAATGTATACAGTTTGGCACCAGTCACCTCATCCCAGACCTTTGGAAAACAATGGCAGATTGTTGGCCAATATTTATTACAGATATCAAGTCTCAAAATATGAGAACCAACCTGAATCAATTTGTCATCACCACAGCTTATGACAACGAGTTTGTCATTTGGTTTAGAAAATGCAAGATCATTTACACTGCCAACATGTGCATCAATCTGTACGGACAAACTCAATTTGAAGATAGAAATAACAGGCATATAGACAAAGAGAAATGAATAGAAGCTACCTCCAACTGTTTCTCAAAGTAATTGCCATTTTTACGACACAAATATAAATGTATGATGCATTTTGAATATGCAACTCCTGTTATTGACACAACTCTTGTTAAACAAAATCAAATCAATTAAAGTGACCAGGGACTAAGATAATCAGCAGTTTTAAGGATATAGGTGTACCAAACAGGGAACCATCAGGGCTCCAGAGCACACAATTCACAGATATGCCAGGGTTTTTCTCCATGTCCTCCTGATCATAGAAAGTTGCATCGACAACCCATTTGCTATTGTGACCAAAGGGTGTGTAAATAGTGATAAAGCACAGATGAGAATGAACCGGCAGAGTGGATAAGAAGAGCTATACCAATAACACTCTTGAGACTGACTTTACATCCCAAAACATAAATTCGCTCTTGAACAACTTCTCTGCAGAAGTCAGATCCCAGAGCTCTATATCCCCAACACTTTTTCCCACTAGAAGAATAAACCCAATGCAAATATGAGCTGAAAGAACACAATATATTTGAAACATATGAAACTCACTACTAGCACAATCGACCTAATAGCAGTGTCTCATGAACAGGATGAAAATCCATGGCAGTTGGGGAAGATGAGCCCATATTTAGAATTCGCTCGAGAGTCCTGGGAAATTCACTAGGAGGTTCATTTACTGAATCCTGACAACAGCTTGAAATTTCTGTGGATGATGCTACCTGCATAATATTGTTTTGAAAATACAATGACCTTACTTATCAACAGAGCTAATAAAGGAAAGCAGAAATATGCGGCGACCCACAACATAAGGGCTAGTTACCTCATCAAGAGGCTTTACTGACTTTAGTTTAGTAGTGTCATGACAATTCTCACTATCCCCTAAAGCTGAAGCCACTGAATGCGTACTACAAAATTTGGTTAGATGCAGGAAAAAGGATATTACAGTTAGAAAGCAAAGTAGGATGTTGACACTACCTTGGTTGGACATGTTCCCAGGATTCAAAGGTGAGGCAGTAATTATAGATTCAGTTACTAAGGGCCAATTAGAAGTTGAGATGCCTGTGAGATGTGATGCAGAGAGTGGCACAGGGGCCTGGAAATGGATTGAATCAAACAATATAAATATATGAATGCAGGAAAAAAAGTGATATCTGATTAAGCTTTCTAAGGAGCTTCATAAGGACCAAAGATAGGAATACAATTAAGTTTACTGATAAAATCTTACGAATGAACTCTCATTGTTCAACTGATCCTGTGCATTATCTGGTCCAGGACACTTATGATCTGTAAAGAGGGTGTCAATATGGGGTTGTGGATGAGGGTGCACGCAGTGTATATGCTGCCAGTTCAAACTGCAGATTATAAATTTAGAATGATTTTACTCAAAAAATAAGAACATGACTAGCTCAAAAATATCAATTGCAAATCTCAGATAAATTTGAGTATGAAATTTTTTTTTTTAAACAAAGTTTGCAGAAGTACCTCTGGTTGATCAGCCTCCTTAACCTTGACTTGTTAAATTGTGGAAACCTTGTTCTTCCCTGGAGTAGAGGATTAGCCTCAATAACAATCCTAAGTTCATTTATCATCCTTTTTCTGGCAGATAACGCATCTCCATAGAGGGTGAGCGAACTGTGCTCCCTGTTTGTTTACCATGCACTTAGAAATGAATCAAGGTGTCATCGTTATTGACTTGATATTAAGCACCTTTTAAGTCTTTGAATTAATTGGTTTTTCATTTGTTTGACTTGAGAGATTTCATCCATAAGTAATACACCAGTTATAGTTACATCACCTGCAAGCAACGGTGATTATATGCTGTAATCCAAAGATAAAGAGAAAATGAATTACAATCTTTTATCTCTTCTAATTTAGGTATTTTATCAGTAGAGATTAGCCAATCAATGAGCCCAACATTTCTTCGTACTCTTCTTTCTTCTCCTTCACATTATTGTTATTCAAATCTTAAAAGCAATCCAAAAACAAAGGATATATACAAATGTTTATGATTTCATTACCATACCTGAAATCATCTAGTGCCAGGAGCTGAGTCATTTCTTTGTATAATTCTTTGTTTGATTGTGCAAAAACTTTAAGATCTTTGAGCAGAATGTCTAGAGCTGCAGCATATTCACGCCTATCACCAAAAAGTGGCATATGTTAGGCGGGAAAGAACCAAGAAAGGCCCTGTGCGATTCATAAGAACCACCATCTTACGTGTCAAGGGCCTCAAGAAACCTTTGCTTCCTAATCTCAAAATAAATCTTAGTTGAATATTTGTTGTCCTCAACTGCTGTGAAGCTTGAGAGATATTTCTCTGCCTCTTCCCAGTTCCCAAGGAGCACCAGCTCTTCGAAATATTTCGAGTCAAAGAAATAACCTGTCTCCTGCTCAAGCCTATTTATGCAAGGCATTGAGTAAGTTCCATCATACATACTGAAAAACTGGGAGGAATAGCACTTGTTCAACTCACATGTGAGCAGTCCTCTTGAGGTTCTCTTCATCACAGAATTGCAAGATCAAGAAGACGAGGTCTTTACAAAGAGACATTGCTAATAGCAGACGCCCCCTTCAAACAAAACGTTCACATGATCAGATATCAACATTCAGCAAGCTCAACACAGCACTCGAATTAGCTCTCTTTTCTCTTTTGCCATAACTGGCTCTAGCAAAGCACACACATCATCTCTATGTGGATATAGTGCCAAAGAAAGAGCATTTCAACAGCTCAAGATCCAGAGAAACTGAGGCAAATTGAATCGCAGTGACATCACAGGTTAAAGACCAAAGTTAACGAAGTGTACGGTGGAAACAATGCATATATAAACATAGAGGCCAAACTAGGCACATATATGTCTGCAGAAACATCAAAAGAACTACGCATAACACAGGATTTCAAACCAACGAATCAAATAAGTTGGATGCCAAGTAAGAAAAAGCAAATTTTACTTTTAACTGATCAAGATGATCGGATTCAGTGCAGTGAAATCCAACATAAACCCACCTTGTTCAGTTGATCAATCAAATATAAGCTTCCAAAAGGGGGTTTCCGATCAAAACAAAGTGAAAGTGAAATCAAAACTTACAAAAGCATGCAGATTGCACACTGAAATATCCTAGTCAAATCATTACAGCACCAAACGAATCCGATGAAGTCAAGGACAGAACACAAAACCCAGTAAACAAAAGATGCAAGGATTCTGATCAAGGCAAGCTTCTCTTTTTTTCTAGATTTTTTGTAAAAATTAGCTCAAAAGAGGGTTTACAAGAAACCAATAAACATGAAAAAGTTAAAAAAGAGCAATACAAGAAAAAGAAGCAGGGGCAGAGAGAGAGAGTGAAAAAGGAAGCGTGAGAATGGGTCGGGGGCAGAGAGAGAGAGTGAGTGAGAGTGAGCTGCTTACCTTTATTTATTTATTTTAACAGAGAGAAATTAAAGTACCGAATAGAACAGAAGACGAGAAAAGGTCAGCCTTCCCCTCTCTCACTACGCAAAATTTCTGCTGCTGAAAGAGAAGTGTAGGTGTTGCTCCACCCCCTGAAATTGCCTGCTCGCTTTGACATGGCGTCTATTAAAAGAGCCAGATAGCGAAAGCGATATTGCCCACAGGCGACAATCGGACAGCAAGTCAACTTATCAGATAAGTGGGGATTGAGTAGATTGAATTTTCACGCCGTAGCAGCGTTGATGTTATGCAATCCATGTCGGGTCACTCTTAAACAGTACGTACGTCTTAGAAAATTGTACGCATATAACATATGGACAGAATGAATACCAGCAATCGAGTAAGGTGCACAACATGCAACTTGAAATACACGTGAACGGCCGACCAGTTGGATTCCTGCAAATACATCAAAAGTGGAGATGCAAAACCCACAATCTGAGTCATCTCGATATAAAAGAAAACAGACTAAAATATAAGATCGGAGAGAGCAGGCGCGATCTAATATATATAAATAAAGCAAGTGAAATTTTAGTTGATGAGTTTAGTGACAAAAATATTGATGTATTGAATAGCAAAATTGTAGCATGAGAAGTGAGAACACGCCCGCGAACACACATACCCAGCATCTGATTTATTGGCATGCATACATCGGAAAAGATGACTCCTATCTCTTAGCTAATGGCCAGGTCTTTTAATACCGTTTTTCTGGGTTTGAGTGCGTAGTGGTTGGTGTGACGGCCCAACCCTTCCAAATCTAAATGGGGCTTTGACATTCCGAGTGATGATCACTGGCAGATCCAAGAAACAGTAAGGATTGTTGTCGCACATCTAAAACTAGGCCCACGTCGGGTCAACAATGTCTGCGGAGGACACAATTTTCTATAGAAATAATGAATTAGACACAGACATCCTCATTTAATTGTGTTGTAGCGAATTATACGGTAGTTGATTGAACTTGAAATGACAAGGTGAGCCCAAGTTACTGCATGCACCACATTCAGTTCCGCTCAATTTTTTGTAATTGTATGGATGTGGATCCATGCATTAGATTTGCAAATCAAATGTCTTCATACAGTGCAAATTAATTTATTTATTCATTTGTTGTCACGAACATGTGCTCCCTTTGATTGTCTGTCTACATACTTTTGGGAGGCAAAACCCCAACACCCGACGTACGATCAGGCCGGGGGTGTTATGCTGGGTGGGCTTTTTTAGAAGTTTTTCCCTCATCCGGCCAGTCAACTGCTGTCTCTTGTTCCTGCATGTACTTGCAAGTGCTACTGCTGTGCTAAATATTACCTATATTATATTATTATTTTGAAAAAAAAAATTAGTTACAGAAAATAAATTTACATAACTATTTTTGTACTCTATACTTTTATTCTTTCTATTATTTTTTCTTTCTCTTCCCCCAACTTACTTTAAAAATTTATCATTTTTTAAAATTCTTCATCATTTTTATTTTAAAGACTTTTACACAATATAAAACCCCATGACTTTCTTATTTCTTTTAGTTTTTTTTTTTATTTGTGTTTTCTCTTAAATGTTCTCTTTGATATTACATAATTATTTTAAATATTCTTTATAATTTTTGAGTTAAGTAATTTTACTTTATTAATTGAGACACAATAATTTTATAATTCATGGTTAAACATGCACACGCATGTGGTATACAAATTTCAATAGTTATGATAATGACCCAACTTTGATGACGGCCTTAAAATGAAAGAGACTCCCGTTTCACAAACGCACGTTTTTGTCTTTGCTTTTGGTTGCCTCTTTCTTCCTACGCTACGGAAACTACATTTGTCCCTTGCGTTGACATGCACTGGGATTGAGTGGCAGCTGGATATATTTAACTTGGCAGGATATGCATTTTCTTTCTTGCTTCGAAAAGAAATAAATAGTTAACTTAAGATGGTTGTTGAACATTAGCATGAACGATGATATTGAATCAAATGTGCCCGCGGAGTTGCTTTTCTCCGCCGGCAAAGTCTTGGACAGGTCAGCGCTGTTGGTGGATGAATTTAAAATCGAAAGTATTGCATTTACTCCGACTCCTGACCGAGCAGCAATTTTATTTATTTGATTCATGATCGCTAACCATTTCAACGACTCCTCTTATCACCTAATTAAGCTAAATAAATAATATATTGATGGACGTACTTACTAACTTTTATAACTTAAATGTACTGCACTAAACCAGAATTACTTGTTACCCTTGTTATTAGTCAAAGCTTCACCAGCCAAAGCCAAAGAGAGGAAAGAGTGAATTGGCAATTCAGTCTGCAAATAAGAACCACGCCAGTATTTACATTTTAATTTATTCTAGTGTGCAGGTTCAGTAAACTAGGAAGTTAGAATAGTTTTTTAACACTCTGTCAAGGACTGGAGAGAGAGCAAGAGTTTTGGTTTAATATATGCTGGATTTCATCAATGGGAAACAGAGATTGAAGTATGTTGTTACATTGGAGATGCGATTAACTTGTCAGTCAATGAACTTCATGGTGGCAACTTTGAAACGGGAATGAGGGAAATACCAGGCAACCCTTGATAGTAAAATCTGATATTAAATTTTTTTTTCTGCAGTAACTGCAGATATGTATCTGCTTATATGTACACATACCATCTATTTGACAACAAATCCTGTGAATATTATATTGGATACCTAAACTGGGAGCGGGAATCCCGTGTCATCCAACTGATTTAGAATTTGGCGCAAATCAAGCTTTATTTAAACGTCACTACAGGAAGCTGACAACATCTACTCCCAAGTAGACTAGAGACAAGACACAAAAAGAGGCACTTTGAATTTATAATAGTAGTTTGAACTTCAATGAATTTAAGAAGGCAACTGACACGAATATGATACTGGAACTGAAGGTAACGGTCCTTGTGCTTATGCACTTCAACTATATGATATTAATTGTACTCCGTTTGACTCTTTTATAGGATCTAAGAAACAAGATTTTGCTAAATGCAATCAAAGGTATCGTCTATTCATTTGCTGCTTATGGACATTCGTGCGTGCCCCTGTATTAACTCAAGTTGTATCCGATTGCAGCCTTGCTCCTCTAAAAATTAGAATTGGTGGAACATTGAAAGACAAAGTAAGATACCAAACGAGAGATGATGGAAGACCCTGCACTCAATTCGTTCGGAATAGCTCGGAGATGTTTGGATTTTCAGAGGGTTGCCTGCCCATGTCTCGTTGGGATGCGTTCATTAATTTCTTCAGGGTGACAGGGTAAACCCTTTGTTTGTCTGGAATGCCAAGAAATGTTTTAGATTCTACCGTCACGACTTGTGTCCTTGAATGTGGACAGAGCAAAGGTTGTATTCGGTTTGAATGCTATAAGTGGGCGAACCATTGGGCCAGACGGTACGTGTACGGGAGCTTGGGATTCCAGCAATTCAGAAGCTCTTATAAGGCACAACGTTAGCAGTGGCTACGCTATCCATGGCTGGGAGCTTGGTAAGCAACGATTCTTGTTGATGAGGGCAAGGGTTTTAATTTGCTTTACGTTAACATGGAGGCTGCCGGTTTTGGTGACAGGAAATGAGCTGAGCGGCAATGGAGTTGGAGCAAGGGTTGCAGTGGAGCAGTACGTCTCTGATTTGATCACTCTTGCCAAAACAGTTGAAGATATCTACAAGGGCTTCGAGTCGAAGCCACTAGTCTTGGGGCCAGGGGGGTTCTTCGACGCAGATTGGTTTACAAAATTCGTAGATGGATCGTCCACCTCCCTTCAAGCGATTACGCACACATCTACAACCTGGGTCCAGGTTCCTCGCGAGCTTAAAATTCACGTAATCTTAAAAGGCATGCAGTTGAATTTTGAAATGATATGTACAAGTAATACGTGTATGTCAATGTTCTCGTTACCAGGAGTTGATCATCATCTGGTAGACAAGATACTGGATCCATCATATCTTGATGGTGGAGCACAACCCTTCAGGGATCTTCAGAATATTTTGAGAAGATCGGGAACTTCTACTGTTGCGTGGGTAGGCGAAGCCGGAGGTGCTTACGACAGTGTACGCGATATTCGTCACCAATGCTTTTGTTTTTAGCTTTTGGTAAACTGCTTCCCTTATGCAAATTTTTGTCTTTTGCTTTTCGCGTGAGTTTGAGTAACTGATCTTATCTAGACGATGGAGAAGGTATCTGGATCAGCTGGGGATGTCGTCTTCTTATGATACAAAGACGTGCTGCAGACAGACTATGGTCTGCTCAACAATGCCACTTTTGTTCCGAATCCCGATTACTACAGGGGCCCCCTGACCTGAGACTAGCGTACATTAGTTTTGTGATTCATTAAATACAGGAGTAAGGTAAACTCTTAATTATATTCATCATGACTGCCTTTGCCTACTTATGTACTCGCGCAGTGCACTCCTCTGGCATCGTCTGATGGGAAGAAATGTCTTATCCACGAGGTTTATTGGGACGAACAAGATACGTGCATATGCACTCTGTTCAAAGGGTAGAGTAAGTAAACAGTTCACAATTTTGTCTAACACGGGTCTTCTGGATTTGATACTCAGACTGCTTCACTCCTGTGCTACAAATTTCACAGATTGCTATTGATCAACCTGGATAACAGCACTGCAGTTCAAGTTGGAATTTCCGTTGAAAATGCCATCTCAAATAAAACATTGACGCTAGAACAAATCGTTCAACAAAACCGAAAGACAAAATTCCCCAGAAGATACGAACAAGAAACCAGATACAATGAGATGATGAGAGAAGAATACCATCTCACCGCAAAGGATGGTGATCTGCATAGCCAAATCATGCTTCTGAATGGGGAAATATTACACGTGAATTCTTCGGGGATAATACCTCCATTACAACCTAGAAGAGTGAATTCCTCAGAACAAATAATTTTTGCTCCCTTGTCCATACTATTTGCACGGATACCCTCGATTCAGGTTCCAGCTTTTAACTAAAGCCAAGCCAAATACTGTGTATCATTTGCCAAGTGATCATACTCAACAGTCTTTTATTCAATACTCCATCACCCTGCTGGTTCTTCAATCTGCATATGAGCTGCTACCGTTCTTAACTGGGATGTTACTATTAAGTTGGTCTCTTCTGCTTCTGTTAAATAAACTCTCCAACATTTAATAAATCAAACATTGCTCTCCTGAGAAATGCAATCGAGTCTCGTTAAAATAAATGAAATTAATGCACAAATTATTAATAAGTACATGTTTTTTGCATTTCCTTCCAAATAAAGAATTAACCATCAAAATCTTAGGCAGGCAATGACAAATAAATAAACAAAAGTGGTTCTGATTTGGGCAATAATTATTAAATGGAAAAATGTACAAATCCCGTGTTGCAATAAACTTTTTGTATCTTGATCAATAACGAAAGAAACTCTTAAGATGCCAGCAGTGATGGGTCTTGCAACGCCAGAGGAATAGCTGGTCTCCAAGTTGTGCCATCCGGGCTATCCATCAATGCAATACCAACCGCTGCCAGATCTTTTCTGATGGCATCAGATTTTTCATAATCTTTATTTTTTCTTGCGGCATTCCTTTCTTCAATCTTCTGCATAACTTGATCTTCTGTCAGCCTTGCCCGCTTCAGTGCATAATCCCTCAGCTGCTGCAATGCCTGCAAGCACACCAAGCTCACTCAACTCATCAAAAAATTGGTCTCACTCACACTCATAATACAAAAATGGAGACAGGTTAAGATGTGCCTTTGAGGAAGAGAGGATAACTTATTTTACCTCAGAGTAGCTACTTGGCAAGAGTCCCAAAATATTGAGACTATTTCTAACAGCCTTTCCCAAAGCTGCAAGTGACTCTATTCTCAGCTCTTGCTTCTTTCCCTGCACAAAGCACTCAAATCATGAATAAGGCCCAGGAATCAAACCATCCTTACTACTAATGCTCCAGAAACCTTATCAAATGCAAATAACAACTTTCAACTCAAAGAGTTCAAGGCATTAAGATCTGCCACTAAATAGCACCTGAGTGGAACAGCGACCATGTTAAGGTTGTTTCTCAATCAACTTAAACCAAAGTTACCTTCCGAGTATGTAAAAGGTCATTGATGGATTTTAATGGTTCAGACATTGCAGCCAAAGCTACAGGAGTGTGAAGGTCATCTGACATCGATGTCAAGCATTCATCACGAAATTTGTTGATGCAGGTTGCAGTTCCTGGTGGTATGGAATCCTTCAAAGTATCCTCATAATACTGCACCAAGACACTCTCACAATCGTGCAATGTCTGCATAAAATGAACTCCCGTTAGACGAAAATCTGACCTAATAAAACCATACAAAGTATGACAATTCAATGACAGAATATATAGGATTATAGCAAACCATGGAGCTTTGACTGCGAATCCAGAAGAACTGAAAAAACAACACTGAACATCTAACAACTATCTGGCTATATTCCTGACATGATCAGGGGTACCTAGCAGAAGCAAGAAAATTATATCGAACCTAATTCTGGATTCTAGGGTTGCAAACTGTACATCAATTGCCCAATCCATCATGATGGAATCCAAAATTGAACCCAATGAATCAAATAGTTGGCATGACAGAACGACTACAATTGACACACTGTAATCAATTGAAACATCACGATTCAAATAAAATTTACTTTTAATGAATCGATTTGAATGATTCAATGAATTTGGAATTTCAAAATTTTATTCCTGAAAACTAAAACTTCACAATTCCAAATCTCTCAAATGATTGCAATGAGTATTTATTACTAAAAAACCTATCAAACCCTAATCCCAAAGCCTATATGGCCCAAAATATATTAAAAGCCCCAAAACAAATGTATTAAAATAAAATTAAAATAATAAATAAAAATTCAGTGATTCCTAGATCACATCAATTCTCTTTAGGTAATTTAAGACTCTGCTGTCTTCCCAATGGAAACCCAACTAGTCTTGGAAGCACAGAAGCTAAGGTTTCAAAGCATAAAAGCACACAAATATCACAGGGATAATGCACTTAACATTATGAAGTTCTGATTAGAAAGAAAACCTGAATAGAAATAGCCACAAAAATTACAATGGGAGCAAGAGAACACACAGTTATACAATGAAAGTAAAAGATAGAATCCACTTCATGTCTAACCATGGGTTGAATGCTACCATACCTGAAAAATATATAAAACACGATCTGATGCACTTTCAAGCTGTAGATCAGAGTAATTGATTGGTGAACGATAATGAGTTCCGATGAGGAAAAGCCTCAGCGCAAGTGGATGATACAGTTCTATAACCTGAAAATTAATACCAAAAAAAGGGGTAATTGACAAGCAATAGGTATCAAGTGTGTCTGAGGGCAGGAAAAAACAGGTCCTAAATCATTTATCATTCTTTTACCTGTCGAATGGTGAAAAAGTTCCCAAGAGACTTCGACATCTTCTCAGAGTCAATGGCCACGAATCCATTATGTATCCAATAGCTTACATTGCTCTCATGGCATGCAGAACAACTCTGTGCAATCTCATTCTCATGGTGGGGAAAAACAAGATCCATGCCACCACCATGTATGTCAAAAGAATAACCTAAATAAGCAGCACTCATGGCACTGCACTCGATGTGCCATCCCGGCCTTCCAGGTCCCCACGGACTTTCCCAGAAATGTTCTCCCTCCTTTGCTGACTGCAAAATGAGCAAACTATATTCCTGAAACCTCAACAAACAAGACTGCAAAGAACTTTTATGTGCAAATTTAAGTTGCATGGTGCCAAAGAGGCCTAAAAGAACAATACAGAGCGTAATATGAGAATAATATTCTACATAAACTCTCCAAAGAATTAATGCTATAAATTAATCACATGGAGATACAGACATATTGCATTATAAGTTACATGGACTCACTTTCCATAAAGCAAAGTCAGCTGGGTTTCTCTTCCTTGAGTCCACAGCCACCCGTTCCCCTGCCCTATTATCTTCCAACTTACGTCCAGATAATCGACCATACTCAGGGAATTTGTCTACAGAGAAGTAAACATCACCATCAAGAGCATATGCACACCCATTATCAAGTATCTGGTAGAGTCAGATCAAAGAAACATCAAGCCTCAGAAGTTCAAATCAGGGAAGGAATTGGCATAAGTAAACAATATCAAAGCCAAATCAATCAGAAAGAAAAAAATCATCTTGACTTTGAGTTACCCTCAGAACTCTAGTTTTTAAACATATTGTGACCTCAACCTGGAGTTTCTTGGCATCAGACCGTTGCAAAAAATAGTTACTGACAGAAACCGGACTGCAAGGAACTTATCATTACCATTGACTAAGAAGAATGACTGATCAGAAGAATACCAGATTAATCATATCAATAATTTGCTGCATGTGATCTGAGACACGAGGTTCCACGGAAGGAGGAAGGCAGTTTAGATATTCCATATCATGATGAAATTCTTCACAATATCTTCTGCTTAAATTAATTGGATCCTCACCCAACTCATTTGCTCTGGCAATAATCTACAGAATTGGAAAATGCTGACTCAGCTTTCCTGTCATACATATGTAAGTAGTGGGTACTTATAAACAAGTGTAGCATTACCTCTTCAATCATCAAAAGTTGTACCCAGTGAGTAAAGCAAAATTGTTTGCATGGGGATGCATAATAAAAAAAACTTAAAGTTGTTGGTCGATTCCAGCGGATTAAGTAGATGTGAATTATGTGCAATAGGCTTCAGCTTCTTCCTTCAGAAGTTCAATCCACCAGTTTTTCTCATCTTTTATCTATCAATTTCTTTTATATTCTGATAGGCTTATATCACAAATCTTGGGCCAAAATGAGAAATTAGAGAAGGCTAGGGCAGTTGCAGCCTATTTTACAGGTGGAAGTACACAGTATATGTGTCCAGAAACAACACATGTTTAGCCCAAACTTGGTTGAGATGACAAGAAGAATAAATAATATAACCACTGACACCATAAATGTCTGATTATTGCATGAAAGCTTTATTTGAAAACAGATCATTTTCCAAAACACAAACAGACTAATAAATGAGAATAAGCACCAAAATTAACTTTTTCATCTCTTAAACTCACCTTATCATCAACATCAGTGAAATTGCGCACGTAGTTTACCTCGTATCCCAAGTATTTGAGGTATCTGCCTAATTTTGAAAGAAAGAACAGCAAGAAAATGCAATTAATTATAACACGTAAAATTTCGGCAAGTGATTCAAAAATAACCGGGAAGATAACAGAAACCAAAAGTAATTAAAAATTGCATCTTTAATCCATTGCAAAAGTAAGATGAACCACTATATACATATGAATTGGAATTCAAGATGAACCACTATATGCATATGAATCAGAATTCAAACGCATCGAATGGATATACTTGAATAAATACTAATCAAAGGTATACCGAGACATCACGGGAAAGTATACCTGTTAAGAACGTCGAAAGTAACATAAACGCGGGCGTGGCCAATGTGGCTGAGATCGTACGCGGTGACACCACATACATACATTCCTACCCTCCCTTCAATTTTCGGTTTAAACAACTCTTTTTGCTTGGTCATAGTATTGTACAGCCACAACTCCTTTATTTCTCTAAAATCATTACCATAATTATCTACATCAACAGCACAAGAACTGGAGAGGTTTTTTGCAGCGCGAATTGACAAGGACCGGGATTTATTTCTGCAATTGGAAACACGAAAAGAGCGAATGCGGAAATTGGTTTGGGAGCGGAGAGAAAATGAGGAGAAGGCTTCGGGGCGCACGAGCGCTAGATGGAAGGGAAACAATGGTTTGCAGCATCTCAGCAGAATCGCCATTCGAGTGCTGTCTCGCGGTTTCTATGTCTTGGATTCGTTTGTGGAGACGGGGATTTTAGCCTTCATTATCCGGGGAAGGGTCCGGTTCCACTCCCTCCAATATTTTCCAATTTCGATCCAATGCAATCCTTGGGGCCTTTTAACCTATTACTGGTAAAATATAAAATTATGACAATTTTTAGTTGTTTAATAACAAAATAAAATTAATTATATTAGTTTTTCAAACAAATAGAGGAAAAAAAATCCAATTTAGTATTAAAAAAATGAGAGATGAAAAAATAAATTTTAATTAAAAAGAAGAGAGAAATAACTTGAACTTATACTGATAAAGAGACTAAGGAGAACACTGAACGTATTTTAATTCATTTGTAGGTAAAAAAAAAGCATAGTTATTGAATAAAATAAATGAACTTATTTAGAGGCGTATTTCAAGAGATATATTTAGATTAACAAAGTTAATTATTATAGGCAGAGTCATAATGCGTAACTAGTAATTTTGACACATGTAAAACCATTATTTTCTCAATTAAAGACCGCGGCCATTATATATATAGTATAGATGTGAATTAAATTATTTATAAATGGCTTTTTAAGGAAACCAACTAAGATTTTATCAATAATATGGATTATTATCCATATTTTGAATTCAATGTGTTGTTAATGTTGATCTTAACATTGTTTAAGCTTTTATTATTACTAGAAAATGTTAAGTGCTTTGCAAGTATAGTATAAAACATGTATTAAAATCAAAATAATATAAAAGTGTATCAAAATACACATTTTTTTAATATTTATTCATTTTAATTTTTTATTTATATAACTTAGCTATTTATTTGAAAATTGAGTTCATATATTTACTTTCTTGTGTTTATCATGTTGCAAATAATATTATTGTCATACTCAAAAAAAAGTTTGATAAGTTAAACAAAAACTCATAAAAATTAAAATTTTAGATTTTAACATCACAAGTTACAATAATAAAATAATTTTTTAATATTATCTTTTTATTAAATAAAAACAATGACTAAGGAGAATGTCATTTAAATTTTAATTTTTATAATAAATTTTGAATGATAAGAAAATTGTTTGATCATATATGTCATTTAAATTTTATCAAATAAAGTAATAAATAAATAAATAAATAATTTATTATCCAAAACTTGATTTGTATAAATAATGAGACAAATTCATGTGGATTTATTATGACAGTAGTTATTTATAAGTTAGATATTTTAAATAATTATAAAATTTAATATCTCTTGCATTAAAGTATATTTTTATCTACAAAATTTATCTATTAAATCTAACAATCAAGTTGATGATATTCGGTCAAAATAAATTCACAAACATTGAATTATTTTAATTGGAACTTTGATACTCCACTATTATATAAAAACTCCTATATTTTTGAAAAAAAAAAAGAAAAGAAATGCTTTTTATGATTATGGTATAAGAATTTATTAATTTATGTTCATCATATTGAAATACTTTAAATTAAAACTATTTTGTATTATTATTTATTATATTGACCTTTTAATTCAAATACGCACTTGTGTTTATTGCTTATTTGAGTTTAAGACAACATAATAGAATGTCATTTATGCAATAATAAAAATTAATAATTTATACAAAAAAAATTCATATTAAGATAAAATTAATTGAGTATCATAACTAGTTTAATGTAAATATCAAAATTGTTCTTTTAACTCCTCACTGGAAAATGATTTTTTGATTATTTTATTATAGCATTAACTTTCTATTTTTTTTTCAATTTTATTTTTAAATTGTTAAATTATAAACTAAAATTTGTTAATTGCTTGCATAAATTTATTGAGATAAAAAAATTACCTTAATATTAACATAATTTAGATTGTATTCTAGAGCTCTATAACTAAATTATTACTATTAATTCTCTATTATTATTAATTTTAAACATATTTACTTATATCAATGTTAATTCAATTGAATTTTAACTTGTTATCTCACCACCTTCTCGCATGTAAACATTCAAAATTCTCAATACAAGTTTTTTGTCTATGCATTTCTAAATTTGGTTACATTTTTTAACATTCGTTTTCCAATCCAAAATATCACATCAATATGATTTTAATTAATATTTTTTAAAAACATTTTTTGTCTTTATAATTTAAATTTTCTTAAAGTATGTGCACATTATTGATTTTAGCACGTGTTAAGAATATTGATTTTTTAATCTATAACTTGTCTATTTATTTAAAATTTAGCACATTATTGTACCATATTCTATTTCTATTTGTTTTATATAATATTTTTTAAAATATAATTAACTATAAAATAAATATAATAACAATTAAAGAATTATCCCATGTTCAATAGAACATATGGTCAAATATTGGCTCATTTTAAATGTTCAATAATATATTATTATAAGAAAAGTGGTTTTTATAGGAAATTTATTTTACTTTTTTGAATTATAGCTCATTACACATTCAATAATACTGATTATCAGACATTCGCCTATTTTAAATATTTTATAACATATATAATTTATTTATTTACTCAAAAAATTATTTCATTATGACAACATTAGTTATGTGGCTATTTGTCTTTCTTGCATATTTCAATTTAGTAGATGATATTTGTACTTATAATGTTTTAACAAATTATTTTATTTTATGTTTATTAGATAATATAATCATGATATTGCTGTCTAATGAATTTATTGTTACGTTTTCAAAAATGTAATTATTCAATAATAACATATTTAATAAAGTTGGTATTCACAAATTTATTCATTTTAAATATTTCATAACATATTATTTTTCATAACAATATTGACTTTTTATATATATGTAATTTATTTATTTAAGTTCTTATCAAATTGTTGAAACTCTATTTTTCTTGCTATTTGTTATCTATAAAATTATTAAATATAGTTAACTATAAAATCAAATAATAATAATATAAATTGAATCACCACACGTTCAATAAATTCGATGATCAAAATTTCACTCTTTTAAAATATTTTATAAAAAGTGACATCATTACATATGAGATTTGTTATTTTTTAATTTTAGATCATCATTATTAATTAACTTATTTGATATCTATATATGTAAATTTTCGTCATGTTTATATATTTTCTGTTTATTAGGCTATATAGTTATGATGTCACTGCTCTCCAACGAATTAATTGTTATTTTTTAAGTACAATGACACAACTAAAATTTAGTTTATTATGAATTTGAATTTACAAATATATGAAAGAAAATAGGATTTTATAAATTTATTTAATTCTATTTAATTTATAAATAATTCGAAGTTATATTAGTTTCCTACTACTTTGATATTTCTATTTTACATAACCTAGAAATAATTACATAAGTAGTTTAAATATGTTAGGACTATATTAATCTTCTACAACTAAAATACATATTAATTAAAACTTCTATTAGTTTCCTACAATTAAAAGATTTCTATTTTACATAATTTAAAGATAGCTATAAAAGTAGTTTAGACATGTTAGGACTCTATAAATCTTCCACTATTAATAGTTAAATATTTTAAATAAAATTTTATTTTTACCTCAATAGCATTATTTATTACAAAATATCTAGACATGAAATTAACCCACTTTTTTTTTTATAAAAAAAGTTCTCTTCAAACAGAGACAAGTGACCAGAGGGTGAAGTAGAAACAATTAATTTTTCAATATTAGTAAATTGTTAAGATTTGGAATCGGGTAAGAACGAGAGGAAGCAGCTGCAGTAAAAACATGAGATATAGTGGCTAGGGGATGGGCGTTGAGTTGAGTTGAGTTGCTTGCATGTAGGCAGTATGTTGACAGATGGATGGAAGGATGGACATTGTGCAAGCAGTCAAATTTCCTCATTCCAACTTGGGGGAGCACCAGAAGCTTTGTCAGAATTGCTGCCAACTCTGACTCATGCATGCCCTTTTCGTCCTCGTCAGTGCAAACAACACTCGTCGCCCATTCTTTCTCAAGCCCCCGCGAGCACAATGTCAAAACTTGTCCGAAATCGATCATCCGATGACCCTCTTATGGTCCATGCAATTTTCGTGGATGCTCTGCTTTATTTGCCTCACACACTCAACCCCAAAATCCCAGTCAGGCTCAGTTGTGGCCCTAAACTACTGATACATAAATCAACTTGACTCACGAGAGTGTGTCTGCTGTCACCAGATAACAAAATAGGTGCATAGAAACCTAGAAAACAGAGAGTAAAGATGAAACAGAAAAATTGAAAACTCACCCATTCTTACAACTTGCCCATCTAGAGTCCTCCCTCTCTCACTTATCAAACTTGACTTTGGCATTTTAATTGTATAGCTTCAAAGAATAGGTTTCGATAATTGAGAGACCACCAGGCTTATACTAAAATGTGTAATAAATGCAGTATCACAGAATCAAATTTTCACCATTCTTTCTTCAATGCATAAAGTCAGCATACATGTGTAACTTCGTTGACAGAATTATAGGAAGGGGAATTGAAATGGAAAAACCCATGTGCCCAAAAACCAGATGGAACTGCAAGATTCAATTGGAGCTAACGTTTCTTTCTGAAGAACCTCATATTCCTTAATCATTCATATCAACATGCCAAAACAAGGCCTTTCTATCCACTCTTTTGGCCACAAGATCTAATTTGTCCTCTGTGCTCCAGCTAGAAAGTTGGCGAGGGAGGGAACACCTTGGTTTCCCATTTCTTCTTGCGCTCGCTTCAATTCTTCAGCATCTGTGTCACGACAATGTACCAATCATCAAAAATTAGTTATATCACCAAGCAACAGGGTCATTGTGCTACAGAAGCAATTTATTCACATGGTAACTTCAGCTCCATATTTCATAAGATCTAAGGAACATAGGGCACCCAGCCCCAGAATTCGTGATTCAATGTCAGAAGATGTCCACCATCAAGTTATTTATGTCATCTGAATCACATATAGGTTATGGTATTTCTAAAAGCAAAAATTGATTCAATGACATCCAAGAGTAATGATTATTGGTATACCAGTGTTCCCCTTAATAAGTGAAGTAAAGTTCATTCAGTAAATAGATGAATGTTATATTGTTTGATAGTTAATACTACAGGTTCTCCAAATCAATCAATGTACTCGTAAGTGCATTAAGAAGGCAAAGAATGATCATGAATTGAAATGGCAAAGCCAAATTGTGTACCAGAATCAACAGAATCAACAAGTGAAGAACACATTGACTTACCCACTAGTTTGGGCATCAAAAACACTACTATCACCATAAACCCAATCATCAGACCCATGGGGCTTTTCACAATGGACATTATAGAGAATGGTTCTCTTATCTGCAATTATGGTGAGAAATGAGTATCACATACTTTTCAGACTGAATATTACCTAGAGCAAATAATTGCAGATACAGGTGTATAAACAGTCTGACAAACCTCATAATACTCTTCCTCTTTCAAAGGCTCCAAGACAAGCTCATTCAATACTCTCCTGTTCTCTGTCAGAGCTGCCTGGACCTTACCAGCATTTCGGGCACTGATATCAACCCGGACCTGAAAGCAAAGGCAAAATGCCATCATACATATCAGTTTGGATGATTAACAATAAGAAGAAGAATGGGAGATCTAAAAGCTCACAGGAGAGAAGAAAAATCCAATGGCTGCCACTTCGATAAGATGAGTTCCTGCTTGCACGTTATGGCTTCAAAGAGATTAAAGAACAACACTCACTCCATTCATTTAACTGTTAACATATTTCAGAAATTTAGTGATGTTGTGTTCCTCTTTATGCTGATAATTCTAATTCTTCATTCACAAACTAGCAAAAATTAGATGCGGTCTCCAGTCAAATAAAGCCCAACCATAATACTCCATAAAAATCTGCAAAAGGTCACAAATCAAGTATCAAGTCCTTAAAGTGATAAGCACAGACAAGATGATGGTAGGATACAATGAAAAATATCCATCAGGTCTGAGAAAGGTGACTTTTTGGCCACCATTGAGTATAACTTTGAAATGAGAAATCTTTGTTGGGAGACCAAATCCTGTTGCAGTGAATCCTTGTGGAACAAACAATTAAACAGAAAAAAGCAAAGTTAGTTCAATGAGATTAATTAATATGGTGGCAGCTCTTGGTTCCAACAGCAATCAAACTGGATTTCAAAAGGAATGCTTCAACTTCAACCAAGCAATCAGACCCATATTTCCATAAAGTTCAGCAGGATATAAAATCATTTTAACTTGTTTGGATAATATCAAATTTTAACAGATCTGCAATCCTTCAATGTCCACTTCGAGCTATTTCTCCCAAACAGACATTGGAATTACTTGACATCCTTAGCCCCGTATTACTTCCTAAAAGCAAAATCCCCTCAATACAAATGCAAACTAAGAGATCATCATAAACTGAAACTGACATGGTACATAAGTTGAAATATGAGAAAGAAGAGAACACCAAAATGCAATCCGAAACCCTCAAATTGAGTTTCTTGAACACCCCAAAACATACTGCTCAGGGTAATTGTGTACCAAGAGGTTTTTGAGTCACCCTAAGTTTCAAAAAGTTTATTCTATTGAATTACAAAATCTGTACGAAGTATCCGAGCTTTCGAAGCGTTTCTAAACTAATTTACCAAAACAACCTTCACGTGAATAGTAGAACAGGAAAGCATACCTGGAAATCTGACTTTACCATTTATACTATATCCCTCAACGTTCCTAAGGGGAAAAAAGGGACGAATTAGCTAAGAACGACATAAAAACACCCAGCTTAAAGTGTCCGAAAGAAAAATTCTCGTCCAACGAAAAAATCAAAAAAGAGAAAACCTAAAAACAACGTACAAATTAATATATGTATATATATAATCTTTCAATTATTGACAGGGTAAGCTAATTAAGGGGGAAGAGAAGACTTACCCATTAGAGATCCCGAGTACGGAAGGAAGAAGAAGTGAGATCAGGGAGACAAAGATGGAGAAGTCGTGCGGAGCCATGGAATCCTTGGGGAGAGAGACGGGAGGGGGGCCAGCAGAACAGTTGAAAAAGGAGACCTGTTTGTTGGGCAAATTACTGGCGACGATACTCATGCGGGTAAAAATTAAATTTAATAAAATAAAATAATAATAATCATAATAATTTAAAATTGATAATTATCATGTGGCAACCCTATTACATTCAAACTTAATATACATACAAAGAGTTTATATTATTTTTTTTAAATTGAACACAAATATGAAGTTACTCTAAATTTAATATTTTATCTTTTTATTATATAATATATGTAGGAAAAACACATAATTTTTGATGTCTTAATAATAAAAATAAAATAACAAGACATTAAAAATGAAAGATATTAACTTTCTGAAAAACACGGTGAGTTCATTATTAGTTTTTATCACGTAGGCTAGTTATAAAATTAAATAAAGATAAAATTGGCAAAAAAATTAAAATACCAAAATTGATTATTGATTATTATGAGTGATTGAAACCATATATATATATATATATATACATACATATATATTTGTACTAGACATAAATACTTGTTTTTTCTTTTGTTATCAGTTAAAATAGAAGGATTTTATTTATTTTAACAAACGCAGAGTTCAAATTCGTGCTGAGAGTCGCAGTCAATGAACATTTTCATATTATTTTGACATGGATGTTTACCAAGAAAATTGTTTTTGCACAAAATATAATTCTTCAAACAAATTATTTATTAAAATAATTATTTTTCATCTTACTTTTTTTTTTTAATTTTCTCTTATTTGTACACAATTTCTAAATTTCCATACCTATATATAATTCCCGATAATAAATCCAAACAAAGTCCACAAGAAGAGTCATTTGATCTCTCCTTTTATCTCTGGTTATCGTATGATACTTAGCAGCGGAGTAATTCCATATTCGCACTTCATTAATAATAGAAGAAAATGAAAATAAAATCAAAACCAGTACACACAAATGCAGAGGATCAAATCTCAGAAGTTGAGCACAAAATCAGTGAATTAACGCCCATTTCTCTCCGCTTTTCTTTCTTTCTTTCCTCTCGCACTTATAAAAGGGAAAATGGCGACTATTTTTGGATATTCTGGTATTAATTAATTATAATATTTTTATTTCGCTGATTTTTCATATATTTTTGTTTTCTGTCTCATGCCTCCATTTACTATACTTCTCTTTTTTCTAATTTCTCTCTGTTATCATTTTAATAAAACTTTTTGTAACTCTTTTTTCAAAGTACATTCAATAGAAAATTGCTTATTAAGAGGCTATGAATATTAAATGGCGCCTAATTGGGTAAGTTTTAATATTATTATTTTGATATTTGGTATGTTTGAAATGATAAAAAAAAAATATTATTCTTACACCCAAGAATATCTAAAGTTTTTTTTTTACTATCTATACAAATTTTCATAATTTATTATCTATACGAATTTTCATAAATTATTTGAATCGAAACTAAAATCTTTCGTATTTTCAAAATTGTTATAAAAATAATTCATATATTTTTTTTAACATTTATATACGCACGAATATCTAATTTTAATATGTGTAGTTGGCAAGCTCTTATAATTTCACTACAACAGTGGAACTGAGAAAAGTCAAATTTTTTATTAGGCCACATGGTATGATGCCAATTAGGAATCGGCTAGCCCCACTCATATGCATTAAATTATTCGACAGGAATTTGTTTCGCTCCTGCGGGGTGGTGTTCGGGCCTCATATCTTTTCTTCGGTAACAAACAGAGAAATATATAATGAATTTCAAGATCTATCAAAATACAGACCTTTACAGCGCAGGCAACCACAAGTTAATTCAAAAGAATCCCTTGATGTTGTCATCCATCCCTTCTTCACGTCAACGACTCCTCTGATCACCTTGTTGTCATCTTCCTCCTTGTTTTGAAGGGGGGCTGAGAGAGGTGACACAACACAATCAATCATTCCTTGACGATGGTTTGTGAGGTCCACTTGAGGTGCACTTTGAGCTTTCCTGATGGAGTGCCCTCAATGTGTAAGCTGTCGCTGAATTCTCCTTCCAGTATGGACCTGGTCAGCGTCAGCACGCATCTTCCCATGTAGTCCTGAGGCATCATTGCTAATCAACATTGCATCTACTGCTTGAATTCATTCTTATGGAGCATCAAAGTTCTAACACACACTCCCCTTAGTCTTCTAGTTCTATGGATAACATTACCTTCCCAAATGTGTCGTGGTCGTACACTTCCATGATCAGCAACTCGTGCAACCCATCCTCCACCACCAAATCAAATGTTTGATCCCAAACAGGATTCAACGTGTCGTTCAGGACCTGAGCACAGCACAATTCCAGACACAGAACACCATCAATTTGGTTCAACGCTTCACGAGCTACTGAGCTAACCATATGCCCATGTATTTGATACGATACATGCGTTGCAAAGAAAATTTCAAAGAGACTACCATAGGTACTCAA
This sequence comes from Avicennia marina, assembly GCA_019155195.1. Taxonomy (NCBI): domain Eukaryota; kingdom Viridiplantae; phylum Streptophyta; class Magnoliopsida; order Lamiales; family Acanthaceae; genus Avicennia; species Avicennia marina. The sequence continues at coordinate 149,262 of CM032755.1, forward strand.
CAAAATTCCATCTAAATGATTACGTATCAAATCTTACTCTAGTCTTGCACTTGAGTTGAGACTTTTTCATTGTTAGCACCACGAAAGGATCCGATTTCCCCATCAAATCCGTTGCCGGCAAGTCTTCTGCGGAAGCTATCGTCACAGAAAGAACTCCTCTAAAAATAATACCCTTTTTCCTATTGGAAGCCGATTTAGGAGGAATGCTAGAATCTGGCCCATCATCTTTTCCATGTTTGAGGGCCTTCTCCAGGGAAGTTAATCTGAAGTCTGGATCAAATGGATTCGAAAACACATTCTCGGTGCACAGTGGACAATACAGGATCTCCAAATGCACCTACAATTAACCAAAAACTAATTAATAGGCAGGAAGAAAGTGTCACCTCATAAATCAAAATCCCATTAAGTAGGTAAGGCATGAAAATATATATTGAGCCTGCAGTGCAGAATTCGCACCTGCCCACGCTTTTTCTTGTCTCTTTGGATCTCCAGATCCTTCACCAGTTTCAACCACACGTCTTTCACGTTACCAGGCTCAAGCCCACTGAGTGCTATTCGACAGCAACCAATCAATTCGGCAGCTTGAATTCCTTCATCGTCATATATTTTGACTGTCAAGCTTTGAGTGGATAAGTCCTCAACTTCAAATTCGTAGTGCTCGTTCCAGATTGGATTGACTTCATTGTTCTAAAGAAAGATCATGTGATTCACTATAGATTGAAGAGAAGGAATCAACAAAAGGATGTAGGCCAGGATTCTTACAATTACCCTGCTTGTCTTTGTTTTGTCACGTAGAGGACGAACGAATACCCTTGCAAAAGGATCTGATTTGCCAATCAAGTCCTTATTTGTTAATTCCTTAGCTTCTACGAGCTTAACCTCCAAAATTCCAACTGTCTTTACCTCTAGGTAACTGTATTAACCGGAAAAAGTAGTAAGATGCATGGTTCAAAGCAAAAAAGGGTTTCATTTTGAACCAATTGTGAACTGCTTAGTTGACCTATAATCTCCCGGTAATATAGGTACAATTTTACGTATTGGCCAAGTGATAGAATCTTCTATGGCATCCCGGATTGTATCCTGCAAGGGCATAAGTCAACTAGAGGTATCAAAACAGGGTTAAATGCATCTTGGTCTTCGGATAGGATTATGAACTTGAGATTGCTCTCAGAAACAGTACTTTTGAGTGATAACACAAGCATCATCATTTTCACTTTGTTGTTTCTTTCAGAGAATGAAGAGTGGCTATCTATTATAGAGCGCAACAGCAGTCTGGTAGACAATGCTTGCTGTCCCTTGCGATTCCAAATGATGATGATGCGCTCACTTACAGGTTGCCATTATCACGGAGTATACAAGCTCGCACACACGCACACATGCACACCTCAAAAAAGACGTCCTTAATTTACACATGTCAAGGCAATTTGTGTCAGAAATTCTCAAACCTCAAGGGCATCAGATATTCCTGGAATTGATGATATCTCGCCACCAATCACTTTGAGGGTGAAGTCAAGATTTCTCTGTAGGTAAATTACAAACACATCAAATCCAATGCAGAGCAAGAGTTGATGTATATAGTGCAATCTCATACCAATTTACCAGAAGTGCAAAGCCATGGATGCTGAATGCATAGCTTATATGCAACATTTTCCAATCAAATAGAGAATTAACAAATGCCCAGGACTGACCTTTTCCCTCAAGGAATAGCAAACAGCTCCGAAACATGGGAACTCATCAACTAATGGTTTGAATATCAACCTAAAAACCCCAGTAAATCCAATATTTTTGACCTACAGCCACAAAAGACTGCAGAATTCAGTATACTTCTCAATCTGTGGAAGTACATATCGATAACAGAAATATTTCTGCAGACATCATCATTACTGACATCCACAATTTGACATTAAGAAGAATGGCATAATCACCACTGAGGTTGTCAGGTAGTTTCTGCAAGATTAATTATAAAGATCAAAAGTTTCTTCTAACTTCCTCTGCCGAGGTGTGTAAAATGTTCCCGTTGTACATATAACAGATTTAGGGACTATATCGATGGCAGTAACAGCACACCTTTGCGCGCGCGCGCGCGCGCGAGAGAGAGAGAGAGAGAGAGAGAGAGAGATGGAAAATACCTGTATTGGTAGTGCCACTCCAACTTTAGTGTTAATATCTAGTACAATATTTGGATTTCCATCCCACTGCAAGTCCAATTCCAGAACTACCTCTTTAGCTTCACTTTCGAGGATGGAAACTCCTATTTACGAGTATTCAAAAAAAGTGAGTTCTGAACATTTCTAGAGTATATTTTCCAACAACGAACTTTTTGAAATTCCCTTAAGTAGTGTTTCAGTTGAATTCTCTAACATTCTCGTTGATACATGCTCATACTTCAAAGATGATCATCGTCCAGCAACATTTAGAAGTGAATGTCAAGAACTGCAATTAAGGTGGAAAGCTCAAGCTTTTTCTATTGAATGTTGGAATGCTCAGAGAATGCAATTATATTGATCATGATCTCATGTTATTTCTAAGTCTACCCCTTGTTCAAACAAGGCAATTCTTCATGCAATACGCAGACACCAGCAGTGCATGAAAGTATTTTTAACTTGTAACCTGTGAATTCAGGTGCCACAGTCCCCAGAGTCAAGGTAGAAAACTTGAGAGAAGCCAAAATTGCTGGTGTATATTGCTTAAGAATTGGCTCCACCGAGTTTCTTATTATCTCTGATGCTGCCTATGCAACAGAACAAATTTACAAGACATCAGAAAATGAGCAAACATGCCATTTCATACACACAGAAGAAAAGTATCGAAAACCTCGTCAATATAAGGCCACATTTTCGCAATATGATGATTAAGCCAATTTAACTGCAAAAGATTAAAAAAAGAGAGAATGGTATCAATATTAGATACTCCCAGAACACACATGCACGCAAACGAATTCTCAGGAAAACACAGTGACAGAACAGGCAGGCAGTCACAGAGGGAAATGCAATATTGCAACTCAACTTCTGTCTCTGTGAAAAGACAACCCAAGAAGGGTAGAATTGATCTGGCAGAAGCTTCCTGGAATCTTGGACCGTCATCCTGGCAAAAGCTGCTACTGCTGCTGCCTGGTACATTTATTTCCAGATTAAGTCGTCTTCTCCTTTTTTATGCAAAAAATGCATAAAGCGAGAATATTCATGCAGTCGTGAAACGGACACGCAATTCTGATGACGAGAATACATTTTACGGCAAAGATGAAAAGATAATCGAGAATTGACAACATCGAAACAGCAGGCATAGTAATACCAAATCAGTGCGTCGTTTGGATCTGGTATTGTGGTATCGAGCAAAGCCCACGATCAACCCAAAGCCTATCGCGAAGCCCACAAAGTAACCCAGAAAGAGTCCCATCCTGTTTTGAGTTGGAATATGTCCTCTCATTCACGGGCGCGAGGATTTTGATTGGATGCCAGAAGGACAAAAGAGCATTTCCTTGATTTCCCTGCAAGTGCCATGAAGGCTGCACTAGAGAATTGAAGGGCAACGGAACAAGTGGCAGACGGCCATAGCGGTCAAGAAGTGACGTGTTGGCCGTGAGTTGGGGCCGCGTGTAACTGAATGGCGAGATCGTGTCAATGTTGGGTTTATTTTCGCGTACTTAATCTCCATTACCTTCCTCTGTGAATTAGTATTGACATTTAATAGCAATAATTAATTAATCTTGCTAACGTCTGTGGTCAGAAGATACGTAGAAACTCGAAAGACAAACGTGATCGCGTTAACAATCACCCTTAATTGAAAGTGAGAAACGATTTGATTAATCTCCCAATTATAATTCTCATTTTCCTGTCAAAGAAATATATGGGTATGGGTATGGGTTTATGAATGGGTGGGAGATATATTCCTCAAAGAAAAGAAATAGCAAATTCGGTCCGGGGTGTATCGTCAACAATTAAGGCACATGGCGCGAGCACATCGGAGAACGAATTAACAAATTATTACACAAATCCTGAAAATGGATGTTTGAAATTAAAAGAAAAATTAATTGAATTCATTGCCAGTTGCCAGTTCTAAATTAAACATGAAAGACATGCATGCAGGCATGCGTACGTAGCGGATGGTGATGGATGGCAGCTGGTTAATCAGAACGCAACTGTTAAGATCTCGGTCATTAACAGATAAGATTTTGGTAACCTAACAATCATCGTTATTAGCAAATAGCTATAGCAGAGATGCTATATATATATATATATATATATATATATATATGCTGCCGAGTATGAAACGCCTGCAGGTTAAAACAGTAAATTCACATCCACATTGGCACCAGAACCTACGTCTATACATGGCCGGCCATTCCCCCGCCTCTTCATTCCCTTTCCATGTAACCGTCTCCTCAACAACTTCACTCCTCACACTCGACGGCGGAGAATCCATGGCGGCCCTCAACACTACCGCCGCTCTAACTTTGTCCGCCCTACTACTCTCCGCAGCTTCCGTCGCCCTTGTTTTTCTCTTCCCATGTTTCTCTAACAAACACAACACACTTGCCCCCTCCTATTTTGCTTCTCAGCCACAACTCAACATACCAATGGTTGAGTTGGTCGCCGCTGCTACGCGCGCACCTAATGACCCATCCAGAGCTGCGCTGTCTTCGGAATTCTCGTCCAAATTCAGGCCAACTGTCGCCGTAACTATTTCTGCTTAATCATGCACAGTTTATATATTGATGGCTTTGGATTAGGTGTTATTTGCAAATGACAATAATCCACTTCTGTCATCCATCTGCTGGCTTGTGTGTTCATGTTCAATGCAGTTATTCTGTTGTCATGCAAATCTGCGGGGATCCAGTAAATTTATTACGTGATGATAGTTGCGCTCTTTAGGCAGTCCCAAGTAGATGGTATTCAGAGGGAATGGATTTGCAGTGTCTGAATTAATTTTAGAGCTCTTTGAAATTCAGATTTTCTTTTTGCAGGTTACCTTTCAGTTAAGTGTAATGCAGTTATTTGCCCACTAATGAGTTTCATTATTTTCTTAGCTATTTCAATTACTGAAATTTTTGCGTCTAAATTTGTTGTAAATGATTAGAATGATGAATGGATTTTTAATGATCTGAGATCTACTTAAATGTGAAAATGCAGAGGAAAGCAGAGGACAACTTGGAGCAAGGATTAGCTAGAGCAAGAGCAGCAATCAGGAAAGCAGCTTCCATCAGAAACCTGTCGGTAATCAACAAGAACAATAGCATTCCCTCCTCGGCAGTCTATCGAAATCCCAGTGCATTTTTTCAGTAAGCGGTTTTCTAATAATAAAGCACAGCGCGTTCTCAAATTCCATAACTAATAATATGAGAGAGTAAATAAATCTGTACAGGAGAAAATGTTGATCATAGTGCCTGCTTAATGATGACCCAAAGCCTGTAACGCACTCACACGAGTTCATTAGCCTGTGGATTGCACGAAACATGCTAGCATCAATTCAATTACAAATCAATGTGTAGCTACTTTCCTTCTAAGGTACTCTGCAGAATCTTAAGATTATACATTCCACATGATCGATATATTTTACTAGTGGAGCTTTTAAGAGGGGAAAGGGAGTCTCCCAGCTGAAGCATGGGGCTGCCCAGTGCGCACACTCATTGTTCCCTGCACTCTAGATTATTCACTGTTCTTCGGGAAGGACAGAAATCCACGTTGCTATTAATCTTTACTTTTCCGCATCAAGCATTGCTTGTGGATCTCTGTACTTACTACGTTGCTATGCTTTTATTTATTTCTTTCTTCAAAAAAGTTCCCTGGGATGATCGCCAGCTGAAATTTTGACTTTATGGTTTACTGACGTTGCAGAAATGCGTGACTGACTACGATAATTGCCCCGGCTTTAAGGAAATTAAAGAAAAATCAAAAACTCTTTCTCTAAATTTAACTTCTCTGAGTATTAATTTTTCGTTTTGTCTTTCCTGGGAAAATTAGTTTTATTTTTTAATTTTTGCTTTTCTCCCCTAAAATCTTTGGCTAATGAACATGAAAACCTCATCGTCATCTTTTCAAAGTTATTAACTAAGTTCTTATTTTTTGACGAATGTTTTTAAGTATTTGTTTTAGAATTATGTAAAAATAAAAGAGAAATTTAGATAAAATTTAAAAAATTGTAAAAATTGTAACACGTGTCTTTTTTGTCAAAAAAATGAAAATGAACATAGTGGATTATCCTTTGCCATTCGCCTCTCGATTAAGAAATTTATGAATCTAAGCCACTTTTTGCATGCGCAGACAAATTGAAACTACAATTCACTTTTTGAGATCTCTTCAAAGAATGGGAAAATGGGAATGGGATATTAAACTGTACTCTTTACTGACTGCACTCAGCAGTGACTGTGACGGAATAAAGAGTAATAGTACGTTCTGCAATCATTCCACCCTTAAGCATCGGCAACATAATGTATAACGCACTCTTTTTCTTTTTACTAAAAGAAAAATGTTTGATTGTTTGATGCATTATATCTTTTATACTCGGTCATACAAAAGGGTGTTTAAAACATATCACCAGTTAATTAACAGAAGACACATTGCAGGAGTTACAAGGAAATGGAAAGAAGATTCAAAGTTTATGCATACCAAGAAGGTGAGCTGCCAATGGTACACGATGGACCATGCAAAGACATATACACCAGTGAAGGAAGGTTCATACACGAGATGGAACATGGAAATAATAGGTTTAAGACCAGCAATGCACGGGAAGCTCACGTTTACTTCATGCCATTTAGTGTGGCATGGATGGTCAAGTACCTTTACGAACCTAATTCATATAATCTCACCCCACTCAAAGAATTTGTGTTAGATTATGTGAAACTCATCTCCGCGAGACACCCCTTCTGGAACAGAACTCAAGGAGCTGACCACTTCATGCTTTCTTGCCATGACTGGGTGAGCATACTATTTTGTTATTCCATCAAGTTATGTAAAAATCAATTAGACATTACTCTTGTTTTTTAAGTATGAATCAAGTTCCCCCCAGTTCTAGAGATGAGGCTACCTTGAATCATCTGTCGGCTTTCTATACAATGTTCTAATTGAAATTGTTTTTATTCCAGGGTCCTCACGCCTCACAAGGAAGTGCATTTCTGTACAACACATCAATTCGCGTCTTGTGCAATGCAAACTCCTCGGAAGGATTCAATCCACGAAAAGATGTGAGCCTGCCAGAAATCCACCTTCAGGGTGGCAATGTTAACCCCAAGCTGCTTTCTCCTCCACCTTCCAAAAGTTTCAGACCCTACCTTGCATTCTTTGCCGGTGGCGTTCATGGCCCCATCAGGCCAATTCTCCTCCATTATTGGAGGGACGGGGACTCTGACCTCCGTGTTTATGAATACCTACCTAAAGTTGAAGATTATTACGATTCAATGTTAGGGTCTAAGTTCTGCTTGTGCCCCAGTGGATATGAAGTGGCCAGCCCCAGAATCGTCGAGGCAATTTATGCTGAATGCATCCCTGTTATACTATCCGATCACTACGTCCTCCCATTTAGTGATGTTTTAAGGTGGGAGGCATTCTCGATACAGGTTGAAATATCAGAAATCCGGCGACTGAAGGAGATACTGATGGGAGTATCAGAAGACGAGTACGAGAGAATGAAAGAAGGGTTGAGGGCTGTGAGGAGGCATTTCGTTTGGAACAAGCGAGTGCAGAGATTTGATATGTTTCATATGATCCTGCACTCTGTATGGCTTAGACGATTAAATGTAAGGATTGGGTGAGCGGTGGCAGAAACCTTGTCCAAAGTTTTAACAGGAAAATGTGTTTTCTGGGACAGCTATTTAGATATGGTTGGAAAGGGTTAATACGGTGCGCAAACCGTTGCAAAATAAAGGATCGGTTGTGTACATTTCTGTATTCATAAGACTTGACCACCAAATCCACATTATCTGTCCTTCACCCACGTGAACATCTGCTCTTACTACTGCTGCAACTCATCACATCCGCTAAAATTAAAATCAATCTGTTCTTACCAGCTACAATTCATGTCCCTCTTCGTTTGCTCATTTAGATGCGAAATTATGTCTGATTATAGAATCTTGATTTCGCATATATATAGTATAACAATAATAATGATCGAAAAATGTGATTGCATGTGCATAGAACTAAAGCCTTAACTCCATCATTAGTCATTACTAATGGATGAGCGGTGAATTGTTGAATTGAGAAAAATGAAATTATTTCTTTTATTTTATATTATTATATCATGTTTTACATTGTACAATTAAAATGAGCGAGCTCACATTTCAACTATCATTTTCGATTTATTTGATGCACGCCTACAACACCTCATTAAAACATGTGAAAGGTGGATAGCAGTCACATTTGTTCTCAAAATTAATTTACTACAATCTCCTTTCTAATTTTTTTTGTTCTTTTAATATTTTTATATTTTCTCTTTTTGTTTTTTTTTTTTAATTTCATTTGAATAATTCAGTTTTATTATTAAAATTTTTAAACTATGATTAATTTATACTTTATTATGTACGCCCATAGAATAAATAATTTTTACTACATAATAAATTATACAATTAAATAAATGTGCACCATGTTTTAATATATTTACATATTAAAATGCGTGTGCAACATAACTAGTTAGTATTATTATTGAGAATGTCAAATGTATGTGACTATATATATATATATATATATACACATATTCCCTATCTTAATTAATTCATACTGGAAAGTTTTAAAAGACAAAATTTGGAATGGGGGAGAAAGAAACCAGGCTCGGTACACAACGCAAAGCAGAGTCAGACAGCCAAACAAAATTTTGCAAATGCCTTAATTAATTGAAAACTCAAGTATGGCCATGTGCAGCTGTTACCAGAAGAGCTACCAACCATAACATCTGATGAATCAACTTCCCCAAGGCATTCCAACAGTTAATATGCCGAGAAAACTAGAGAAACGATAAAACCCCCCTATCCTTGTATCATCATCCCAAATGTCCTACCATTCACCTCATACCTGGCCTTGTTCCTAGTGACTGAACCAGGGACCAACCCCACCATTCACATGTCCATTGCTAGGGATCCCAAAACCATTCGGGATCAGAGGAGAAGGCAATCCAACAGCCATTGGCGGTGGTGGTGGAGGTGGAGGTGGAGTTGGAGGATACAGACCATGAGCGTTGGGAAGGTTGTGGGAACCCACAAGTGAGCCGCCAACTGAACTTCCTTTACATTGTTGGATGACCCGAATCTGCCTCAGCCCTTCTTCATGGATATGTGATATCGTCTCCAGCTCCTTCATTGATAAAGCTTCCAAGCCAGCACCATAAAGAGGAGCATGCCGTGACATTTCTTCCCGAAGTTGAGCCTGTAGATGATGGATGTATTCCTGCAACAGCGTAGGAAGACATCAGCAAAATAATCAAATACCTTGCAGATCGCAACCACATGGTTGTGGGATTAGACATTCCATAACAAGAGACAGCCGCATAAGCTTTACACAAGAACAATTTCAATTACAACTTGTCCGCCATTCAGGAACTTAAGCAGCAACCAACGTACTTAGAAAGCTACATAACAAGTCTGGTGTAAAGGTTTCTCATTTCTCAGACAAATCACGTAGGCCTCTTACAGACAACATGTCATTTATTTATTTATTTTAAGAAGGCAGACTTGAGAGTTCACAGGATAGTTTTTCATTCTCATTAATGATTTCGTTGAAAAGAATGAACAAAAGGAGAGTCAACACTTAACACACTATAAGAAATTTGGTTCAAAGCAAAACCTCGCATGACTGCAACTTGGATTCCATTCCATCAATATAAGCCTCACATCGAGCGACCTGTTCCTCCTTCTCATGCTTCTCTCCTTCTGTTTGCCCAACTGCTTGTTTCAGCTGACGAACTTCATCCTCAAGTGATTTTCGCATTTCTTCCTGAGTCACATTTTCCTTTGCATATCTTTTCAACTCTTCATCAGACCTTTTGCGTGCTGCTTCAGCACTTTTTAACCTCTCAGCTAGAGCATTTTTCTCCTTCATCACCCTCTGAAACATTTACAAATATCAGGCATACGAGGATCATCATTAGCTGATGCTAAAGCTCATGGAAGGAATAAGCAGAGAAAGGGGACAAAATACTAACATCCTGCTATCATGTTTGAAAACTATGAAGCTCTGTTTGACTGACGTGGCCAAAAAAAAAACATCTTACTAACTTTCTAAGGGGTAAAAAGATAAAACCATCATTTTCACAACCTCAGGAAATAGATTGTATAGCTTTCTACAATACTGAATGTTAGGTTGATTCTAAACCATATTAATTCACAACTAAAATATCAAACCTTTAAATCGTCACGTTTTCGAGATTTCAATTGGGACAGTTGTGCTTCTGCATCATATAGACGATCTTGAAGAATTTTCTTCTCAGCCACGAGCTTTGTGATTTCTTCATCCCTTTCAGAGCGGGCCCACTCAAGTTGATTCTCAACTTCCTGCATCTGCTCCATCAGCTCTTTCCTTTCCCGAGCAAAGCGATCCACCTCAGCCTTCATTTCAGACTGACATTCCATTCACAAGCATAAGTAGATGCAATGATTTTCTTGGAAAACTAATAGTCGGGGAAAACAATTACCTTGAGACGGCTATTAGTTGCCTCAGATTCACTAAACCTTTGAGATAAAACAGCTTTTTCTTTAGATATACTAGCAATTTCAGCTTTACTTTCTTCACGAATACGGATAATATCATCTTCATTGGCACATAATTGATGCCAAAGTGTAGCTCGATCAACATTTGCAAGTTCAGCAACCTCCTTCATCATGCTGAGAACCGGTCCTACTATTTCCTGCTCCTTGCACACTAAGATTGCCAAAATTTCCAAATCTATGTCACGGCAGGCATCTGCAGTAGTTGTAGCACGATCAACAAGTCTCTTTAACATCCTTAATCTGTGAGACTCATCAGCATACCGCATGAACAACATACTATAAAGAGTCTTAACAAATTCTTTGACCCGCAGGTCTCTGGAAAGTGCCAATTTCTCAGCTAGACTAAGAACCAAAGTGAAATAATCTTGTTGTGCTCTCAATTGCTCAATGGGTTCCCCTTCCACAACTACATCAGGCTGCTGAAAATTCTCATTAACACATTGTGAAGTATAATTCAATTGTCTAACAAGGCATCTTTCCATGGTCGCTGCTACAGAATGAGGAACAAAGGCCCCCCGAGCTATAGCTCTTTCAAAAGTTTGTGCCGCTTCAACTGCTAGACAAGGTATGGCTAACATCTCAATCAAAATATAAATATCAGAAAAATGAGAACTATCATGGAAAGCTTGATCTTCCTCGGACATTAGTTTTTGAGAACTAGATCCACTTTCGCCAAATACAAAAATCCCACCAGGGGTTGACGAGAAATTATTTCCAAAATCTTCATCGCAGTCAATATCTCGAAGAATAGATTCAGCAATATCTGCACAACTATTTACAGTCCGACTTAGATAATCCAAAACACATGGAGAGACTTCGGTACCTAAATTCTTTAGTCTGACTCGTACAGAAGTCACCTGGAGCAGGAGGCAAACAAAAGTCAATGGCACACTCAAAGTTAACAAGAAGGGAAGTGAAGCCAGTAAACAGATAAAACAAATTACTCTCTCATTGTGCTTACTGCTTCAGGAAGATGTTGGCAATGCAGTGCAGCTTTAAATATGAAATCCACTGTGGCTGCAAGAGGTTCGTCATTGGAATCAGACAAAAATTCCATTGACCGAAAAAGAACACGCTCCCATACTTCACTGCTACATTCCAACTGACTAAGTGCACCAAAAACCTGACAAAAAAAAGTATCTTCAACATGAGCCAAATCCAGTAGAAAAACAACTAAAATGATCTCAACTAGTAAAATGTACACACAATAACCACATGAATGCAATCAAAACAACATCCAGATGCAAAGTAGCCCCTCATTGACTTACTGGCAAACGCAATGCAGGTTCAGCATCGGGCTTCTGCAAACGATCTAAAAGTGCACAAGCTGCAAGAGGATGTTCTGAATGCTCAACTAATTTCGGAACTAATGCAACTAGGTCAGGTTGAAGATGCCTGGGAGCTTTATCCAGTACAAGAGCAATCTTTTGAGCAGATTGTGGCCTCCTTCTTGGTTCTGGACAACCTTGTGGGACGGCTCCATCAAGAGCTCTCAAGGAGTTCACAATCAATCCAAGAAGCTCCTCTGAATGCTCTGGCCACTTGGTCTAAATCAAAGGTTCTCTAAATTAAGTAATAAACAGAGCAGGCAAGATTTTTGTTAGTTTAGAATACTAGATACATACCTTAGACCAGATAGATGGGTTTTCCAGTGAACCAGCAGCAGATGTCTCCGGTGGACAAATAGGCCGTCCAGGAACCGTTTTGGCACACATGTTAGTTCCATTCAGATCAGAGCTCTGTACAGAGGATGCATCAATGGTTTCTCCCATCCCCAGGTCCAATCTCTCCCCCACAGAAAGCTGTGCAGATCCTGTCACTCCATTGTTTCCATCCGATTCCAGCGGACTAGTCGCACCACTGCCATCTGGAGAAGGTTTAGAGCCAATATCAGAGGAATCATCACTTGAACTCCCCAACGAAGGTTGGCAACACTCAACCATTATATCTAAGAGTAAATCAATGATTGCTTGCTGCAAATTTTTGACTCCCATCAACAAATTCATCAAGCTAGGAGAAGACTCATCATTCCTATTAATTTTCTTTCCATCATTACAACCAGATATTTTTGTTGGAAGCAGCAAACGCTTCACTTTTGCAGGGTCATCTAGATAAACACGGAGTCCAGTCAGAAAACCAGCTATTGCTCCAGCATCCATGAGCAGTTTCTCTCTAAAAGTGACCTGAGGTTGGGAAGAATTATCTCCATAAGTAAGGTGAACGCCTGCCTTGGATAAAAGGTTTCTGAAGATGTCTTCTTCATCTCCACTTAGACCTTCACTATCATCAGAATCAATGAGTTCATCAGGATCTGTAGTAAGAGCATCTTGATCATCTTCAGAAGCCAGAACCTGACACACAATCTACTGAGTTAGCACAGGAGCGTAACATATGAAACACGATATAATAGCTAGAAGTGAGAGAGAGAGCTGACTGGTGAACTAATAGCTCTTCACAAATAAAAGATACAGAATTCCAGTTTAAAACGAATCTCTTGGTTATCTATAATGCACCAATCAGAGATTTCTGAATGGAACATACGAAATTGATCTAACAGATTTTTAAGTTAAAAATCTTTGAAAAGCTAAAATTGTAATTGATGTCCGCGTCAACACACTAAACTGACTGTCATAAGAATAAGAGCTCAGAAGAAATACAGTCCCAGGAAAGGTCCACTGGCCACAGAATTCAACCTAAACTTTCAGCCTTGAAAGAGTGCCAAAAGCAACACAAAAAGGGCTTCATACTTGAATAATAAGGCCAAAGGTTCTCTGTTTTGAGAAGGGGGGACAATAAAGATATGCTCATATGTTCATGCTCGTGCATCAACAGGTACAGCTAAACAGATATTGAGAAAAAGAGTGATCTACTAACCTCTAGGTCTGAAAACTCAAACCATGGGCAGCAGTCCAGGATCTCACAAACAAACACAACTGTGTCACGTAGGAGAAACCCTGAATCAGCTTCTAGCATGTCAGATACCTTCATAAATTGAAGAACAGAATTGTTCCATGTCTTTGTACAAATGGATGACTCCTTCCAAACAGTTTTAGATGGATTTTTTTGATTCACTATAGCCATCCTGTATCTGACCCAAAAGTTTTTCTCAGAGTCACTACCAATTGATTGGTCACTCTCCAAATATATACATATTGTGTCAAAAGATTCATAAACTCCTGCACAACCAAAGGGAGCAGCAAAAAATTAGAATTAATAATCCAGCATAATCAATAGCGGCCACAACAATTTGAATTTTAATAATGCAAGCTTTTAATGAGCAACCCACCAATCCGAAGCTCACATCCACCAGCTTGAAAGAACTTGCTAAAAATTTTTCTGGTTTCCATTATTTCCTTGAAAGACAAAAAATTCTCCACTTTCCATGTGAATGAGTTCCTCATCCCAATTCCCTCTAACCGAGAACATGTACTTCCTGAGTCAGTGTCTTGATCATGGAAGTCCCTCATAATGGATGTTTCTTTCAATATAAGAACCTCAGCAGAGAAGACAACAGTATCCTGGACTAGAAATCCAGAATCCTGATCAAAGAGACTAGTGAGAGTCACAAACTCACGCCATCCCCAGTCCTTTGCAGCCTTTGAATAACGGTTTTGAGATTCTTTTAAGACAGACTTCTCTTCCATTTTTTGGTTCACAACTGCCAGACGATGGCTTACAAAACAACTCCAATCATTGTTGGTATTTCGTGAATCTGTTACCTCAAGAAATACTGAAAGGTGGCATGGAGGTTGAGACTGCCCTGATACCAGTAAGCATGAATAAGAATTCATCAGGTCAGGTGCGCCAGTTTGATGAAAGCAAATCTTGGTTTAGCTATAAAACAACTTTCTAGGAATTGAAAACTATTAACATCAGGAATGCTTACACCACTCTGTCGCTCTGTTCATTTAGCATGTAATCTTACCAACAGATGCTTCATGCTAAAATGTAAAATGCAATGACACCATGTCTAGAAAGTTTGAATTTGTTAACAAGCAAAACTCCTCTGATATACAAATCCATCAACTTAATAGACATATTTAACCCAAAAAGCATAGGTGATTATCAGTCTAAGAATGATAATTCAATTCCTGGAAGTTCTAGCAGAACAATATGCACAACCAACAATCAAAAGCAGAAATGCTCAAACTAGTGGCAACAAGCATAATGAGCTTAATGTACCATCTGACATTGATCCATAACTTTGCAGGCACTAAAACAAATTTAATAAAGACACCATAATTCCAAAAATAATAGCATGACTCGAGTGTCAGAAACCCTCAGTTTATCAGGCAAATAGCATTGCTAATACTTCCATGTCTTCTCTATCAGTGTTATATAACATACCTCTGGGGTAAACAATAAGGCGACAGTCCCTGTTTCCAATCTGAAACCTCCTACTTTTAATGCAAAGCCCAGTAATCTTCCTCTTTTTCAGGAGATCCTTTAACCGGGAAAAATTTTCAATTCTCCACGTAAACTTCCCCATATGCCCGTCTGACTTCCTCACCCCACCATTCCTTGCACCAATCAAAGTGCCGCTCTTTGAGAAACTGCTCAGCTCCTTTATAACATGGAAAGATGTGCTAAAAACTGCAGTGTCTTCCACCAAGAACCCTGCCTCGGGCCCAATAAAATCTGACATTTTCATATAATCATTCCAACCCAAACTCGTGTTGTCTCCACTCTTATTGTCTGCTGCAAACCGCCCATAACTATCCCGATGCACGTGGCTTGAACCATTACCCGGCTTCTGATTCAACACCGACATCCTAAACAAACACCAGCAACTCCTATCAGACATCAAAGAGTTTTTCTCTGTGTCCTTGCTCTCCAAACACATGGACAAGTACTCCACGCCATTCACCACACTCTGGTATACACTAATGCGCAAGTTACACTCCCCAGCCGGAAAAACTGGGCTCATTATTTTCTGAGTTTTTATCATCTCCTTGAACAAACTAAAATTATGCACTTTCCAAGTGAATTTCCCACTCAAAACATCCCCAACCACAGGCCCAATAACCCCTCCCCCGCCCATAACAGATGCATTATTCGCCTGCAGATCGTAATTATCACGCGAGAATGAAAATGACTCGTGAAGTATCAATATATCAGCGGTGATAAGAATACAATCATTGGACGAATGCAGGAATCCAACCTTGGGGTCTAAAAGAGAATTAAGTGAGGCAAAATCGCACCATCCATGGGACTTCTTCTTGGACGAAAAGCGGTGCCAGCTGTCTCGGTGCACTGATTTTGAGGGGTCCGACAAATTATCAATGGCGAGACGATAGCTTGCGAAACAATCCCACTTAGAAGAAGCCGTGTTCCTAGGGTCCATAATCTGCAGGTAAATAGACAAATATCCGGGGAGCGCCTGAGAATCGCCCTTAGGGTAAATCAGCAACCGGCAATCGAAACCCCCGACTTCGAAGTATTTACTCCAGAGCGCCCGGGATTTGATTCTGGGGAAATTGGAGATGGTCCACTTGCAGAGAGCGGAATAATCTCCTCGTCGCTCCACGACGACGGAGTCGGCGGACGCAGAGGTGGCGACGGAGGGGGCGTCCTCCGCGGCCATGGAGGGCTTATCGGATGGGCGATGGGAGGAGAGCGGGGCAGGGACGGAGGGAGAAGCGGCGTCGGAGGAGGAGACAGCGACGTCGTTCTGAGAGTGGTGATGGTGTTTCATTGTTTGATGAATGATGAGAAGAGGTGGGTCGTGCAGTTAGGTTTTCGGGCTCGAGTTGGGTTCTTCTCTTTCTTGTTTTTATACCATACGCGTCTTGTCTGTATTTATTAATTTTGATAATCAAGATAATATATATATATATATATATATCTGTGTGTGTGTGTGTGTGTGTAAAATAGTATGCGTCTTCCGTCCCTCTGGATGTGGTGTCGATTGTTAAAAGACCGACGAGGTGGAGAGAGCGGAAAGAGATAGAGATGGATTGTGCGTGGCGTGGGTTGAGCCAGTGAAACAGTGGAGGCAGACTGATGGAGGCTAGAGGGGATGTTTATTACAGGTGAATGCCCCGCCCGGCGCCGCCCCGCCCCGCCCGGTCTCTCCTCCAAAGTCCAAACAGGGTAAATTGTGCCGCCAACGCCATTCCATTACCTCAAACCGAGTCTCTCAATTATGTAAATGTAATCTCCTCCACCTTCCTTTTGTCCTCCTCTGTGCTGTGCGACGAATTACACGACGCCTTCCTTTTCTTGAGCTGCTATTTTTATTAAATCTGAAAGGCCAAACTACTCGTCGTTACATGGTACGTTAACAATGTTGGTTTTTTGCCCTTTTGCGTATGAGTTGTGTAATTATGATTGTCAATATTTAAGATCTGACCATCAATTTCCGTCAAACAAAAATCCCAGTAAAATATGAATACGTGGAGTAGCCGAGTTTGACGGTGAGAAGCAGCAATCTTCTTGTCTCTGTGTTGGTTATTTGCTGCTTATTACAAAATATATTTGCATTTTGATCAGACTGTGACATATGAAATATCTTTCTTTGACGGGGGATCCATTCACTGGCTCACCGCTAACTTGTTAACCATTTAGAAAATGAGACCTTGTGATCCACATTGAAGCAACCTCTTTTTTTTGAATAAGAGAATAGCTTAAAGGATAAATAAAAGTAATATATATATATATATATATATCTCTCTCTCTCTCTCTCTCTCTCCATACTGTCTGTCTGATATTTATGACTATGCTATGAGTTTTGATTTGACTTAATTACGCTGCTCAATTTACAATATTATTCTTAATTAGTAATAAAATCTACACAATTATTCTTAATTCAAATATAATTATTACTATATCATTATTTCATTCCTATATTGTATGTCTATATTTACTATATTATTTATTAGTTACACATTATAAAGCTGCGCAGTTTTTTTTAATCAACTTTTTCATTTTTTCTATTCTCTATTTTTCCTTTTTCTTTAAACTTATTTTTTTTCTCATTTCAAGCTTTTTTATCTTCATTTGATTTCTTATTTTAATAATTTTTATACTTTAAATGCATATCTATACTATATTATTTTTGAAAGTGAGGAGCATTGTAAAATTACATAGCTATTATTATTTTTAAATTTTCAATCATTTTCCTTTTCTCTTTCCTTTCAACTCATTGTGTTTATTTGTTTATTTGCTTTCTCTCAAAATTCATATTTTAAAATCCTTTTTATCTTTCTTTTTTTTTTTGTTTAAATATTTGTATACTTATAATTTTAACGAATTTTTTTACAATTTAAGATATAACCATTTTATAATTTATAAATAAATTTGTACAAATACAGAGTGCGTCGATTTTATTAATGTGTGTGTTTGTGTGTTCACATTATATGTCTATTGGAAATTTAAAAAAAAAACAAAATGAAAAACAAAAATTCATATTTAGTGTACATTCTTAAATGTTGTGTTTGGTTTCTTTTTTAAACTAAAAAATATATGTTTCAATCATTAATTTTTTAATTTTTATTTCCATCTACCTTATTATTACACATTTTAAAAAATATATATATTTAAAATACATACACAAAATCAAAACAACCATAACCAAGTTCTATTAGACACAGGGTTGGTTAGGTATGCACATAAATTCACTCAATCTAATCGATTCATTCAAACCACTTTAAATTGTACACCAATTATCAATTTTATTATTAAATAAATATTACCAGATTATAAGCATTAAAATTCATTATTTTTGGGTCAAATGGTAATTTTAACAATTATGACCCAGTTAAGCTGCAGCTCTACTGCCACACTCGCGTATAATATTGATGCGTGCTTCCATAATATTTAAAACTTTTCCCTACACACATTTTATAACGAAACTTTATTAATTTATTTGATAAATACTTAATAATGTTTATCGACGGATTTTGTCTTTATCTTTTTTAATTAGTTTATAACGATAAACATGTATAATTCTTTTATTTTTTAACGACAACTCATTTATTCGAATAGAAATTTAATTATATCGAAGAACTGTGTTAAGTAATTGAAAATGCATTGTTTCATTCAAGTCAATCATTTCTTTTTATATTAACGATTCATTCATAATTTTGTATTCACAATGTTCCGAATTTCTTTTGAATTATGTATAACTGCAATTCAGTTATTATATAGATATTTATACAGAAGAATATTAGATAGTTAAAATTATGAAATATGAATCTCAATTTATTGTTAATTTTTATCACTGTCAATGTGGATTTTTATTAAAATTACAAGGCAACCTAATCTTTTGTACACGTGAATTTATAATTGAAAATCTAGTGTGTGAGTGTGTGTGTGTGTGTGTATTCAAGTACAGGAGCGACATCAAATCGAATGCGATGAATATCAACTTTATTTATTAGTACAAACCTTTTTTACGTAATAGTTTAATCAAAAATAATTTTTTAAGTTTTAAACTATTGAAACATTTCAATTCCGACGCAACTCCACGTTGAAACAGTGCATATGACGTTTGGTGACATGTCAAACTGACTGCATAATCGCGAAAAAATAATAAACTAATTGATCTTAACCGCTTAATTAAAAAGATTTCTAATCTACTATAATTTAAAATATTTATTAACTTGTTTACACTAGATCAGGTGAAATTTTAGCCTTTTAAGCGATAGAATCCGACCATATACATCCCCCATAAGTGGTAAAACTACTAGATTATCTATAAATATAGATAGATAAACCCAAAGCCCAGTCTAGCTTGTAGCGTTTGCCTACACAATAATGTTGACATTAACTAACGCTGCCTCTTTTAATTACACGTACAAAGCCTGGCCTAGATAATCATAATTTTGTTAGAGTGACTCCAACCCTAATGGACAGCCCATAATGAAATAGGCCACAATGTGGCCACCACAAACCAATCAAATACCAGAATACGTTTGCAAATTAATGAATGATTTCGCGTGTACCTACGCCACTGGATTACAGTCCCGACGTGTAACTGATGTCGGGCACAATCAAGAGAAGGGCCTTCAAAAACGTTCTATACGAGATTAGCGTTTCTTCTCTTCCCTTCAGCAACTATCGTGTTGGCATGACGTGTTTCTATTTTATTTTATTTATTTATTTTGATCATGGTGATCGAGTGAATAATTAACCAAGTTGGGTTTGCCAATTGTTTTATGGTATTCCAAAGCGTTATAGAGAGAAGAGGGCGTGGGGATGGCAATACTTTACGCTCTGGTGGCGCGTGGTTCTGTGGTGCTGGCGGAATTTAGCGCTACCTCCACCACGGCGAACGCGATCGCTCGACAAATACTCGAGAAAATCCCCGGAAATAACGACACAAATGCTTCCTACTCGCAGGATCGCTATATTTTCCACGTCAAACGCACCGATGGACTCACCGTTCTTTGTATGGCAGACGACACCGCCGAAAGTACCGTCAATTTTCGTTAACTTTTTCTCAATTTTGGTTGTTTTTCGAATTTCTTTTTGGTAAAAAATCTTTATATTCTTTTGTATCCTTTATATTAATTGAACGTTATACTTTGTGAAGAGTGAGGCTTGTAGGGATTTAGATGTGAATCGTGATGCGTAGGTTCCTTAGTTGGGACTATGATTTGAATTGAATTTTTGTCATTTACTGGATGAGCTGGAATTTGTACGTTTTCCACGTTTTGTTTATTTTCTGATTTAATCTTTAACCTTTATCTCTGGATCCGAGAAGTGTACTTATATTTTAGGGCCTTGCAATTCGTGTTTAACATAAGGCGCGTGCTTTTTACTTGTGGCTATTTTTGATTGACTTGATGTTCTCTTGTTAATTATGAAGCTATTTCAGAAATCTTTGATTTTATCTCTGTCGATGGAGTAGTTTTATTACCTATTTGCGTGTTATGGACCATGGATTAACAATGAGAGGCTGTGTTAGTTCATTTTAGCATTATGTTTTTTGTTCCTCCTCCTTGCTCTTGAGAGTTGTAATGCCTGTGGAGTTGGTTTTGTAATTGGTTTTTGACTGCTAATCCATGTAGTGTGCTCTATCAGTGTCTTAGCTTTTATCATATGCTGGCGTGAAAGAGCAGCTTTATTATTACCGCCTTTAGTTGGTGAAGAAACTTGTTTATCTAAAGTGACGTGGGAAACTTCATTCAAAAAGTTATATTTTGATTGATGTGATTCTCTATTACTGTCTGCATCTCTGGTTGTTTTCTAGTGATTTAGTAGGCATTTGCATATATTGGAAAAATAGTTTGATGCCACAACATACTGGTCTTGTGTTATGTTACAAGAAATATTAAATAGTCAATACCATGACAAAGGCGGCCATTGAAGGTTTCTTGGTTGGAGGTCGTGTCATATGCCTCTCAACACATGCTCTTTGTTGCAGAATCATGTATCTGATCCCATCCTTTTATTGTACTTGGACATCTACACAGGAAGAATTCCATTTGCATTTCTTGAAGAAATTCATCAAAGATTTGTCAGGACGTATGGTCGAGCTGTATTGTCTGCACAAGCATATGCGATGAATGATGAATTTTCCAGGATTCTTAGCCAGCAAATGGAATATTACTCAAATGATCCAAATGCTGACAGGATAAATCGACTTAGAGGTGAAATGAGCCAGGTGAAAATTGATCTCTAGCAAATTTTTGGCTTCATTATGCTGTTGAATCCTTTTTCATTTGTGTATCATGTATTATATGCGCATTTCAGGACGTCATCATGTTTTCAGTTTGATATATTCCCCCAGTGGTCATGTCCTATTATTCTGGTGGCGAAATGCATTAAATGCTTCATATGTTGTGCTTTTTGCTAGAGTAAAGGAGCTTATAAGATTAGATTATTTATGCGGTATGTTTATAAGCTATAGCACTAGTTTGCGGCGTATCAAATTTGCTTTCATTTAATGAAATGACTGCACTTGTTTGAAATTGCCTAGCTCTATTCTTTGTCTGCTGCTACTATTCAATTAATTAGTGGTGAACATTAAAATTTGATGGAGTGTTATTGCAGGTGCGAAATGTCATGATTGAGAATATTGATAAAGTTTTAGAGAGAGGTGACCGGCTGGAATTGTTGGTTGATAAAACTGCCAATATGCAAGGGAATACTTTGCGCTTCAGGAAGCAAACTCGAAGATTTAGAAACAGTGTTTGGTGGAGAAATGTCAAGCTAATGTAAGTTAGTTGAGCTTAACCCCCAGCATATTTTGAAATTACAGACAACTCTGATTTGAAAAATAGAACTTGGTATATAGATCTTGTGGCATTATAGCATAATTTAAATCGTAACTACGTATGCACTTCTGTCCTATTTGTTTCTAAGCTAGTGACTTTTATTTATTGCAGGGTTGCCTTGATATTACTTCTCCTACTAATAATTTATGTTGTCTTGGCTTTTGTTTGCCATGGTCCTGCACTCCCATCTTGTCTGAAGTGAGGGCGTGGTCAAATGAGATCTGGGTGCCTTTTCTTAGTTCTCTCCTTGCTGCAATGAATATTTGTGTTTTTTCCTACCCTCATTTTCCTTGGATGTATGGAGAACTTTTGCAACTCTGCCTACCATTGACATGTCAGGTTTCATGTCCTTGATTTTCCTGGTTTCATATTGTGTGTGAAGCAGCGTTCTCTGGTTTTCCTGCTACCTATGTTCTAGATTATAAAACAAGAGATTTGTAACCAAATAGGAATGATTGGTACATTTCTGTGGTCAGTGTTTCTGGATATTTGTTGTGTAATTAATATGGTTTCGAAATGTATCTGTTTTGAAAACGGGTAAGAACTATTTCATTTGTGACTCATTTGCTCAGTAAATTTGGCGAAGTTAAATTTCATTATAGTTTCTTCTATGGACCATAAACATCTTCAGCGACGGAGCATGTGTAAGCTTTGTGTGCCATCTTCTGTCCATAGCGAAACATGGTAAATGGTGTTGCTGGTGGCTGGAAACTTGCTAGCAACGCGTACGATTTCTTGACTAATTATTTTTTAGCTCTTAGGGACTCAGACCTCATTGCGGCTTTGGTAAATGCAACTCTGTACTGGGGCAGCGTAGAAAGGATAGCAGTGAATGTGGATGAGAAAAGATGTACTATGTAAGCAAGAATTGGCGTTGGATCAGTTGGCACTCAAAAAACCAGCGCTCGCGAGGGAAACGGTCATCCCACAGGTGAAATTGGTTGCATTTCGTGGCTATTGGCTTTTGGAAGCTTCTTTTGACGGTATAACCCGACAAGTAGACAAATATTCACAAACGGCGTGTGGCTATGATTATGCTGGCCGTGGACCCCGTTTTGCATGGAAAATATTCACAAATGACTAGGCAGCATAATCATAGTCAGGCGCCCGTTCCCATGGTTATGTTTGGATCCAACTTTTAATGTTCACTCAAATTTCATTCAATTAAATACATCATTTAATAGTATTTTTATTTAAATTTAAATTTAATTATTTTTTACTATTTTATATATAACGAATTAATTATTTTTCAAACGTTATATTTATTTATAATCAAATCAATACTCTTATATATATATATATATATCTCATTTATAGATTTATTTATTTTTATTTATATCTTATAATATAATTATTATTTTTATAAATTATCATATTATTTAATCATTAGTATGTATATATATATTCAGATAAATTATATTATTTATTTTATTAAAATATTTTTTTAAAAATATATTATTTATATTAATACAATTTTTATTAAACATTCCGCCTCACAAAAACCCCTCTCAAATATGGCCCATATGCTTTCTACCTTTTTTTGGCAAACTCTTACAGAAGTCCCATTCCTGTCGATTCTTCCTGACATCCAACCTCACAATTCACATTTCCTCTTTATAATGAAGCACAATCCTGCGCTCCAGCCACACTACTATCCCTACTCCATCACCAGGCAACATATGTCCTTTAGCCATGGCTATCTACAAACTTTCACACCCCATTTTAATCCTCTCCAATCTTCTCTTCGCCACCTTCACCTCAGGCTCCGCGCCACATGAGCCCAACTAGCCAAAGCCTAGGCTCACCCGAAGGCGCCAGTGGTTAACCCCTTTTGTCCCCGTGGCCTGGTGAAGCTTGGCGTTTGCAGTTTGCACCAAACCGTGCTGGGGGCATGGTTGGGAGTCACCGGACGGGCCACCAATGTACTGGGCATCATTAGTGCCTGCAGAAAACCATTCCCCCTGGCTTCAAACATGGATGGGCTACAGAATCCACGTGGCAGCAAGTTAACTGAGTCCCCTCTCTTGTCGTTTAGAAAAGAAAAAGGAGTAGTTAGTTACCACTTCATGTTTTATTTCTTAGATAACGATGGATTAGACGAATGAGTAAGTCAGAAAAAGATGGGCCAAGGTTTAACTATTATCAACTAACTGGGTTCTTGTGACATATTTGTTTGTAAATTTATATTATATTTCATACTTCAAATTTGGAATTTTAATGTAACTATGGATACATGTCCACTTACTAAAATATACTCTTCCACGTGAATTCATTATATAACATGTTGCATATATGCTCTTATAATGTATCCACTTTTCTCGTTGTATGAATACTTTGTGAAACTGGCAATAATTGCGTGCCTTTCTATGTTCAATATATGAAAATTCACGGTATTAATTATTATTATGTTAACTAAACGCTCAGTTTGCATGTGTACAAGTGAAATAAAAGTGTTTTTAATATAATTAAAGTGTGTAAATAATTTAATGATAATATTATAAATATGAAATTTATTTTGCTTAATTTTAATAATAATAATTAAATTATATCATGGTATTTTATATTTAAAAACAACTTAAACATTATAAAGACAACACGGAAACAAGATGTAAAAATCAATGAATAAATAATAAACAATATTCGATGGAAACAAGATTATTTTTTGAGACTTATACTATATTCGTCAATTAAGATAAAAAAAAAAAATTGAAATGCCCAATAGCAAGCATTAAAGAAGACATATTCGGGTGATAAAAAAAAAAAAGACATATTTGGAAACACATTAAATGACCAAAAGGTCGTTACTATCATAGGTTAATATGAATGCGGACTTGTCACAGACCCAAAAAAAATCCTTAGAAAATGGACTAAGAGGGAAAAAAAGAAACTTGAGATTTCTGAATTGGTGATAGAATTTGCATTGATTTTTAAAGACCATAGAAATCAAACTTGAATGATCTATTTCTTGCCAAAATAATTTAAAAATGTTGCCGCATGTTTCACTTCCTTCAATCAAATGTATTTTTGATGAAAATTCATTTGAATTGAACCTTATTGACAGCGTGCATCCCATAACTTGGTGTGGGCCAAATCCGTCTGTATATTGTTATTATTATTATTATTATCATCATAATTGTTATTATTTTTATTTATTTCCTCTTGTTTTCAATGGAAGCAAATATTTACTTGAAAAAGAAAGGCACATAAAATTAAAAATCATCAAAACCATCGACCTCTCTCTCCTGTGCCTTCTCTCCAATAATCTGCAATGAGAGTCGTCAGGCAACAGAACAACGACTTTGAGAAACGCGTCTATCCAAGAGAAAAACAAGACAGAACAGAAGTCGTCCAGCCGAAGCCGGACCGTGACGCACCCTGCACTCCCAATTTCGCCTTCCCTGATCCCGCGCCGGGAAAATCAAAGAGAAGAAGGCAATACCTCACGGGTTTCGATCCCAATCGCCCAAAACTCTAATCACACACTAAATTCACCGTCATTTCTTGCCTATTCTTAGTGTTGTCGTGTGTAGGTGCTGGGTATTGAGTAATTCGGTATAACTAGATTAGTATATTGAAGGGATTGCTTGGCATTGAAATCCCAAAAAGGAAAAAGGTGATCGAGGTCCAAAAGTGTGGAGATGCAGAGGCAAAGTCCACCAAAGCACAGGCACGACGGGACTTCGCCTTTGCCTTTGGGTATGGATTGGAGTCCTCCACCTCGTGTTTGGGTATGCTTTTCTTTCTTATGATTTCTCTATTTATATTTATAATTTTATAAATTTTACTTAATTTGTTTCCGATTTACCATTTAAGTTGTTAATACTCTCGATCGATTTGGATGTTGAGTATGTGGATTTTAAATTCTGATGCTTGGTTTAGAAATTATAGCTTGTGATCAGCTTTATATTCGCTAAAGAGTTATCTTCACGAGTAAGATTATACTTCTTTTTCTGTAAGAGAAAGATCAGTGATATGTGTTCTGAAGCTAGACTTGTATTCCCAGCAACTGTGCCGTATGTCTGGGGCAACTTTTCTGTTATTAAAATTTCTTAAAGGTGAAGTTGTCGCACAAAATGCCGATCCACTGGAATTTTGTACCTCCA
This sequence comes from Avicennia marina, assembly GCA_019155195.1. NCBI lineage: Eukaryota > Viridiplantae > Streptophyta > Magnoliopsida > Lamiales > Acanthaceae > Avicennia > Avicennia marina. The sequence goes on from CM032755.1 coordinate 175,277, forward strand.
TTTTATGTGGAAAGAATGAAGTACAGATGGCCTTTGTGCCATGATTAACTTTTTAATAAGCAAACTTATCTGCGGTTCACTTCTTAATCATAACTGTTGCTATTATTGTTGTATTGATACGTTCAATGAACTGGGCAGGCTGGGAGAGAAACTGTTTGGCCTCATGATCCTTGTACAGGATGGAGTTACTGCGTCACAATACCTTCCTGGATCGTACTTGCAAAGTCTAGAGACTCTGACCCAACAGTGGTATTTTGTTTGTTTATCTGTTGTATGTTCGTCTCAACATGTGGCTTGTGGATACCTAATTGAAAATATATATGGTACTATATCTAAGTTGAGGTACTGCTTATTTTTCATCCATGAAAAAGGGCGGGATGAACTTAGGGCAGTCAATTTGGCTCTCTCTCACCTTACCCAACATGTAGAACTTTTATAAGTGAAAAAGATATGATAAATTGGTTCAATCTTGTTGGCAAATTTTCTGTTAATCTCTTATTAATGGTTGTGTTCGATTTTTTTTCTTCCATGTAGATTTTTCACTGCGTTAGGTTTTCCTGAAGTAACATTTTTAAGGGGCAGTTTTACAGGGCACAAGTTGCCGTACAATCACCAGAGGGGACTACAACAACAAGAACTGTGTTGAGAAGATTTAATGATTTCTTAAAGTTGCATGCTGCTGTAAGTTCAACATTTTAGTTGTAATTGGGGTGTCATTGTCATAGATTTGATTAAGAAATATGGATGGTGAAATGCTTCTCAAATCTTGCTAGAACTTACATGTTTGTTGCCTTATGGAAGTCGTGATAGTGATGCTGGTATTGTTTACAACTTTCTGTTGCAGCTTAAGCGATCATTTCCTCTGAAAAATATCCCGTCAACTCCCCCGAAAGGACTCTTGCGGATGAAAACTAGGGCCATGCTGGAAGCGGTAAATGTTGTTTAGAGCTTAGATCATTGAAGTCATATCATGGATCGAAAACCTTGCATTTGATTTTAGGATTTCCTCTCTTGGAAAAGGCTATAACTTGATGCACAGTAGGGGAACTCCTAATAGTAATTTGTATTTATCTTAGTTCTTGATTGTTAACGCCTCAGTCAGCTGGATGTGCTGTCTGATCCTTGCAGAAAATTGACTTGATTGACTTTGGGCCTCTCTCCTCATTTTATTATTTATTTATTATATTTTTCTGGGCGGGGGGGGGGGGGGGGTTGTTGGGTGGGAGAGGTTTTGTTTATCCATTGGTTAGTGTTGGATTCTCCCAAGACTTTCCTCCCTTTCACACTTAAGACGCCTCCAGAGGCAAGCTTATACATGAAATAAACTGTATAATTTCTTCTAATGGCATGAAAACTGATTCCTCTGGTTTATATCTATACATCTATGGAGAGATCATTAAGGCTTCTGTTTGTTGCAGAGAAGGAATTCTTTAGAAGAATGGATGACAAAGATACTATCAGACATTTACTTGTCAAGAAGCATGGCTGTTGCATCCTTCCTTGAACTGGAAGCTGCTGCTAGGTCATGTGTGTGTCGGCTGATTTAATATCATTACCATTCTAGACATTTTTATGTTGACTTTGAAGCGTTTTATCATTTTAACTATGATTCTTGGACATTTCACGCTTCTACTTGTTATATATATATTTTTGGTTACAATTGTTTTCAGCATTCCAAGATGAAGGGCAACAGAATTCTGATTCGCATATGTCTGTCAATACGAGTGTCTCATCTCTTCATGCTCATCCAAATTCTGGTCTATCTGTGTTAGCTGGCAGTTCATCAGTGGCATCAGATTACGGGAGTGATGCAGCTTATGAGGCATCTGAGATTGGTACTTCAAGCCTTGGAAGGGATAATAACTCCGAAATTGGCATGGAGGATCTGTCACTTTATGATGGTATAACAACTCCGGTAGATAAGTTTGTCAAGTATGGTGTGTCAAATATTGATGAGGGCTTGTCTTTGGGGAACGCTATTCTAGAGAAACTTGAAAGTTTTCCTAAGCCTAAACTGCATGCCAGAGAGATCCATACTAATTTGGAGCATAATGTGAGCAATGGAAGCTCTTCTAAAGCCTCTCACCATACAGAAGATGCACCAGAGAATATGCCTGAGCCAGACGGTGGAACTGAGGTTCGTCATGTTCGAAAGCTGTCAAATGAGAGTATTGGAAGTGACAGGAGTTCTCAACGAGGCAGTGAATTGTCGTTGTCAAAGCTATCATTTCCTAATTCAAATGGACATGGACCTCTTGACTTTAGAAGTGGAGCAGAGGTCTCAAGAATTGGAACTGTTGGAGACTCAGATTATCATTTCCCAGATGACATGCATTTATTGCTCCCAATGGATCAGCGCCAGAAGATGAATAGAGTACTTTTAACATTGCATCGGAGGCTGACCACTGCAAAAACTGACATGGAGGATCTTATCTCGAGGTTGAATCAAGAAATTGCTGCGAAGGACTATCTTGCAACAAAGGTATTATAATGCTGAAACTTTGATCTCCCAGCAACCTTTTTTTTTCTTTTTCTGGTTTGTTGTATATTCTTGGGAAATTAATTTCCGGATATACAGGAAAAGCTTAAAAGTCAATCACAGTAAAGTATGCAAAGTATTTCCTTTTCAGTTTTTCACCTAAAAAGGAAGCAGAGGAATCTGAAGGAAGAACATTGGTGGATAACTAAGATAGCAGAGAATGTCGAAAAAAAAATGTTGACATCATAGTTCAAGTCAATTATAGTTTGTAGTTACTTTCTAAGATGTGGAGCAGAAAGCTTTTGAACTTGGCCCCTCATTTGACTGGCAGAGGTTTTTTCCGCCATTTATTTGGTAGCAAATTTTCTCTTCATTCTAGGAAGGAATTTCAATTTAAGGTGCCCATAAAAGTTAGCTGTGATGAGAGGGGAAGAGAAGGTAAGGGGTATAAGGGATGCTTGGAATCTTGAGGTCCCTTGGTAGTAAATTTAAGTTCAAGTCTTGATCTTAACATTGCCTTTTGCTTTATGGAAAACACACGCACATGCACACATATAAAATGCATGTATTCTGTGTTAATTTTTTGAAATAGGTTATGCTTAAGTATGAATTTGCAAAAAATGAAATAATCTGGTATTCATTGTCTTAATATAACGGGAGCAGGAAGTATAGGAGCTTTGAAATGTAAAATTGTTTCAATATCTTAGGAGATGTGGATCCTATGAATAAATAGTAATATATAGTTGTGTGTTAAACTGAAATATTTCAATCTTATTTTAGTTTATTGATTGATAGATTAATTCTCTTTCTGAATAAAATGGAAAGGCATTGAATCCCTCTCAATCACCTTCGAGTGAATTGAAAATTTTATCAACACTTGCGAACAACGCATGTGCACTAGAATGCCAAAATCTGCCACCAGAAGTCCTTTACTATGTCTATGTTTTTGGGTGTGTATTTTTAGAAAACTGTGTAAAAGTAAGGGAGAGGGAGATAAATTCAAAAAGTGTGATGATTGAAGTGTATGTTTTGTGGTGGAAAGATTGTGAACGAACACAAACCTTGGCTTTCCCATGGTTCTGCATGTTTGTGGCGAATGATTAAAATGAGTTGCCACTGGAAAGTATCTTAAATAATAGTATTAGAATTAGTATTCTTTTACTTGCATTTTCTTGGTGCATGAACTGAGTTTATTAGGCAAAGTTTTATCCCTTTTTGTGGCTCATTAGAGCGATGCTCATCTCAAGTTTCCAACTCGTGGTTGATCATGTCAGTGAACTATATGAGCTATGTTCTGGAAATTTGATTCCTTTGAAATCATTTAGGAATTGTAATTGGGTCCATTTGTTTAGGGCAATTTGTTATCGTTCAGGAATGATGAAAACTGAAACGATCTAATCAGTCTCAAATGGCATAAATATGAACTTTGCTTCCCTTAATAAATTCTGAGTTTTTGAGTCCTTTGTTTGTTACCTTTTTCATGAGATTTGAACAGGATAGCATGTATCTTATCCTCGCGACATGAGCATTAAGTATTGCCCATATCTGGCCGGTTGAGATTGGCTTCAAATTTCATTCTTTATTTAACAATCCCATTTGATAAACTTCTTTCCAATTTAATATAGGCCCCTTTTACAATTTGGAGAAAAATGTCTGCTTGCCCTGTACATTTTTCGCCCCTTACTTTTATTTTTCTGATGTATCCTTTGGATTTGGAATCCATGATTTATCATTCCTTCCCAGGTGAAGGATTTGGAAGTGGAGCTTGAAACTACTAAACAAAAAGGCAAAGAAAACCTTGAACAGGCCATATTAATTGAAAGGGAAAGAATGACCCAAACGCAATGGGATATGGAAGAGCTTAGGCAGAGGGCAATGGAGATGGAATTGAAGCTGAATTCTCAACAGGTTATGTATCGTGCTTGCATTACCTGGCAGTTAAGAGTTTGTCTTGCTTCAAATAACTCCATATACATACGAAACCTTTTCCAGGACCAGAGACTGGAAACTCAGTCTACAGATTCACCAGGCAATAGGCAGCAGGAAGTGTTGTGCCAGGAGTTGGATTCAGCAAAGCAACAGTTTGAGGACTTGTTGAAGCGGCATCAAGAGCTGGAAAAGAAGTCAAAAGCTGATATCAAAGTTCTTGTGAAAGAAGTGAAATCTCTCAGGAATTCACAAGCAGAACTAAAGCAACAAATTAATCAGTCACTCAAAGAAAAATCTAAAATGGAGGTAAAGTTTATTTGCTAAAAAATTTAAAATTGTGTAAAGTTGCCACAAATGGCATCATTCAGTACACTGTATCCACATGGCAAGCTTAGAGCTCACCTGTTGTCTTACGTTTCTAGTGAATCTGATCCACCCTACTTTGTCTGACTGCAAGACTGATAACTTCCTTACCTATATTGGGTGTGTTTGTTTTCGTTTTTTCTTTTGTGTGTTTTTGAATGTGTTTTTCTTGAGGATTATGCAAAAGTAAGAGAGAGAAAACTTAAAAATATAATACTTGAAGTGTGTGTTTTGATTTTAGTAAAGCGTAAATACATATAACCATTAGATTTGTGGTCCACTTAAACGAATATCTCAATTTTGTTCCTTTTTGTGCAGTGGAATCTTTATTTTTTGCTTTAATTGTGTGAATAGTAGCAAGACTTCTCTTGAGGGATGTGAAAAGGTTTAGAGGTAAATTAATGTTATGTGTCAATTGTATTAATGTTTGAGACGAAGGGGACAAAGGTTATCTATTTCTGTAGTAGTTTTTTTTTTTTTTTTTTTAAATACAGGTTCCCATGTCATTATATATTGTCAAAATCTGCATGAATTTAAATTAATTGAGTAATCAAGCTTTTGCTTTTGGAACTTCTTCTGCTAATCCAGGAACTTCTGCAAGAAGAAAGAGAGAGAAATGAACAAACAAGAGTCTCCTGGAGGAAACTCCTAAATAAATGCAAGATTCTTCATGATCAGCTTCAAGATTGCAGTGTTAATAATTTAATCTCCACAAGAGGTGATGATCTACTAAAAAGTATTTCATCAATGTTGGATTCTTTGGATCTTGTGGGGACATCTGACAATCAACTTGGCCTTCTTATTGCAGAGGTACTCCTGATGCTTTGCACTAATGTTCTTCTCACTTATAGTTTTTGGTGCTTCCACAAAATTTAAATCATTTGTCCTGATGTCTTGCAAAACTAAAATTCTTCGTATTTGTTGTATATTTCTGAGTACATTTTAAATCCTCTGATTGAAAGGGCTAGAGAATTTTAAACATTGAATTAGAAATACAAAAAGGTGGAAACTTGTTTCCACTGGGGTCGGTTGGATTTTCTTTCTTCTTTCTTTTTTCAATTTTTTTTAAAAATTTTTCAGGGTCAAGGTTGGGGTTGGGGGTGGTGAGGTTGGACGTTGGGGTGAAATGGATGTGTTCTGCAGTTACTTGTGTAACAGAAACAGGTAAATCTTGAGGAGGAAGGGACAAATGGCAATTCTGCTGAAAAATGGATAATTAAAACATAATTGTGTTGTTGATTAATAGCTGAAGACTTTTTTGCTGTTTTCATTGCCACAGACGTACTCTTGCCAGAGCTGTTTCTTTATACGAAAAGCTACCAAACTGTCGGTGTTAAAAGTAATTATTGTTGCCGAAGTCGTTGACATGGCAGTGTGCTATCTTTAAATAAATAACACCATCTCAGGGAAGAGAACGAAAGTAGTAATGAGGAAGCAACTATACCTTATCAATATGCCATTGATGGGGCAATAAATTTTATCATTCAATTGAATTTGCTTCTTTTCTTGGTGATGGAAGTTTGCAAATTGTGGGTACGTCCCATATGATTGGATTCATTGATTGAGTTTTTTTGTCTCAACTTTTTGTTCTTTTTTCAATGGAAGTTGCTTTATCACATTAATTCTATATTTTCTAAATCTGATCAGGTCGAGCATTTAGCTGAGGATGTTGATAGCTCTGCTTTGACTGCTGATAGAGCTGCAGACTTGGATGGTCAGGTGGGCTCTGTGGATGAGGAGTTGAGGCAGGTGCTAGCTAGCATCTTGGCTGATAATGGTGTATTGAGAAAACAGATGAACTCTCTTGTTGTTCACGCTGTTAAAATGAACAAATCACTTGAGGAAGTCAATACTGAATCTCATCCAGATGCAACTGTAACATAACAACTAACATAGAGGAGTGTTGTAAATTCAGTGTGAGCAACCATGCACACCGCAATGGTTTCAGGTGATAAACATGGGTGTTTTTTCTTGTACATTGGCAGCATCCCATGTACCCGATTCATTGGGAGGATCCTTAATTGAGTTATAGATAGTACAGCAACATAGTCAATAGAACTCGGTGCTGTATTAAATTTGTGTTATTATTATTATTATCGTAGTTCAAAAGGCGTAGTGGGTTTTGGATGATAAGGCTGGCATTGCCTTGGCTTCAGATATTAAGTGTGTTGTCTGTGGCAGGCCTTCGAAGTAGTAGCTTGCCAATTATCTGTCGGCTCCCATGGTTATGTCTGTCTATGTTTTTAGATGTGTGTGTTTTTATGTATCAGAGTAAAGAGAGAAAAATAGAAAATTTAAAAAATATAATATTTGTAGTAGATGTCTTTGGGATGTATGAGTACTCAAATGTTTTCCACCTATTAGGAATGAGTTTGCTGAGCCCAGATGTGGTGTTTCACTTAGTTGGTGGCTACCTAATCTGAATCTAAGAGAACGAAAGGATGTGTGTACTGTAGGGGCGTCGATTGAGCAATTGAAGTTGGAAGAATGGTTACCGACGAAATGAAACAATATTATACAAAGAAACGAAAATCTGGTCCCGTTAATGATGTGATGGATTCTCCAGATATTTGTTTACGCAGAGGCCTCGGTTTTGTTTGGAATTTGGATGCTAATTTTGAATGATTTTTATCCATTCAAAAAATATATCATTTAGCAAAAATAATTTTTTCCATTTTTACATTATTTTTAATTTTTCCCAACTCGTTTTTTTTCAACAATATATACATTCAAATTTTTACAATTGCTTGTGGTGCTAGGCGTAAACTAATAGGTGATCCAATTTGAATTAATGAAGAGTCTGAGAAAAATAAATTAACGTCAATGACAAATCCAAAATGATATTAAAAATAGAAGTCAATTTTAATTATATTTATACTATATTTATTAATTGTTTGGGCCTAATTTGATTGCATGTTATAAATTTACAAAACTATTCCTAACAAGTAAATTTACTTTATGACTCTTAACTAAAGAGACCAAACATAGTTAAATAAAATTATTAATATATTGTTGTCTTGTTTATACTTTATCTATTCTATATTATTGAAACAAGACTTTTTATTATATAATATGAAATTACATGACTACTCTTGTTTTAAATTCTTTTATTTTTTCTATCATTTTCTTTTTCACTTTCTTTTTAACGTCTTATCTTAATATATATATTATTTCTCAAATTTTTTGCTCTTTTCAATTTTGACCCTTATGTATGTTTTAGTTTAAATATTATTATTATCTTTAATACTAAATAATCGTATTTTTTATTATTTTAAATACAATCATGTAATATAGAGTGTATAATTTTATCAGTAACATATAATGTCGAAACTATTTTTATTTCTTTGTATGCTTTCTTTGAGTCAGTTAATCTTTATTTGTTTTATTTCTTCTACTAAATTTCAGTTTATTATTATATTATTTTTTTATTATTATTTTTTAATCTCCTCTTTACTGCTCTAAATAAAATGTTATAATTTATAGCAAAATTGTGCTAACTGATTCCCATTGAACGTGCAACTCGACTGCCAGTATATAATAGACGCGTGGCGCAAGGCATCGCCCTTGCTACTCAGGGCACTGCCAACGACGGCGTGTGCCCCGCTTCCCTGGTCTCCATTTCTCCTGCCTTGGTTCTCCCCCAAGTTTTCCCTCACGTAAATGCATACATATGCACGCAACGGCAATGCTCTCATCCCTATCCCCACCATTTCAGGTAGCTGAAAGCAGATTTTATGCATGTTGAATCTCGGATCGAGGCCAGCAAATGAAGCATCCGGCTCCCCGCCTATTTTTCCTTGGCTTCTTTTCCTCTGGTCTTTCGAATTCATTTTTATCTCTCTTCCCTACTTTGCGATGTTTTTTCAACAACTTCCAACTGCTCTTGCGCGTGCGTGCTTATGTAGAATTCATTTATTCATTCTCTCTGCCTTGTTCAAAGAACTGAGATTTGTATGTGAGACGCGACCAGTGAAAGTTACGTTCCTCGATTAATTCGGAATACCAGGTTAAGAATTGAAGTTTATGAAGACAATTTTAACCCTGAAAAAGTGGCCAAATTAGCATTTGTTTTGTTTCTATCGTGTTTTGCTATTCCCTTCTTGGGGTTTCAAATTTTGCAGCTAAACCTCTCCGGCCAAAAGGGTCTTATCTTTGACTTTTCTTACTTGGGCGGTTGCTTGTGTGTTTTGAATGACGTCTGCAGTAATGCTATTCGTATCTTAAATGGAGGCACGACAGATCAGAGTTCCCCTTCCCAATGCCTCAGAGAAGAAGGTTTCGGTGCTTCTGGATTTTCTAATCAGTCTTAAATAGCAGGAGCTCCTCAAGCATTAGTGACAATGGGGCAACTGAGCCGGCTAAGGTTTTTCTGGAGAGCTTGTTTTGCTCAAACACAAAAACTCGAGGAAGAGATAGGAGGAGAACCTCGTACACCCCATGCTGCAGAGCTGGGCATGATTCTTGGTGAGCTAGAGTCAGATCTTCATGCAGCTCTCTGGCTGCCTTGAAAAAGAAAGAAAGAAGATCAGCGAGATGCAGAAAGTTAGAGTAGGAAGAAATTAATCGCACCAAGATGGACTTAGAGAGCGAGGAGAGAGAAATAATAAGCAAGAAAATTTGGAAGAGGAGGTAAGGCTAGCGAATATACTTTTAGCTTCTCAAGCTACAGAAATTGCTGACCTTAACTTTGTCTGAAGGGAAAGGGGGTGAGGAGATTTCAGCTTCTCAATCTGCACTCCCTCTGCTAAAAAGGAGTAAATCATAACGATGAAAGAAGCATTAACGAAGAAGAGTGAAGAAGCTGCAAATGCTGAATCAGAACTCAGATTCAAGGCCAAGGCCAGGCTCCCGGATTTTTCCAGATGGCATTTCAAAAGACAGAGGAAAGAGCCAGGTATTTCCATCGAAATTGACAGTTAAACTCTGCAGGGGTTTGGATGAGTGAGGAAGCTTTTTTCAGATGTGAGATCTGAGCTAGTTTCAATTTAGACTGCCTTGGCTTCCTCCGGACATATAAATAATCGTCAAGATAAGCTATTGGAGAAACAGCTTAAAGAACTTGAAGGAGTGTAGTGTCCTGTAAGATGAGTCTGATAGATGCCTTAAGCGAAAACGGAGAGTGAGAGTTAAACTAAGGGTTGCTAAAGCTCAAAACAAGGAACTTGAAAAGGATTTATCCATGGAGAAAGGGCTTGTCTCCGAGTTACAGAAGTAGAGAGAGAGATTATCTGCGAAACAAGCAATTCAGGAAATGTCAGCTCTCCAAAAGGAGATAGAACGTAAGAATGCCGCTGGAGATCCAGAATTTAAAGTCTGGACAGGCTTCCCTTAAACTTACACTGGAAGAGAGACTTGAAAGTGTCAAATGCAAGAAAAATGTTTGGAGAACTGAACTAGGAGATAACTGAACTAAAGGGGATCTTGTTAGTTCAGCAGGGCATATAAGCTTATTCAAGCAATGTCCGCTCTGAAGGAGAGGCTGAAAATGAACTAAGCCTTGCAAAATTAAAATTCTCTGAAGCCGAGACTGCAGTGGTAAAGGTTGTCGATCTCATTAAAATAATGGGTTCTATTATATAGTTGTGAAGGTTATCATACACTGGACCCACTTGATCAAAACAACATCAGGTTGCCACCTCCATTGCCAAAGAGTGTGGCCGATAGTTTCAAGTGGCAGAAAAAACAGCTTGAAGCTGAACTAGAGTTTACCAGAGAAAGGCTGAGAGCTAAGGAAATGAAAATTCTTGTGGCGCAGAAGGCTCTTACCATTAAAGATGAGGGGAGCAAAAAATGTTCCTTCCAAAATTGGAAGCTGGGGATAAGGAAATAACACAACTGAAGGGGGAAACTACACAGGACAGGGATTATCTGAAACAACTTTACACTTTGGCACAAGAAAGAATTGGTGAAAAGAGTGTTGCGGACCCCTTGCAATTGAGGAACTACAATTAGAAGCAGCTCAATTGGAAGTTGAAACAGCAACTAGTGCACTGCATAAATAAAATCACAGAAATGTGTAGGGTGCTTCTGAATAAAGCTAGTTTAAGCATTGAGGCTGATTGATGCCTACCTTCCAGAGCAGAAGGCTTCTGAGGCTAGGATAAATATGATCAACGAGAGTGGGTATCCTGGAGAAGTTAAATCATAAGTTTCTCAGCTTCTAACTTTAACTAAGCAGCTTGTCAAGGAAGTGGGTATTTCCAGTGACACAAGCCAGCAGAGGCTAATTTGAAGTTTCGACTTTGCAGAGGTGTAGCACACGTATAAGCAGTTGCTTTAACGTGGTTGAATCGAGGTTGGCTCTGTGTGCTCCTGTATCATAATACACCATACAAATTTTTTCATAGCATTTCTGCTGCCGTGTATTCCACCGAAGGAATCTTGATGCCTTAGTTTTATGCCACCGACACCAGATAATGTACGCAGTGCATAACACCCAATAGATTGGTACACACAGATTAGTTCCATCAGGTATTATACACGCAACGGATAGAATGACCATAACAGCCAGCTACCAACAGAAAATTGAATAATCATGTAATGTACAGGAGCACAGCATAGAGCTAAATGAAAGCCACTTATTTACATAAGTTATGAGTTTTCCATGTTCAGTCCCTAAGTAAGAGGATGCCAAGGGCAGTTCAACGGTTAATTTCACTGGTATAATGGTTAATTTACAAGCACTTGGAATTGCTGAAGAGTAGCTAAGAATTTACCTGGGATAAGCATAAACAAATCATCTGAAAATGTTAGTCACCTTTGGGGGACGCCATGCCGTGTTGCTAGCGCTCTGGCCATCCAAGCATTGATTGTCATTTTGCACCACCTCGTGATTTGTTCCACCCTTTCCCTTTGATCTCCCTCTCCCAACTTTCTTCCCAACAAAAAGGCCCAACTTCATGGCAGTAAATAGACCCAATGCAATCAACAGTGGCCTGACAGCCCAGTGAAAATCTTCTAGATGTTGGTACTTCTTCACCACAGTATGGCAAGTGTTGAATGATACAAGTTCTACTTCAGCAGGATCACCCAAGAAGCTGCTGTTCTCATCACCAAATGTCAGTCTGCTTGGGAATTTGACAACGAGGCAGCCATTTGGTAGTACTTGACAAATCCTCCCTGTTGCCCACTCGCCCCCTCTTTTTCGAGGCCAATCGAATCGGGGGCTAAAAACACTTGATTTGAGCTTTACAAACTGCCCCACACAATAAGGCTTTGCCATCTGGAATTCTGAATAGTTGCCCTTCCAAAGAATCTCCAGTCCAATAAAGCCAACAGATACACTTCCGCCACGGCTGATGGAATGAATAACACCCACTGGTGAATGCTTCTTTTCTTCTTTCTTCAGACAAACCCAATCACCCACAGCCAAGCCAAATGTCACCCGCTCTAATGTGGAAACATGGACTCTTATTGGGTCATGAACTCCATGCACCCTTACCAAAACAAATCCATCTTGATCAGTATCCCGTTCCAGACCAACTACGGTCCCCCCTGGGACTTCCATATTTTCAGGGTTGCAGGAATTGGGTGATTTCCTAGAACGGACCATGTCGCCAACTTGGAGGTGATCCTTAGCAAGGAACCATTCCGTATAACCAACACCACCAGGCTTATCCCTGATCATTCTACTTCCAAGACCAGTCCAGCCTCCATCCTGGTAAACCGCATTCAGTGAACTGCAAATTTGGTAAAGATCAGCCTATAAGTAAGCACAAAATCCATGTGAAAACTTAATGATCTTTATGAACTACGAGATTTTAATTATTCTACCTTAAAGTTTCCCCCTTTTCCAAAAAAAAAAGCCCAAAACTTGAAGGGTTACATCCCATTTTGAAATTTTTAGTGGATTGTGATTTTATACCAAAAGATAACAAAAGAAAAAGGGAGGACGAGGAGGTACATCTTAAAAGCATGCAGAATATCTGCCATCACAGGGCGACTCCGGAAGTCATACTCAAAACAACCTGCAATGACATTCTCAACTGCAGGAGGAAGCCCACTAGGAATGCAAGGTTTTTCTTGTTTCCTCACAACAAATTTGTAAATTTCCTCAACAGATTTACCACTCCAAGGCTGTGTTCCAGTTAACATCTCCAAAATGCTGCAACCAAATCCCCACGAATCAGTCTCAACAGATATCGGACCTCTTACTTCTGGATGCCATTGTTCTGGTGCCATATAGTTAGGAGTTCCAAGGCGTTGAGCCATGTCTGTACTGGGCAATGAAATCCCCAACAGCATATAAGGGATACCAATATCCCCAACAATTGCCCGGTCATTTCTATTTAAAAGAAAATTAAAAGGTTTAAGGTTGAGAATAAGGATCTGTTTTGCATGTAGATCCATAATTCCTTGAGCCAGATCAGCCCCATACCTGTGCATTTTATTGGATTGGCAGTTAGTGAAGTGTGGAATACTTTCTATACACTAAAGTTTAAAAAAAAAAACTTAATACCACAAGAATACTTCTTGATACAATATACAAAATTCACCTCAGAACATCACTGAGTGGCAGCTTCCCCCCTTTGAAACAGGCCATTTTGCCACCAATTGAGCCCTCATAAAATTTCATAACAATGCAGACCTAGAAGAATAGACCACAAAATGCTTTGAATACTAGTGTAGAGAATTTCTCTCCTTTTTCTTCAACCTTTCGGAAGTGATAAGTTGAAGCTAGCAATGAACCAGATTGAGAAATATTTCAACTACGGTTTGCACTTAATATTTGAGCTCGTGTCTGGACTTCAAAAAATTCAAACAATTTGAAATGGAAAATAAAATATTCTAAGTAGTATAGCAAAAAGTGAGATGGCAACTCACTTTCTTATTTATAACTGTTAGTCCGTGGAGCCAACAAACTGTTTCTAACCCCTGGCATTTCGAAAGTAAATTATCCAACCTATTCAAGACATCTCTAATGTTGTCTTCTTTAATGGGATGCAACATTTTGATAGCAACTTCATGATACCCTTCATATTCTTCAGACGTACAATGATGAGTGGCTAGCCAAACATCACCAAAAGGGCCCCTTCCAATTCGGTGCCTCAGCTTAATTGTTGTTGGGTCAATCCATGGGTTGATCTGGCTAGATGATGCAATACCCGTACTATTGTTCCCAGACGCTCCTTCAACAAGGACAAATTCAAATGAAGACACAGGCTGATTAGCAACAACTTGCCCTGCCATTTTCCTACAAAATTTCCAATATTAAAGTAATCATTAACCAAACCAATAACAAATGCGCCTGAAGCCTAAAGATAAACAAAAAATAAGAAATCCAAAAATGTCATGTACGTGGATAATCAAACTAATCAATCCTCATGTGAAGCAATATATCTAATCATTTTCATTAAAATTAGTGATCGTACAAATCATCCGCGCTTAGAACAAGAGACAAATATAATTCTAAAGATATTTTCAGTAACCAATATATGTCCCCAAATAAAATGAATTTCCTTTTTGCCATAATTTTTGTGTCTCATATCCCATGAAGAGGGAGAAGAAAAAGGATACAAGTTTCACGCTTCAGATGAACTCAATCTTGAATCGAGATAAAGAACATATTTTGTCCAGGATTCGTGTTTGTGCAGATACTACACAACAGCAAAATCCAAGAAAAAGAAAAATTATCCCCAAATTCGTTCAGTAACAGCAAAATAATAAAATCCCCGAACAACCATAAAGAAAATTAGTCGACATAGAAATATACGACTAAATACATGCAAATATACGCAAGTAGAAGCAGAAACATATACAGGAGACGCAAAAGACACTTACTGAAAGTCGAAGAGCACGAACAAGATTGTGATGAAATAAAAACTATGGATGAAAGAAAAGATCAAACAGCAATCTCGACGAATTAAACCAAATATTAGTGTTAAGCTATTATCTTCCTGATTTAAAGGATTATAATTTAACAATTATTTACAGAAATTATAAGGAAATTTGGGGGGAGAAAGAGAGAGCGAGAGCCAGACTTGGGAGTGAAATAAAGCGAGGGGACGAGAGGAGAAAAGTAGAATAGAATTCAGAGAGAGGAGCCTCTCAATGCAATTGGGAACGGGGCGGTGGGCTTACGTACGACATCGTTCTTTCTTCATCGAGTTTTATTTATTTATTTATTTTATTATTATTATTACCTATGTTTGGAAAGGAATTTTTACTGAGGATGAATAGTATATTTAAGAAAATATTTTAATTAAATAAATAGTATAATTTATTTTAATATATATATATATATAGTATGATTTGTTGTTGTTGATGCTATTATTATTATTTCCTCCAGTTAATATTTATAGGTGCATTAAATTGATTATATTCATATGAGCCAGTAAGTCATATTAAAGCGTTCTCTGCCTTTTTGTTCTCTTAACAGATAAATTAATAATTAATGACGCGGATAGCTTATTAGCATAGGTTTATTTTTATTTTTATTGTTTTTATACACAGATGTGTCAATAAATCAATAGAATTTGAAGGCCAAGGGTGACCACCACTAATGGCTAATCCATAAGGGAATCATAGTACACCATGTTTGATTTCAATTTTTATACTCAAAAAGTACACCATAATTAATATATTTTTTTTAAATTTATCTCCTTCTCTTTTTCATTTTACACTGTTCTAATAAAGATACTCCTAAAAGCTTACCCTTAAAAAACCAAAAACAACGTTGCCTTATTACTTGGTTGTTAGTGGTTAGCCCAAGTCCCACGTCTATGTGCACATGATCAATTGGCTGGTCGTACAAGCTACATAGCATGAACAGCCAATTCAATTGACCAGTCATTTCTTTTTTTGGCTCGTGCAAGCCCCTTTAAAGGACAATTTGCAAGTCAATTCTAACTTCTTAAATCAAATCTTCAGCATTCTTCTTCACCACTTCCCGTAATCTGACAACCGCTATATACATCATAATAACACAACCTTTTCCCCCTTCGGGATTATCTAATAACTTACATGAACGAATAAAGACCTCAGTGCAAGTTTCCTTCACGCTGCTCCTAACTGCGACGTCCCTTTCGTCAAATAATTTTCCAAGTGGGATGTTGATGTACGACGATATAATTAGCCATTCTGCTCTGTTTGATAATTCTTGAGTTCCTTACCATTTTTTCTTTTAACAGAAAACTATAAATTAGACATTAATCATAGTCATAGCCAAAATCTGTTTTATAACATATATACTCAAATTTAAATCTGAATACATGCTAATTTTGGCCAATGATCTCAAATGAACATTTTCCTATTCTAGTGCCCGAAACAGCCATCTAGCACGTGACAAGCTGCAGTTTACTCTTGCCTATACCCGATGTAAAGCTTTAATGAATACAGCTTCCACTGCCACTGTGAGATCTTTCTTCGAGTACCATTTGGGGCTTCATGAATGCCAACTTCCAACTGAAGTTTGAAAACTAGTTTTGAATCAAGCAGTCCCGAGGTGCTGTTCAAGAGTTATTCTCCCTTCCAAGTTTCTCTCCGGGAGTCGTGTCTTTTGCAAGAAAATCGGAGGTAATTCTTCAAACTTCCTAGAACGTTGCAGGAAAATCTTGATGAACTACTCCTCTCTTCAACTCTCATCTGGGTGCTCAATTTATGATATCGGAACCACCCTCTTAACAAGTGAGCTAAGCTGTAGTCACAGTTTGAAATAACACCGTCATCCGACTCCCCATGATCATCTTGGCTGTCCTCTAAAGTCTCTACACACTGGCCGTCATCTCTCTCACTGTTTTGTTGTCCATCCCTCTTGTTATCTGATCTGCAATATGAGTTGACATGATAACTTGAGCCCTAATTCTTAACCATGATTAATAGCTTTAATAAATTTATGAATGCAAGGCAGATGGCTATGATCTCAAGCTCGCACAAATCAACAATGGTAATGACCAGGATATCCCTGGAAAGTGAGTAAGAATGTAACAAATGCACCTGCAATTTCATCTTAGAACCTGAAATGTTGAAACTAAAGGAATAAAAGAGACGTGCAATTCTAGTGCAGAACGTTTACTTCAG
The DNA here is from genome assembly GCA_019155195.1 of Avicennia marina. Lineage (NCBI taxonomy): Eukaryota > Viridiplantae > Streptophyta > Magnoliopsida > Lamiales > Acanthaceae > Avicennia > Avicennia marina. The sequence continues at coordinate 192,066 of CM032755.1, forward strand.
CCATCATACACTAGAGTAGACTATCCCACTGCTGCAGAAAATTTGTGTGCCACAAACTTTGTCAAGCATGCCCGTCTAAGTTGCGTGTAGGTCATCTTTTGGGTAACTAATTGAACAATAGTCAAAAATGATTACTCTTAACAATAATAAGAGATGCAAGCATGGGAAACTTACGCGCCTGGTTCCTCGTCCGAATCAAGGTCGTCAGTTACTGATTGTACCCTTAGCAAATGATGGGTATAAGAAGCATGCTGAACAAACTCAAGCTGCAGGACCCAAAAAACTGAAACTTGTTATACATGCAAAAAGTGTAACATCAACACGAAGATGTTTCCAGTTTAACCAGGGTAAGGAACTTTCGTTGTGATGAAAGAAGACATCAGCACAATGAAGATTGTAGCATAAAAGTAAATGAAATTATATCCCATGCCTTGACGAAGTCCTTGACTATATGATGAAACGTTTCCTTTCCAGTGATACTAGAAACTTCAAGCAAAAGACTACATTCCTAACTATTTCAACACACAGGCAGGCATCATATTTTCAAAACACTACAACCAACCTGATCACCATCCTTAATGCCTATCATTCCGATATAATCATCGTCACTCAGTAACTTTTGGCCTTCATGACAGAGACAAAATTGGCCCCATACATGCTGCCTGCATAAAAGTTGCGAAATTGATTTGCATGGCAAATGCTCACATAAGTCAAGGTATCAGAAAAATAACAGTCAAAATTATGTAACACTCCCAGGATAAGAATCCCAAAAGGCTTAAATTATCCAGTTCTGCAGCCTCCAGAACATACTAGCTTCAAGAACACAACCACCATCAACCATAAATTACATATTAAGTAGCCAAAAAAAGAAGTTAACATACAGCAAATAGAAAGTTATAGCCTAGTATAATGTGCTCATTATCACAAGTCGAAGCAAAAATTACTTCTAAACCAAATACCAAGAATATTGAGTTGCTACAGAAAATATCCAATGTCAAAACCAGTCGGAAAGGTATATGATTTTCAGAAATTACAACATGACGAGCAATAAGAAGCCAAACTACCACATGGTAACTTATTTAATTGACAGCATTATGTAATGTGCTAATGGCTACCCATTTTTAGACACAATCTCGAAACTATTCCTAGGGCAAGGCACGGTAAAGAAGTCCAACAGAGGAACATTAAATTTCAACAGGAAAGCAAATCTTTAGCAGCTTATATGCATCAAACTGAAGTAAAATTCTAGATGTTTGATGAGCCAAATCCTCTCCAATGAAACGCTCATAAAAATGTACACATAAATATGCATGCACAGAGACACACATACACAAACGTGAGTGTGAAATTTTGCAAATGCAAAGTACATTACCATGAAACTCTACCAGGCCCTTTCTTTGGCAAATGGCAGAATGCTGCTTCCACAGCCCGCTTTAGATCCCCAACCGTACCAGTCTTTTCCGCCTCAATTCCTTGAAATCAGGAAATTCACATTGAATTAATTTTCCTATTGTTCGTTTCCTAAGTAACATGCATACAATCCATACACTCATATACATGTAGTTAGCTGCACGCACTTGTGTAAATCATGAGCAATGTGCAAGCATAAGTGTAAACAAAAGATGAGCGCCTAGATGCATGCAGAAATCACGCATTTTAAATTATTCCAATCATTCACATCGAACAAATCGGAACATACTGAAAGACGAGCCATCCAATTTGAGAACGGTGAGTCTCAGGGGCTGCCGATAAAGCTGATCGTAGGAGAGGCTCCTTCTTGGACCATTAATGTATGTCGTCGGGGGAACTAAACACGACATCAATCCATTCGAAAACCGGGGCTCATAATAATCGTCCCCGCTCTCCACAAGGTGCATCATTGCAAATCCTCTCACCCGAACCCTAAAACCAAGAAATCCCAGTCAGAATGCAATACAGAGCAACAAGTAATATAGCTCTTTTTATTTCCCCGCTGGAGAGATATGGAATACGAATATCGGCAATGTGAGATTCTTTGATGAAGAATGAGAGCAAAGACTTGGCTTGTGTCGGTGGAGATTCTAGAGAGAGGGGGAGAGAAACCTTCCGCTCTCTCTCTCTCTTCCTATCTGCTCGCGCGCTGTTGGGCGATTACAGTTAATTTGGTTGGAGGGGGAGGCGAAGCACGCGACTTTTGTGGCGCGCTGCAAATGTCTAGTGTGGGCCGGGCTGGTTGTTTATTTGGGCCAGGCCAGAACAAAGTCAACTCTAGGTGTGGGCTCCATTGACCAAGGCGAAACTCTTATCCCTTACAAACATATTATTCAAATTTAATCAGGGAAAAAAAAAAAAAAAAGAAGAAGACAAATTAATTTCCATGCAAATTTTAAATCCTATGAGATTTTGCAACAAACGCAATTAATTAAAGGAACAAAAGTGAGATCTTGCCAGAGAAATGAAATCAGTGGGCTTGGGATGCTTCTAACGAGTCACTGGGCCCCCAAGGTTCCGTTCGCTCGGCTACAGAACAAGAAGATCCTGATTCACTACACTTAAATCACCCCTTCAATGCAACCTGCGAAGGACCCATGCCAAACAATTTTTGCAACTGCTAATCCAATTTTTATCATCCCATCATTTCCCGCACTGACCTGATCATGCTCATAATTAATATTTACTCCACTGGTCTCCTAATTAGAAGGAAATTTAGGCTAGAAGAATGTAGTTCTAATAATTGAGTGAAAAGAGAGGAGGGAAAGTCCATCCCAAGGCATGTCTACTTTATTTGATGGATTAAAGTTTTAAAAATTATTTTTAATGATGAGTTAATCATGAGATAATTTATTAATGTGTTCACTAAGTTGGATTATTTAATGTGACTATTTTTATTTTTCTAAAATATCATTACTTTAAAATTTTAAAAAAAATTATATATCTTTTATTTGTTACTTATATCTTCTCACAAATCATTGTTGTACTATATAATTCCATTTGATATTTACTCAGTAAAACTAAATTATTGTAAATTATATTTATTTTTTCTACACATATAACTATCACAAAACATTGTTTAATTTTAAATATTATAAAAAAATATTAGTCATTATCATATTAAAAGAGAAAATATCTTTTAGATAAAATATTAAATAGAACAACTAAATAAGATTGTTTTTATCACACCTAATGAGATGGATTGTTTGTCTAAGATTTTAATTATGTAGTAGCGGAGCCATGTTTTATACATGCGATGGTATAGATAAATTAATTAATCAAATCTAATTATTGTTAGTGAACAAGCTCATAGAGTGCATTGTACGTATTCCCCAATCGTCTCTCAATCAATCTTTTGTATCCTTAATGACAGTCCATGTATTTGCGTTAGCTAGCAAACTCTTTCACTTTTGGTTGGCCGTGTGAAAGGGACTAAACCAGGAAGTGTTTGACAACAATTAGCCAGCCTCGGTGCATGAACCCTGTGAATTCGTAGGAGTAACATGCGTAGCATAAAAATCTTGCAATGAAATTTCTATTAAATAAGAAATTTATACAAGTCGATTACAATTTAAATCGAATAAAATTTTATAAATACAATCTCTAACTTAATTCTTTTATTCTTTTTTTAACTTACAAGACTTGGCATGTTCTTAAAATTTGTTAAATTTTTTATGGATTTAATCTTCTTTAAAGTTCTCCAAACCTTTGGAAAATATTAATTTCTTGGTTTAATACTACGATTCTGGATTGAACCCCTTGATTTGATGAACTTTATTGAATAAAGCTTTAAAAGTTTCAAGAACACTTTGAAAATTGATTGAAGAATCCAGTTAGAATTAGGAGAGCTTTTGAGCTTTGATACTTCTTAATATTGACCAGAGCCTTCAGTAATATTAATCCATTAGTTTAGCACTTTGAATGTGGATCAAACGCCAGAATTTGATAAATTTATAAGAAGAACGCCTTGAATTTGACAACGAATTTCTTCGAACTTTTTGAAACTAATGGGGAGGATTTGAACTCCTTAAATATTTCTTCACTTAAAATATTCTTGTTACTCTTTCGATTGATTGTTGTCTTTTGTAGAATCTCCCCTATTCATAGGGCCCCTGATCATAGGGTGGGAGAAGGCTATGCTCCGGACCATCTCTTTGTAAGAGTGATCCTTCGAATAAATAGGGTGTGCGAATGTCTTTTTCCTTATTCAGAATCTTCAAAAATTAGGAATGTTTTCTTCAATTCGTCTCTGTAAATAGCTTGAGAATCCTTCTGCAGCATGCCACCTCCTTCCAAACGCACGCAGGCTTGCTCTCTTCCCTTAATCACAATATTACCCCCAATTTCTAAGGCCCTCCACTAACTGCTGTCGATCATTTGCAATTTTCCTCCGAGAAAGTAATTCATTCTGCAAGCCATCGTAGCAACCCTCCGTCCCAGAATTCTTGCAGCGTCTTTTTTTTCCTTCCTTTGTTTTGTTTTGTTTTTGGCCAATTTTTGCAATTTTGTCTCTTTTTCCTTTTATATACACACTCAATTTCTGCAATTTTCTTGTGCCAACTTTCTTACGAAGGCCAGCGATCCACCGTCGTCACCGCCTCAATGAGCGTCGTACTCACCCATCATCACCATGGTCACCACTCTCGCTCTTCACTCGGGCGGCTATTTTCAAAAACCCCGCCGGCCAAACCAGCTCCACTGCCTCACTTCCTCTGACGGTATGGACGCTAGCGGTGGGCATGAGGGAGGGATGGTGGTCGTGAGAGTGAAGATCGAGAGAGAGTCGGGCGATCTGCGCGAGCTCTGTGTCTGAGTGATCTGCACGAGCTCTGTATTTGGCTATCGTATTTTCAGAAAGCAATAAGGCTGTGTTTGGTGGGAGAAATAAGGGTGTGTTTGGTTGAAAGAAATAAGGTTGTGTTTAGTGGAAAGAAATAAGGTTGGGGCTTGTTTGGCTGGGCTTAACAGAGGCTCTTAGGCCCAAATCTGGCCCAGCTGTTTCTGCTCCTGTTTTTTTTTTTAATAATAAATATTTTCTTTCTTTCTTTTTTTTTTTGAAAACCTAAATATAATTAATTATATCTAATATTTGATAATTAATTATATATAATTAATATTTGATATTTAATATTATAATTAATTATATATTTTCGAGCCTTTAAGAACTTGGTTTGAACTCTTGAATTTGGATTTGTTCCATAGACTTAGGCTGGACTCTCGAACTTGGATTTGTTTCATGGACTTGGACTAGGCCTTTGGATTTGGATTTATTCCATGGACTTGTGCTGGACCCTTGGGATTGGGTTTGATCTATGGACTTGGGTTGGACCTTTAGGCTTGGACTTAATCCATGGGTTTATGCTGGACCCTCCAATTTGGATTTGATCAATGAACTTAGGTTTGACCCTATTGGGCTTTGGACTCTTAAATTTAGGTTTGAACCCATTGGGATTTGAACTTATAGACTTGGGTTTTGACCTATTAAGCTTTAAACTCATAAACTTGGGTTTGGACCTATTGAGATTTGGATTCATAAACTTGGGTTTGAACCCATTGGGCTTGAATTGGATCTTTGGACTTGGGCTTAATCCATAGACTTAGACTGGTCCCTTAGACATAGGCTTAACCCATGGACTTAAGCTAGTCCCTTAAACTTGGGCTTGACTGATGGATTTAGACTGGTCCCTTGGACTTAGACTTAACCCATAGACTTAGATTGGTCCCTTGGACTTGGATTTGACCCATGGACTTAGGCTAGATCTTTGGACTTAGGCTTAATTCATGAACTTAAGCTGGTCCCTTGGACTTGGATTTATTCCATTTTAGACACTATGTATGGTTTTAGCCGTGTTTTAATCCAATTGAATCTAACGCTTTGCTTCTCTTCTATGTGGCAGTTTAGAAGACGACATATTTCAAGAGTCATGTTGCATCATCCGGCAAAGAATGCTTGATCATCCTTGATGATAAGAACCAACGAGTGAAGCGAGGTGCCTCTTTGGTTGTGCATGCCCTCTCTAATTTGTTGCTTTACAGTTTTTTGGCCCAGGCTAACTATTTATAGGCATATTAATGAATGCTCACAGCCTGCTTCTCTTGAGCGGTCCACCAAGGCATGGACCCTGTAGCCAACATCAACTTTCTGATGAAGTTGTGCCTTTGCCCACACTCGGCCGTCGTATTATCGATGGGGAGGCTAAGTGGACTAGCCATCTTGACCTGATTAGCGAGTTTCAATATATCCCTGAATATTGGGAGTGGACTGAGGATGTTCTCAATAGATGCAAACCTAAGCTGGATGCTGCCAGAATTTTCGATGCAGTATACACTTCGTTGTTCTCATATAATCGAAACACAGAGATTATAAAGGCATTTCTCGAGGCCTAGTGCCCTCTCACCAATACCTTGTTAACTTCACTCGTGAAGATGTCAATATCCCTTTATGACCTGCATTCAATGGCCGAGCTCCCTATTAAGAAAAGGCTTTATGACGAGGTCATCCCAAGTACTAAGGAGCTGGTTGGCATTGACAGAACAGGTGCGAAGCTTGTTCCTTTTTCGTGCAAATATTTATTCCATACTTTCCATAAACTTTAAGGTCGGGTCCCCGTAAGCCAACATCGAAAAGTGCCAATTGTTGAGTGGGTGAAATTCTAGTGTAAGAGGGCTACAAAATACTCTGCACCTCCTGCCTGCAAGGAAAAGAGGATAGTACGCCCTCGATCCATGTACAATCTATCTGGGGATATTGATCTCCATGCAGCTTGGTCTGCATCAGAAGAGATTCCGTTTGCAAGTCTTAGCATTAGTGGGTGAGCCAAGGAGGAGACGTATACGACAACCTTTTTGTCATGGTAGCTTTGTGTCTTTGTTCTCCCTAACAAAGATGTTGGGTTCGTACGTCCTGGTACATTTAAAATGGCTGGGATTATGGCTACCAAACAATATGTGAGCCTTACAGTCTCAATTCTGAGATCCATTTACAGTAGCTTAAATAGAATTACCAATTTTTGCCACCCATCTGACGAACCTGTAGCATTCCCAGTACACTATGTTTACGAGTGGATCTGGCATTACTTCAAAACCCACTTTTAGGTCTTCAAGGGTGTGTCAGACCCTAAGATGTTGGTATATTTTGCAGAGGGATGCACTAAGTTTTATGACCTAAACGAGGCGTGAAAGCGAATTCATAAGGATGAACAAGCTTGCTGGACTTGCAACATGGTCACCAAAGACAATAACATCATTTACATAAATAATGACGATGCCAGGAGCTCGAGCAGGATCATTTCGTGGCTATTCGTTCGAGCTACCTAATCTTGAGATAAGGTGATCATTTTGATGTGGAACCTTATAGTCCTCATCAATTCAGTTGCCAGTTTGATTATTTTTAAGAGGTGATTGGGTCGCTTGTCCATGATGTGAGGCAGTTCTCTTTGAATGATGGCATTCACTATTGGCACCTATGCCTTTTGCTTCGATCCATGATTAAGGCGCGTTTCCCACACAATCTCACTTTCACGCGGCAATACTTCTTAGCTGCTTTTAAGAAATGGTGGCCCCTTGTCCACGATAATTTCTTGGAGAAACATGCTGCTTGCCTGGTTAACCCTTCGCACGATGATGCTTCCTTAGGGAATAGTTGCACTGGTCTATTTGCTGGCAATACCCAAGACACACTTTTTGCATCTGCTACCATGGTTGATCCGTTTGATGCATCGAAGAGGAAAAAGGCCATTGAGATCTTAGAGGATAGCTGTAGCACTACTGTAGCAAAAGATGGGGGTTCGGACCGTAGACAGTTTATAGAGAAATATGTCAGAGAAGTATTTTAATAGCTCGCACTTTTATGTCGTAACACCTTTGTTAACAATAATAACTTAATTTTTATTCATCATTATTGTTATTTTCAACTGGTAAAACATGTATTTAGGAGCGAGGCTATCAGAGGTTCGCAGGAGTCTGCTCACGAACGCGATCCGCTTCTAGCTTCCGTTGGCAGTTGGGATGGCTCAACTTCAAGAGTAGTTGTTAGGGCTACTCCTTCTACGGTAGTTTTTGTCTTTGAGGCCAACAAATTCCTCACGATTATCAGAAGGAATATCTGGAGAAATTGTAGGCTAGCTTTTGTGAGAGGATAAGGAAGACTTTAGCCAAGTCAATCTCCTCGCTTAGTGATAGTGTTTCATTGGTCATTCGGTCGATGAAAGGCTTAGACCAGTTCGATATTTCTCTCTTGGAGTCCTTATTGGGTGCACTGTTTGCTTAGGCTAGGACTTATGACGATACAAGGTCCCAAGCATTTGAAAAACCAATCAAGGAGGTTCTTGCCCAATAGCTTAGTATGGCCCAAGGTCGCTTGCATAAAGCTTAACTTGATAAGAGTAAGGCGACCGAGCAAAATAACAGGACAAAGGTAAATCTAAAGAATGTTGAAGGCCAATTTGCAGCTTTGAACGAGAAGCAGGAGAAGCTTCCAAGTCTTTGGAGTTGCAACTCGAAGCTCACGAAGGTGTTTCGGCCGAAGTTAGAGAAATGGAGGAAGATGTCAAGATTATAACCAATACTCCTCCATTAGATAGCAAGATGGCCAAGGCCTTGAAGTTTTCGAGAGCTTGTGTTGAGGCTGCCAAGAAGGAGTTGGATGATTTGAAAGCCTTTTACTAGACTTGCTTGCTTTTACTATCTGTATTTGAAGTGTTGTAATCATTGACCTATAAATAAAGTATTTCTTTTACCTATTGTCAATGGATTGCCTTCTTTTTTATCTAAAATGTTTCTGTTATTTTATGAATGAATTTGAAATTTATCATTTTTTTTCAAGCTGCCTACGTACCCTATGAAGGGATCAAGTCATAACGTAGTTCAAACAACTAAAGATGTCAAAGAATTTAGCTGTTTACAATTTATACTCTTACGGATTAGGAATAACTTGCAGTTTAGATTCTTGTGTCAAGGAAGGTTTCATTTAACGATTTTGACAATTTAAACTCATATCAAAGAGTGTAATGGCTGGAAGTTTAATTAGACAATTTATACTCGTATCAAGAATGTGTTTTTTTCTTTTTTCTTTTTTTTATGGATAATATTTTTTTAAGAATTTCTCATTAATTGGGCTAACTTTTACACCGTCTTGATCGACAAGTTTATACGTACCATTTGTATAAACCTCTTGGATGACATATGGTCCATCCCACTTAGAGTTGAACTTATTTCCAATGTGGTAAGTGATGATGATGGGCTTTCTAATGGTGAGCACCAATGCCCCAACTTAGAAAGACCAGACATGTACCTTTTTGTTGAAAGCTTCGGATAGGCTGGCTTGATAGCATTTGAGTCTTTATTGCGTATTAACCCTCTTTTCATCAAGTGTCTCCAATTTTTCAAGACGCAAACAAGCGTTATCTTCCTCGGTCAATCTCTCCAGTATGGAAAGTCACAGCGATGGAATTTGCTGCTTAAATGAGACGACAACTTCAACTACGTACACCAGCGCATAAAGAGTTACTTGTGTAGGTATCTTGAAAGTGGTTCGGTAGGCCCACAGAGCTTCCCCAATTCTTTCATGCCAATCCCTTTTTAACTTTGACACCATCTTTTTCAACAAGTTGCACAAAGTCTTATTGAAGGTTTCTGCAAGACCGTTAGCCAGAGAATGGTACATTGAGGATTTCTTTTACTTGAAGTCAAACCTTTGGCATAATTTGTCAATGGTGTTGTTGACGAATAGCTTCTCATTTTCGGTGATGATGTACCAAGGAACTCCATACCCATAGATAATGTTGACACAGATTAAGTCAGCAACATTTTCCCTTTTCACTTTTCTAAGAGGGATCGCCTCTACCCATTTGGAGAAGCAGACAGTAGCAGCCAGGATGTAGAGGTGACCAGCAAATGACTTTGTTATGGGTCCGACGACATCCAATCCCTAAGTATCAAACGGCCATGAAGCTACTGTTGGGTGTAATGGCTTGTGCTGTTGATGAATGAAGTTTGCATGGTACTAACATGCTTGGCACATTTGGGTGAACTCTATGCAATTTTTCACCATTGTTGGTTAGTAGTATCCTATTCTTTTGATTTGGAAGCGAATTTTTGCTTGGGATTGATGGACATCACAAATCCCAGAGTATGCTTCCTCCATGGCTTGAATGGTTTCGTCGTTGCCCAAGCAGCATAGGAATACTCCATCAAATGAGTGTCTGTACAAGATGCCCTTAAAGTAGATAAAGCGAGCCACTCGATGTTGAACGTCAACCTTTTGACATGGATTATCTGGCAATTTTTCATATTTCAAGTAGTCTACAAATGGTTGACACTAGTCTTCTTTTTCCACGTCGAGAACTTCTACAGAGAAATTTTCTTCCTCCTCCTCATCCTTAAGTGTTGGTAGCACTACCTATTTTTTGCATATGAGTACATGATGCTCAGCGTCGGGCAAGGACAGAGCAGAGGCAAGTTTAGCCAATGCATCCGCTTGCTTGTTTTTGCTTCTCGGCGCATGCTCAATTGTGACAACTCCAAGCCAACCCATAAGCATATTGGCGTAGTTATAATATAGAAACAACTCAGGCTTCTTGATTTCATATTCTCATTGCAATTGATTGATCACCAACTTGAAATCACCACAGATTTCGAGGTAGAGTTGTTTGATATCTATGGCTATCTTGAGTCCAATAACCAGTGCTTGGTACTCAACCACATTGTTGGAGCAGTTTTCTGTGAGGGTGAACGAGTGAGGTAGGATTTCACCTTCAAATGTTACGAACACCACTCTAGCACCGGCTCCTTCTTTATGGAAAATTCCATCAAAATACATCTTTCATGGAAGAGTGATTTCAACCATCAAGGCATTTGTGTCAGGCAGGTCATCAGGAAGGTCCCACTCAGTTGGGATAGGATAGTCTTCCAAAAAGTTGGCCAACACTTGTCTCTTTACGGCCTTTTGTGGCATATATATGATTTCAAAGTGTTAAAATTGAAGGTACTATCTTGCAAGTCTGTTGGAAAGAACTGGTCTTGTCATGATGTACTTTAGTGGATTGGCTTTGGACACTAAACGGACTGTATAATCTTGAAAGTAATGCCTTAACTTTTGAATGGCGAAAACAAGTGCCAAACAATTTTTCTCAATCGGTGAGTATTTTACCTCGTTTGGTGTCATCGTCTTACTTAGATAGTAAAGGGCACCCTCCTTCTTTTCATCATTTTCTTGGGTCAATAGCGCACCCATTGAGCATTCTTACGTAGTGATGTATAGGATCAAAGGGCGACCGAGCAATGGAGCTATCAACACTCCGGGACTTGTCAAGTAGGACTTGATATTTTCAAGGGCCTTTCTACAGTATTCATCCCATTCGAACGAAACGCCCTTTTTCATAATTCTGCTGAATGGTTGACAGCAACCTGTGAGATTTGAGATGAACCTCCAAATATATGCTAAGGTTCCTCACAAGCTTTTGAGCTCGTGTATATTTCGAGGCTCTGACATCTTCAAGATGGCATCAATCTTTGCCTGCTCAATCTCGATGCCTTGATGGTGGATGATGAAGCATAAAAACTTGCCAAAAGCAACCCTGGAGGCGCATTTCAACAGGTTCATCTTCAGCTGGTATCATCTAAGGCATTCGAAGACTTTCTTGAAATCATCTAAATGGTCTACCTTCTTCTTTAATTGGACCACAAGATCGTCAACGTAACATTCGACATTCTTGTAGAGCATAGCACCAAAGATCTTCTACATGACCCTCTGGTACGTGGCTCCTGCAATTTTTGAGGTTAAAAGGCATCACCTTGTAGCAATATAAGCCCTTAGGAGTACGAAAGGCCGTTAATTCTTCATCTTCTAGTGCCATGCGAATTTGATTGTACCCGAACGATCCATCCATGAATGAGAGAGTCTCGTGTCCTATGGTAACATCGATCATGAGCTCAGTGATGGATAGAGGGAAGTTATCTTTTGGGCATGCCTCGTTGAAATCTCTGAAGTCAACCACACACCCTAATTTGTCCGTTCTTTTTACTGTCTGGGACATTGCTGGAGATCCATGTGGGGTATTTAACTTCCTGGATGAATCTGAACTTGGTCAGTTTGTTGACATCTGCTTCAATTTGGGGAAGCAATTTTAGTCAGAACCAACATTGTGCTTGTTTAACGAGCTGAGTTCCTCTCTTTACGGACACATGATGTATGGCAACCTTTAGGTCTAGGCCTGACATTTCCTTTTATGACCAAGCAAACACATCCCTGAACTCTTTCAGGAGCTCCATGTACATGTTAGCCTCTTCGTCTGTCAGCAAGGTACTAACATAAATGGGTCGAAGATTGCTGCTATCTCTCAGGTCTAATTCTTTTAATTCATCTACTGTAGACTTAGTTCCTACCTCTATCTTGAGTGGTGCAACTTCAACATCTTCCTCGATGGCTTGTTCTTCTTTATAAAGCATAATGTGGTTAGACAAACTCGCACTTTCCTTATTATCATCCTCTGCCACTTGAGTTTTAGTGAAGACGATTGTTTGGAATTTAGCTTTAAGGACTCTGTCACAGGATACCATAAAATCCATTTGTCGCCGCATGCCAGAAGGGATCAAGCTTAGAAGCTTTTCATCCTACTTTGGCACCTTGCTAATGCCCCCCCCCCTCTTACCTTCCAGCACTTTTGTCTCTTGGGTGGACCAAGTCTTTCGAAGATCGTTACTCGTGCTAGCTTGTCCTCAATCTTTGAAGGACAATCCCTATCAGTGATACTGTTAGCGATAGCCCTTCCTATATCAATGCAAACAGAGCCTTTCGAATGTTCATACCCAAGCCCTGCTCGTAAATTTTGACTTGGGGATTTTTGAGGAAGCTTTTCCAATGGTAACTACTCCTGTGGGTTGTATCTAACCTTGATGAGGAGTTTGTATGCCTTGGGACCGAAGCCTTTTGCAGTCCTTAACTCCCGAGCCTCTTGGCATTTCTCTATAGTTTCTTTGGACTGTGGGGTAGGTGCTTCGTTGTTAATTTGGGTCAGCAGTAGCATTAGACCTTCAAGAGCACCGTCAATCATCAAGCTTTTGCTTTGGCAGCTTTTGGGATATGCCTTGTCGATCTCATCTTTCTTTACCGAACCATCTTCTTGTTTTTCTTAGTTTTGGGAGCTGCTAGTTTCAGGAGCTTTAACCTTATTCAAGTAATACTTAACATCGACGAAGTGGGATTCAGCCTCAATGAAGGCCTTGCAATCGCCTAGCACTTTCTTCACAGCACCGTTGTAGCAATACTTGAAACATTGATGCCAGATTTAGGGGATTACCCCATTCTGATATAGCCATAGCCGTCTAAGAAGTAAGTTGTATGACGTCTTAGCATTAATGACATGAAATAGGACAATTGACTCCATATCGTCTATGAGCAACTTCATTTTTATGGTGCCCAAAGCTCTTTGCTCCCATTAGTTGAATCCTTGAATCATTAGACGGCTATTTGAGAGCTCAACGATTGGGATCTCCAGCTCTCTTAGCGTCTTTAAGGGCAATATATTAACTGTAGAGCCGCTGTCAACCAGTATTCTGTTGACCCTTTGTTCGTGGACATAACCTGTAACAAACAATGGCCTGTTGTGGGGTTGAGACCTTAGCATCAAATCTTCGTCCGTGAAAATCATTGCAGCTATAAAGTCTTCAACGAGCTATTGACTTTTCTTTTGAAAGCAGCCAACTTCATTAGGAGATTTGCTTGATTAGTTACATCGTGCACGGTGGCCACATTGACTATCTTGTCAACCCCAGCTAGCACAAGCTTCTTATCTTAAAAACCTGCATGCATGGGAAGGTTTCTTTTAATTTTGCCTTCCAATTTCCACTATGGGGACCACCCTGCATATATAAGATTAAAAAGATAAGAAGTTGCATGGGATGCTTTTACTTGGGGCATGGGCACACCTTCAAAGCTGATGGGGCCAATCTTTGTGCTGCAAGAATGAGCTCACAAGTTGAATTTTGGAAAAAGACGGCCCTATCTAATGACCGTCACTTTGTGACCATCACTTCATGGATTTAAATTCTACTTGAGTAATTGGTGGGTGAATTAGAGGGTACTTGTTTTTTGGAAAACATATCTTATGTACCTTTTTGTATAATAATACACAAGTTTCAAAATATATTTTATGTATAGGACATGTACGCTCTTAATGAAACTAGGGTGAAGTATTCACGGACCTACACATATTTATGTACATAAGTGAGTTTAATATTATATATTTATCTAAAATCTTAAAATGATAAATTATAGGTCAAGTATTTATTTATATACATATCACTTTTCTCATCTTTCACTATTGTGAGTCAATTGACCCTTTCTTTTAACTCACATGTACTTCCAACAACCTATGCCAATTGTAGAAATCAAATATATAAACATATTTTGTGTGTGTGTATTACTTTAATTAAACCAAACCCCTAGGCTAATTATATCCATCCACCAAAATATTTGAACTGGCTATGTGCACAAGCACAACCATACTTAGTCCCCGCTTACAGCAAGATCAGCAACGAATTATGAGTCTCGTGCGCCAGATGAAAACAAGTAGAGCTACCTACAGCTGTACAGCAGTGTTGTGTGTGTACCTACATGATTAAACAAACGTCTGATTACGATGGTTCAATTGGAAGAAATGAGTACATTTCTGGGTTCCACCACACGTGCATGCGGCCCGCGGGTTAATGCTTTGGACTCAACTGCTCCATGTATATGTTTGTGTCCTTCCCAAACAGTGTCTGTGAACTTGTTTTGTGTGCATAATATCAATGTTGCATATTCAGAGCCCCGGCAGCGGATGAAATCCTGGGACTTGACGGGACTGTCGTGCCAACCTGCAGCGCCACCACGTGAACATCACGAGGGACTGCTGCACGCACTGTTTGAGTCTCTTCAACTGTCGCAGTTCTTCCGGGGACTCTCCCTGCGTATTAAGTGTTCCCTTTTCGATCTTTAACGGGACATGAATTGGCCTTGTGGTCTTGGATTTTCAGATTCTTCAATGAATTCATCGAAGAATCACTAACTAAAGTTCGATCAATCATACACACGTACGGCAACCATTTGCCCATGGTGCATATATAAATGTTGTACTGTGTTAATTAGTTTCAAGTCGTGAAGTACTTCCAAATTATGCACATCAATGATCCGTAAATTGCAAAGACTCGGTTGCAACATATTCCATAGCGCAAATCATAGCCTACGTTTATTTTGCTTTACACCCAAAACATACATATAATTCAATTATTACACTTTTTAAATTTTATCTCTTCCTCTTTTTTACTTTTACATAATTTTTTTTAATCATAATACACTTAAAAACCAAAACAAACATACCCTTAATTTATATGTGTATAGCATGTGTAATTAAGTGAATGCAGCACCTATTATTTTCAATTATTTATAAGGATATAGATTGCTCAAATTGAATATAAACAATTCGTGTTTTCCACAGGTTAAGCAAACATTATTTAAAAGCGGAACATAAATAAGCACGTATTTAGGTGTTTTAGCAAATTATTTAGGATTTTTTTTATTTGCGAAAAAGAGATTCATATAGAATTCTCCAATATTTGTGTTTGTCTCCTTGCTCACGCGCGTGTATGCTCCTAATATCTAATACGATTTTTCATTATATAAAGTAGAGCTCCACAATTATTTTTATTTTAAATTATTTATTTTTAGTCCTTAAATTTTATTTAATTTTTTAATTATTTGTACAATTATGTCTTCTCTTAATTTTTTTCTCATTCCAAATTATTTTGATCTTTTTTATTTTCTTATTTTAAAACAGTTTTTTTAAATTTTAAGCATATCTCACTATATATTAAACAAATAAGTAAATTTAGTTGTGCAATTTATAATCACTTAAATACCCATAATTCTTTTTTTTATTATTTTTTCACTCTTCTCTTTAAATTTTCATCCATTTTTATCCACTCGCTAATTTGAATTTATTTTATTTTTTATTTTTCTTATATTAAAGTTAAAAACATGATTTTAGTTAGAGATAGAACACTACATTACTACAGTATATTCATTTAAGCAAATTTTATTTTTATCTTTTTTTTCTTATATATTATTTAACATATTTCAATTCGGTGATCTTTATTTTTTTCATTTTTCAATTCTTCTAAAAATATTATAATCTGTAAAAAAAAAATTACACATGCATCGAGAATAACACTATTCCTAATTCAAATAAAGTTTGTTCTGTGAAATTGATGTTATAAATTGTATAATCTCGTCTCTTTGAAAATTAAATTAGCAATTAGTAGTTCTTGAATGTGAGATTAGATGACAATTTTGTGTAACGTACATTTCATTTTGAGAGATATGGTTGAAAAACCTTGAAAGTAGATAGTTAAGGTTATGTTTATTTTGATTTTTTGATATGTATTTTTAAGCTTTTTTTTTTTTAAATGTGTAAAAGTAAGAAAGTGATATAAATAAATTTAAAAAATATAATGATTGGAGTGTGTATTCTTGAATTTGAAAAAATGGAAAAAAAATATAGCCTAAAGTTTTGATACTGTTGAATGAATTTTATTGGAAAAATACAATGATAATATTTTCATATGAAAATATTGATATTATTCTCTGAAGTGAGAATTGATTATATAAGCTTTTAATATTGCTGTTGAAATGGAACATTGACAGCGAAGCGAACGTGTATGTAATTTAAAATTTTAAAATAAAATAATTGTAGAGACAGAAAAAAAAATAATTAGATCGATTATTTTCTGAAAAATGTTTCTCAAACAAAAATATTAAAAATTGTTTTGGGAAATGATTGTGGACGATGGGTCGCGCGAGAGGCATTTAGCAACTGGGCAGATTTTCTAAGGGCAGGTTCAATTTTGTCAACTCGTTACTCGAGGCAACTACCATTTCTGTCCGATATATCCATGACCTGTTGTTTACGGAAACAATCGTGTCGGCACAAGGAAGGCATATTTCTTTCGAGGAAGCATATTCCTTTTGAGGGCCGAGTCAAAGAGGCGCGGGCTATGCATGGACGGATATAAATTTTATGGCTCTTTTAGGGTTTGGCGGGATAAGTAGCATATTTAATTATAATATTTTAATAATATAATAATTTTAATGTATTTAAATATGTGTGTGTGCATGTATAAAATAGCGATGAAATGATGCGATGTTATATATATATATATATATATATATATTTAATTATTAATTTTTAAAATATATATATGTAAATATATTTAAATACATATTGAATTGATTGTATTTAAATTTAATAATTTAAAAATAATTAATTAATTTTGTATTAAAAAAATTTAAATTTAAATTTAAATAAAATTTTTATTAAATAATATATTTAATTGTGTGAAGTTTATTGAGATGTTGAGAGTTTGAAAGTGGCAAAACAAGCATAGCCTATATCTTTTCATTTGGCCAATATCACACACACCCTACAAATTTACTGTTTATTAAAAAAATATTTTTGTTATTTTTACATCATTTTTAAAATTCCGTATTAGTTTTTGTACCAGTTTTCGTTATGGTAACTGGTAAATTCACAGTTTCAAACAAAATTTCAGAATTTAACTCAGTGTGAGGATGACTAATTACAACGACACTTAAACTAAGCCAGTATATATCAAGGGGAAGGGCTTTTTTGCTAATTCCTACTGGAACGCACGTGCCGCAATTGACCGTATTTTAATTTTAAAACGAACCATTCATTTAAAAAAAAAACTAAGGATCATGGCCTTCATTGTGCAGAGGGAACCCCCCTCATGCACAAGTAAGTACTTACGCACAATGCACTGATTCCTGTCCTAATAAAAGTACTTGAGCACAATCCCACTGGTTCTTTAAAACTATGTTCATACTGAATATGATAATTTGGTTGAGGAGACAACCAGGGTTCAACAGTCAACGTTCACACGGTAACCTTGAATTTCTGTTGTTACATTCAATCAAAAGGGGACAACATCAGTAAAGTCAATGTTAATGTGAGGGACACAGTGACAAAGAGGAAGGTCAGTCGAAAGCACAAACACAGGCCTCATTAACGCAACCCCACGCATTTACATGCCTGATCGTATCGCTGCCCCACTTTTGCCCGACCCCTCTTCAATGCCGCCCCTCGCCTTACCCCTTCCAGACCCGACAATCTTTCTTCTCTTCTTTCTTTTCCACTTCAATGCTCTCTTTCTTCGAATTCACCCCTCTCAGTTCATTTTTATATTAAATAAATATATTATAAAAATAACGATCCAACTCTATTATATATGTGTATAGCCGACTAACATTGGACAACCTTCAGACTACAGTTACCTGCTTCTTTTGAAATTTATAATCAAGTCTCGTCTCTTGCTTTTTATAATTCAATTCCCACCTCGTGCTTTCATATATCTTCGTACATAGTATAGTCATAATTCTTGGTTCCTTTGGTAAGAACACAAGAAATATCGAGCACTTATGGAACTTGAACTAGGCCTCGCTCCTCCGAGCAACAACCCCTTGAGGGTTTATCGGGAGTTGGATTTGAATAATAGCATTAACAATGGGATGGATCAAATGGAAAAGAGCATGGCAGGTAAGGATTACCATCAGAAGCCGCGAGGTGGTAATAATTTTCCAATTGGGGATCACCATGGAGGTGATACTGAAGTTGAAAGCAAGGCTTCAAATTTGTCTTTACTCCTATGGAGTGGCCAACCGGATGAAGATCGCCCACAAAAATGGAGAAGGCTTCGCAAGTAAGACCCAAGCCACTGATTATTATTTTTTTTATAGTCAATTTTTCGCTATATTTTGCTACTTTACCTTCATTAGATATATGATGATCTGTAATTAATTACGAGTGTTTATATATATTGACAGAAGGGACATTAATAGCGAGGAAGAAAATCAAGAAATAGAGGGATGGCCTCCCATCAATTCACTGAGGAAGGAGGTGGCCCACGTCACCAGTGACGGCGGTTTGATGGGCAACCGGGGTGGTGTTGGAGTGAGAGACTTCATGTACGTGAAGGTGAAGATGGAGGGTGTGGCCATTGGAAGAAAAATTGATCTCGGCCTTCATGATTCTTACCAATCCTTGACAAACGCCCTGATCGGCATGTTTACTAAATGTATTCAGATTGTTCTTTTTTTCCTTTTCCCCTTTGGTTGTTTGTTGTAAACTTGTTATTATTCTTTTGAGGCAGGGCTGACGTAAGCATGAAATGTTGCAGGCAGTGAAATTAGCGCCGACTGTACAATCTTGTACCAAGACAGGGAAGGAGATTGGATGCTACTTGGGGATGTCCCGTGGGAGTAAGTGTCTGTAAATATATTTAGGCATGACTAAAATCTTGTATAACCGCGATCATCGATCTAATTAATATTCCACTGCACGCAATGATTCTGCGCAGAATGTTCATTAAATCCGTACAGCGCATGGAGATACAAAGGAATCACAACGAACGGGTTTTCCGACTGTTGTCGCGTGAGATACTGCGGAAGTTCCGAGTGGAGAAATTGTATCCAATATGACACTCGGGTGCATGTATAGCAGTAGAAAAAAGATTTTACTGAAGATAGAGCAGAGAAGGTGAGGAGACTGCAATCTACCCGTGTAATAGTTCGATCGGTACATAGTTACTACACACCGAAAACGAACGTGCAGGATAACGCGCTGAATCGTTTTTTCCCGTTCGGTGGCCAACCTTTCAAACAGACACAATGATCAAGTCGACGCTGGATTTGTCAAAGCAACCGACCAATTTCAAACTTGATGCTACAAATTAACCAGCTGAGCGGACACCAAAGGCCGTGGCCACGACAACGACAAGGTCGGCCTTTTTTGGGCCTAGTCCTCGTAGGATGGCATTGGCTATACGTAAATTGTATATTGGGATGATTCCAATCTCATAGCAATTGTGTTCCAAGAACCAAACTTGCCTCTGCGTTTTCCTTGTTTATTTCATGTTAGAAATTCCGGATAGGCGCCATGTGAGTTTTTACTCTTAGTGAAACGACCCAATAATATAATGAGCAGCCATAAATGAAATGGCAACGGTCGGCAGGTTGTTAATAATCAACAAACATAAGAAATCCATCAATTACAGACATATAAAATTACTGAGCAATTTTTTTCAATAAAAAATGGTACGAAATTAAATTTTGTCATATTTTTGAATCAATTTAGAGATGTGATTGGTGGGTTTTGAGACATTCTAACCCACGCGAAGGAACATTTAGTCTCAGGTCCAGCCAAGGACACTATATAATAAGGGGATGAAATTTATACTTTAAAATTGCAACTCTGATTATTTTAATTTAAATAATGACTTGGTCTTTATTTGTTTATTAATTTGTCCATCTTCTATGCTCGTAGACTAGTCTAAGATTTCCCACCAGAGCATTATCATATTTTTCAAATTAATGCGCTGTCTACACCTGGTTTTGAATTTTGTTGTTTGTAGTTATTGCTTGAGAAAGAAAGGAACAATATGATCCTCACCACGTAAAAAATATGGTTAGCCGGCACCGGATATTCTTTCTAAAGCATCCACAATTTCCCAATTTACCGTTCAACATCAGATGTCTCATCTCCTGACAAAAATACAGTGCCCTAATCATATCTTATCTCAACAATTAACAGAAACATTCCTCTGTTCGTTGCATCATGTCCCTTGATTTTTATTCAGTCAGGAGACTGCAGAAATTTAACAGCTGCTTGGGAACAGAGTTGATTGACAAACCGTGGTGGGCGACACCGTGATAGTTCCGTCAAAGAAAGCCAAAAGACTGTATTTGTAGCTTTTGGAGTCTTATTCTATACCTGCCATGATATATCAGGGTCAAGTAGGCTTAAGAAATTCGATTGTCTAGCCTTATGCTTTTGTTGTTTTCCAAAATACCCAAACATCCCCCAGTTCTTAGCAGGCCAATTAAGAACTTCACAGCTTTCAGTTGGAGATAGAGTGTGTGTCTGTGTGCTTTGATCAGGAGATGGGGCTTTTGAGCTTTGCTTTCCTTGCACTTTGGATGCTTGAAATTGTAGCTGCGCAACCCAAAACTGAACCCCTTGAAGGTGTTTTGTCGTTGAGCCTCTTTGCCTGGATTCTGTATTGGGGTGTTCTATTTCTTATTCATTTATTTACTTTTGATTATTTTCTAATCGCCAGTGGATGCTATCAACAAGATAATCGACCATTGGAATCTAAGAAGGAAACTGAATGTAACTGATGATCCCTGCATCAAAAGTGCTACCTGGGCTCCCGACACCGCCAATCCAAGAATTGGTTGTGACTGTTCAGACACTGTGTGCCACATAACCCACTTGTTAGTTACTTTTTCAACCTTGAATTTATACAGGTTTCTTGAATCTGGGTATTTTTTTCAGCTATCTAATAGTGCTGATCAATTAACATATGATTCAGGAAAATATATGCTTTGGACATCTCTGGTGAAATTCCTAAGCAATTGTTTTTGCTGACTGAATTGACGGACTTGTAAGTAATACATGGTTCTTTAAGCATTTTCTCATGTTCCTTCGCCCAGCTGGTTGATGTCATAATGCAATTCTATGTTGAAGGAATTTGAACCAGAATGTGTTGAATGGATCCATCCCACAAGCTATTGGGCAGTTGTCGAAAATGGAATACTTGTTTGTATCATTCAAAATCTCACAAATTAATATTACGGAGTTCTTGACTTCGCAAATGGATTTTGTTCAATGTGGTCTTTTCTAAGGCAGCAATTTTTTTTGTTGAGGAATTGAAAATGCAGGGCTCTTGGCATTAACAACTTCACAGGTCCAGTGCCTGCTGAGCTCGGTAAACTGACCAAGTTGATCTCCTTGTAAGCAATTAGCTAATATCTTGATTTTGTTCTGCTACTGAGCTATCCTGGTCCTGTTGCTTCCGATGTTACCATCGCGTAATTCATTCTTTCTGTTTTTGCTCCTCCACAATACAGAAGTTTTAGCTCAAACAATTTGCTAGGAAAATTGCCAGCTAGCCTAGGAAACTTAACCTCGTTACAGCAGATGTAAGTACTTATTGTCTTACTCATATTTTTGTTTTCATTTAAATAAGTAAAGAAGACTTGAGTAATGAATAAAAGTGAAGAGTATCTTACTTGCTGCATTATATTCTGTTCAAGTCTCTTTTGACCTTTCAGGTATATTGATAGCAGTGGAGTGAGTGGACCAATTCCACAAGAACTATCAAATTTGAAATCTCTCCACACACTGTATGTCTATGTGCTTTTCTAAATCCAGCTTATAATTATCTTTGTGTGCACGAAAATCATGCCTGATTCAGATAAATTGACAAGAATAATGTTTCAGATGGGCATCTGATAATCGTTTCACTGGAGAGATTCCTGAATTCTTGGGAACTCTAACTGATCTCAAAGTCCTGTATGCGCAAACTTTCTTTTTAATATATTCAAGCATATGATTATTAGTTTTGTGGAACCTTCATTTTTTCAATATTTTTTTCCTTGTCAATAGGAGGCTGGAAGGGACTGCTCTTGATGGCCCAATTCCTAGCAGCTTTGGAGCTCTAACCAAACTAGAAGACTTGTAGGATTACCACATGCTTCAGCTAGATAGTGAATTTTTCTGTGGTTATAAAAATCAGTAGAATATCATATACCATTAACAACATTATGAATATCTCTTTTGTTGATTCAACATCAAAATATACCATTAATGTCTAACTTCCAATTGGAGTTTTGCATCAGCCTTTTTATTCACGTTTATTTTCTAAACTTTTAGGAGAATTGGTGATCTTGGCCCAAGTGATGGTACTCTGGATTTCTTAGAAAATTTAACGAGTCTCTCCATATTGTAAGATCTTGATCACTAGGAACTACTCCTTATCTTGATCAGCATCTGATTTTTCTATCAGACATTGATATTCTTACACTGTACTTCCAAGAGCAGATCATTGAGAAACTGTCAAATTACTGGCAAAATTCCAGATCAAATTAGCACTTTCCCCAACCTGAAAATCTTGTAAGTTTAAATGTTCTCAAGCTCCGAGTTCCCATTGACCTTTTATCCTTTTTTTTTTTTTTTTTTGCTTCTGTTTGATCAATTCAGTACTTTATTGACACTATTCCTATAGTTCTTGTGTTTATGTATACTGCTTTTCGGAAGTTTATTTATGCTGCAACGGTTTAACCATGACAGAGACTTGAGCTTTAACAAGTTGACAGGTCAAATTCCAGTTTCATTCAAAAAATTTTCTTCACTACAATATCTGTAAGTGAACCCTTCACTCATCTTCCTTTCCATAATGTACCACATGATAATTGAAGCATGTTAAAACATGTATGCATCTGAACATTGTATCTCGGTCTTGCTTCTAGATATCTTGGAAGCAATAACCTGAGTGGGGATCTACCTACTGACTTTATAAGTTCTGCACTTGTTGCCTTGTAAGCCGCAAAATTTTGATATGGTTTTGCAATGAAGTAGAATGCGTAACAATCACGAACTCATTCCCTTTCTTGAGCTGCTTGAGTTGCAAACATTGACTTCAAATTTGCACTTTACGTAGAGACGTCTCCTTCAATCCTCTGACTGGGAATGTCGCTCTGGATCGGGAAGATCTATCAATGTAAGTCAACTTCATTTATGCATATCGTGGACGTGGAATTTCTGCAGCCTTTCATCAATGACCTTCAACATCTTCTTTCAATGCAGAAATATAGTTGGGACTTCCATTAATAATGTCAATCCGAACAACGTGTAAGTTAGCCTTAACATCTAGAGTCCTAGCTGTGTTTGCTGTCGAATTTCTGGCTACAGTTACATTACCAAATATAGGTTGATTCATAGGGGTTTTAATGTGACCATTAAACGATTCAGGACTATGTAGGATATTTACAATGTGTGTATACCTTGGAAACAATTTATTGGTTAACATTACTTGTCAATAACGCAGGAAGGCATCTGCTAGGTTGCGTTGCCTTGAGGGCAACACCAAGTGCAGAATTAAAGATCCATCCGGTATGTACAGTTTCTTGCTAACGACAAACAGTATATAAATGGGTGGTACAGAAGACCTGAGGTTGATGCAGGGAATACGAAAACATGAAATTATTAGTCCTTGTGCTTGTGCTCATTGTAGACGCTTATGCATTGAAAGATTCTCTTGCAGCTTCGTTCTCTATCAACAGCGGAGGCTCAGAACAAGTGTCTGCAGATGGAGTTAAATTTGGTGATGATTCGGAAACGGTAGGAGCTGCTTCGTTGTACACAAGCCCCAACAATCAGTGGGCAGTTAGCAGCTCTGGAATTTTCATTTCCAACCCCAAGGGACCTCGGTACAAAGCTCAGACCGAATCTCAGATCACAAACACTTTGGATTCTGAACTGTATAAAACGGCTAGGATATCACCGAGCTCGTTAAGGTACTACGGCCTCGGGTTGGCAAATGGAGTGTATCAGATTGAGCTTCACTTTGCTGAGATAGAGATGGATGATTCTCAAACATGGAAAGGTCTAGGACGACGGTTGTTTGACGTCTACATTCAGGTACTTTTATGTTTTTAATTGATCCGTTTCTGTAGAAAAGAAAAATGATAACTCATTTGTCACCAAAACCTAATCCATGAAGGGTGAAAGAGTTGTGCAAGATTTCAGCATACTAAATGCAGCTAGAGGATCCAAGCGAGCCCTGATCAGGACATTTGAGGCAAACGTGACCAACATGGTGATGGACATTCATCTCACGTGGGCTGGGAAGGGGACCTGCTGCATCCCACTCCAAAGTACATATGGCCCCTTGGTCTCCGCCATTCACGTCTCTCAAGGTTCTTGGAACCATTTACTTGTATTTCTTTGCGTTTTTGTCCCCAGCGCGAAACTGATTTCAACAACCTCGTGCAGTGTCCGAGTTCAAGGGCTCGTCCGAGAGCAACAAGAAGAGCATGGGAAGGATTCTGGGGATCGCCATTGGATGCGCGGCAGGATTAACGATAGTGTGTTCTGTGTTGCACCTCTGGCGGGCGAAGAAAGAGCCTGGCCACAGGAGAGTCCACACGGAATCTCCCAGGGGAGATAAATAGCATTTTTTGTTTCGTCGATGTGGTTTGCACGCAAAATGAGCAACACCACGTTTGTGTCTCTGTGTCTGAGCAGACGCACAGGTGCTCTCTCTGTACTCTGTCACTCTAGTTTTTGAATGAGGCCGTGAAGAACTAACTAGCTGCAACATTTGGGCCTCGCCATATTTGAAGCAATGTAAGTGTTTTTTTTTTTTCTTTCTCTTTTATTTACCAGCAGAATATTGCGGGAGGTGTTTGGAAAAGAAGTTGAATTTTAGAAAATAAAGGAATATATTAAAGAGAAGCAGGTGAAATGATGTGACGGATTACGACTTGTGTTGTTATTGGGGGGACAGCGAGTTTTTATGTTTTCTAGGATCACGGCTTTGCTTTTGGTGTGCAAGGCTAGGTTCGTTTTATAATTTTCTATTTAATTATTATATTTTTTTCAAAAAAAAAATTATATTTTTACACAATTTTTCGAAACACAGACACTTACAAATACCCGTTCAAATGTTACCTCACTTGATAATGACTGATACCCTCGGAGCCTTAGGTTAATTAATGAAGAACACAATTAGGCGTGATTCTGTGGACAAATTGTCAACGTGATATGATTCAAGGGAAAACATAGTCAAGCGAGCAAACCTCCAGCACAAATAAAAACTGTAATAAATAATAATTATTCAAGTCAAAAGGTCAAAGTCTTTGATGGTGATTACAAGTACATCCTGGAGACAGCTGGCAGCTTGGCTGAGCATCATTGGTTGAAACCGCCCCTCCGTGGCCCCATCACATCATTTATTCATTGCTCACCTTCCCAAATATCTTTCACGTCACCGTTGAAGAACATGTCAAAATTTTCATCTATATAACAATGCCCACTCGTAGAGTGTGTTAAAATTAAATAACAAAGAAATCATTTATTAAGATAATAAAATTTTAAAAGTAATTTGTAATAAATAATATATAAATATTGAACTTAATTAATTCAAATTTTCGTGTAAATATAAAAATCACATCATAATTTGTTTGTTAAAATACAAATACAAATACAAATGCAAAAATTACATAATAATTAACATTTTATTTTTATTATATGATACGTGTTTAATTATGTATGACAATGATAAGGAATGTTAATGATTTATGAGAATGAATTAGCATAAAATTTTAAAATATAAATTATTGATTCTCAATTTAAGTTTAAAAAGAAAATGTGACGAGTGAGTTGGTATTAGTTAATTAATTGAGATAACAGAAATATAATTAATAAAATATTAAAAGACTAGCATAGTTATTATGGGATCAAAATAGTTATAAAAAAAATAATTTAGAAAACTGGTCCAAAAACCAATAATGAGTTTAGCAATAATACGGTACCATAGATAATAAGCTTCTGGCACTGATTCGTACCCCAGAAATCCATCAGCCAAACATTGTCACCGACAAAAACCACCCTCCCACCAAACATCGGCTTAAGGATAAAATCTAAGACCAGTTAATCCACTTCAGGCAAAAGGTAGGCACAGTTCATTCATACATTTTCCATAAAAAAGGTCAAAAAGTATTTAAGATAGTTGGAGGACTGAAAGGAGGAGAAAAACACGTACGTGGACTGGTCGTACAAACAACAATGCCCACCAAAAATACCCACCACACCATTTCCAAAGATAAGAAGGAAGTCAAACCGTGAATAAGCAGGGCAATTGGATCCGCCGTTGACCAATGATGACAACCGTCGACAAAAGCAAAGGACTGACACTACACTGTGTAAGGTCCCCATCAGAAATATGTTTTCCATGTGATTATCAATCATTCTAAGAAGCTTCAATGGTTCCATAGCTGGACAATGTGGTTAGCATACGATTTAGCACTGCGCGCTAAACTGATTTTGACGACAAAAGCCACAAAGGGGCACTCCCACGAGTCATCACCCTCTCAAATAATTGGCGATGTTGCATATACAAAGGATAGTAACATTCAACAGAAAAAAAAACATAATAATAATCCTATTGGAAAGCTGCATGGTTAACTATTTTGGCAATGCCACTTCTACCTAACTCGGGGTTTTCGCTGATCTTCATTGACTAATAAGATATCTTACTATATCACTGTCGATTGAAAAATCAGATCAAAATCAGTATTATCCAGCCATGAAGAACTTAGGGAATGATCCAATTTTCATCTTGAACAAGGTCACGCTCACAATCATCATCCACAACTCTTATGAAAATCTCACTCCTACATTGCCCAAAACTTGCTTAACCTCAAGGACATAAATCTCCGATTCATTCAATAGCAGAAGAAACAAAATTCATGCACTAACAATAACTTAAGCTGCAGAAAAAGTCATAAAAACAATTGAGAGAACACCCTACGGAAAAAAAGAGCAATTTTTATCGTTCTTAAATAAACAAGCACCATATTAACAAAAAAAGTGCCACAGAATTCAAAACACTATTACAAAACAGAAAGAGACCTGATAAGAGGATTACAGAACACCCGGCATCAAACCACCCCCCACCCCAAAATCACTAATCTCTTCGGCTCAGTTTCTCTCTTTCTCACCGCATCTCATCCCCAAGTTCATGCACAATTGCAATCAGAATCACATAAGTTTCAGTAGAATACAAGAAACAAAATAATCTATCGTATAGAGAAATTTACCAAGAATCAGTAAGTAGTATAATAATACCCAGCGGGTGGCATTCCCACTCCATTTACTGGTGGCATTCCATTGGGCATCACAGGCTGCATGCCAGCGCTAATCTTAGCCAAATTAGCTTGGCCCTGCATGCCATCTCTTGAATACTGTTGCCATAATATCTGCTCCTGCACCAGCAAATGCTGCTTCTTTTCCATATCTGCCATCTGCACATACGAAGGTGGGGGAATACTTAAAGACGCGGCAAACGGATCTTGTCCAACAGTCTGCACTGTTCCATCAGGCGCAGGGAGTGCCAAAACAGGAGTTTTACTAGCTCCAAGGCCTGGCAACGCCACACTGCTGGCACTACCCCCACTTAACGGGGCAGTGCTCACATGCTGCCTAACCATTCCTTGATCATACAGGCCATTCAGGAGTAGAGGATCCAGTCCACCTCCCATTGCAGCCTTTTGCTTGGGCAAATGACTGGCAGACTCAACCAGAGCCAATTCCCAATCAGCCTTGCCGCTCTCTGCAGCTGGATTCTGCCACGCGGAAGTCACCCCTGGCTCCCCATTAGAAGGGAAAGCTTCCCAGGGGCCATTCCCGTTATTTGCCGCCGGTCCAGCAAACAACGCCAAAGCCAACTTGTTACCTTGATCATCGGCTGTCACTCCCTCATCCCTCAAATCCAGCAGATTCCCAGTCTCCTGAATGGCAGGCTTAGGAGGCTCAGGCTCAGCAGGTGGTGGGACAGAATAGTTCTCAGGAGGCGGTAACGCCTTTACCTCATTCATTTCTGGCACAGGCTCTTCCTTCTGAGGGGCTGACTCGGTCTCTACCTTTCTCTCAGGACTCTTTGTTGCCTTAGCCCTATCCCTCACAAACT
The DNA here is from genome assembly GCA_019155195.1 of Avicennia marina. Classification (NCBI taxonomy): domain Eukaryota; kingdom Viridiplantae; phylum Streptophyta; class Magnoliopsida; order Lamiales; family Acanthaceae; genus Avicennia; species Avicennia marina. The sequence goes on from CM032755.1 coordinate 220,620, forward strand.
CATCCAAAGTCTCCAACAATTTGCTAGTGATCTTCTGCACTTCTGGATACTCCGAAGACCTTGCCACACCTATATCCTTGCACCAGTCATAGAACCTCACCAGCTCATCTATTTGCTTTGCTGAGCTAGCATATGCATCAAAAGTTTTCACACAATCTTCATACTCCATATCAAAGAACTTATCCAGAAGAACAGCCAAAACCTCACACACATCAGCATACAACTTGAAACTGTCCTTCACAATTGCATACAGCGCCACCAGAATCATCCTCTCGTTCCTTGCCAAGCCTGTCGGCCAACATGACAAAAGCCGATCCAATAGCCTCTGCAAATGACCCATCCTCCCGAAAATCCTCTCTGGCTTCATTTCCCGGAGCGGAGTAACTTCTTTCCTCTCTAGTGTTGACTCTCTCACATCACCAGAAGACCTTGATATGGGCATTCCATGGTTTGACGACTCCTTGTAACCATAATCATACCCCCTGTTTGATCCAGGATAGTTATATCTATCCTCTCTATTCCCAAATTTATCAATTTCACCTTCATTTCCACTCTGCTTCCGCTCATAAACCATCAACTCGAGCCTCTGATCCAGGTACAATGCATAAGTCCTCACAAAGGCAGAATGGTCCCATGAATTCGAATGAGCCTCGTCGCGAAAATCAGACAAATTCAACAACCTAGCACCCCTCCTAGAAGCATGCATAAGTTCCTGATGAACAACAGCGTCTCCCTCATTGAGCAATCGGTGGATGAGTATCAAGCACTTGAGAGCCACAATCCAATCCCGGGTTTTTCCCATTCTTCTAGACACGGAAACAACACAGGCGCTAACATATCCACGGGAGCACGAGGTCAAATGAAGAATTTCCCTAATGTACTTCTCAGAAGCGGGGTCGTCGTCGTGGCTGGTGGCTTTGACTATGGCAACTTCCAGCTCCGGCGCCACGTTGCTCGCAACTTTTGCGATCCCAATGCTCGTTTGATCCTTCACGGCCCCAATAGCCTTGCGTATCGTGCTTGGCGCCATGGCTTGGGCTCCCTCTCCTTAATATCCTACACCAGAAATTCCAAAAACAAATAAACGTAAACGCATGGAATTTACCACTTTGTGTTAGTTTCACAGCTTATCAAGAAACCATGGCGAAAAAAAAGTCCAACTTGGACGGACAGATCGAAGCAAAAAGTAGTTCTTCTCTCACGAAAATAGCACAGACTAAACTCCTCTGATAAAATAAAACGATGAATAACAAACGGGGTTTTGGCATTTATTCACCTGCCAAATAGTCAATCACTTAGATCTGGCGCTGGCAACGGAATGTCAAACCGTCAGAAGAAAATATGCAGTCGGATCCCGGCCGCCTCCGACAAAGACAAACTTAAAAAGGAAAATGAACTCAACCTTTTTGAGCTGATAGTAAAGTGGTGGCAGAAACAATAAAGAAAATTGACAAATATTGCGTATGAGTGCCGGAGTTCGGAGGGGTGGGTGGCCGGGGGATTTTCTGGTGGATTCGGGAGAGAATAAGAGTGGTACGAAAACGGTATGGGAGAGGTAAAAAGATGGAGAGGAACTAAGAGGTGGATTTAAACGGAGATTGGGATCCGGGAGAATCTGGGCCGTTGGATTCGATTGATATTCAGGCGGGGGCCGTCGGAGTCGGAAGTCGGAAAGGAACGGTATTTTAAAGTGGGATGATGCCGTTTTTCGTTTTCTTACCACGGCCTATACGCTGTCTTGTATGTCCCCACTCCCAAGTCCCAATCCGATTTTCTTTGCCTGGCTTTCTGTCTTGCCTTTTAACCCGGGTTCACTTCGGCATGTTGACTTAAGATTAAGCCATAAATTAATCTTCTAAAATTAATTAAATAGTTACTTCCAAGTTATAAAAGCTTACTGCAACATATAGGTCCAGCATTAATTTATTAGAAGAACGTTAAATGAATAATTCAACCCAATAAAAATGATAAAATGATCCAAATGTATTGATTTATTTGATGCGTTCGTTATTAAATTATCTTATATTTTAATATATATATATATATTAATGAACACAATATAAATTATTTTATAATTAATTTATCATTCCAAATAATAATAATATTTAACATCTTAATCCTATCAATTTAAGTAACATAAGAGCTCCAGGCCTTGTTCATTTAATAAGATTGGGCTTAACAAATAATTTTAATCCAATGTACTTTTATAGTAACAAGTGCTCAAAGTAGAATATGAGCTCGTACACGGTCTAGTTTTAAATTGCCTAGTCAGCAAAACAATAATCCTGTTCATGAGGCTAGATAAAATAATTTATATTACTGGCCCATTTGATAACTTTTACAAACGATCATTTTGTGTCCATTATTAATTAAATTACCATTACAAATTTATGCACTTGAAATTAATAGGTTCAAATTATGTTTATAACTTAGCATTTGAGCTATGACTTACCCATTAACAATCAGTAAAAACTTTTGGTTTATCTATTGGAATTCTTTACTATGATTATTACTCATGATTTTTATATTATGTAAAATTAGATATAATTTTATGATGTTAAGAAGTGTGAAAAATGAATTAAATATAAGTACAATAATTTATTTTTGTTGGGTGAATATCAAATTAAATTGTATTATAGATATTATGACTTGATTTGTGTAGAGGGAGGGTAAATAAATAAATAAGTAAAAGAATTGATAGTTTTTTTTTTTTTTTTTAGTAAGGGTATTTTGAAAAAATAAAAGCAGTCGCGTTTGAATAATTAAGCTTATTGAGTATATTATTAAGTTATTTTATGTTTTAATTCATGTTAATAAACGAAATATTAAATTGTCCTAAGATTAATTTATTATTCAATACGATAATTAGATTTTCAATCCTATCATATAAAATGAATAAATTCCGAGAGGATAATTGGGCGGATTGCCTTGTCTAATGTGTTTGATAAAATTATTCATAATGCACTGCAGTTATATTATATCAGACTTCTAATGTGATAATAATTTATATATAATTATCTGCCCATCTTAATTCTTTAAAGTGCGTGTACCCTTAATTTATAATATAATAACCATCAGTCTCTTTTCTATATTTTTTGTTCCAAAATTGTGATTATGATGCTCTCGTTTTCTCTAAAGAAGAAAACAGAAAAGAAACCAAAAAAACTTTCTATTATATAAATGCCGAATAAATCCCAAAGTTAATAATATTAAAATGGAAGAGTATTTATCAAAATTTAAATTTCCTCAACCATCATGTACTTGATTGTTTGACCAAGTTTTTTTTTAAAAGTTTATAAACAGGGAGTTTATAACATAATTGCAAAACTTATAAGTTTATAAATTTAAACTAATAAAGTATTTAGATATAAATAATAAGATTGTCTTATATGATTGAGTTATAATTTTGTAATTGTAATTGATTATAATATTTTGTATGTTCTAATGATAAAAATAAAATATAATTTGAGAATATTAATATCATTTTTTAATATATAAAATGTTTAAAAACAAACTGAGAATATTTAATATTTTTTTATTCACATACGCTAATCACTTTTCACGTTCTAACTTAAGAACCCTCCTTTATAAAGAATTGGGTTCTAAACTAATGGGATATAGTCAAGAACGATCAACTTATTTCCAAAGAAAAGTTCTAAAACTCTCTCTCTCTCTCTCTCTCTCTCTCTTATCAAAAAGCTAGCAAATACCTATGACAAATTTATAAACTTTTGAGCATATTATAAAATGTTTTAAAAAATTTATAAACTCATTTTTCCAAACATAACAAAAATAAGAACGCACAGAATAGAGTATTGGGCTGATCCAAAAACTAGGAAACCAACTCGTTCTTCTCTCGGTGACAACGTATCCAATGACTATCCAGGAGTAGGGTTCCTCTTCATAATTGCTATTTCTTGTCGTTTGCGAATTACATCACTGCACTTGGAATCAAATAGCAAGAGAGAAAAGACAAAGAAAGCATGTTAGACCCATGAGGCTTTGGGCCGCCACCTCATTTCTCATTTTGCATTGCATGATTTATGATTATATGTGTAATGCCCGCTACCAATCTTTGAAGATTCGAGTCATCGGCCATTCACATACGTATAATGAGAGCACCCGATTTTTATTAGAAGAAGAAAACAAAGGAAGTTCAGAGACAATCGATTCTTCGATGGCATATGGACATGTATATATATTCACACGCACACAACAACAACATAGATTACGATAACCCCCACCTCCTGATGAGTCCGGCAGATAACATTCCTGTAGATTAATATGGTATACATGCATATTGACTAGGAAAGATATACTCTAACAATGGATTCGATTAGGGAGCGTGGTATATATGGTTAATTAATAGGTGGCCACTCATCCTTTGATAGAGATTGGGCTGGGGGGGATTGAGTCGACCCATGTGCATGGGTTGCATGCAGGTGCAGGGCTTTATTATATACATGTATGTATGTACATGGTGTGGGGTAAGGAGCTAATTATGGCGAAGGGTTATCTTTGGCCATGTATCTATCCTTTATTTTATTTTATTTATTTATGTGGTTTTTGTTGCTCGAGTGGGGATAAATGCAAGCATCGTCCTGGATCGCGAGTGTGATGGGGCCAAAGAAAAGCGTAAATTAATAATGTTCATCACCCTCAATTTATCGAGTAAAAGTGGCACTACACTACATGGATTTTCACTATTTCCTTCTACTGTGATTTTGTCTTTTTCCTAAATTAACTGCTGAGTCAACATATGGGTTTCCACTCCGTGGCCGAGGCTTCACGGAGCGTCGGCAAGGGATGGATTGTCTGCAGCCAACACCATTGTCTTCAGTGTTACACGAATCGTATTATTTGAGGTTAAAATGAAGATCAATACTCTGCAGAACTCAAAACATCTTCTTTTCTAGTTCTGGAAATTCATGCATGCGTTACAGCGACTAAGAAAGAAATAAAAAGGTGCCCACTAGATGGACGGTAGATTTCCCCAAAAAGAAAAATAATGAAAATAATATAAAATAATGTGTGATGCATATTCTTATACACATATACATTTGGGTTAATTTAAAAAGAGAAAAAAAAAAACATTATTAATAACACGTATGTTTTTCTATAATCAAGGTGGGGTACAAGGAAGCAGAAAATAGAAACTTTGAAAAATTATAGATTGTAGGTTTATATCTTTTTTACGTTTATCAAATATTTTAAAATTTTGAGAAAAAAAATTTCTAATAGGATGGAGTAGTTGTACAAAGCATCTGAAAGCCACTTAAAAGATCATGATTAAGGCTGTGTTCGATTACATTTTTTTTTTTAATAATAAAACACACACTTCAATCCTGATTTATTTTATTTCTTTCATACTCTTATTTTTATATAATTTAAAAAAAAACATTAAAAAACATAATATTTATAGTGTTCGAACCCTTTAGCGACTATTTTGGATGCACAAAATAGAAATACTTAAATATCCTTTCCTTTTAATAAAAAACATGAAATCAAAAAAGATAAAATGGTAGAAGCACACTTTCATGTCCTTTCGATATATCCTTTCCATCTAATCTCATTCTATACTGAGAAGAATTGTATGCCGTGTGAGAAATTGAAAGAAAATTCAAAATAATCCTCTGATATGCTTCGCTTATTTTTGCACACGGAATGAGCATACCTTGCGTACTAGTATAAAAATAACCTTCCAATATCTTTCCCAACCAAAATAATATATATTAATACTTTTGATTGCTTTTCTTTTTATTTTTATGTCATTTTTAGACTGTGTTTATTTTTGTTTTTTTTTCACATTTTTAGGTATGTTTTTTTAAAAAAAGTTGCATAAAAATAAGAGAAAAATAAATAGAATATTTAACAAATGAAATGATTATAATGTGGAATTTTTTATGTAAAAATAAAAACAAACATAACCTTAAGTTTTATTGCCCAACTTTCCTCCAAATAAAATTTGCATACAAGAAAAGCTTTACCTATTTCACTCTTAGGTATGTTTGGTCACGGTTAATAGCTTCATGACTGTAATATAACGGCATGAGGCGGGGGTTTTGGTCAGATTGCCCACCGACAGTGATAAATATCATCATCGTCATCGCCTGAGCTCCCCCCCCCCCCCCCCCACCCCACATGAATGTCCATTCCACACACACACCGGTGTGCGTGTGAGAGGGTGGCGCCTGGGGAGGGAGGGAGGTCTTCGCAGCACTGGGAAGCTGGCATGTGGCTTGAGTGGGGGACACGCCCAAAGCTTATTGCAGTTCCTTGAATAATTGATGGCCCCTGCACTAAAGTGACATATTTCCAATTTATGAATAAACTTTTTTCACTTACAAGCATTGAAAAGTATAATCCAAGCGGCCAAAGGGCCCAAAGCCTTCCCCATCAGCCCCTTTCTCTTTTCTTTTCCTATCGGGTTCGTACCCTCCCTCACTGTTGAAATACAGTGTTTCTCACCTAAATAGAGCATTTTCCTAGATGCAGACGCCATAAAAGCCTCCATCTACTCAAGAAAACAAATCAAGCGGCGAAAAACAGAGAGCCTTTTTACGTGGTTTTTTCCCTCGCCTGGAGCAAGAATAGTCTTTTATCTCACCTATGCTTTGTTCTTCAAGATGCCAAGACCAGGCCCAAGACCTTACGAGTGTGTCAGAAGAGCTTGGCACAGTGACAGACAACAACCCATCAGGGGTTCTCTTATTCAAGAAATTTTTAGGTTCACCATTTCTTTTCTTTTGTGTTTGTGTGTGTGTGTGATTCTTTATGTTCTTTTGCCTTTTTCTTAAAGGTATTCTGTAATGTTTGGTTAGGCTTGCGAATGAGGTTCATTGCTCAACCACCAGAAAGAACAGAGAGTGGCAAGAGAAGCTTCCCAATGTTGTCTTGAAAGCTGAAGAAATTATCTATTCGAAAGCCAACTCCAAGGTGGGTTTGTGCTTTAGCGCTACCGATTTTCATAAAAGATTACAATTTTTTGGCGTATCCAGTTCATTTTTGTTCTCACGTTATTTTATTAGGATGAGTACTTGGACGTTAATACTCTTTGGGATAGAGTAAATGATGCGATTAACACCATCATTCGAAGAGATGAGAGCACTGAAACTGGGGAACTTTTGCAGCCTTGTATTGAAGGTATGCTGTTGGACTCACCCTCGTTAAAGTTGTGCTTTTCTTCGCCATGGGGAATCTCTTTCTGCTTTTATATGTGAATATTGAGGCACGCACAATAAAAAGCGGATTTTGTGAATTTGCTTTGTCATTTTGAGAATGTGTTTCACTTGGGATTGGAAGAATTTTCCATTACTAGAAAATTCACCAAGAATAATGAGTCGCACTAAAGTACCCTTTCTTTCTCACTGTGGCTAGCTGCGCTGCATTTGGGATGCACTCCTAGAAGATCATCAAGAAGCCAACGCAACGAGAGCCCGAGATATTACCTTAGGCCTGAAACGTTAGAGGCTACCTCTGTTCCTACCTACATTTCAAATTCTAAAGTTAATGGAACTCATACAACCAATAGTCCTTTCATGATCCATTGCCCGCCATACTTGACACCCGACATAGTGAATTTCTTGCATCCCTGCTCAGATGCTGGCAATCATGGTGTTCAGAGAAGAAACTATGGTGATGTTAAGAAAATTTCTGTCTTTTCAAAGAAATTGGCGCCGAGTGATGCCCATCATGCACCATTACCAACTCCTGCCTTATCCAACACGTGGTCCGTCTATCCCTTGTCTTATAATAACGAAAATCTATCTGATGACCCGGAGTTTTCATCGAGACCTTCAAATTCATATGTTCACCTAATGGAGAGCAATGAACTTGGTCGCTGTCAAAGTTTTTCTCCCGTTAAACTTGATGCTTCAGACGTTATTTCTTCATCCAAACATGAAGGTACTTCAAACAGAGGTCAGGAAATAGAGTGCGATCTAACATTGCGCCTGGGCTCTCTCGTTGTTCCGTGCAGTGGCGCACACCTACACATGGAAAATAGTAATGCAAGCAGTTGAGAGGGAAGGGAATTCAATGGCCATCTCAACAAATGAACAAAACCTTCGTTGTTGGGCCAATTTTGAGGATGTTTCGGATGTTTTTGAAGAAATGTAATTCTAAAATCATCAGCAGAAGCACAGGTGGAAGAGCATCTCTACGAGCTATTCTCATCATCATGGTTAGCTGTCATATTATGCATCAAATCCTCAATCTGTAATTAGATGATTAACTTCTAGTCCTTATGCAGAAGGAATTGTAGAGCTTGCAGGAGTAGTTTCAAGTGGAGGGATGATTCGATCTGTTAAGGATATTTTCTGATTTAGTGTGCAATGATACTTTCTGCATTCCTGGCCAGTGTTTTTTTTTTTTTTTGGGTTTCTTGCAAGAAAGTGAAATAAGAGTCTGGTTCCCTGATTTGGCAAGAATGAGAATATTGGTTAACTAGCTTTAAGCAGCGTCAAGTGACTGGTAAAACCACTTGAATATTCCAATAATGCCATGAAGTCAAATAGATAACGGGCCTGAGATCGGTGGACCATATTAGGCCGGTGTATAATGCATTTTTGTGGACCCTGCGGTCCTAGATTTTTTATAATTTTTTGAAAAAATGTATGAGTGGGCCTTGTTTGTTCGTTGAGGATGGACTGGGGCTCCATTATTGGATGAAGCCATCTTCTACTTTATTTAATTATGAGGATGAAAAGTGGTTGTGGCTGAAAGAATGGATGGCATTTTTGGTGCTCTTTTTTTTGCTCATATGGGTGTGGTATGTAATGCTTCTAACTTTTTGGCGCAAATCCAATCATGTCCTCTGAGAAAGCAGCGTGGAATTTCCTAGACCGTAATCACATTCTTGATCTCTCTCAACATGTTTTATTGGATTCATAAGATATTGATGTCCATTATCAAAGTCAAAAGGCTAGTGATCATTAGTACTTGATACGGAATTGAGATGATAATGAACAATTGTTCCTTTTTAAATGTGATAACTGCTCGTAATTTCGAAAGCTCGTCGCCGGCTTGCATTTAGGCGTGGAAGACTGTACAACTTGTGCTGCAAACATTGCAATCTTTTTATTTTGTTAGTATTATGAATTTTTTCGTGTATGGTTGGGGAGAGGGAAGCTGTGCGTCGAGCGGGGCTGTCGTGTATGATCATTGAAAATTTCTTGTGGAAACTTTTCCATAATGTCAAGGATATGCCATAAGGTGCCATAACTATTCATATTTGTGATGCTGCTTCTAATACCGAGAAAGTGATCCTCTTGCTTGGGTTTGTTTGAGAAGCAAGTGGTTTGGGACAACTCCCCCACACGTACCATTGTAGAAAAGGCATTCAAGGATAATAATTTGCCATCATCAAAATAAGTTCACCTTGCTAAAAGTCTAGGCAAGACCACTTGTCAGAATGGCATGTCGGAATCAAGTGGCTTTTTACTAAAGTTTGTAGGTCCCTACTTGCTAGGGGCGCCTTTCTTCGCTGGTAGTGACAACTCCGTTCTCGTTGATGGCGATGGAACAAATCGTAGACTTTCAAGGTGAGAGTGGGACATTTGTATGCTGCGTCAAGGTTTGTTTGAATTTTATTTTATTTTTTGTGGCAGTGAAACTTCAGAGCGAGGAGGCTCCAGCCGTAATATGATGGATGAGCAAAAGAAGCCTCTGGTTGGCGAATGGCCCAAGAAGCACGGGAAATGACAGAACCTGAAAGAAAGAGCCTCAGTGATTCATGTAATGAAAACGCGGTACGCCCTGGAAAGTAATTATAAGACCAACTTGTAACATGATCTTCCGGGCATCTTTTCCAACATCAACCATCCTAAATATTCCAACAAGCTTTGCAATAGCGGCGGTGTAAACAACTTTCTTTAAGGGTCTAAAGTAGGGGTTTTCTAGTAGATATATTCGTGGGTTAATATCATCTCAATAATCTGATATTTCATTGGAAAACTTTTTAGAAGAAGGCTTGCTTCCTTTGGTCGTGTCAGAGGAGAGCACCAAGGCACAATACTAGCCATCTCCCGCCCATGGTCTACCATTCACCAGTTGTATTCTACCATTTCTTCACGCAAGACCCGGACTTAGCAGTTCCTTTGTCCAACCTAAGCTTGAAACTGATAAAAAGGGTGGAACGACTATTAATCAAAGGAAAAGAGTGTCGTGACCCAGCATAAAGCATCCTCTCACTTGTCATTATATGTTTGTCGCAGGATCTTACTGAATATTTGAAAACGCCGTCGCTCGTCCACTCTGAGAAAGAAGCAAACAATGCCATAACTGCGTCGCTTGAATTCATTGGTGGCAGTGCGCAGAAGACTCACTGAGAAGTGAGAAAGAGCGGGTTGCTGGGATCTATTTGTTGTCTGTATATGAAGTTAAAGCTGTCAAAAAAATTCATCACTAGGAGATATGAATTTTGCGAGTATAAACAAATAGATTCTAATGTTGGTACCATGAAGGCTAGCTAGTGGCTCCGTGATGCACAACTCCTCGCTGAAGCCTTTGTGGGTTTATACAAAATAATGCTAGATGATGGAACCATCTCCCACTTCTTATGCTCGCCAAACAGTGCCTCACATGACTCATTGGTTTAAGTAGTGTTTGTGTAGGTTTCTTTGAAATTGCTTAAAAAGATAACGAAAAACAAGTAAAATTTGAAACAGCGTAACTATTATTTTGGATAAAAGAAAAACAAACGTGGCCATTATATTCTTTTAGTATCATAAAAATTGATGGATTAAATTATATCGACGCTACCATGTTATGAATTTAATGAATGTAACGGTCATAATTTAACTGCTATAATAATTAATGAGATCGTATCGAAATACAAAGAACAAAAAAATGAAAGTGCATTCCCTTTGTTCAATTAAAATTACTTTTTGGTTGGCAGAAAGTGACGTGGAGTGAATTTCAACGGCGATGGCACGGCCACCGCCGAAAACCACCAGAAACAAACATTCCGTTGCCTCTCTCTCTGTTTCCTTGTTTTATTAACGGCCTCGAAAAAAAAAAAGGAAGAAAATTATTTATAAAATTCCTAAAAAAAAGAATTATGTTTGAAAGCTACCTTTCAATTCCAAAACATATCTCAAACTTTAAATTATATAACATATGATTTAATAAAATTTTTATTTAAATTTAAATTTAATTTTTTTATGTATAATTAATTAATTATTTTTCGATCACTACATTATATATATATATTACAAATATACTCACTATTTACTTTTTTATATATCATAAAAACTATCGTATTATTTAATTATTATTATATATTTTATATATATATATATATATATTTAAACAAATTATATTATTCTTTCTTCCAAATATTTATCTCATCGCAGCACAACCGCCACACATAATCTTCAACAAAAGCCCCAAATTTTAAATTTCAGCTGCTTTTCACAGTTACAAACTCGACCACACCAGACCGGACCGGACGAGACCCATTCAAGAATCACTCAGATCTTTCTAATCCACCGTCTTACGATGGCATTTTGAGCTTTTGCTTTCAAATGCTTTGCAAGGTATGCTTTTTGAAGTATTGCTAATCTTGCTATTTCGTTGCTTGCCGTTGATATGAAGTCATATATTCATGGAATGTGTGCATCTGTTAGGATGTAATGATTCGTTGTCCGTGTACTGGAAATGGGTTTTTGAATCTGAATCTTACAATGAGTAGAGATGAGATCTTGCGGGGGTTTGGAGATCTAATGTGGAGTACAGTTTTTCTGATGTTTTGTCTTTTTTCTGATAGGTTTGTGGCTAAAATCTTCTGTTTATTGGATTCTATGTGTCTTGGAGTAATTAGTCTGTACCTTTAGCAAAGCTTCTTGCTAATTCCTCTGTCAATGTGGGCACAAGATATTAGCTGAGTTGAAAGGGGTTTTCTGTTGCCAGATAAGATTTAAGATGAATGGTGGGGAATGCTAAAATTATGAACGTGGATTCTTTAGTGCAAAACGAATTTGGGGGTGGCTATTGTTGATGTGGATAGAAATTTGATCGAGAATCCATTTAATTTTCTGAAGTTACTTTTGATGCTTAGTTATGCTGCAGTGACTGTGATGTGTGTTTGAAGATTGGCTTTTGCTACATATTTAGCTCTTTTTAAGGTCCTCTTCATGTGATGTAAATTATGTTTCTCTATATGTGGACTTTGTGCAGTCATCCTTTGTACTAAATTGTTCAACTTCTGTATTCAGGGAATTGCTAGACATAGCTTAAAAGTCACTAAGAATATCAAATGTATAATATGCCTGTTATTTGTATTTTAGAAGGTGGGCAACTGATTATGCTCCTGTATGTTGAAAAAACACATTTTGATGGGGGCATTTACAAGAATATTTTTTATGTGAATTATAATTATTTGTTAGATAAAATCACCAAGATGGATGCTGATGGTACCATTACCGTGCCTGCGAATGTGGCTGATTTTGAAAATGGTCTCAACCAACAAGTCCTCGTCTCTGCAATGATAAATGGAACTGCGAATGTCAGCCTGGAAATTGAAGGATGGGGTGAGAATACTGAAGAACCTGTGGAGTTGAACAAGCCTAGAACTTTGGACTCTGCCCTTGATATCTCAGCAGAACCTGCTTTTCCACTGGAAAACCATTCAACCAGCAAAACTATGGTAGGATAATCAACATATTTTATACTGCTGCACAGCTCATCTAGTTCTTTGGAAATTGTTCCAATAGCTATTGTGCTTCTAGGAACTTGGAAGTAATGAGTCTGATGATTCTGACGATTTGAAACCACTAAAGGGTAAGGCCAAGAATGTGAAACCTTTGAGCCCCAGACATGCTTCAATAGGTTTGAGCAAGAGTAATGACGGAAAAGAGGTGGCAAAATGTTCTATGGCTTTGAATGGTGCTGTTGCTTCAGAATCACACCCTAGACACACTTCTGCTTTCAGCCAAAAAAGTAAGTCATTTGATGAGAAGCAAAGAAGAGCAGCAGCTGTCCAAAATACCTCTAAGGTAAGCATAAAAAATGTGCATATTTCTCAGGGATATGGTTAATCTATATTTTGATTGGCTATTCTCCTCTTTATCTCAACTCTTCAACACAATTCTTTCTGATCTCAAGCAACAAGAGCGGCTCTCTGATGCAACATTGTCTTCCACAAGTAGAGTACAGTCTGAAGAAATCCTGTATGCTCTTCTTCATTAATGGTTGAATTCTGTGTCTAAATGGATATTCGTGGTACTTATTGATAGGCAAATTTAACTGATATATTGTGAAAAATTGCAAGGTCTCTAGACTCTCTACCAGGTTCTTTCAGATGAAATATCTGAAGTCATCTCTCTTTCATTTCCAAGTTGAACTCTAATTGAAGTTCCGTGTTTCCCTCAATACTTTTCCTCAGACAGTGGTTTGTGAACTTTGATTTCCTGACCTCAGGGAGAAGGCAAAGCCAAATGCCCTTAGAAAAGGCCCTTCCTGCAAAGTTGATGAGATCTCAGAGTCTTCACTGTATCCTTTTAGAGTGTATTGCATTCGCATCATCTTCTTTCGATATTGAAAAGGATGTGATTGTTTTATCCTTAGTATTTTGTAAAAGTCCTAGTGCTGGAGATGCCATCCCCCACGGATTGGGTACTCTTCCAACCTACAGTTTCAGTTTTAGATGCGATGAAAGGGCTGAGAAAAGAAAGGAGGTTAGTATATTTGTTCCACGTGCATTACCAACTGTTGCCATTATTTTATTTTATTTTTCTGGGGCATGATACGGATCTGAGGGTTTTCCTTCAATTTGTTGGACAGTTTTATTCAAAACTTGAGGAGAAGATTCAGGCAAAGGAAGCAGAGAAGACCAATTTGCAAGCTAAGACTAAGGTGTGTCCTTACATCATATTATGGTCTAAAGTTTCAGGAGGTTAACTATGACATTGACTCAGATGTATTCTTGTTGGTTATATAGGAAACCCAGGATGCTGAGATCAAACTGTTGAGAAAAAGTTTGGCATTCAAAGCTACACCCTTGCCAAGCTTCTATCAGGAACCTCCACCTCCAAAGGTGGAACTAAAAAAGGTAACTTGATGTGCTAGGGTGCAAGCATTTGATGTTGTGTGAAACTTTTGTGTGGTTCTTTATTGACACCAAATGTCCATAGTCTTCAGCCAGGATTCATTTTGTGATAATTTACATGTTTGTGTCCTTTTTATAAGATGCCTGATGCCTTGTCAGTATTTTTTCTGGATGTAGATTCCTACTACCAGAGCAAAATCTCCCAAGCTTGGTCGGAAAAAGGGCTCACCTAGAGCTGACTCCAAAGAGAACGGTGCACTCAATGGTCGTCCAGGTAGGTTAAGCTTGGATGATAAACTGTCCCAAAATAACCAAGCCAAAGCACCACCCGCTGCCTCTGTCAAGAAGCCGACAAGGAAGTCTCTTCCCAATTTACTGTCTGAGAACACTGACGTGTCCTATGGAAAGAAGAAACCTGCCTCTCATAAGATCACTTCCAAAGAAATAGGTGAATCTGCAGTTCAGCTGAACAAAATATCTGAGGGAAGGTGTAAAGCTGCATCTGATGCACAGAAACAGGAGGCAGGGACTGCCGCTGAGCCTGCCAAGAGTCAGTCAAACGAAGATGAGGAACCTGTTCTGAAAGCTCAAGAGCAAACCACCTTGGTTCAGGAAGTCATAGCAGTGTGATTGTCAAACCAATAGCAGCATCAACAGAGGTTGTGCATCTCTTATGGTACCATCTCCACCAAAATTATTGGAGGTGTCAGAATAAAACTGATTTATCCTACAGTCAAGGGATCAGGACAGTGCATCGATAAAGTTTGGTTGTTTAGTATGCTGCTTTCATGCTTGATTAGTGTGGTGAACGTCTCATCTGTAATTTACATATAGATACGAGTGTCAGCGTCGTAGAAGTGGAAACTTTGGGGGTGTTCCGCCATGAAATGATCGAAGAGCTAAGTGTGCCATTCCGGGATAATGCGTATATATATTTGCTTGGCGACTACTTTGGGCTTTGTATTGCATTGCATTCTGTCTTAATTTTCGTTCAGACAAACACAGATTTTACCTCCTCAGTGAGGCGTATTATATGCATTTGCATGATATTTGTTTACCGCCTCAGATTTTACCTCTGATACGAAGCCATTCCACACCCTACATGATATACAACTGTGTTATTCCCAAGGGCCCTCCACTTCTCGTTTTCCGAATAGAATTTCTGGATCCGCACACAGCCTCGATAGTTGTAATGGCATTCATTGCGTTTTACTCGTTTTATATATTTGATTCCATGCAGTTCTTTACCAAGAAGCATTCAAAAACGAATGCTTCACTATTTCTTTCCAAGAAGAGAGCTTTTGACCAGTAGCGTACGCGCTTTCGCACCTAATGGTTTTGTCTGCCGGCCAGCCTTAAAGACCCCCACACGCAATACTAAAAGTTACAAGTACCTTCAGTCGCATGGCTGCTAAAGGAGAGCACAATTTGATAAAATTTACCAAAAGAAGATGGAAGAAAAGACAATATTACAATAAAGGGGCTTTTATTCAGACAAACACAAGGGTACAAAGCAGGTGAGATAAGATCATATTACATATCAAAGTTGCACGAGACAGTTCAAAACAAAAGAAACCTGCAAAACCTGGGCCTCGGGAATAAATAAAAAAAACCCCCTCCCGGGGAGGGAGACAGTCATGGCAGACAAAAACAATCCGCTGCCACGGCCAAGGCTCAAGGAAGCAAGGCAACAAGCGTGAAACTGCCAAAAGCAACATCAAACAACTCCAACACAGACGCTATCGACATCTAACAGTAGATAAACAATCATAACATGGAAGACTCAGAAAGCCTAAAAGGTTCCCAAGGACTCAACAACGGTAACAACCTTAACCAGAACAATAAGAGCGGACAGACCGTCCTTGCTGGCCAGAAGCTAAAAACACTATAATAGGACCACTTATGATCTAAAAATCCAGTACCTGCTGTCGGAGTTCTCAGCTAAGCAAGGCCGTGAAAATTAGGATGCTTCCCACTGATGGGGGAAAAAAATCCTCCAAACAGCTTCCTAATGAAAGAAAAGCTGCAAAAAAGAGTATCAGGCCATGCTCGCCGGAAAAAAGGAGACTCTGGTACCGAACCGTTGAAGACCCATAGTGGACCCAAAAACCTACAACTAGCCGCTAGGTACAAGTTCTTTAATGAAATAGAAATAGCGGTAATTCCTGATCGTCATCATGTCCCAGATCTATGCCCCTCCCAACTCAAATTCTTGAAGGGGGTTCTTCAACATATGTCCCTTAATAAAGCACATCACACCTCCCAAGCTGCTCCAAAAGCAGATTAATAGTGTCACAGCTGATTCCACAACAGCGCTGGATGTTCAACCCCACTAGGTCCTTACCCAAGACTTCCAAGTCAGGGAAACTCTTGTCAGACACTGAAGAGCAACCCGCAAGGGACAATAACTGCAAGGAGAACTCCTCGGCCCTGGCCAAGAAGGCAATTCCAGAGTCTGTTACCCCACACTTGGAAACATCCAGTTCAGACAGGAATGAGCAATTTCTTGCAATTCCCATCAAGCTCAAATCAGTGATATATCTGCAACCATCCAGATTCAGTATCTCCAAAGTTTCCCCATGAAGCTTAGTAATTTCAGTAACCACATTGTCTGTCAGGTTAACACAACCACTCAGATTTACTTCAGCCAGACCAGCCTCCGATCTCTGAACAAGAGGTATAATGCCAGAATCCGTTATTCCCCGAAGGCCAATGAGTTTCACGTGGGTCAGATTGGGGCACAATCTGGCAAACATGCCCAAGAGAGCATTGCCTGTTCCAGGGCAATTGCAGATGGTCAATGACTGGAGAGAGTGACAAATTGATGTCAGCGGAAATCCAAAGTTCACTTCTCGAACCCCTAGACAGTTTGCCAAAGCAACAGCCTTCAATTTCTTACCACAATTTGTGAGGATACCGAAAACACCACATTGTGTGATCCCATGGCACTCCTCCAAGTGAAGACTTTCAAGTGATGGTGCAGCTTTGGCAAATGATACCACACCATTATCAGATACAAGTGGACACTTTTGGAGGACAAACTGCCTGAGATCTGGGCAGCCTTTACCCATGGTTTCAAGCACTAAATCAGAAACTCCTCGGCAGGAAGTTATGGCTAAAGATTTCAGCTTCTGCAAACCTTGACCCTTACCCATAACCCAGAAGCCCCTCTCATTCACTTTGTGGAGGCCACCCAGTGTCAGAACAGTCACTGCACTCCCATAATGCCCTAGTACAGCAAGTGACGCATCACTGATATTGAGTCCTTGAAGATTTGCTTTTGTTATTGTGCGGCCAGCAGAAGAAAACAGACCTGCAACTCCATGGTCACCAACAAGTGGGCAGTTTTTAACAGTAATACACTTGACATTGGGGCAGTTGCGGCCTAAAGCCTTTAGGCTCTCATTACCAATGTTTGAGCAAGATTCTATTGTAACTGAAGTCAGATTAGGACAGTTCATCGCAATAGCAGTTACGCCTTTATCCGTGATAGATGGGCAACGGCAAAGGTCAAGCTTCTGAAGAGAATGACAACCAGTTGCAATTTCACACAGGGCCTCATCACCAACTGAGGACAAATTCCACAAAGAAAGGACTCCCAAGGAAGGGCAACCACGAGATATGGCCTTGAGGCCAAGGCTTGTCAACTTACTAGTAGAAGCATTGCCACGGATGGAAAGCTTTCCCAATCCTCCACGACTTGCAGTTCCAACAGAAATGGCAGCCAGTCTCACATCAGTAGCCCGTTTCCCCTCCAAGATTCTTGACAGGTAACCATAAGAGTCAGTTTCTACGCTTTCCTCGTCTTCAGACTTGGTTCCATTCAGATCACCAAACTCACCCTTCACGTCAGGTTTGACAGACTTATGCTCCATCTGAGAATCAGATTTGATCTCAGGCTCTACAGTTTGAGTAGTTGTACTGGTGCATATTTCATCCCTGCAGATGGTACTCAAAAGCATAAGCCAACGTTTTGACACGCTGGCACAGACACTTCTCTCTTGGCCTCCGGGAAGACGCCGGAAAACCTCAAAGAGGCACTCATCAGGAAGAATTTCAATGCTTGGCTGCTGCCTCTGCGCTCCACCAACAACAAACGGAGCACTAATGCGAGATCTCTTGCGAGGAAAATACACATCCACTTGGCTGCCAAGAGACAGTAACAGACTAGATTCCTTGGTTTTATGGTACAGAAATCCCCCAGGGCAAAAATCATTATCACCTGTAAGCAAAGATGTGAACTCATGAATCAAGAAACTATGGAGATTCACAAGGCAGATTTCAGATCAAGTACCGCAAATCACAGAATCACATTTATACAACGATTCAACAGCCAAAAAGTAAATTATGCTTCGCCGCACCCAAAAAAATTTGCAACTTCATCCAAGAACAAGGTTTCACCATAATCTAATTTAAAAATATTTCATTTCTTCAAAGAAAATTTGCTCCATACATTAAGTTGAAGCAGCATCCATGGACATATCAGAATCGCAAATTTCCTCCAACAAAAAAGGGCCAGAAGTTCCACCATCAAATAATTGAGATACTACCCACAGTCTTTAACTTCTAAAGCACTGATACAGGCGTAAAACATAATATGGCTAAGAAAGAAGAAGACGCAAGAAAAACAAGGGCGTATAAATTTAACACCAAAACCTTTCAGAAAGATCCATAGGAAATATCAACGCAGAGCGTTTGTGCATATGTATGGTTTAAGAAAAAAGCAAGATCCAATAAAAAGGAAGACACATAAGCCAAAGACATGAACTTTAACCAAACCACCACAATATTTCACTTCATGCCTATGGAGAAAAACAGCATAGCATAACGTATAAAATCAAAATCTAATAAATTAAAAGAAAACATCAAAGCCGGGTAAAAATAAAAACTTTAAGCAAGACCCACAAGAGATCAGACGCCATACCACTGAAATCAAATACTTTAGCCATGGGAACCGCGTGAAAGCCCCAGAGAAATCAAATTCAATCCGCGGAAGCCCCCAAAACCCTCGGGTGAGAGCAAAAACGATCAGATCAAGCAAGAAGACGACTACCAGCAGTCCCTCAAGAAACACTGAATGCATCAGACGAGATCAAAGGCAAGAGATCATCGAGAAACCCTATTCAATAGGGCAAAAAGAGGCAGAAAGAAAAGATAAGGGTGGGTAGATGTTACAAAATGCTTACAGTGGCGTGAATTTGTACCTGAACGGAAACACTCGGTGCGTGTGGGTGTCGTGTAATATCTTGCGCACATCTTTTGTTGTCCGTTTCAGATTTTATTTATTTAATTTGATGAATATTTTAAGGAAGAGAGAGAAGGCGGTTGCGTTCAATGAACCAAATCATATGCTACGTTCAATGTTTCTCCTATTCATTATTCCGAAAACCAACCTTTCAAGAAAAGACCAATGCCTCTTATTCATTGTTTGTTTACCCTATTCAACATACATTTTTCCTATCCATTTTTCAATGGTTTTTTCTTTCTCCAAAGTCCAAATTGTATTTAAGCAAGACAATTAACTATTATCAAGAATTATGTAGTCCAAATTGTATTTAAGCAAGACAATTAACTATTATCAAGAATTATGTAGTAGGGATTGAGAAGGATGCTTGAAAAGAGAGAGAGAACAGGGTTTATATTTCACAATAAAATATTAATTAAAGATAATTACAACGCCCTCTCTTCATGTTGGTTATGCACACAAATCACTCTCGTATTTGAAATGTTGCGTGAGCCTCCCCTTGAATATACTTTTAACTAATAATGAAGCCTGAGGAAATCTCTCCAATGTTCCAAATCAAGGATGTCTTTGTAATTTTTAAAAAGTAAACATATTTTCAATATATAACCTTAATATCACGGGATAATGTTGTGATTAAGTTTTACAAAATTCAATTCTTTTGGTTTCTAAAATCTTTTATTTAGTAGTATTTTAGTATTTGATTACAAGTGAACAGAAAAAGACATTCATACATTGGATAGTCTTAATGTGATTTTAGTATCAAACTCTCCCCCGCCCCCCAAAAGGAAAAATGGTCTTGAACCAAATTTAAATGTAGTGTCAAGTACATATTGTTATTTTCTTTTTTCTTTTTTTTTTTCAAATTAAGTTTATAAGGATAAAAGAAATGATAAAAACAAAAATGGCACCCCATCCCCAGTAGCATTTCTTTCATTCACCAATGAGCATAAAAAGAAGTCCTTTCCCTACCACATTATGTAGCCTTTTTTTTTTTTTTTTTTAATTAAATGCACATCTTTCTTCTGCATTAATTTTCCAATTTACACTTTTGCCCCATGCTCCTCTATTGTTATAAAATATATGATAACAAAATAATAAAAATAATAAAAGCTGTATTCCTTTGCAATTGCATTCTATATTATCCTTACGTCGTGCAAGTGGATGCTCAAATCAGGAAGAATCCATATATATAATTGACAACAACAGTGGAGGAAAGCTTACGTGGAATCCAAGTGGACATATAATAAAATCCCATAGACAAGTTACATAAATTAATTGCTTCAATATAAAAAACCTGGCTGCTGGTGAGCTGACATCTCACATTCATGCACCCAATGAATGCCTCCTGTGTACCCTAAAATATATAATATAAATTCACGCTCAAGAAAAGGACAAGTTTTATTTTAATATTCATGATAAGTGAAAATGAAATTCACGGAGTAAGTAATTGCTTCAGTTTGTGAAAAGTAACGAATCAAAGAGTTGATATTGTTCCCCTATCAGTCATATGCACATTTATTGTGTGTGCAATTAAAATTTATTTCATAATTAAATTATACCAAAAAAATATATATCTCTTTTATTATTGTTATTCAATTATATTATTTGATTTAAAATTTGTAGAAATTTGAGAAAAAATTGATGGACAATAACATATACATAATATAAAATTATACATATGAAATAGTTAAAAGGAAAGAAAAGTCAATTGAAGATTAAAACATAATAAAAATAAAAATAAATGGAAGATTGATAAATAAAAAAGTTAAAAATTAAAAAACGAAAGTTTGGAAAAAATAATGAGGAAGATATATATAAATATGAGTGTGCACGCGCGCATAATATAAAAGATGAAATATAATAAATGAAAATTTTGAAAGAAAAGTGCGATTAATATACTACGTTCACGCTTTCTTATGGTAGGGATGTTACCATGTTGCTAGGTTCCCAAGTGCTCTTATCTTCTCCAGATATTAAGACAAATTGAATTATGAAAAGTAACGCAAACCCCAGTTATATCATCAACACAAATAAATGCATTTCAAAAAAATATATATTTGTTTTTTTTGATTTAC
Organism: Avicennia marina; assembly: GCA_019155195.1. Classification (NCBI taxonomy): domain Eukaryota; kingdom Viridiplantae; phylum Streptophyta; class Magnoliopsida; order Lamiales; family Acanthaceae; genus Avicennia; species Avicennia marina. The sequence continues at coordinate 241,987 of CM032755.1, forward strand.
ATCAATTTAGAAAGAATTCTTGAATTGAGTTGTAATGGAGGTAATTTATTAATATATCACATCAAAATGCTAGTGAAAATTAAACACCTTAATTGTTGCCGGGGGCAACTAATAATTATCAGTATTAATATATATATATATATATCACATCAAAGGTTTTTGAATCATTTAATTGGTGGTCAACCATTAACCAAATTCACGAACAGCAATAATATAATCTACCCACCACAAATTAAGGTCAAGTGGGCAGCGCAGTCTGTTTAAAATAGTTGTCAAGTCACTTGCAATTTGTTGAATGCTCCCATAATTGCAAGCAAATTCCCATATCATTCAATGAACCTGTTGCATGGTCACAAACGCTTACAACTACGGAATAATCTTCTGTCTTCTTCTTCAACTGTACGCTCATGAAAGTATAAACAGGGGTTTCGGTCCAATTTGCAACAACTAATAAAGGTCATAATCACGTGCATCTGGTTTTTCTCAAAAAATCAAAGAGTAGAGGAGTGGTGGGGTGCTCATGTTCACCTGGATGGATTGATTCAAGATGAATTAATTCTATGAATTTTGTGGAAGTTAGTAAAATGTAATTTAATAATAATATTTATGTTAATTTTAATGTATAAAATAAGAGTAATTTATAAAATGAGAAAAATCAGTTGAAAATAACTAGTTTATTTCTAAGGAACATCTTATGTTTTTTTAAAAAATTATCAAGTATTTTTGAGGAGAAATTTAAAAACTTTCATATATCTTATAAAATATTTTGAGTAGCTGTTCAAATATTTATAATCTGATGTTTGTCTACAGAAATTCGATCCCAACTAACCACGAAAAGAAGATCAGAGCCAAGGCCTGAGAGAACCCATGAAGCCGTATGTCCCTCCCACATTTTCAGTCTGTCAATATGTCTTCACTAATATATGTAGTTGGGATGCATATTATTTCATTACATCATCACTCTATATTAGTGATAAAATTGAGAGAGAGAGAGAGAGTAAACATATGGCAGAGGATACTTTTATGTGGGTGCATGCCTGAGGTGGAAATTTCATAGGGTATCAAGTTGGCCGACCGGTCACCTTATCAGGATTTGACGGACAAAGAAAAAGAAACAAGGACTGACGTCGATTGCCCTGGCGGGTCGAAAGACGAAAGGCCCCTCCTCCACTTTTGAAACGTTCAACGCTGTACGTCATGTGTGCCCACCAACAACACTTTAACAGTAGAAAGAAAAATAGAGACACGCTTTCACATTGACAAACGCATAAAGTGTAGTCAAGAAGGTAAACATTTACTAAACACGCTTATGAAAAATGCGCCCCGGATGTGAACGGGGATGGCTGCGAGTGAAAAGGCGATACCGCGTCTGTGGTGTGGACAAGGGACATTGACGTGCAAACAAGTCTTTCTGCGCCATCAACTCAACAGATATATACTTACATACGTATAGGTATGTAGGTATTTGAATACGGGCATGAATACCTTCTGATTAAGCTGTATATCATTAAAACCTGCCATTATGGTTAGATAAAGTAAAGACGATAATGTGAATTCAGACAAGATGGTCATAGTTATATATGCATCAAAATTTGATGCGCCAATTTTGTTAAGGCAATAATCATGGGATTAGTAAGCTGTCGTAAAACCCAGAAAAAGAAGGAAGTAAATTGAGGAGAAGGAAAATGCTAGGGCTATGTTTGTTTTCATTTTTTACTCTTAAAAAATACATATTACAACCATTATTTTTTTAAAAAAATTTCTGTACTCTCAGCTTTACTTTACACAATTTTTACATACTTAAAAAAAGAAAAAGAAAAAAAAAAACGTAGCCTATGTATGTGGCTAGTAACCCGTATGATCAACGATTAAAAGAATATTTATGCTTGACAACGAAATTGTGATTGCATTATTGTTGGCAAGGCCAAGATCACAACAAATCTATCTAGCTCATAACTTAGAAAAAGTCAATCCCTTTGTTTGTTTTTATTTTTTACTTTACAAACATATGTTACAATCATTACATTTTTAAAATTTTATTGTTATCTCTTTTATTTTTACACATTTTTTTAAAAAATATTTTTAGAAACACACACTAAAAAATTAAAACAAACATAGCCATAATATTTTTTAGGCGAATAGCACATTCAAGAATCTCAACCTACGCAACACCAGCTACTTAATGCTAAACAAGTAAAAGTAGCAAACTCTGTAAATCAATTTATAATTTATAAAAATATTGTATTGTAATTATTAAAAATTATTAAGATTTAAAATATAAAGAATATTTAAAGCAAGAAAAAAGAAGAGAAAAAATTGAAAATAGAGTAATTTTGTGAGAAAAAACAAATAAAAATAATAAATTAAAAGAAAAGATAAAAGAGGTTGGAAAACAAAAAATAATTAAAGATAATTGTGTGATTTTAAAATGTACTATTAAAATAATCTTACTAAAGATAATTTTAGTATAGAAAAGTAGTAAAGATGTATTAGTTATTATACATGAGTAATGGTATTGGTAAACTTATATATTAAGAGTAATGTTGTAAATTCATGGTGCAGAACTAAATAAAGCCCAAACTCTTAATAATATAGTATAGATAATTAGCTTAATAATTTATTATAAAAATTAATGATATATATATAACAAAAAAAAAAAAAAAGATGGTCCTTTCACTCTTATATATAATTGATGCTGTTCAAAATTGAGAATATGAAGGGTAGTAAATTTTGAACATACACACACAAACAAGATATAAGAACAATAAGGCACAAAATTTATGTGGTTCAGTTAAAATAATCTACATCCATAGATGCAAAAAGATGATATATTTTATCATAGAGAATGTCCTCTATTATTTTAGTACAACATTTTTGTTTTCATACTACCATGTTGAAAACTATTTGTCTACATTTTCTAACTGTAGCTTTATGCGATCATGCACGTTGTGGATTAGCAATAATGACATTCTGCAATTGTTTCTATTATGAGTTTGATACTACTTTAACTACAACTGCTGAGGATGAGAAGGTTGCATCTTACAGTTACCAAGGACAATAGGGTCAGGGGACGTGGGTACCTCGATCTATCAGGAATAGATACTCAGACCTGACCTTGTCGTTTGCTGCTTGCTCCCAGTCAATACAACAAGCAAGTGTTCCTTGTTACCCAAGTCTATTTGTCTTATAGGATGACCTAGAGACCTGACCTCAGCATTCCCCCCCCCCCCCCGACCAAGGATGCATCCTTGGCTGGATAAGACTTCTTTATTTTTTTCGTAGGAATTTAAGAGGTGTCAGTTATCTTTTTTTGCCATTGTTACTCCTTCCTAATGTAGTTTCCCTCTTATCTATAAATACGATTTTGCAGATTCTCTCATTAATTTGCTTCTAATTTCTATCTAAGGTTCCATAAATTCCATTGAAACTCTACAAGATTCGTTAACTATCTTTACAAAATGTTTGCTTTAGGCAGCAACCCCCTAGGTTCAATTTACTCCAAACTTACCAAGTTTGGGCTAGCCATATTGAAGAACTAAAGGCAGTTATGGACGACATTGAGAAGTTGAAAATTGAGAACATCAAACTTACTATCAAAAATAATAAACTAAAGGAAAAGGCAACAGACAATCATTGCAAAATGCCAGAAAAGGAGTTACAACGAGCCTATAAGTAATTTAACGAGTGCCACCAGTTAGGGACGAAGATGGAGGAGAAACAATACTAGTTGAAGCAAGAACACTTGACTTTTTTAGAGCACTAAAGGAGATGTGGGAAGAGTAGTGTCCGTCATTGCCGCACCACGAATTCTAACATTTAAAGGCTATTTGAGATGGAAGAGGGATGCCAAGCTTTAGAGTCCTTTCAATCTTGCCTTTAGGACTACTTCTATTTCGAGGCTCACTAAGGTGAGTAGGCTAGTGACGCTCAAATCACCCTATAATAGAGCTTTTTTGAATACCTTAAGACTTTGCTGACCATGGATGTCATCCCTTGGCATGTGGATCTAGCTGAGATGTCCTAGGAAGACTGCTTGGAACAAGCGCTCTCCTAAAATTTGGCCAGTGATGGATTCCTCTTGACAGGAGGATGAGGATGGTTGATTTACTACCCTGTTATCACCTCGAACTACTATTGCCTTTTTTTTTCCTTATGTAATAATATCTTTTAATAAATGGAAGCACTATTTCCTTTTCATCTTCACATGATTTACGATCTCAAATGCCTCCTTCCCTTTTTTTTCTCTTTTTTTCTTTTATGCGAATGAAATAATTCACTAAGCACTACTAAATGATGAACATAAGCAAAATAATAATTTTTTTGGTAGCATGAGCCCTTCCAATCGCTTGGCTAACCGGGCATAATCTTACAACAATTTTAAGTATTCAGCCACTCGGATGGCCAAGACACTCAAATTTCGCGAGCATGAGCTCTTCCAACTATGTGGTCGACTGAGTATAGCAATTTTGAGTACTCAATCACTCAAGTGGCCAAGACATCCCAAGTTTGCAAGCATGAACTCTTTTAGCTGTGTGGCCAATTGAATATAATCTTGTAACAAATTTGAGTACTCAACCACTCAAGTGGCTGAGACACCCAAGTTTTGCGAGCATGAGCTCTCCTAGCCATGTGGCCAATTGAGTATAATCTTACAATAATTTGGAGTACTCAACCATTCAGGTGGCTAAGACGCCTAAATTTTGCGAGCATGAGCTCTCTTGGCTGTGTGGCCGACTGATTATAATCTTGCAATAATTTTAAATACTCGGTTATTTAGATGGCCGAGACATCCAAGTTTTGCAAGCATGAACTCTCCTAGCCATGTGGCCGATTGAGTATAATCTCGCAACAATTTTGAGTACTTGGCCACTCGGGTGGCCAAGACATCCTAGTTTTGTGAGTATGAGCTCTTCTAGTCATGTGGCAGACTAAGTATAACTCAAGACAGTCGAAGAACATAGCGTTTTCTATCTCCTCAAATGCCCTTAACTTCTTGAGTCCTCTTTGAATTTCCTTTACTCTCTCCAATTATTTGGTGAAGTGCCTCTACTTGCCTTATTAGAATCATCAAAGGTCCCTTTTTCTAAGTAAATGGCTTTCTCCTTTGGTAGAGATACCAAACTCCTATTTTATTCTTCCACCAAGAATAAATTGAAACTAAGTGTAGAAGAAATTAGAGAAAAGTACGCCATCCCAAGGATCATGAGATAATTATCGCTGGCGAGTATAATCATCCCCATTGTCCCTCCGATGAGTGTATCATAGTTTTTACTCAACAATTACCCTCGAAGTTATCTTTTCCCTTTCATCTTTTCATCTCCTTAGTCTTCAAACACTTTGAGATGAACATGTCTCAATTTTTCCCAAACTCTTTTAGGATTCTTTGTAATTTCTTTATTCTCTGCATTAAACTGGGTTTTACCTGTCGGCCAGATTTGTTCTACTATTCCTTCTCCATTCACTCTCTCAACCCAGTAATTTTTTACCTTACCATAAAATTTAGGTTTCATTTCATCGAAGCTTTCCTTTCTTCTAATAAACGGCAGAAGGAGGAATATTCTTTCTTACAATACACAGGCAGTCAGTACAAGTTCTCCACTATTTGGGTGGATGATATACCAGCCAACCTTAAGGCTTGCATGGAACTCGTCCCTTCCACCATCGAGCGAACCCTCTCCCACCTTAATAGCATTCACATCGAAAGCATTATCCTTTCTAAAAAAGGGGTTCTCTTCTACTATAGATTATCTTCTAAAACAAAAGAGTTTAAACAAGACATAGGCATTTATCTTTCAAAATTTACCTTTCTTTCTTTAACATAATTAATGTATCTAATATTTCATGTAATTTTGCAAATAAACTGATAATGGCTAACCTGATTAAAGATCATGTGGCTACACTTGTGGCTCAGAAAAAGAGGAAGACGTCTAACGTATTTGAATCAACTTTTGCAGCTTAAGTGTATTGTGCCTCAATTGTTGACTGCGCCACGCTAACTCCCTTTGGCCAAAGCGAGACTCGGCTTGCTATAGGCACCCCTTCTACTCGGTCTAGGTCATTTTTATCTTTAGAGGCCCTTGAAGCTGCTCACCCCATGTAAACAAATGCCCTATTGCATTCTTGACGTCGGTTCAGAAGTACACCCCATTTTGTAAGGTGCCCTCAGCTCCCCATGTCCCTGTGCCTAACTCTTTTCAAATGGTTGGTAGTTTAGTTAACCAAAGTCCCTACTTGGTTCACAAATTCCTTCATGGTTTTGTTACCCCTCGAGATTTTGAATTGGCCTCAGAGATGCCTCACGATGATGTTCACAACAAATTCTCGAGCTTTATGGTCAATGTGAGTTGATACCATAATCTCTTGCTTTTGGTATTTATCTCTATATTCTAACAATCAGAATGATCATGCAAGCTATGATTTTAGCAAACAAAGTCCTTCCCAAGGCAGAGATAGTTGAGGATCTATAGGAAGCCATCCTCCAAGATAAAAGGCAGGCCAAGGAGCGTGTTCATGTTCTAGAAGGAAAGAATGATCTCATCATGGATCGTCTCCAAGACTTGACTCGAGAGTTGCAATTGATGAAAGGGCAACTAAGGGACTTTCAAGGCTCCCTTCCTCACATGTTGGATGAAACACAAAAGGGGGCCATTCAGAAATTTCCCTTCCTTTACTAAAGCAAAAGCTTTTGTTGAGGAGCAGTTGAACAAGTACTATCAATCTTTAGAGTTTGAGTCTTTTTTGGCTGATACAACTACTCTTGCCTTTGTAGGAGGATTTGAGTATTGCTAAAATAAAGCAGAGAGGCTAGGCTTTGTGAAATAAGGGGCTGATTTTGATTCCATAGATCTAGTTGAGAGAACTAAACAATTACAATCCGATAGGATATTTAACTTTGCCCTTTGAACCCAGGCTCTAAAATCTTAAGCCCCCAAGCCAGCAACTATTAAGGCTGACCACACCAGTGTTCTTGTCGTGGCAGAAGAAACAGGGAACATGAAAGGCATGTTGAAGTAAACTTGCGAAGACCAGCCAGCCCCGGCCTGGAGGATCACCCTGATAAGATCCTTTCCTCCATCTCTCCCATTTCTTAGTATTCTTTTTTGTACAAATATTTATTGTTTTTCAACTATTTAATTTACGCAAGATCACACATAGAATTTTTGTAGCATTTGAATGTTAAATAGCATAATTAGCATGCCTTTCTAAATTTCTAAGCTAGTAGGCCCCTCTAGGTAGTTTCTCAATGACAACATATGGACCATCCCAAGTAGGATCCAGCTTCCCCAGGCCCTTTGAAGAGTCTACCCTTCTAAGCATTTGGTCCCCAATGTTGAAACTTCTCAGGGTCACTCTTCTATTGAAGGCCATAATAATCTTCTGTTAGTATTTTAACATCCTTAAGTGAGCCATTTTTCTATCTTCCTTAACCAAATCTAAGTGCTCTCGCATTTCTATTTCATTACTTGCCTTAAAAGAAAAGTGGACCCGGGGGGATCCTTCTCCTATCTCGGGAGGGAGGACTGCATCGATACCATAGACCAAGCTAAACAAACTCTTCCCTATTACGGAATGTGGAGTAGTTTTATAAGCCTACAACACTTCTGGAAGCTTTTCCACTCAACATCCTTTATGCTTATCCAATTTAACTTTAAGGCCCTTAACAATGGTTTGATTGGTCGCTTCCGTCAGTCTGTTAGTTTGAGGATGGATCACTAATGTGAATAGTTGCTCTATCCCCTACTCCCGGCACCAAGTTGTGATTTTCCTTCCTTGGACCTATCATCCGTTATTTGAGACTATTTCTCTAGGCAGTCCAAACCAACATATTACATTTTGCGAAATGAACTCATCTCTGCTTTTGTAATCTTTACCAAGGGTTCAGCCTCCACCCACTTGCTAAAATAATCTATGGCTACTACTATGAATTTCCTTTGTCCTGAGGCACGTGAGAAAAGTTCGACCACATCTATTCCCCATCACGTGAAAGGCCATGTAGGTATCGGAATAGCTTGTTTAGGCTCCGTTAGGATGTGAGAGAGGTTAGCATGTTTCTGGTAGACTTCACATTTTCTAGTGTACTTCAATGTATCCTCTTTCAAGGTAGGCCAATAATATCTAGCTCCAAAATTCTTTTTGGCCAAGGATCTCCCTCCTAAATGACTTCTACACGACCCTTTATATATTTCCTTCATCATCCATTTTCTACCTCTATTGATCCCAAAGACCTTTAGATTGGTAGGGAAAACTCATGATGGTACATTATGTCTCCTATTGGCACCAAACGAGAAGCCCGGATTCACAACTTTCTACTATTGGCTTGTCCCTTTAAAGCTTTAATTATGGGGCTTCGCCAATCACCTTCTTCCACTATCAAGACCTACTTATTCGGGGTGAACTTAAGGACCACCGTCATTATAACCGAGGCTGCAGTTAGCTCCAACTACCTTAGCTTACTCATCCACCCGTGTATCATCATTCCTACTGATTTGTCTCAACTCAAATTTTTCAAATTTTTCCGTTGCTCCTTTTATTGCTTCTAAATATCTTTTCATATAGTCATCCCTCACCACATATTCACCTTGAAACTATTGACAAACGAGATGTGAATTTGTATGAATCAAGATCTTTAATGGGTTAAGCTAGTGGGTTAACCACAGCCTCCATAACAGCGCCTCATATTTAGCCTCATTGTTAGGAAAAATTGCATTTAATACTCCAGATCGTCACCTTTTGAACTTATCAATACAATCCTAATCCACCCATCCTTGGGAAAAAGCTCTATCCACATACAACCTCCAAGGCTTGATTTCTATGTTCACAGCCATTTCTACTATGAAATCCACCTAAGCTTTCACCTTAATAGCCTTACGAGGTTGGGACTCAATATCAAACTCTCCCAAGACCAGAGTCTACTTCAAGACCCTACTTGAAGTCCCTCGACTGCCTAAGATTTTCTTTATAGGACAGTTGGTTAAAACAACAATAAGATGGGCTAAAAAGTAGGGTCGCAATCGTCTGGCCGCCACACCCAAGGACAATATTAACTTTTTTGTCTCAAAATACCTTGCCTTTAATCCTTATGGCACCTTGCTCACGTAGTATACCAGGAATTGTTAATTTTTCTGACTTTTAGACAAAGATGGCACCGACGATGGCCTCTAACATTGCTAGATATAAGAATAATATTTTCCTTGGTTTTGGCTTACTTAACAAAGGTAAGCTTGATAAATAATCCTTTAATTGATCAAAAGTCAGTTGACACTTCTTATCCCGCTTGAACTCCTTTGCCCTTTTTGAAATATAAAAGAAAGGCAAACTCTTGTCAGAAACCCAGGATACAAAATGAGATAAGACAATTATTCTCTCAATCAACTTCTGGACCTAATGCACATTAATAAGGGGGCATCTCCATGATAACCTTGATCTTTTTGAGATTAGCCTTAATACCCCTCTATGTCAACATAAAGCCCAGGAACCTCCTACTCCTTAGGCAAAAAACACACTTTGAGGGATTCAACTTCAGGTTGTAATTTTCTAGGGTTTTAACTATCTCATGCAGGTGACTCACATGAGTGCCCATCTTCTGTGACTTCACTAGCATGTCATCAATGTACACCTCCATATTTCTCCTTATTTGATACTTGAACATTTTGTCCACCATTCTTTGATAAGTGGCTCCTGTGTTTTTAAGGTATAATATTATAAGAAAAGGTGTTAAATGGTGTAATGAAGCATACATTCTTTCTATCTTTAACTACAAGGAAAATCTGGTGATATCCTTAGAAAGCATCCATCATGGTCAGCACCTCCATCTTTGCCATTACATTTACTAATTGATCTATGTGAGGCAATGGGTAACAATCTTTGGGGTAAGCCCTGTTCAAGTCCCAGAAATCTATGCATACAACTATTAGTACGTTGGCCACTAATTTTAGAAGTTGTATCTCCCTCACCTGCTCCGCCTTCAACAACTTATCTATCTCCATCATTATCTTAATCTTCTAAGCGTTAAAAGATCTCAACTTTTTTTTATAGGCTTTTTTTTCTGGGTCAACATTAAGCCTGTATCCAACAACTTCTATGCTAATCCCCCATCGAGTTATCTATTGCGAAAGCAAAGACATAGGCATGTTCCCTTAAGAAACAAACTAGATCCTCTTTGCAATCCTCAGGTAGTTGAGACCCTATCCAAGTGACACTCCTAGAACCTCTAGGTCTCAGTTCTATGCTCAAGAGCTCTTCTGAGAGTTCAATACTTTCTCCTGCCTTTTCTTCTAAGCTTTTTGAATCTTAAAGGGTAATTTGCCTGATAGAGTCAACATTGTAATGTCTGAATAAGCCCTAGTCACCCTAAACTACTCCAACTCGACCCTCTAGAGTAGGAAACTTTATCGCCATGTGAACTGGTCAGGCAATAGCTTGGAAAGCCACCAATGCTAATCGCTGATATATCACATTACATGAATTGATTGGATCATCCTCATCTGAGTGAATCCCTCCTCTTTGCACATTGCTGGCAAGGAAATCTTGCCCTTATAGGAAACTGCTTCTCTAGAAAATCCGTAAAGGATAAGCGCCTTGCCCTCTAAGTCCTTATCCTACAGGCTAATCTGCCTAAATGCCCCTTGAGATAATATATCCATAGAGCTTCCCCCATCGATGAGGCGTGTGGCTACTCCATAATTAGCTATAGTAGAGGTGATGACCAACGCATCTTGATGTGGCATCAAAACCCCCTTCAAGTCTTCCTCTCTGAAAGTTATCACTACCCTAGTCGAGGTTGCATCAACTATTTTGATCGTCTTTTCTCCATGCTCCATGCTATGAACACTACAGACAAATTGTTTCCTTGCCCTATTCGATGATCCTCCTTCAGAATCTCCCTATATTAGTTAATATGTCCCTTTTTGGGCTGATCGCGAGGTGGTAGCTAACCATCCCTTCCAAAACTCTAGGGTACGACCCTATCTTTGATCGTGTAGAAATTCCCTTAGTTGTCTCTTTCTAATTAACGCTTCTACTTGCCTCCTTAAGTTGCCATTACTCTAGGTGGTGTGACCAGATTCATCATAAAATTTACAAAATTTAGCTCTTAGTGGGTTCTAAGGAGGTTTTCTAGATGACTTGGGTGACTTGAAAACATCAGTATGCCACAAGGTATTGAGAATATATTCCCAACTAACTTTCAGCAGAGTTGCTTCAGAAGGTGGCCCTTGTTCTTGCTTTCGTTCACAATCTCGAGTCTGCATTTCAGTAGATGGTTAGCGTTTCATCGAAGTCTCTAAGAGGCTTTTTGGCAAGTGACTACAAAACTTCCCATCCTTCAGTCCTTCAAAAATGGCACTCGTCAATACCTCTTAATTCGCTATGTATATGTCTAGGGCTCAGCAAGTGAATTGTCTCACGTACTCTTTCAGAGGTTCATCTGAACCTTGCTTAAAGCTAAAGAGAGATAAAGGAGTTTTGTCATATCTCTTACTACTGGCAAACTAGTTTAAGAATAAAGAAGAAAAGTCCTCAAAGTAGCTGATAAACCCAAGGGGTAGATGAGCAATCCATTGTTGTGCCATTCCTCCTAAAGTGGTAAAGAATACTCGACATTTGACCTCATCGAAGTATTAATTAAAGTCTGGTGCCTGAAGCTAGATGAATGCTTAGATGGGTTAGAAACTCCGTTGTAATAAGCCACTGAAAAGTTATGGAAATTTTCTGACAACGGACCGTTTAGGACTTCCTCGAAAAACTGAGTACTCTCCATTAGCCTTTGTATCGTTTTCTTTTTTAAATGGTAGCTTCTTTGTATTTCCAATCCGATTCCTTCCGCTTGGAACTCCCCTCCAAGCACTCTACATCACCAGCCATATTCCTCAATTCATCAAGTGGCGTAGCTTTAAGTTTATCTCTCATCTATGCTTTTTAACAATGGATGTTCTCTTAAAGCATTTTGCATAGCCTCGTTCATAATAGACTAAAATTGCTCCTTTGTTAGATTAAAAGCTGGTGATGCCAGTCTAGATTCTCCGCTTTCCATGACCTTTAATATGCTTCAATGTGGGTGGGTTCCCACAAACAACGCCAATGTGAAGCTATTCAAAATTAAGAATATGAAGGGTGATAAATTTTGAACATACACACACAAACAAGATATAAGAACAATAAGGCATAAAATTTATGTAATTCAGCTAAAATAGCCTATGTCCACGGATGCAAAGAAATGATATTTTATTGTAGAGAATGTCTTTTGCTGTTTCAATCAAAGTTTCTACTTTTATACTATCATGTTGAAAACTGTATATCTCCATTCTCCAACTGCAGCTTTACATGATCGTACACGTTGTTGATTAGCAATAATGGCATTCTGCAATTGTTTCCATCATGGGTCTGATGTCGCTTTAACTACCACTGCTGGGGATGAGAAGGTTGCGCCTTGTAGTTACCAGGGACAATAGGTCGTCAGGTGCGGATACCTTGAACTATCGGGGGCTGGTACTCGAACTCGATCTTGTCATTCATTGCTTGCTCTTGATAAGTACAGCAAGCGGGTGTTCCTGTTACCCAAGTTTATTTGTCTTATTGGGTGGCCAAGGTTCCTGACCATATCAATACTCAAGTTGTTATGGTTTTAATCCATAAATATACTCAATTGTTGGATTTGTGTGCTAAACTAATGTAAGTATATCTATATACGGTTCCTGTATACCCAACGTCCCAATTATGTAAGATAAGTTTTATTTCTTATCTACTCTCTCCCTCGATAATTTTATAACCAGTTCTGGTTGTACTTTGTAACATGAACGGTAGAGAGCACATGCTGTGCACACATTTTTGAATTTTATTTAAGCTATTTATTAATATAAAATTTTGATTCATCAAAGTAATTATTAATAATATAAAATGTATACTTCAACTTGGTGGTGATCAGGTGCAAGATTAAACAAGATATTTCAAAAATTAAATTTATTCAAAATACTAAATAAAAACTTATTCCAAACTAGTAATTTTGATACACACACACACTGTGTATGCTTAAATTTATATAATATAAAATCAATAACTAATTATTTAATTTATTTTATTTGTAGCATGTTTTGTTTTATTTAAATTTTTTATTTTATACTTATGTGAAAATATTATAATTAGCTAAATAAATAAGAAGAAAAAATAAAAATAGTAGCAAAAGAGATAACTTTGTCATTATTAAGTTGAAAAGGAGTATATATGCCATTAAAGAGCCAAACACTTACTATGTAGTATATATATATATATATATAAATAATAAAATCTATATTATATAAAATTCAGAATAATTATTAAATTTATTTTATTTTTAGTATATATTTGTTTATTTAAATATTTATTTAATGTTTATGCAAAAAAAATATTAAAATTATAAATAGAAGTACAAAGGAAGAAAGTAAAAAAAATTAAACAGAAAATGATAATTTTTTCATTATTAAATTGAAAATGGCTGTACGTGTGTAAATTTACTTAATGAAACCATACGGGGTCAAGCTCCTAATATATAGTATAGATAAAATCAATCACTCATTTACTAATTCTTGATTTTGACAGGAGCAAAGGCTATTTTTTATCACTTCATTATTTGGTTTATGTTTACTTTTCTTAGCGAAACTTTTAAGGGTTTGTTTATCATCACTAATTATTTTAACGTTTAAAACTAATAATTGCACGTGAATATTAACATTAAAGCTTATAACATGACAAAATTTGAAATTGTGAAAATATGTGTGTGTATACATATATTTGTAAAATAGATATGCACACACATATATACTACTAGTAAATGGCGCTGTGTTTTATGTGCAAATTATTAACTAGTGCCTCAAACTAGCTTAAAAACGTCGAGTGAATTATGTTTTTTTTTTTTTTAATAAATTATTGTATGTGAATAGAAATTGATTCCTAAAAAAAGAATAAAAATTAGAGAGAAAAGAGAAAAATATATTCATGAATTGTTGTGATGGAAAATTGTAGCGACGTTCTTGTCTTGCTATTAGGCTATCCTGATGATATGAAGTAGAATTTTCTAGATTAGTAGCTAAGTATTATTAGAAGTTGCATGAAAATCCACTTTGGTAATAGAGGATTGTCTGTGCTTTGGATGTTGATTCGCAGCGAAATCGTATGCTGGAAGGGTTTTGAGACTCTATAATTATTGCTGACGGTTGCTTAAATTGATGGGCCCACTACACTAAGTAAGGTTGAACAAGCAAGGGTGACACGTGGGCAGACGTTTAAATTTGGTGGTATGGTGATTCGCTCAGTTTCTTGAAATATGTTTGGGAGTTTAGAAAATCTTTAATAAAATTTGTTATGAAGGAGCTCAGAATAAGATATTTTAGAGCTTCTAAACTCCTTAAAAATAAGTTAGTTTTTTTCAACATATTTTTAAATATTTTATAAACTATTTTAATATTATATATATATATATATAATTTATTTTTATTATTGTTACACAAAATATATAATTAGTTATGATTATAAATTTCAACAAAATTTTATAAGATGTTCTGTTCAAATACTTTATAAATTTATTTTAAAAATAAGATGTATAAATTTATAATTTTATATAAATTATTTAAAATAAATTTAGCCAAAACACCTTTTAAGGAGGGCTAAGGCAAAATTTGATAAGGGTTTGGGCTGCCCTCCTAACGGCCCAAGAATTTTGGGTTACAAAATTAAAGGTAATAAACTCAATATTCAAGTCTTAAGTCATTTTATACAAAACCTAGTAAAAACATGGAAACTAATTCGTTCAAAATAAATCTCTTCGTAGACAAATCTCGATGATGCACAAATTTTGTGTATAGTCAAGTGATGAAATGTGGAAATATGGTGAAAAATATCAATTAAATAACTCTTATTTTTATTTTGAGAATTTAAATAAATATAATTTCTATAATAAATAAAGAGATTATTAATATTTTAATTGATCAATCAAATTGGACAAAATGTTGAAATCTCATCAAATCATGATAGATGATCTACACAAATTCAAGCTTAACAAGTTAAATATAGTGATAAATTTCAAATTACAAAATTGCACCATGCCGATATATTGATGCAGCTAAATTCTCTTGTTTACTACTATAAATATGGAAGGATTTCATAGAATACAATGCAATTGAAACCCTATAAAAAATTCGAAGTTCTTTGGAGGCCTAGAAATTTTCTCCACAAATTCTTTCTAAAATTTAAAAGAATCATTTGTCACCAAATTCAAGGCTTTCTTTGTGAAAAGTCACTCAATTTCTACATTTGATTCAAATATCAAGTTGTTAAGTTAATGAATCAATATTAATTAAATATCCAATAACTTTAAGGCAATTGATGTCCCATAAAGAATTAAAGTTCTTTGGAGGTTTGGAAATTCTCTTTGAAGTTAAAGAATATTTATGACTTTTGTCATCAAATTAAAAGTGTTGTGTGTGAAAAGTCCTGAGCAATAAATGTTAATTAAAATTTGAACAAGCCTCGAGGTGTTGAAGCCCTGTGAACAATTGAAATTCTTCAAAGATTTGAAAATTCTCTTCATAAATTTTCTCAAAAGTTCAAGAAAATCCACAGCATTTGTTATTAAATTCAATGTGTTCTTCGTAAAAAGTTGTCAAATTTTCATGTTTGATTCAAAATTAAAATGCTAAGCATTGAAGATCTAACAAATTTCAAAGGAAATCAAGTTTGAATCTTTTCTTAATTAAATTTTATTCTTAAAGGAATCATCAAATGGTAAATTTAGAAATTCAAATCCACAAAAGTTTATTTGTTTCAATTGGAATTCAATTTATACTAATTTCCTTGTTCAATAAAATTTTAATATAAAAAATTGTCGCTATAGTCTGCACCTATTGCCTCTCAAATGCTCAACCGAGCAACTGACCAAGTGAAACTTTTTGTTGGTCACTGATCGCATTACCTTAATATATCTTCCTTTTTTTTTTTCATATTGCTAATTTATATGTACCATACTATATATTTTGAAGCAAGTATAATTCTAAATAGTATTATGAATAATTAAAATTCTAAATAATTTATTCAAATGTAGTTATGAAGTAGTCTAAATTAATTAGAATTCTAAAAAGTAATTTAAATGGTTAGGATTCTAAGTAATGTATCCAACAGATTTTTATTAATAATAATAAGTATTTTTACCACAAACAAAAATATACACACTTCCATACAAAGTATGGACATTGATAGATTATGGATATTGATATACATTCAAACTAGATTTTGAGAGATCTGATGAGAAAAAATGGAAGTGAATAGTTAGATTTTAGGTGTGATAAGGATGGATTTTTGAAAAAAAAAATATATATATATATATATACACACACACATAAATAATAATGATGTGATATATTTAAATAAAATTATGGAGGCTGGCCAATGTATTATTTGATGAATGGATAAAATGATGGGCTAGGGTGTTACTAGATTGAGTTGCTCAATTGGTCTCGTCGAATAGTTTAGCCTAGTGCTCGACTCAAGCTTGAGCTACTTGACTTAGTTCACTAAGTTGAGTACAAGCTCAGTACTGGCTACTCGACTACTTATCAAGCAACTCAACTCGGTAATTTGGAGGTATATTAGTCAAGCCAAGTACAAACTCAATATATGACTACTCGACCACTTGTTGAGTAGCTCAATTTGTTAATTGAAGGGATGTTAGTCAAATAACCTTAAAAACGAAACCCTCATTTTTTTTCTTTTTTTTTCATATTATTATTATTGTAATCTATCATTCAAAATTGATTTATTAAGTACACAAATATGTGCAACATAAATATTTAGTTTAGTGATTAAGATAAAATTGCACTAAAAGAAGATCAAAGATTTGAATATGCAATTCAACAAATTCAGTGTTTTTTTAACCCAACGAGCTTGAGCCCCGATACTTAATAACTTAAGCTTACCCAAGTCAAGCTCGAGCTATAGGATTTTATTTGAGCTCAAGTCGAATTCATCAAAAATTTAACCAAATCGAGCATGAATAATGCATTACTCAAACTTGACTCAACTTGATTATAGTCCTATGATGGGTGTAACAACTCATGCCATTCATATCTTACTTTTGTAGTCCTCTTACAGGCATCAACTATACTGCATCCTTCTGTCCAGTACAAGACTCTTATAAGTTATGTTTGGTTTTACTTTTTTACCATGTATCTCTACTAAAAAATTTTATAAACTAATCATTTACTTTGTAAATTTTATTCTAATTTAAATTCAAATTTATTCCTCCCTCTTTTTTTATAAATAACTAATTATTTTTCAATTATTATAAATATTCATAATCAAATCAATAATCATTCTCAAAAATTTTCTATTCACATTCATATATTTTAATACTTTATAAAACTATATATTATTATATCATCCCATCATTATTATATATTAAATATATATAATTTAATTTTTTCTCCTCTTTCACAACATAATACCAAATATAATGTTTACCCTCGCTCAAATCACTCCCCCATGTTAACCATTAAACAAACATAGCCTTGTTCGTGCTCGTTACCACATTGTTAAACAAGTCACATGGTTGATTCACTCCTCTTCGGTTACATATGACATGCGATATTGTGACATCTGATATCATGTGTCTGCATTTATATTTGTTTACTTCATTTGCATTCCTGTTGAAATTTCGTGCTGGTCGTAATTTATCGGTGTTAGTAAGTGTAAAAAAAATAAATAAAGAAGAAGAAGAAGAGCCATTTTGAATTCTTAAGATACAATTCACTTTCCTGGGAATTCTCATCATTTGTAGTAGTGTTCGCACTGTCGTGCAGCTGTGTTTGGTTGTTAACTTTAAATTTACCTTCTCTTCCATCCGTCGCCAAACACAAAACACTCTTTCTGTAACAGCTAAAAATGCAACGAAACGAACCAATCCTCCTACGACAGTTGCCTCCACAGGTTCAAAAAAGAGCATAACGAGGCAGTTTTACGATAATTTTTCACTTTAGTGACGAGGTAATACATCGATAACTAATAGGGATCTTTAAGCTTATGTTTTAGAATATTGTAGGCAGTTCAATATATGTACTTTTAACTTTTACAGTGAAACTCACCTTAGGAACGATCCCTTCTGGGTGTTAAATATTGCCATAGCTAAACGAGGTAGGCAGCTATCTATATACAGAAAAAGAAACAGAAATAGTGACACATGCATTTACCATTTCTAGTATAAAATGTGATAAAAGTCTGGTTTTCTGTTAATTCTCATCTATTTTAATCAACAAATTAGGCATAAAACTAGCTTTGAGTCGAATGCCTAGCCAAAAAAGGTAAGGGCAACATTTATAAACAAATCTTTCTCCAAGTTACCAAAGCAATCATATGCGAGTTCAACAAAGAGATGATCATATAATGAAATCTAGAACGAAATGATAGTTTTCCACTTGATCAAAAAACTACTCGTGAGAGAGAGAATCCAAAAGTTCTTTGTTTAAGTTACTTTTGCTCCACTTGAAGTCAGATATCCACAATTCCAATATCGAAAACAAAAATGCAAAATAACACAAGCTAATTACAAATAAAGTTGCAAGTTGGAACCTTGAAACAATAAACATAAACGGTGTCACTCACTGCTTACACTTATAGGACCCACCCTTTGGCAGAATGAACTTACTTAGCAGCAATTGTGTCCAGTACAATAACAGATTATTGTATCCTCTTAGTAGTCAATCATACAGCCCCTCCTGCTCCCATACATCAACCAAGAAATCCACCATTTCCTGTTGGTTGAATTGTAAATGTCAAAAACACAACAGTGAGAAACTATAATTAACTATTTGTTGTAGCAACTAACCGCCAATGGGATTGGCTGAGGGAAAAGTTTGTTGGTCCCAAGCAAACTCTCATAAGTTGTATTCCAACTGCAAACGATATAGCAGTTACTAAGTTTATTTTGTTCAACCATAATTCTTAAGGAGAAACATCCTACCAACAGCACAACCAAGAAGTGGACGCCAACCACTTTGTTTTCACTAGTAAACTTGCTTTGCTCATCAATAGTTCTTTGATATTCTCAACTTAACGAGAATGAGAGCTTTCACCTCAATTTGGGTTCTTCTGATTGCACAAGCTTTTCAGATCTTTTATTTCCAGCCCACTGTAGCCTTGTTTGGTTCCAGAGAAGTAGTCCTAAAACAGATAAACAAAATTAAAATGTGTAGTTTGATATGAGGTGTTGAAAAGCCAAGACAGGTCTTAGAAAATTAGAAGGGCAAAGAACAAAAGAATCGGAGAATGTCAAATAATATCTCCTCAAGTTTATTGATGCCCCTGTATCCATGCAGCTACATGTATCAAAACATAATGATAGGTAACAAATCATAATCTATAAAGAGAAAAGGGGAAAGAAAAAAGGCATGAGAGTATCCTAAATAATGTCTCCTCGAGTTTATTGATGCCCCCATATCAAACCAAAACATAACAAGGGTAGGTAACGAATCATAATCCATAAAGAGGTTATTTCTTCCAGTTTAATATATTAGACCAATTGAAAGCAGTGGGCTCAAAATAACTCAAGTAATCACTGCAATATACAAGATACAGCGGTCATTTCAGAAAACAATAAAGTAGAAGTTCACAAAATTCAATAAAACATCCAATGTTTACCAATTAGGGAAAAAACTTAAGAGAAATTGAAGTAGTTTGGACATGAAAAGGATTAAAGGTTTGATAATGAATTAAATGGCCAATAGAATATCATGATAATCCATACATTCTGTGAACAGATAACAAGATAGTATAAAAGTATTTACCATGATTTACAAATTCTGCAGGGTTGCTGCTGCCACCAGAACTGCTTTGAGTATCAAAGGTTGTTTGGTTTGTAGTGCTGATCGATGACATACTTCTGTGGGATGGAAAGCCACTATTATCCATATGACCTGAACTGGTGCTCCAAAGGTCCTCCGTTAAACTCCGCTTCTTCACACACTGACCTTGAATCTTTAGCCCCTTTGACGGCTCATCCACAGAAATTACAAGTGGTGGCTTGCTACGACATCCAAGACAACCTCTGCTCTGTTACAAATTAGGTTTATAACCATACAAATGATTAGTGTATCAGCAGAAACTGTTAAGATATTGCACATCACACAGGTTTTTCAATAGGCACATATTTTGCAGTAATAAATTAGTCAACAAAAACCCAACCTCCATAATTTTAAGTTTTTACCTTTAATTACCAAGACTACTATTTCCACCACTTGCAGTCCCCACCCAAGTGATAATAAACAAAATCATACATCTTGGACTGGCCAAAGTGAATTTCTTTTAGGTCATGATATAGATTCAGTATTATTAGCAATGAGGGACAAAAGGAAGTAAGATAAAACTACTTAAATACTACCACATTTTACTCTAAACCAAAGATTAAGTCCATTGGTGCAAACCCAATATTCCATGTTTTAAAAGTGACTGCCCAGTGCCCGTTTACATGCACATAGACCAACTGCCATTCTCTGAAATATCTTAGGGATAGGGCAGGATCAAAGAGAGGGATGTCAAGCTCAAGAAATCCTATCCAGAAACCAATTTAGAAAAACGTCAACAGTTGGGTGGTACAACCATATCAAGCACCTAAGAGCTATTAGCAACATTAAGCACGTCTGCCTGTGGAATAGAAGTGGGAATAATTTTTCAAGTATGATCATCAATCCTATGAACAAACACGTGGAAAGTGTGCCAATTTACCACTTATCCAGGATAATAAAATTTCAATATCTACAAATTATGAGCCACAACATGATAAAATAAAACTTCAAAGTCCAAAGACAGAAAACAAAGCAGTCTGGTGTCCATGTCAAGCAAAGGGAAGTAAGAAAAATATTCAAGCAAAAACATAAAGAAAACGAAAACCTCGACATCCAGACTACCGGATAAGCACTTAAGGCCTTGAACCAACCAAACAAAATAAAAATTTGGAGAATAAAATGTTCAAGGCTCGTAATACCCTCTTACTTGAAAAACATCTTTGCATTTATCCTTTAATCTGTCCAGAATCTAGCCAATTAATGCCTAAAGAAACTTATTAAAACTACCCAAGAAAGAACATAAAGGCCTTCTCTCAACACCTGTTTCCATCTGTATAACTATTCAGCATTTATTATATATATCTGGAACCTTTTCCTAATTCCACTTTTACTTTTACAAGTGCCATCTGATTATATACCCAAACAGAACACTTAGGTACAGAATATGAATGCTATGTAGACAAGCTCTTCACAACATCAAGCAAAATACTATGTAAACGAAAGAGGAAAACCAAATCTCCATTCAAACACACTGCTGCAGCTAGCTTAAAATACAAGAAAAATCAAGATTCCAAACCACAAAAGAAGAACCAAAGTGAAGAAAGCAAATGAATTCTTAACTAAATGACTCACCCAAAATCTCACGAAAAGGCCCCTTATTACAATTGTCCAACTAATTACTTTCATTCCTTATGTTGGCAAATGTCCCAGAAAGGTTAACCTCCTTTTCAAGATCCTCTATCAGTACTCCACCTCCTAATTTAGTAGCCAGGACATGTAAATACACAGAGGAGAAATAAGAAGTCTAGAGTGTCTGTTACTGTTTTTGTTTATCGAGCATCAGCAGAAACCAATAACCTTGGCTACCAAGTCATAACAAAGCAGTCCTAAATTTTCCCAATGCCCACCGAATTTAAACCGAAGAAACATAAAAACCAACTTAAGAATAAATCAACACTCCAATTTCAGAAATTGTACATTGTGCAACTCTACGTGAGAAAAATGACCACGTCAAACAATGACAGCAACAACAACGCTCACCACCCAACACAGAATCACACATACACACAGAGAAAACACATACGCTCAAAGGCCAACACAACAGGGAGGTGAAAAACTGACCCCATGCATGCAAATAACTGAGAAATCCGAGAGCGAACTTATTTGCACCGATACTTCACCAATAGACGATGCTGCTGGCGATAACACCCTCAAACAATCATTCCCCGTTGAAACCCAGATCTAAACATGCGAAAAGACAGTTCTAAATAATCTGCGAACAAAAACAACAATCAATCCACCAATAAAGAAATTAAGCACTCCGATCAATAAACTGATTACTATTTCGATCAATCAAAAATCATTCACCAATTGTGTTGATGGGTGGTTGATTTTCCCATGTAGCACACAAAATGCGTCGACAAAGGAGGGTGAATCGAAGAGACACAGAGGGATGGGATGGCAGTGGGTAAGACCGCTGAGTGGGGTAACGGAGAGTACGGCTGTTTGCCCACTTGCTCTCTTAGTGAAATTACTTCGCTGCCCTCATGAGTTAGACCTGCGGAAATTATTTATTTCATTGGGTGGGAGAGCAATAATATAATTATGCTTTTATATCCATTTTTGTCCTATTTTTTAAATTTTATTTATACGTATTTTCACACCATTCTGAATGAAAAACGCACTTAAAACCTATTTTCTCAATTCCCTGTCGTAAAAATTAATGTACACAACAAAAAGATATGATCTGATTTATTGCTTGGATTATTTATTGTTGTAGTTTTAAAATTAATAAATAGCCAGAAAACGAAGAATTGATGAAGGCTTGTTTTTTCTTTTTCTTTTTTATTTTCTTCTGTTTCCTTTTTAGAATTAAAATGGGCTAATGGTGGGTGAGTATGTGTCTAAATTCTACTACATATGGGCTTTTCTTTTTTCGAGTAGAGTCACCCAAGCCTTGGTCTAAGTCTTTGAAAGGAAAGTCATGGCCCACATTCTACGACACTCTTTATATTTAAACGTCCAAAAGGGCAAATTAGTGATAGCTAACTTTGATTAGCGTTTAAGTGGAAATTAAGGGATTTGGACGTCACTCCGTATTACCGAAGGGGTGGAAAACATTTCTTTGAGGCTAATCTAATACTCAATCCTCGACTAACAGCATTAATGGATAACTAACGTCTCCCACTTTGTTTTTTATTCCCATGATAGATATGTTAAGGCTGGGAGTGTACACGGTGGAGTTTAAGCGATTTAATTAAAAAAAATAAAAAATCTACCTAATTCGATAGGAGAGTTAAGAAAATATTAATCTGTAGCAGGCTATAAATTTTTTTAAATCGAATAGTTTGAGCTGGTCGATTTAATACTATTTAGAGGTTGGTTGGTGTATTAGTGAGTTACAAATTTTATATTTATAATTTAAAAGTAAATTTGAAGTATTTTAATTATATAAAACACAATAATATTTTATGGACTAGTATATTATATAAAAGTAAAATTCTTGACATAATTAGAGAGGGACAGCGGAAGAATAAAAATAAATTAAATTCAAATTAAATTTCAAAAATGCGAACAATACATTAGAGTGTTTGATTCAATGTATTGAAATCAAAATGAATCCAAAAATTGATAAATGGCGTTATAGGACTTCTATAATTGATACATTAAGATCAA
Source organism: Avicennia marina (assembly GCA_019155195.1). Lineage (NCBI taxonomy): Eukaryota > Viridiplantae > Streptophyta > Magnoliopsida > Lamiales > Acanthaceae > Avicennia > Avicennia marina. The sequence continues at coordinate 265,461 of CM032755.1, forward strand.
TTAATACATCACAACTTATATAAAGATCACTTTTGTTAAACCAATTTGTACATTTTCAAATCCATATAAAGTTAAGTAATCTCATATTTCTCAAATTCAATATCAAAGATATCTTGTTTGAATTGAATGAAATAACTGTGTATACTAAATTCTATCAAATTTTAACTTAAAAAACCTATGTGGCCCAAATTATTAATAAAATCTATTAACAAATAAAAATAAAAATAAAAAATATTAAAATAAAATTCAACGGATCCCTGAATCACGTCATACCCCTCTTCTCGAGGGGGAATAATCCTCAATTCGAGCTTGTGTCCTCCTATATCAGACACTAATTTGTGAAAACTTCTCGACTCTTTATCATCTTACTGAAATTTTAGCTCCATATTTCCATAAGTCTAACACAAAAATATCAGTAAGGAACTATATAAAAGAATATAAAAAAGCACTGACAACTTATCCTAATATACATTTGTAGTCTCTATAGATAGAAAAATCTTTAACTCCTATGTAATACAAACAGACGAATAAATTTCAAAATAGTCAAACGTATTAACATACATAGGATTCTATAGAAGCTCAATTTTTCAATCTTTTACTAGTTCTTCATTTCTGTGTTTGTCATCAACTTCTATATCCATTTTTAAGAATTCTTGTCTCAACTTTATCCTCCTTAATTTCTATTAATTCTGTTATTTCTTCTCGTTTACTTTTCTCCTTCTCAATTTTCAGATACATGTTAGTATTACTGCTATCTTCATATTGTACTCCCTCAAACAGCATCTCCTCTATAGTCTCGTATTCAGTCAAAGACGACATCTATACTGGTGGACTTTTCTTATCTTCTATAACTTTACTAATATCAATATGAGCATCAACTTCCTTATTTCGACATTCGCTCGTGCTATATCTACGCCGAAAGTAATTAAAATACTACCAAGATCGACTTTCAATATAAGAATCTGATACCTTAAATATCTCATCGCACTCCTTTTCATTCGATTTATAATCCATACCATAACAGTGCTCCTTGTATGTCCACTTTTCATTCTCTTGCGTCCCAAAGTATGATTGTTCGTAATAAGATAATTCTACATTTTATCTACAATTCTGAACAATTTTTGAATTTCGTCAAACATCAACTTCTTGTAATATGCTTGATCAATCAATATCCTAGCAGAAACAAGTACAAATATATTTCTTTCTTTCTGATATTTCTTTTCACTCGTTATTTTGCTCTCTAGTTTTTGTCTCTCCTCAATCTTTTTTCCTTCACACTTTTTCCACTATATATATATATATATATATATATATATTGCCCTTTTTTGTCCCCTCAAAACCCAACAACCAATCAAGGCCTTAATTCCCACAAAGAAATAGACTAGCCAAACAGAGTCTTAGCTAAACAAGAAATTCAGCAAACAAGTCTTAATTCCAACAGAAATAGGGAATTCAGCAACCAAGCACTACCTTACCAAGTTTAGCAATAATGAGCCCAACAACTAAGAAATCTAGAAGCCCGACTTGGGCAGTAGCATATGATGGTCCAACTAATTCTTTTAACTTCTAGTCCAAACAATTTTAGCCCAGGTACAATACGGTTGCCCAAATTACGAGTTTCTCTAGCCTAAAACTCCTTTTAGTTCCCCTCAGCCCCACAAGTGACCGCCTGGCCCAAAATCAAGCTCTTACTTATTAATTTTTTTTACTTTTTTTTTTCTAAATTTTTTGATTTTCTTTTGGATTTTTATATCTCTTTTTTTTTTTGAAAATTTTTGCTTTTTTTTTTTTTTTTCAATTCAGGCCATGTATCGAATTATAATTCGATATAACTAATTTTGATACCAACTGACATGATTAGAGGGGGCAGCGAAAAAATAAAAATAGATTGAATTCAAATTGAATTCCAAGAGCGCTTGCAACAGAATGCCCAAAAAATAAAAATAGATCGAATTCCAAGAGCGCTTGCAACAGAATGCCCAATTCAACGTATAGAAACCAAAATGAACATAAAAATTGATAAATTGCGTGATAAGACAGTCACAATTGATATGCCGAGATCGATTGATATGTCACGACTTACATAAAGATTACCTTGTTGAGTCGATTTGTACATTTTTTAATTTAGAAAAAGTTGAGTAATTTCATAACTTTCAAATTCAATATCAAAGATCTCTTTTTTGAATAAACTGGAATAACTATTTATACTAATCCTATCAAATTCTAACCTAACAAGTTCATATAACTCAAATTATTAATAAAACCCATTAATATATAAAAATAAAAATAATAAATGCTAAAATAAAATTTGACGGATCCCTATATCGCGTCAATTCTTATCAATTAAACTAAACTATGACTTATTTTTATCTATCTTACATTCAATTTTATATCCCTTTTATAATCTATTTAACATATAAATTCAAAACGCGTCATAAATGTAATCAAACATTTACATTGATATTGAAAATTTTTAAAACTACTTGATTCTTTAAAACACTTGTACACAAATCAAATTATTAGAAAAAAAATCTAAACAAATGGTCGAAGTCCAACTCATGGGGACCAGGAGTCCTACTCATGGTGCCTTGGTTGAATTGGGAGAAGTCATAGGCATTATTATAGGTCAATCGATTGAAGAACCAGGAATTCAATTAACACTAAGAACTTTTCACACCAGCGGAGTATTATATCAAAATTATAAAAAGTTTATTATATTAAAATATTAAGAACAAAAAGCCTCAAATAATTAAGAATAAAAAAATAAAAATCAACTTAAATATAATAACAAGTGCATTTTGAATTAACCAGTACAGTTGATAAATAAGCTATTAATTTCATCCAAATATATAAATCATAACTAAAAAATAAAAAGTGTAATTATAATTTAAATCAAAAGAAACAAACAAACATAAAAGGTAAAGTGCATATTATTAAACTAATACAAAGGGTTGGGTTGCAGGTTAAGTGGATTGTAATTATTAAACCCGCTATCCCACCCAGACACGATGGGTTTTAATATTTATAAATTATTATTATTTATTAAAAAATTAAAATTATCGATTTACATGTGGTTCACTTGCAGTTTAAGCAAATTGGTTGGGTCAAGCGTACACCTCTAGGCACGTTTAATCCTTTACCAATGATCTATCTACCCGTAGGGAAAATTGGCGTCTTTTTCCTTTCATTTTAAAGACAGTTGTTTCAACGACGAGTCTTTGCTCTTGTTAACAAAATTTGTGGCTTGATCAAACCATATAAAACAATATGATATCAAATGATGTGTTAATCGAGCCAAATGTAAAGAAATTCATCACATTTTATTTATTTGATATGAGTTGAACTCAAATGAGACTTAAATTAATTTTGATTGTTATTATATGAGTACCAAATATGAATTATTTTATAGGGCCAGGTCTTTTGCATCCATCCATTTATCACAAAAAAGCATCATCCAATCGGCGAAATGCAATTCACTTTTTGATACACACACATACGTGTATTATTCACAAGTCAAAGTTGGGATTCCAAAGTCTAATTCCACCAAACGCACATAAATTGTCCTACTACTTTTTGTGGACGAGGATATGTTACGGCCACATTTTCTCACCTTGTTGCCCGTTTGCTTTAGACACCTCACGTTTGGATGGAAAGTAGGAGGTGGAGAAGTAACAGAAGCAATTAATTAATGAGAACTTGACCCTCTGAATTCTAGGAATAAATTAACGAAAAAAAGAATGATCATCTCCTCGTAGATCAAGACTAAATAAGAAACTAAGTCAAGGTGATGCAGAAAAATAAATATTTCAATATTAACAAACATGTAGGGAAGTATTTTTCTTTCATTGTCATTCCACAGTATTTTGTCAGATCCATTGTTCTTCTTCAACAGTAAGAGAGAGAAGAAAAGGCCATTGAAGTTTGGAGCGTATGCTCTGTACGCGCGCGTTTGCATGGAGGATAGGAGAGTTAATATATAGTTGTTACATTATTAATATATCGCGGTGGCGAGTAGTTATGGGCATCATGGTGGTTCAGGGGCAGCCGCGTAGGTGAAAGCCTTTATTGCGGCCTTCACAGAAAAGTAGCTTTCCTCCCACAATTTCCTCCACCGACAGACAACTACAATTAAAACCCTCTTTCCTCTCTGCCATTCTCATCACACTGCTCATCATCAGCCAACTTTTGCAGTTCGTTCATTTAACCTACCGAGAATAAATAAATAAACAGGGAGTATGGTACAATCAAAGAAGTTCAGAGGTGTCAGGCAACGCCAGTGGGGCTCTTGGGTGTCAGAAATCCGCCACCCGTTACTGTAAGCTCTCTGCCATTCCCAATATTCCTCAAATCATTCACTCACTTCACTTTATATTACATATATGTGTGTGTGCGCGGGCGCGCGTAATCTGTGTTCTATGTACGCACAGGAAGAAGAGGATTTGGCTGGGGACTTTTGAGACAGCAGAGGCAGCAGCAAGGGCGTACGATCAAGCAGCCATTCTGATGAGCGGCCAAAATGCGAAGACCAACTTCCCAATCGCTGAGAAGAACGTCACTGGAAACGACGACCCTTCTCCGTTAAAGTCTCCGTCGACGCTCTCCGACGTACAGCTGGGAGCGAAGCTCAAGAAATGCTGCAAGAATCCGGCTCCTTCCATCACCTGTCTGAGGCTAGACAACGACAATTCCAACATCGGGGTGTGGCAGAAGAGAGCCGGCAGGCATTCCGGCTCGCACTGGGTGATGAAAGTGGAGCTCAAGAAGAAGCCATCATCGTCGCACGATGATCGATCTTCGAACGATGAAGCTGGTGACATGATGGATGAGGAGAATAGGGTTGCAATGCAGATGGTTGAGGAACTGCTCGATTGGAATGGTTCGGAACCTTCGCTGGTCAACCAGCAGCCTTCGGCCTAAGCACTGGCCTCGGTCAGGGTTTTTCTTGGCAAGTGACGGGAGCGTTGCTCTCAGACACAGACATGAGTGCGGGCCCCACTATCGGTGTGGAGCCCAAGTCACGTTTATCGGGAGCACTGCTCCTGGACTGCGCAAGAATAGCTCTCTCGGGAATGCACCATATATAATACAGGCACCAATATCGTGACGCACGGTGATTGTGTGTACGGTAATTGTCCTATAGTTACAGGTACGTACTATTGTTATAATCTGTGTCGTTCACAGACAAAGCTGTGTAAATATGACTGTAGAACGTCGTTTCTGTCCGTTATGGAACTCATATATTGAAGGCCATCGTCTCATGTTCGGTTCCTTAGCTCAACAGGCAACCCCTCAATTTGGACAGCTGGAAAGGATATATAATTAATTGTATTCCCTGGCTTGTCAATTACCAATCTGTATAAAGCTAGCTAAGTCCTACTGCTATAAAATTAATATATGTATAGCTATTTCTAGCTGGCCAGAACTATAAATAATGGTTCAAGTTTCGAACATTGAATGTATAGTTCATAGTTTGTGGAGAATAAATTTTGAAGATAATGCGCGATGGTAGTAAATACGTGTACTTGTCGTGTTTCACTATTCTCTCGCCGGCTGCCGCAGTGGCCAGAAGATTACAATTCTGTTCATTGTTTTTATAGCTTAAAACAGATGGATGCAGCCAAACAAGGGCATTTCGTTACACACTAAAATTAATTAATAGATTGATAATCATGTCAATCGTCTACACGAGCTTATTCCATCACCTGCTGATTAACGAATTAATTATTTGATGCACCTGGTCTCTCGATTCCTTGAAAATAATTGAAATAAAATTCCGGCTTTTATGTGAGTTTCAAACAAAATTGTATGTGCAAAATAAAAATGATCAATTGGTGCCTCACACGTGTACTCTACTATTAACAATTAATATGTCCTCATTCATATTCACATATGGTGATCGCTGCGAAAATTAATTAAAGATGTCCCCTACGTAAGCGATTAAAAGCAAACACGCCACACATGAGAGATAGTGTTATATTTTGACGTGTATCGTGTTTTTTGATTAATATGATGATGTATTTCGCAATTTAAGCAGTGAGAAGAATTGAAATGGATGCACTGTCCATAGACCTTTCATTTCATGTGTGCGAAGAATGCAGAGGGATGGATCAATTATAATATTTACTGCAATTTTATTTGGTGACAATTGTTTATCCAATTAGAAAAGGTGATTAGAATTGAACTTGGGATGCGAATTTCGTAATTAACTAGCTGCGAGTGTAGTTTCAGCCAACAAAATTCAAGAATGTAAGAACTCGAAATAATTGCCTGCTTCAGCCAAGTACGGGTAAAAAACTTCAGTATCCCAATGGGCCAGAACAGAGCATGTGTTAGTTGGAGTACATTGGTTGCAATAAAAGTTATTGCCCCCACTTCACATGAGAGAGTTGACGTTGGACAAGCTAGGGGCTCTAATTTCTTGTTATGAAAGGATAATAGTCCATTTGGCCCATACGTACTTACAATGCTGTAGTTGATGATTAATGCTAGCTGCTTTCAAGTTGACTAGATGATGAGATATGTGAAATATACATGCCCATGACCTTCCCTTTCTTTTAACCTCGTTTACCCCTGCGGTTGACTCGCCTTGAGAAGTCCCGTTGTGAGGTCTTGATTTTATATTGAAGAAAGAACTACTCTGATCGATATATAGGGAATAAGAAACTATCCATGGAATGGTTCCGACGGTCCATGCACGTACAGTGGTATCTGATGAATGTTACCAGACTCATTTATTTATGTGTAAAACTGTTCTTGCACAGAGGTATTTCATGAAGGGTTCTTCACCCGACTTTCAATATGTTAAGTTACCTGATCCCTGATTGATGCATTTCTTACATAATATTCACTACTGTACTTTGCATACACCGTATGTGTGCAGTAGCAAACTTTTCTTCACTGTTCACTTTGCACCGTCCTGAAAAACCAATCATCTGGTCGCCATGGGAACACTTGCAATTCCATGCATCTGTGATACAAGTTTTGAATCCTGTAATCTCTGAAATCTCTAGATCTTGTTGTCCGAAGCAACTGCATGTGCAGAAGACATCGCGTAATTACAGCCACACTTCTGGCGGAAATATTAGCTGGCACCAACTAATTCAGCGCTCCAGGCCAAGTAGACCTCTGCTGATCAGAAAGGTTCAAAAGAGTGATCGTTTATAGAGCGTGTGCAGATCAGTGGATAGAGCGTCTGTTTACTAATAGTCAATGTTTTTAAAATCAGCTTCGTGTTCAAGTGGAAAAACTTATTGGTACAAGACAAAAACAGGAAGAAAGAAAGGAGATAAACAAACAATTGGTACCTCTTTAAAAAGATTGAAGGCGAGCGACTGACGACTAAAAGGAGGAAGGAGCAAGTCCAAGTAGGAAAACAGTTCCCCAGCCCTACTATTTCTGTCAAGAAATAGAGTGGAGGCTTTACCTTTCCTATTAATAACTCTTCCTGATCTATGTGTTATTAGTCTATCAGTAAGTAACAGTCCGACCAGCACTATTCCTTATAGGAATAGAGTAGTTGGTCTACCTTTACTAATCCTATTAATAACAGTTTATCTACTCCTTCTAGTCTTATTTATTTAATAGTATCTTAAGGGTCTCCTTAAAGGTTGTTAGGAATGCTTTACAGAGCTTGTTTATTTATGGAATCCATGAGCCTTCGGACCAACAACAGATTCCTCGAAAGTCCTTCGTTAGACGAGGGCTTCTCTGCTTCTGGTTCACTTCCCGGATACCCGTATGCTTGCACTTTTTTAACCCAACTAGTGAAGAGAGGCCTTGGACGAAGTTGAGCTGTTGAAAAAATTAATTATTTTAATTATATAACACTATATATATTACTATAAAAATAATTTACAAAATAAATGTAAGTCAATTTAACAATATACTAAAAATAAGTTATAGATGTAATGTTAAAAATTAAATAATTCGACTAAAATAAAAATTTATTACACAAATTAAAAAACATATTAAATTCAAAATGATTAAAAGTATAAAATTGAAAAAATAGTTTTGAAAATAAACAGATTAATTAATATGACCAATTTTAATTTTAAGATACAATAATTAAAATTTCAAAATATTGATTAGAAAAATAAAAGGATAAAAATTATTATAAATAAAAATCAAAATCAAAATTGTATATTTAACTAATATTGAAGAGTTGTAAATGTAAGAAATTTTGAAAAAAGAGTAAAAAATTATTTTGTAATTTTTTCAAAAAAAATTAAGATGAAATTCATTTGATCAGTTTTTTAATCAGTTTTTTACTAGTTTTTGATCAATTCTCATCAATTCTATGCATTTTTAATTTTTATATTTTAACTGGACTGAACAGTTTCTAGTCGAATCAGTTGAACACTAAATCGAAAAATCAACCAATTCTTAGTTGAATCGATTGAACCGTGCAGTCCGTTTTTCAAAACAATGCTAATCACAGAACCGTAGGTGTTTTCATAGTTTTTAGGTTAACTTTTTGACGACATTTAACATTTCTTATCTTATGTTAGCGCTAGTGTGTAACTCTAGTCATAAAACCCTCGTTTCTGTCTTTGTAAGAAATTAGGTGGCATTTAAAGTCTCCCCCTTGTATTCTCATGTCATGTGAATGGCTGGCTGACAGCCACTCTTTTCAAGCTGATTACATCTCTCGTGAATCATGATCAACCCACCCTCCACCAAACTCCTGTTCGCATTATCTCCCGATATGATCCTTATTTACTTAAATCAAGAATGTCACATTAATCCAAGTTCAAGCATTCGCTCAAACCATCTTTGGTTAAACTCGTTCTCCCAATATGTCCTTAATTGCCGAGGCGCCTGGATTCATCCAAGTCTTCTCAGATGGCACAGTAAAACGCTTCGTCCCTCAAACGGCTAACCCGTCAACTGAACGGTCTAATGTCTCCGCCAAATGCAAGTCCAAGGATGTCACGATTGATCCCTCAGCGCCGATTACTGCAAGAATCCTCCTGCCCGATGATGACGCCTCAGATTCGCTCGAAAAGCTTCCAGTTCTGGTTTATTTCCACGGCGGCGGATTCTGCATGGGATCAACCACGTGGCCCGGGTACCACAATTTCCTGGCAAACTTATCAGCCACCGCCAAAGCCATTGTGTTGTCGGTCGACTACCGTCTGGCACCAGAAAACAAGCTCCCCGTAGCTTATGAGGACTGCTACTCGGCGCTTGAGTGGCTGAGTTCAAATAACGAGCCGTGGCTTCAGCAAGCCGACCTTTCTAGCGTTTTCCTCTCTGGAGACAGCGCCGGCGGAAACATAGCTCACCAGGTTGCCATGAAAACCACCAAAACAAATTTCTGCGACAACGGAGTTGGAACTAAAGGGCTGATGCCTATTCATCCGTTTTTCGGAAGCAAAACCCGGACCGAGCTGGAGCTGGCAGATGCCTCAGCGGATTCGGTAGCCATGAATGACATGTTTTGGATGCTCAGCTTGCCCGAAGGATCGGACCGTGACTATTACGGGTGCAATTTCGAGAAGGAGGACACGGAATGGGACCTGTTTCCAGCGGTTTTAGTATTTGTGGCGGAATTGGATTTCTTGAAGGAGAGGGGAGTGATGTATGCGGAGTCATTGAAGAGAAAGGGAGTGAAGAAGGTGAGCTTGATCGAAGCCAAGGGCGAATCGCATGTTTATCATGTCTGGAATCCAGAGTCGGAGGCAACATATTTGCTCCAGAAGCAGATTAGCAGCTTCATGCGTGGCCTGTGATCAAGAGGACGTACTTCCTGGTGATCGTCTCCAACTTCTAATAATTCGAGGAATCAATCAGTCAGGATTCTGCATACAACTTGGATTTTGGAATTGGAACGTTTGTTTTATGACTTACAATTGTAGTGGCTGTTGGTGATGAATATATTTCTTATCTGATAATATGTGAAGTCGATTTAATAAAAAATTTCGATTTTTTGTTGAACGTGATATAATTTAGTCTATTCCGTATACTACTGAAATTCTATAGTCTAGGGCAAATTTATTTGTAAATTATAAAATTATTATATTCTAAATAAAAGAAATAAAATTATTTTAAATAAAATGTATAAAAGATATTTAAAATAAGAAAATTAAATTGATCAAAAATGACTTTGAAAAGGGAAAAAATTGAGACATAATACTTACAAAAATAATAAGTTAAAAAGTAATGAAGAAAAAAGATTTTAAAAATAATTTAAGGAGAGAGTAATTGTATAATTTTACATTGCATAACAAGAAAGTCTTACAGGTAATAATTTACTATAGAAAAAGCAATAGTATATTAGTATTTATATTTGAATAATTGAATATTAAGAAAAATTGAGTAAATTTATCAAACAAGGGCAACTTTGTAAATTTATAATGTGCAATCTAATTTACTTCAAACTCTTGATAACTAGTAAAAGTAATACACCTCAAGTGTGTTCAAGTTTGTTTATAAATTATGGAACTATTATATTTAAAGTAATATAAATAGAATTATTAAAAAATAAAAGTATAGAAATATTTACTATAAAAATCAAAGAAACATAAAAAAAAATTGAATGAGAAGAAACTTGGGAAAAAATATTTAATTAAAATAGTTAGTTAAAAGAAAAATGAGTGAGAAACTGATAGAAAAAAATTAAAAGAGTTTAAAACGATGATAATTATGTAATTTTATATCAGACAACCAAATGGGATATTAATATGCCAAGTTTGAGTAACAATTTGAAATCAATAATTGCTTACCTCAATTTTTTAAAATTTTAAATAAAATTATAATTTGAATTAAGCAATGAAATTAAGTTTAAAAATATTATTTAAGTTTAAATTTGAACTTGATTTGAGTAATTTGTCTTATTAACATCCTTAAACCACAAAAATCTTATTAACTTAAATATAGTATAGATACTATATATATATAATTTATATGTCTCTTAAACTTTATTTTTTGTTGCAAGTTAAATTGCTTATTTACCTTTTTAAATTTTAAAAATACATGAAAATAGAAATAAATTAAAAATTACTATCATAAGTTGTGCTAAAATTATTTAAATGAAATGAGAGTGTTGATAGAAATGGAAATAAATGAAAAAATAGAAAAAATTCATAAAGTGTACCAAAATTAGCATATACAAAATAAACTAAATAAATATTTTAAAATTATATCTACTCTATTATTATGTCAATAAGGATTTTTAGTTGTAAATTGTACAATTATATAATAACTCTTACTTAAGATTCTTTTATCTTAATAACCCTCTTTTTTACTGTTCTTCTAACTTATTTATTTTGTTTGTGCTTTCTCTTAATTTTCTTCTTTTTGATTTCATTTGATGTTTTATTTTTCTTAATTATACATCTATACTACATCCATATAACATCACTTTGGTTATACTACTATATTAACATAAATATTTTTATTTCCTTATATATTTTCTTTTTGATTTTGTTCCTTTAATTTTGACTTATTTCATATATTCCATTGATTTGTTCTTTCAAATTAAAATTAATAGTTGTGTGTTGCTTTTACACAACAGATGCTGCTCCAAAATTTAATAAATAGTGAAATTCACAGGAAACTTATTATTATTTTTTTTAATTTTACAACTCAAACACACACATTCAATTATTATATTTTTTCTATATTTTTAAAATAATTTTTAAGATAAAAACATGTCAAAAACATACAAAAATTTGAAAACAAACTTAAACTTTAGTAATATTCGTATTGGTTCAAGGGCACAACGGTCAACAGACACTTTTTCTCCATCTTATTTTTAACTAATTTGAAAAAAAAAAAAAAAAACATCGAAAAGCAGACACTTTGATAACAAATAGTAATATTCGTATTGGTTCAAGGGCACTACGGTCAACAGATACTGGCTATTTTCAGTATTAAAGCTGCTCCATCCTCCACTGCTGAACCCTATCCCGGTCGTTCGCCCTCTCTGTGGAAATATCCTTTTTTGAATTTCTTGTTAGTCCTAACTATTATCTCTGCAGAATTTGGGAACCCCAGCTCTAATCGCCCCAATTATATTTCGGATTTAGCAGGTTGATAAAGCAGAAAGCCCTGGTTTTTTCTTTCTTCGACATATTGTTTATCAATTATGTGTGTTTGTGCTTTTCAGGTCGTGGGAAAAAAGTATGAAAGATTAATTTTTGTTTGCCGATCTGTTCTTTGCGCAGCAAAAGCAGCTGTTAGAAATGGTTGAAACGAAGGAGAACGATGCATACGAAGAGGAGCTTCTGGACTACGAGGAAGAAGACGAAAAGGCCCCTGACTTAGTCGGCGCCAAAGTCAACGGCGAGGCCGTTAAGAAGTGAGTTCCGAACTAATATCGACATTTTGGTCTATAAATTGGTTATTCTGTACTTTACATTTTTGAATCTGGCTTTTTATTAGATTTGTAGATTGTTGAAAAGTTTCGACAATTTTTAGTTATGAATTGAATTTGCCTAAAGTTTTTCGTTTTAGTGGAGATCTTTTTGGTACTTTTACTGCATAGGTGTCTCTGTATTGTTTTTTATTCTAGTGTAGATTGCTTTTTGCTTAGAGGTTTGGTAATTCCGATATTAGAATGTGCTTTTTAGGATGTGGATTAGTGGGAAGTTTGTTCCTTCAGTGCGGTATGCAGCAGGCAATAACTTTGGGCGTTTTGTCTAATATTTTGTTACAGGGGTTATGTTGGGATCCACAGTTCAGGATTCAGAGACTTCCTTTTGAAGCCGGAGCTTTTACGTGCTATTGTGGACTCTGGATTTGAACATCCATCAGAAGGCAAGATATTTCTTCTGTTTGTTGAGATCGATGAAATATTACATACGTTGTTCAACTCAACGTTACATGAACTGGCTGAAACTGTTTTTCTAACTCTGTTGTTAGTGTCAGTGGTCCTGGGATGTTATGAAGGCTATGCTTGTTTTCAAATTTTGGTGTGTGTTCTAGGTGTATTTTTAATAAGAGAGAGAGAGAGATATATATATATATATATAATTTAAAAAGTGTAAAAATTAACTGTGTGTTTTTGGGGATAAAAAATTGAAAACAAACATAACTGAAATCTTTTGAATTTAAAGTACATGATGTAATTTTGTGTTACTGGCATGTGATTCTGTCTGATGTTGCTCCATATTTTTATGCTACAAATTATGTTCATCATTATTTTGTATAAATGTATTTTTACTTCTTATCTCTGTGGTGTGTGTAACCTAATTCTTACATATTCTTCCCATGGTAGTAGTTATTCCCATTTGACTGATGGTCTGAATCAGGCTGGATTCTTTTCAAAGTTGAACCCGCTTCTTGGTTGTATTCCTTCTATATTATCTCAGTCAAACATGCTTTTTATTACAAAATGTGTCAGTTTTATATTCTTGTGCTTTGCTCCAATATTGGATGGTGTGCGGGGTGCGCCTTGGCTCTTGAAAGCTTGTGCACGATTCACCATTTGTGTGAAGCACCCTTCTCAATTTCTTTATGCTCATGATCTGACATTTTAAGTTTTTTAATTCCATCTTGATTGTATATACCTTTTATACCATTTAAGTCATGATGCAGCACTCTTAAAGAGTGATTTACAACATCTTGGATCTTATTTTTCTCAGGTAAATCACTATTATCGCTCTATCCTGGAGAAGTTCAATGGTAATACCCTTTATAATTGAAACTGAGGCTTCCTTGGATCAACTTTTTTTGGTTCTTCATCAGTTCAACATGAGTGCATACCTCAAGCTATTTTGGGAATGGATGTTATCTGCCAAGCAAAATCTGGTATGGGAAAAACAGCTGTATTTGTTCTCTCAACACTGCAGCAGATCGAACCTGTTGCAGGTCAAGTTGCTGCTCTAGTTCTATGTCATACAAGGGAATTGGCTTACCAGGCAAGTATGCAAATCTGACCATTTATACCTTTGTGCGCTAGAACATTGGTTAGTGTAGTCTTCCTGTAAAAATACACTGAGATGATGTTTGCTGAAGTTTTTCAACACACGCATGTGTATGTGTGTACTTGTGTTACGGTAATTTATTGCCGACTTCTTTCATAGTATTTTATTTAACTCTGCCTTGGATGATTATGCCATCTACAGATTTGTCATGAATTTGAGAGGTTCTGCACATATTTACCTGATATCAGAGTTGCTGTTTTCTATGGTGGTGTCAACATCAAAGTCCACAAAGACCTTCTGAAAAATGATTGTCCTCACATTGTAGTTGGAACACCTGGGAGAGTACTTGGCTTGGCAAGAGACAAGGAACTCTCTCTGAGAAATGTGAGGCATTTCATTCTGGATGAGTGTGACAAGATGCTCGAGTCTCTTGGTAAGCCTTGGGAATAGCCCCTTCGTGAGCTTTGCCATGACAACAACTTTTTCCCTAATCTCATCAAGGTCAAAAAATATGATATCTTATTGTTCACAAGTTGCTTTTTGTTGCCTCAGATATGCGGAGAGATGTGCAGGAGATTTTCAAGATGACCCCTCACGACAAGCAAGTTATGATGTTTTCAGCTACTCTCAGCAAGGAGATTCGACCTGTTTGCAAGAAATTCATGCAAGATGTAATGTCCTGTGGCCACTTCTTGAATTTTAGAAGTCTACCATCTTTCCATAACTCCAGAATTCTGCAGGCAACACTTTGTCAAGAATGCAGTGGTTGATACACTGTATACTTGCCATGGTGTGTTTACCTATCCAGCTGACACAAAGTGATGGTTCACTTGCAAGATTTAGTCGGTGGCATAGAATGTCTGTAAATTCTCTTGGCAGTGGTCGGTGGTCCTATTGCTGCTGCTTGCACTTGGATTACTATCTTCATCTATAGTCCATTGTTTTATGCTGATTTTTTCTGTTTATTTCAGAGTTTCCAGGGAAAAGGGGTTGGGAGGGAAACTTGGGTAGAAGTTATCAGTTTCATGATATTAGTTTTTAACAGCAGTGGTGACGCTATGAGTGCTAAGCATCTGCAACAAGATGATTCAGATGGACAAGGACCTCAAATCTGGCCTTTTGGCCCGTCATTCATTACATATTGGATACCATTAGCTTCAGACGGCTCCTAATATGCTTTACTGTGACATTTCTTCCTTTCAGCCTATGGAAATTTATGTGGATGACGAAGCCAAGTTGACCCTTCATGGTCTTGTGCAGGTGACTTTGAAATTTATCCTCTCTTATCCAGTCCTTTAATTGATATTTTAGCTTAACCAATGCCACCTTATGACAGCACTACATCAAGTTGAATGAGCTGGAGAAAAACCGGAAGCTGAATGATCTTCTTGATGCATTGGATTTCAACCAAGTGGTCATCTTTGTCAAAAGTGTCAATAGAGCTGCTGAGCTGAACAAGCTGCTTGTGGAGTGTAACTTTCCATCTATTTGCATTCATTCTGGCATGTCCCAAGAAGAGAGGTTTACCCAAAATTTCTGTATCTCAAGTCCTTTCATTTGCCATTCTATAAGTTGTTGGTGTGGACTGAATTTCATAAGAAACCATACAAGTGTACATTTCTTCGTAGATGCTTTAACGAATATGTGGGTGCTGGCACATTGATGCATCAGGGGTCCATAATCCGTGTAGGTAGTTAATTGATATGACATCTTTTGCTTCTCTGTTAATATGGACAACTCCACATATGAAGTTCATTGATATCATTTTTGAACTTGTTTGGTATAATTAACAAATAAATATTATATGAAAGGATATTATGTTTGGGTTCAGGTTAATCCATGGGTGTTCCAATGTATGCAATGTGTTTAGAATCCCTCGCACAGAAGGGTGATATATGTATATATATATATATATATATATTTATATGTTTTTGTGTCTGTGTGTCCAACGACATAAATTTAAGCGAGAGATTAGTTATTAATTTCTTTCTTCTCTAATATTCTGAATTATGGAACTGCAGATTAACTCGTTACAAGGGATTCAAGGAAGGGCATAAGAGGATTTTAGTAGCCACAGATTTGGTTGGTAGAGGTATTGACATAGAGCGTGTCAACATTGTAATTAACTATGATATGCCAGATTCTGCAGACACTTATCTGCACAGGGTAAACCTTTGTTGCATTTTGATAGTCAATGTAGAGGATGTTGATGACTGAATGAGGAGCCTGATACTTTCTTTCGCTTATTTGATCTTCAATTTTTTAGGTGGGTAGAGCTGGAAGGTTTGGCACCAAAGGGCTTGCAATCACATTTGTTTCTTCTGCATCTGATTCAGATGTTCTTAACCAGGTATAATAAAATTATATGCTCTCCCATTTTAACCTTTGGCTGCTCTAATGGTTGGATATGTCAACAATGTGCTTCAGGTGCAGGAAAGATTCGAAGTTGATATTAAAGAACTTCCAGAGCAGATTGATACATCCACTTACAGTGAGTTTGAGTTTTAGTGCATTGTCTTAGAGATCGTATTTATCTTGGCATTTTAGGGGTTCATAAGAAATCAGTTGACGCTGTTGCAAATCTGTGAGGTGGTCTTGTGAGCCTGTTATTGATTAAAATTTTCAAGTAGGGTTATTTTAGTAATTTCTTCAAATGGGGTTGAGTTATTAAAAAAACAATAACGAGGCACTTATCCACATGAACTAAGCTGATCATAGTTATTTCATTAGTTGTGTTCCCTATGCTTGTTTTGCTTATTCAGTTGTGCTTTACGTGTATTTTGCTATGGGGACCCATCTCTTGCTGTTTATATGCTTATAGGCGAGTACCCTATTAGTTTCTGGTCATATTCCTCTGTGAGACGTGCAACTGATTTCATATTCCCCAGCTTCAGCTTTGGTATTAAAGATGCATACTGTTTATTGGTCAGCAGTTTTTTACTTTAAATGTTTAATTGCCATTTGGTATCTTCTACTTTTGGACTGGCCTTGCCCAGTGGGCGAGTTTTTATGGATTTGGGAAGTTTACCTGACACATGTTTTTGAAAGTTATAAGCAAGGTCGATTTAAGCTTACATATCATTCTACTTGTGCAGTGCCATCTTAGTGAGCCTTGAAAGGAGGGAGAGGCACGAGGGATTTTCAGAGCTTTTAAGCTGAAGTTTCTTCAGTTATTTCAATACCTAAGTTACTTAGAATGGGTTTGCAATGTGATATTCTATGCTACATGTTATATTGTACCTTCTGTTAGACTCTTTGACAATTGACGGTGTTTTCTTGATAGCCATGTATTTTTGAATGATGACAAAGTACCATAGGTTGCGGCTAGTTTTCTGTCGATTAAAAGGCAAGATTACATTGCCCTCGGTTTCCCTAGTGCCATTTTACGTTGAGGAACAATAGAAATGTTAAAAGAGTAAAACGTGATTTGTTGGATAAAAGAAGAATCAAAAGCGAAAAGTTGTCAAATAGATTAGTCGGTCAACCAATTTTATGCTTCTAGACTGAGCCAGTAAGCGAATGACTCCCTGCAGTTGGAGGTAAGATTACTTAAAACAACTACTGTTTCTCTTCGTTTCGAAGCCCAGCAGCGTTGAGCTAATTTTGACTTCACTGCCGAATCTTGTTAAACCACCTCGCCCGTGGTCTCGCGTTGGCGTTACCCAGGAGAAATCCATTTGCCCAGTCTCCGACTTTATACTTACATCCACAAGAGTGTCCATCAAGCTTCTCTCGGACTTGGTGGAAATTGCTGTATTATTGTTGCTGCCTTCAGCTCCACACGCAACCAACACATTATGTAACTTCTGCCTAGCCCCTCTCAAATATTCCAAAAGAAATAAGCCACGTGTCAAAGTAAGACAAGTCATATGCAGGGCAATGGCTACAGATTCTTTTCGTCGCCTACAAAATGCTCCACGTCCCCGACAAAAACCATACGTCAATTCAGAGCCACATCTAGTGCTGCACGACAACAAAATCAGCAATGTCTGACCCGCAATGATCTCCTTCATCATTGAGGCTGATGTAGAAATCATTTGGGATGGACTCGTTAACGGCACATGATATCCTGGTTCTTCCCTATAGTATTTTGTTTTGGCACAAAATGAAAAAGCGTAAAGAATAATAAATAAAGCATCATACGTGAACCCAGAATAAAGTATTATTAATTTAACCCATCAGTGTTACCTTACCTCCATCAAGGATGTGACAATGCAGTGGTGTGAAGCCAAATGTATAATGGGATACTGAGCTCCGGTCTGCATTGGGAACTAACTTTGACCTGGTAAGATGACTCCTAACCCAAACTCTCCGTGACGACCATGGAGGCTGGAGCTATACAGGATATACGGCGCGAGAAGTTGGTTTTACGGGAAAAGTCACCCCTAAGTCGGTCGACATGGTGGTCTGCGGATCGGAGGAAGATCATTGAAGGGTACGATGGAAGAATTTGTGGTTCTGGTGGACTGTGTTTCCAACCTGTAGGAATCCTGCGTGGATCACATGTGAAGAGGTACGTTTGACGAGGAAGAAGAGAAGTTCGGCTGTGGGGTTTGCATACTTGGGCCCTAAAATGGGAACAGTGGTTCAAATTTTTCTGAACCCATCATCATGGCTCTTAATTGGATCAGTTGAAAACCCAAAAAAATTAAACAGTTGTGACTAAGTCGATGCATAAAAAAGATTGATGAATGCCATATGTTGCAAAATAAGACTCTGTTAATGGAAATTATTAAAATTTTGTTCGTCTCAATTTTATAAAATTCAAACCTAATACAGAACTTGAGACAAGGTTGAACTAAAAAAATTGTTAAAATTGGAGTTCAAATTCAATTATGTTCAAAAACATTTTGGAACTGATCAAATTCCGAGTAGCTAGATTTATTAAAACAGTTGTTCTAGTATGTCAGCATCAAATCCTTGTGTTTAATTGCAGTTATATCTTTCTGATCAGCTATCCAGAGCGAGTTATTTTTTTTGTCAGTCTGTAATTTTCAATATTTTTATGTTTATTGCAAAATGTAGAGAGTTTTGGAATTGTCAAAACGAGTAATTAACAAGGTTGAAAAATGCCACTCCCCTTTATGTTTTCCAACTGGGCTTTGGCCCGTGCATAAGAAAAGGTCAAAGATTTGGTGGGTTGGCACGCCATCGAGTCGCAGGGAAACACGGGCTATGTTTGGGAGTGCAGTTTTAGTTTTAATACGATGTTTGGTAATATACGTGTTGAGATTAGTAGAATGCGTGGAAGGAATGTTTTAATTGAGTCAGTGGTATAATTTATTGAAATATGTGTATATAATATAATAATAATTGAATGATATGATTGTTTATAGGGAGTGATAATTTTTAGACTGTGAGTAGATATAATAATTGAAAAATAATTAGTTAGTTATATATACAAGAGGAAAAAGTTTGAAATTGAATTTAGATGAAAAAATTATTGAATGATATATTTAGTGGCACGAAGTTTAAAAATAATTTGGAGTTAAAAAGTTGGATTCCAAACATAACATAACCTCGTAGTCCAATATCTAATAATCTAATTGGGGGAAGACTACAATCCCCAATTACCTTTCAGTTAGGTGATGCGTACTTTTTGGTCAAATAGCACAGAAATTGGCCCGTAGGTTGGGGACTGCATCTTCTTCTTCTCATCGAGTGTGGAAAAAAGGGTTTCTAACTTTGTAGCATTATTGTCTTGAATCTGTTTAGCAGCCTATCAGTCACTGTTTGCCGATCGGTGTAAATTCATTGGCTGACAAGATTATAAATTATGTCATAATTTTAATATTTGGTGATTTTTTTAATATATTTATTGCAATCTCAGACATTTAATGCAAATATATCAGATTTGTGGTCAAAACAATGGATAGTGATTTTCCAGCTCCCTCCTCGGAAGCCGGCCCCCTCTTTCTAATTATTGTCCAAACCGGAAGACTTTCTAAACAAACAAAATTCCATGGCATACATATGCAGCCTCATATTTGTCTTCATCTTCAGTTAAAAATTAAATTGATTGATTCATCTGTCGTTACTGTAATTATCAGGGAGGAGTTGAGTAAGTAGCACTGGTGACGTTAATAACGCAGCATGCTCACGCTCATGCTCACTCAATTCAATGAGCATGCCAGAGAAATGTGGAAGAAACGTGGACACAGGAATGGGATGAACCCAAGGACCCCTGAAGAACAGCCGGCATACGTACTTCCCCACTTTCATTTGTTTGTTGCGGTGAAATGAAGAAGGAAATTAACAACGCAACCCCCAGTCAGTCAGCGTACAGCCAGACAGAGACACAAAGTGAGGTGAATGGCTGCTGTGCTGGAAAGCAACCGATGCACGGATGCAGGGGAAAGCAGGTGGCTGATGGGGCCGAGCCATGTTCTTAATTTTATTTTCTCCTCTGGTAGATCTACCAGGTGACAGATTAAAATTTTTGTCCCCCTTCCTCCATTTTTTTTTTTTTTTTAATTTACTGAAATAAAAGTCTTTATTTAACATTTGTTGTTAGTATTCCTCAAAACAGTCGATAGTCTCATGTGTCATGATGATGGCTATGCTTGTTTTGACTTTAACATGGTTAAAACACTCTTTCATTTTTTAATTTATATAATTTTTTAAAAATATATTTACAAAACACACTCTGAAAAATGAAAACGAACCTAACTTAGACATTTTCTACTTGAAAAGTGTTGGCTTACTTACTGCTTCTAATGTCAACCACCCAAGATGTATGCATAATTATTATAGTAACATTGCGGTTCATAGAGAAAGATAGAACTTTGTATCATGGTTATTCTTTCACACAATATTATTATACACGGAGGAACAACACAATAAAGAATATTGTAATTTTTATAGAAAGGTATGAATTGACTATCTTACGATATTTAAAATTTTAAGAGAAAAGAGTGACAAATTAGGGACTTGATAAATATGGCGACTTGCAAATATCTTCTTCTATTTACTTCAACGAAATTAAATGAAATTATTAACTTAGTAGCCGTTAAAAAAATGTTAAAGGGCAAACGGAGACGAAGGATATGTTTACGTGGACCCGCTGCTTTGGGCTTGACAAACTGCTGAGCTCCATTAGGCCCACCAACTTTGCCGTGACCACAATTAATTTATACTATATTATTATGTTAATAAGAGTCCCAATTATAAAATAAATTTATTTAATTACCTTCATACTCTCTACTTTTACTTATTTATTATTTTTTCTCTTTTTATACAACTTGCAATTTATATTTACATATTTTTTAAATTTTATCAGTTTTAATGTGTAAATTTTATTAGTTATAATACAATTTTATTATTTACTTATTTTTTTTCCTTGTATAAATGTTTTCTCTTGCATTAAATAAGAGTCCCTAATGGCATTCCAAGAATAGAATCCCACTATGCAAAAACAAAGGCACACGAGAAAAG
The DNA here is from genome assembly GCA_019155195.1 of Avicennia marina. Lineage (NCBI taxonomy): Eukaryota > Viridiplantae > Streptophyta > Magnoliopsida > Lamiales > Acanthaceae > Avicennia > Avicennia marina. The sequence goes on from CM032755.1 coordinate 286,763, forward strand.
TAATAACCAAAACTCATAATTGAATAAGAGAATAAGAATGTAATAATGTCTTTATAATCTCAGAATTATGGTAATGACACTGCAATAGTGATCTCATGTAATAATGAGTCATGACCTTGACTCCCACATCCTTGATAGACTTCCTTCTTTACGGCATTTTTCCCAAATTAACCCCTCCCAATTAATCAAATTCAAACCCATCCAAAAATTACCACTTGACTATGATTAAAATATAATATATATATATATATATATATATATATTTTTTTTTTTATATTATATTAAGATAGCGATAAAAAAACTCAAATCTATCTATATATTAGACTCCTTCTTTACTTCAATTTCTTTCTACCTAATCCTTTAAAAGCAAAGACCCATACGCGTCCCGGAGACCCTTGAAATCTCACCTCTTTGCCTCCACGACCACCACCGTCAATGGGGCACGGCGGAGCACTCTCAGATGGGGTGGTGAAGAAGATCATCCTCTCCTACACCTACGTCGCCACATGGATCTTCCTCTCCTTCACCGTCATCGTCTACAACAAGTACATCCTCGACAAAAAGCTCTACAACTGGCCTTTTCCCATCTCCCTCACCATGATTCACATGTCCTTCTGCTCTTCCCTCGCCTTTGCCGCCGTCCGAATCTTCAAACTCGTCGAACCAGTCTCCCTCAGCCGCAGCGTGTACCTCTCTTCCGTTGTGCCCATCGGCGCTCTCTATTCTCTGTCCCTCTGGCTCTCGAACTCTGCTTACATCTATCTCTCGGTTTCCTTCATCCAAATGCTGAAAGCCCTTATGCCCGTTGCTGTTTACACCATTGGGATTCTGTTCAGGAAAGATGGTTACAAGAACAGTACCATGTCGAATATGGTCGCGATTTCTGTCGGAGTGGCCATTGCTGCGTACGGTGAGGCGAAGTACGATTCTTGGGGAGTTCTGCTGCAGCTGGGCGCTGTTGTTTTTGAGGCCACGAGGTTGGTTATGATTCAGATTTTGTTGACATCCAAGGGAATTAATCTAAACCCCATTACTTCCCTTTACTATGTGGCGCCAAGCTGTCTGGTGTTTCTTTCTATTCCGTGGCTCTTTGTGGAGTATCCTCGGTTGAAGCAGAGCGCTGGATTCCGTTTTGATTTGGTGATTTTTGGGACTAATTCTCTCTGTGCCTTCGCCTTGAACTTGGCCGTGTTCTTGTTGGTGGGAAAGACTTCAGCTTTGACCATGAACGTTGCGGGAGTGGTCAAAGATTGGCTGTTGATTGCTTTTTCTTGGTCGGTGATTAAGGACACGGTGACGCCGTTGAATCTGTGTGGGTACGGATTGGCGTTTTTGGGCGTTGCGTATTATAATCACTCGAAATTGCAGGCTTTGAAGGCAAAGGAAGCGCAGAAGAAGACCCAGTCGCAGGATGAGGAGTCAGGGAAGCTGGTGGAGGAAAACGAAGGGGATGGAATGGGGAAGAGGGGAGATGCAGAAGCTTAATTGGATTACTATGTTGTAATATAATAAAAGAACAGAGTTTAAATTGGAATAAATCTGAGGATATTGGAGTTTGACTTTGGTGTTTTCCAGCAGATCTAGATATGTTGCTGAAGGGTGATCTGCTGATATCAATATTTTGGTTTACTGGTAGCGTTGTTTTAGATCCACATTTAATGCTTACGGTTCTTGATTTATGTAATATTCTTGGAGTTGAAACATAAATGCTATTACATTCCATTTTTCCCTTCAATAATGTCCTGTTTCTTTCTCGCTCGCATAATGGTTTTTGACCCTTTTGTGATGATTATTGGCATTTGAGGCTCATATGGACGGGAAAAGGAATATCCTTTCTGGCTAATGTCTACTTACTACCAATTCGATATGAAGTGCTTATTGTCTGTTGTAATTGGTCTGAACCTCTGCAAACTGAGTTGTTGTTGACCTTCCCATGGCTTGCATCATGATGTATTATTCAATGTTTAGTTGCCCTTTATCTTATCTCCTGCCTTATTTTGCTTTGCTTCCAGCTAATTCGTTTGAAATTAACTACTGCAGTTTTTCAGGCATTGAGACGTAGTAAGAGGTAAGCAAATACCCGTTATTTTATCGTATTACTTCCTTTAACTGGTGTCAAATTTTTGCCTTCTATTTTGCTTACTCCATATTCAATATGCTGCAATACAATGATTCGGGCTGCGGTGCAAAGCGTTAAATTTTGATGATTCCTAGATTCACGGTATTATATAGAGCTCACAACATAGCTACGCTTAAAAAACTAGTTCATGTCATCAGATCCTCTCAACGGCCTCAAGGGTTGCTGGACAACGATGGAAGTTCAGTTAGAAAATAGAAAAACCATTGCAAGCATGACTCTGGAATGCGGAGTGCTTATGAAATGCGGTTGACATGACAAATATTCTTATGAAAGGGATCAAAAAGCCATGGGAAGCCTGTAGTTATAGTTAAATTTATGTTATTGTGGGATTTTTCTTTATTTAATTTGGAACTTGGCTGCACTACAGAGACTGGGAACTGGTTATGCCTAAAAGTTGACTTTGCAGATTGTTGAGCACTTAAAATACCCTCTTATGGTTGTCCTGACACAATACACATGCCATTACATAGGTCAGTTACTGGTTTTGCCTAAATGTGTAGTATTATGGGATGTTTATTCTTCATTTAGTTTGACTACACTGCAGAGACTAGGTACTGGTCTTGCCCCATAGTTGCCTTGGCAGACTGGGATTTTGCTTAAATTGTAAAGCATTCAAAGGACCCTACTCTGGATGGCACGGCACAGCACGCATGCCAAATGCCTGTTTGCAGGGTTTGAAAACTTCAACTCCATCTTCTTTTGAAGTTAGGTTTGTTTGCAGAGTCTGAAAACTTCGACTTTGTTTTCTTGTGAAGTTAGGCTTGTTTGCATAAATGTGATTTAAATGACTGTTTGAGTAGCACTTTGTACGGAGGGACGATGGAATGTTTGACTAACTGGTGCATTGTACTGACACTAGTGAGTTACATACTTAACGAACTAGTACTAGTACTCTCTACTGACAGGTAGATTTTTTATGAAGCAATGCCTTCCTTTCTTGTAGGAGCATTGGCAGATGAACTTGAGTATATTTGTAACTTTGTACATCTCCTTAAAGGGGTTTTCAATTTCCCTGTGAAACCTTTCTAGGGTGATGTGACTGGGTGGAATTTTGATATTTCGTAGTCCCAGTTTCTTCACACCTAACTTGGAAATTGACTCCTAATAGTTGCAGATTTGTTGTTGATTTATTTAATTTTGAATGGTCCAACAACTTGACAAAAAGTGGTTCAAAAGTTAATTGAGATTGAGATGCGTTCCCATTTCTTGCATATATATACGTCCATCTAAAAGTTAATTGGACCGTGTTCTTTTCAGTTAGCCCATTACGCCGTTTTCCGACTGGGGACTTCTCATCCATAATTCCATATGCATATGGGAAACCCATATCCATGCATTATTCTCACATTCGTTTCTCCAGAGGGATTATTTTTAATTATCCTCCAACTACAATAAAAAATTCTAGGCTAGGTTTGAGAGAGGGGATTGTTGAAGGCCGATGTTTGGTGTTAATATTTGGTTTTTGGTTTTTGTATGTTAATAATTTTTTAAAAAATTATTTGAATATATGTATATAATAATTATTATAAAATGTGATATTATATAAGGATAAAAATATTTTTGATTTAACTATGAATAATTGAAAATTAATTAATTAATTATACACGTGAAAAAGGAAATTTTTGAACAAAAAATTAGATAGAAGTTTGTTGAATATTATGTTTGGTTGAATAAAGTTTGAAAATGAATTGGGAGAGTGAAATATGTTCTAAACATAGCCCTAGTTGTTCTCCAACACACCATCCATGTCTAAGTGGCTACAACGTAGGAAAATGCTCGCTTGGAATAAAAGCAACATGAAATTTTGTTTAGTAAATTTAGTTTACGCCCTTTAATTTATTTCTCTACCTCAGAACATCCCTTTGATATTAAGTTAGTTTAAATGGAATTAGAAGTTATTTCGTCCTCATCATTGTACTTCCACAGAGGTTACAAGTCTTGTAAGATGATTAAATTAGATAAATTATTTTATAAAATCTATTTATATATTATTTATGATGAATTAAAATTATTGACCATTGTCAAGTCTTATATAAAATAATTAAAATAAAAGATAATTAATCTCATACATAAAATATAACATATTTACTTTGAGTAGTAAGGTACGATAAATTATTTTATCTAATTTAATCATAAGTTCACTTTGATTGATTAAAACTCTTGATTAAATAGAAGCCCACTATAAAATTATAAAATTGTATAATATATAATCTTACACGAGAGCTATAATTAGATAATCAAGACGTTGAAAATTACTTATATATTATTTAAATTACTATTTTAATTTTATATTATTAATTGAAGATGATAATAGAAAATAAAAGTAATTACTTTAAATAGTAAACTTTACTAAACATAATTGTTGAAAATTAATTAATCTATGTAAACTATTTCATTACTCAATATAATAATTTAGATTATAATTCTACACGAATAAGCCATTAGAGTACACGCAAACTAAGTGTGCATCGCACTAATGCGAGTTTATTCATAGTGTGCTAAAATGCAGTATTTGAGAGACAGTGTTTGGAATACTAAATAAAATTCAATCACATATGATTGTCTCTATTCTAGTTTGTCAAAAAGTTAAAAAGAAAAATGATCATAGCTTTAAGTGGGTGCTGCTGGGAATGAATTTTTCTGTGATTGACACTGTGTTGTATTTAATTATTAATTATGAAGAAATATGTGGCTGCTAAAATAATTAATCATGTAGCACAGTCAAAGAATTCATCTTAAGTATTATAAAAGGTAAAAAGATAGCAATAATCATGATTTTGTTAGTGTGTCCCATCACCGTATAATAATTTGTATTAAATTGAACGCCAGCCACTTCAATATCAGGACAATGCCCTTTCAAACAAAAAACTAATAATGATAATAAATAAATGAAATATCAGGATAATAAAAATTAATGAGAGTTAGGTTAAAGACTCTGATGGATGAAAATATTCAAAATTTTTATGTTAATACTTTATTGGTTAGGGGAGTGTTCAATATCTAATCTTAATTCTTAAGGGAATCAGGATCCACATTAACATCGAAGCAGATATAATTAATTAAAGCCAGAATTTAGTACTGATCATCATTAAGCTTTGCAGTGGTGGCTAAAACATTCTGCACTTAGGGATAGTGATCCTACTAATTATAAGTATTTGAAAGAGGTCTTCACACTTAAATGAAGTTTTGTTTGTCCACTAAGTAAAATTGACCGTGACTCTTTATTTTAAATCCGAATTTTGAATTTGGTTTTCATTCATTAAGGTGTGGAAACTAAAGTTGAAGTGTATGTGACTTGGAAAAAAAATACAAAATTTAAATATATAATTCTTACGCATTAAATGTAATTTACACTATATATATTGAGTTGACATGAGAATTATTATTACACACGACCTTTCGTTTGCTCTAATATATTAATATAGTCTCTCCATTATGCTCGAAATTAAAATAAAAGTTGTGAAATGATGACATACAGACTCTGAGAAAGTCGAGGGATTGTTGTATATGCATAATACTGGAGACAATTAGTGCAGTTAACCACACATTTAAGCACGACTGCTGGTTGTGTTGTCAAGATACTCAGAGATCTACGTTGTGTGAGCTTATAATGTTATCTCGTAATTCATAAATTTATACAATTATTTTAATTGAAAAAAGTAAATAAACCCAAATATAATTATTACGATACAATTACTTACATTACATAATGTATCTATTCAATATTATTATGAAACTAAAGTTTTTCAGTTGCACGTTGCTTAATTACATAACTACCCATAATTTTAATTTTTAAATTTTCAATTATTTTAGTTTGACTATTTTTTATTTTTTTTGTAAGTTTTTTCTCCTTTCAAATCCCTCTTATCTTTTTTTTTTTTTTTTTTGTTATCATACTATGTATTTAAATAAATTTTGATTATTTAAAATACTATAATTTTATAATTTACGAATAAATTTGCGCACGCATGAAATGTGCCATTTTTATTAGTATATTATAAAATTTTCTATTTTATACATGGCCAATGAAAAAAAATAATTATAAATATATAGTTAATTTTTAAGTAATTTTATTTTAATTACGAGACAATTTTCATTGCGATTGGTGTGGTCTTAGGAGCCGTGACGAGGTTGTACCTACACAAAAATTAGTAATTATTCCTAAACTTTTATATCAGCGGACTTATGTTCACATTTTTATGTCCCATGGTTGGGTTTTCAGTCATCACATCCCATCAGCAATATTTACTGAAAATCACAACAAAAAACATCTGTGAGCATTGAAATCTTTCAAAAACTTTGCTGTTTAATAAATACAAGGTGAGGAATGTTACGTTTTTTTCCTGAAATGAAAAGCGAAGATATGTTTTGCAAAAGGCCTCACTCGAAGGGTAGAAATGGTGCTACGTTTGGTTTTATTTTTTTATGGTTAAAAATAGTATAAGTTTTCTCTTTGCAAAAAAATTACGAATAATATGAAGATAATAAATATGTATATTTCAGTTGATTCTCTCTCTCTCTCTCTCTCTCTCTCTCTATATATATATATATATATATATATATGATTGATGCCTGCCATAAGAGTGATGATTAATCTACTCACTAAAAATTCATAAATAATAAATGTGAATGTGTGTGGAAATTAAAAAAAATGTAAAGATTGATAGCCATTAAATTATGGATGTGTTTGCGTGAATATGTACGTTAAAAAATATTTTTAAAAGATTATATACTAAAAATATTTGTGTGTATTTTTAAGAGTTGAAATCATCAACAAAATTGAAAACAAAAATAGCCACACAATGTATAGATTTCCATTTTCATTAATTTTCATATAATTGTACACACTTCAAATAAGTAAAAAAAAAAAAAAGACAAAAAAACAAAAAACAAACTTACCTAAAATGTTCACAACTCTGACATGCAATTTGCTCCTCCTTCAAGTTTACCGTCCAAACGAACCCTAGTAAATACTTCAATATAATATACCATTATTACATCTGGAGTCAAAAATAAGGGGAAGAACTGCTTTCTCTTCCCCGAAGGAACGAAGCCCTCGTTGAATCCCCCGCCTCCGCATCTCCGCCGCTCAATTCTTATTTCAGCAAGCGTAAGCATTGATAATATATATATCAGGCGTACGTTTCACGTTCTTGAAAAATATACGTTTTTGCTGATATCTCACCTACCCCGTAGTCAAGAATGGATTGTTTGCCTACCAATTTCCCCAAAATTGAATCTTGAGCTCCTTCATCTTTCCGATATTGACTGCAATCATGAAATCTCTGCAGTTACGGTTGCTTTGAGTTCTATCGTAGAAAAGAAAGGGAGAGATTGAAGAAGAAAGTCTAAATCACAGGTTTGGTTGTTGAGGTTTTTAAAAGTCGTGAATGATAGGTAGGAGAGGAAAAATGCAATCTTTGGAAATTAAGAACGATTGGTTTTCATCAAATTCTCATTTGGGGCTCCAATGGAATCTCCAAGATTGCAACTCTTACCCGGGCGGTGGCTTGTTTGCGTCTGTGAGTCAAATGGGGAACAATGAAAATGGCGGCTTCAAATTACCGTACGGAGATTTGCTTGTGAAGTATGTTTCATTGCCTGAGGGGTTTAAAGGTTTAGGTATGACGGAGGAGGAAAAAGGCTTGTTGAATAAGAAGAAGAAAAATGGGCTGAGGCTTAAGATCAAGATTTCAAATACTTCTTTGAGGAGGCTCATCAGCGGCGGGATTGCTGGGGCGGTTTCAAGGACTGCAGTGGCTCCATTGGAGACCATTAGGACTCATTTGATGGTGGGGAACAGTGGGCATTCCACAACTGAGGTGTTCCACAATATTATGAAAACGGAGGGATGGACTGGATTGTTTCGGGGGAATTTGATTAACGTCGTTAGAGTTACACCTAGCAAAGCCATTGAGGTAAAAGGAAACTAAAACTGTGCGTGATTTATGTAAGATGAGTTTTAGTTCTCATCTACTTTGTAATGGCATATATTGGTTTATTCTGTTTTTGGTCGTTTGCTTGTATCTAGGTAAGATTTTAGCTTTGATAGTATTGTAAGTATTAGGCCATGCATCATGGTTCCCTATATTGTTACGAACATTTTATTATCATTGTCGTGTATTAAGGAACTGAGCTTGAGACATAGTATTGCATCCTATACTTGATAACAGTTTGAATTTAACCGAAAATTCTACTTACTGCTACGCCTGTTTTTGCCTAGAACTTTGTTTTATGCTTTTGTGAATTTTATTGCAACCTTGAGGATTTTGCTTGTTGGAAGGTCCCCATCTCTTTTTAGCTTGAATATCATGTACATTTTGATGCGTCTAGGCATATCATTGGCATTGCATAATTATTTCTAGGAATGCCTGCTTTAAAACTAAACATTTTCACACTCAGTTTTCTTAATACCAGTGTATTGGCCTTGTGGGAGAAAAGGGGAAGGGTTTGAATGGGAAAATTGTCACTGTACTATGCATTTTTGTTAATGTATGATCTGTTTACAATCAATAGTTGAAAAAAGGGAAGGAGAGAGCTGGTTGAAATAGTGAAGTGTGTGTTTATTCACCATTGTTATAACCCTTTGTGTTTTTTCCTTTACTGCTCTCTTCCCTCAATTCTTTTACTTTATGTTTGGTTTTGAGAATTGAGTGTGGAAAGGAAAATGATAAAGAGAAAGAAAATGGAAGAAATTCAAAGTTCTATATATTGTTTGGTTGGAAAGGATTTTAAGGAGAAAAGAAAAATTTAGAAAAAAAGAAATAAAATCAATGAAAACTTAGAATTGAATTTTTATATATATATGTATAATTTTAGAAAAAATAATGAAGAAATTGATAAAAAAAAATAGAGTTGATGAAGTTGTTAGAGGAGTAAGAGTTGCAATAGTTTTCCTTCTATTTTCCTTATCTTTTTGTGAGGAAAATGATTTTTTCCTTCTTAAACTACAATTCCCTTCTACTTTTCTTTTTCATAAGATTTAACTTATTAACCAAACGAACAAAAACATTTTCCTTAACATTTTCTTTTCTTTTCTTCTACGAATTCCAAGAACCAAACATAGCATTAATTTGTCACTTGAAAAAAGTTGTGGCGTATCACCAAAGATGGCGGGTAATGCACTATACACCCAAACTTCAAAAGAAATAAAAAGAAACCGAAGCCCTTGTGCTATCTAAATTTGTTTGTTTGTTGCCACTTTGAATTATTGGGTTCTGCTTTCTTGTTAGTCTTGGAACATCAAACTTACTGCACTGTGTACACATTTTCCAAATTTCTTCACCTTACTCCTCATAATCGTTCCTCAAAGCTACATATTCTTTGGCAGTTACTTGTTTATGACACTGTCAACAAGAATTTGTCACCCAAATCCGGTGAACCACCCAAATTGCCTATTCCTCCTTCATTAGTTGCTGGCGCCTCTGCTGGAGTAAGTTCAACTCTGGTGACATACCCTCTTGAATTAGTCAAAACTCGACTGACCATACAGGTAATCTCAATACATACCCATCGGTTATTCTAATTTCTGTACGATCCACCCTTATTGGTCTATTTCCATATCACAGAGAGGAGCTTATAATGGTTTACTGGATGCTTTTGTGAAAATATTGAAAGAGGGTGGGCCGGGAGAGCTCTTCCGAGGCCTTACTCCTAGTCTTATTGGAGTAATTCCGTATGCTGCAACCAACTACTGTGCATACGACACTTTGAGAAAACTCTACAGGGAAATCTCCAAACAAGAAAAAATTGGCAACATAGAGACCCTCTTGATTGGATCTGCAGCCGGTGCCATTTCCAGCAGTGCTACATTTCCCCTAGAGGTGGCTCGTAAGCACATGCAGGTTGGGGCCGTGAGTGGGAGGCAAGTATACAAGAACGTGCTTCACGCGCTTGCAAGCATACTCGAACAAGAAGGAATCCAGGGCCTATACAAAGGTCTCGGCCCCAGCTGTTTGAAGTTGGTGCCTGCTGCAGGGATATCTTTCATGTGTTACGAAGCATGCAAGAGAATTTTGGTAGAGAAAGAAGAGGATGAATGAAGGACTCTTCGCAGCAATAAACAAAGACGTTGAATAAAGAAGACGAGGTTTTGTAATCCGTTATGGAGAGGATACAGATTTTTTGGCATTGACTAAACTGAGTGTTGCATCATTTTTCTTCATGTGAAAGTTTTGCTTCGCACTGTACTCTTTTAACTTGGGAGTTTTGACGGGAAATTGATTCTGGATTAGGATTTGGGTAGAGTTTTGGTTTTCTTACATGGGTGGATCATTGTTCTCATCCTTATTGGACCATAAAGCTGCTGATATGATAAACTTGTATAACGGTCACGAGCTCGTGATTCAAACAATTTTTCTTTTGAGAATGATATTCGTGCCTCTTCAAAGTACCTTAGATGTTGTCAATGAACTGGATTTTCTTAAGTGTAGATGCTTCTTGGGAAATGGGCATTCAAAACGCCGATTCTATGAATGGAGTACAGGTTTTTAAGGATATATTCTTTGGCCATCAACCAGGTTCAAATGACAAAATGCACAATTTGGATCATTTTGCATGCTTCTTTATTACGACAATCAGAATTCCTTAAGACTTCAAATAACTGCTGTGTCCATTTTAGTGTTGACTTAAAACTCGTCTTCTTTTACCCAATGTTTTTAAACTCGGACCGGACCGGCCGGTTTAACCGGGAACCGGCCATCTCTCCGGTCCAAATGCAAACGAACTGTCTCTATTTAAAAAAATCGGTCAACTTTTCAATCAAAAGTTTTTCCTTTCTCTCGTTTCTCGATCCCGACTCTCGACTCTTCTTTCTTCAGTTCTTCAGTTCTTCTTCGTAACATCGCCGTCGCACCAGAGGCCGCAGAACTGGAGGAGTTTCTTTCGCTCTTTCTTGCATCAATCGTTGTCGGGAGTCACCGGAATCACCGTTTGCTTTTGCTAGCATCATTTTGTCCAGGTAATTTCAGCCCTAGCATCTTGCGAAGCATGCTGTTTCAGAAGGCATTAAACCAGTTCTTACGCTTAATTTTGGGTTTCTGCTATGTGGGGATTTGGGTATTGGTGATTTCTACAAGTCGAATGTAAACTGTAAAGCTCGTTGGTATTCTGGAATTTGTGGTATTTTTCTGCGTGGTAGGATTGTAGAATTTTTTAATTGGTTTGCTCTTAGAAGTGATTTGCAGAATCGGTAGTTGATGTTCAGTATTTGATTTCTCCGTCTCTCTCTGTGAAGAGTTTGTCGATTCTTTCGGGGTTTGTGAAGCCAGGATGGCTTGACTGCAACCTTCTTTTGGGGGTTTGTCGAAGTATCGTTTCACTCTCATGCTTTCATAGTAAAAGATGACGATGGTGATGGCGTTGAAAAAGATGATTGGAATTAAATTCAAATTTAAGATTGATTGTGTTTATATTTTTGTAATTTGAATGACATTATTGTTTTAATTTTTTAAATTTTAGTAATTTGAATGACATTATTGCTTTAATTTTCTATAGATATTTATCACTATATCATGTGTTTGTCAAGTTAGATTGGATGATTTATTTAATGTAGAATGTACTTGTGTTATTATTTTTTATTTTTGAATCAATTACTTTCTGTATGAAAAATTTATACAAAAATATATTATTGTATATGTTAACAGGTATCCACACACACAGAGAATGATATATATGTGTTTATATATATATATATATATATATATAATTTTATTTATAGTCCGGGTCAACCGATTTTTTAAATAGATTAAACCTGTCGGACCAGTGACCCAGTGAACCGATAAGCTATCCGGTTCGATCACCGGTCCGGATTTGAAAACATTGCTTTTACCACGCCCTCCCCCCCCCCCCCCCCCCCAACCAACCCAAAAAATATAAAAATCAAAAGGGCCTAACATAAACCTTTAAGCATAATGATTGAAGGTGAAATCTCGGTTCCAGAGAGACATACATCATCTATCTAATCACAGAATCCGATCTAACATGCTCCCTACAGAAGACAGAAGTCAGATGATTGTGAATCCTTAGACAAATCCACAAAGGTAAAATTAACTAGACAATACGACAGGGATAGATGAGAGGACAACAGGTCATCAAACAAGAAGACTTTCGCAGACATATGTGGTCAATTCTGTTCGCCGCCTTCCCCAGTTTCATTCTGGTCTTCTTCAACAGCCATTAATTCATCGAAGTTGGCTGATTTGCCCAGTAATATCTCAATCTGCAAAAGTAACGTGGGGGGGAACAAGCTCCCCATTACCAAAAAAATATATTGAAATATAACCAGACAACCATTTAACATGAATCCATGCAAACAAACAAATAAAGGTTTTATTAGTCTAACGAAAATCTATCATCGCAAGAGTCGGTCTCCAATACAAACATAAAAAAAAATGGCTTTATCACATAGAAAATAGCTTGTTATAGCACAAATATGTTAGTATAGGGAAAAAAAATCCAACGTTAATGGTATCGTACTTGAACTGTAAAACAAGTAAATTGCAAGACAGTTGACAGAGATAGCAAAGCGTACAAATGTGTAACATACAACAAAAACTAGTCCACATAAAGAAAGAAAACCATTCAATAGCTAAACACATCAACAGTATCGGAACTCAAGTTTGTAATAACATACCTTTGCTTTGGGCAGTGGTCGTGCTCCAGGATCATCCCTCATGTCTACTGTCAATGTCCTGATTTCTGTGGGCATAACATGTATCACAAAGTGCGCAAATGAGATAAGCTCAAATGCTCATACAGGAGGATGGAAAGAACTGAGGGGATGGGCAGAAAAAGAAGGAGGTACTCAAATAAGAAAAAAGAACAGGTAAAAACATCACTTTTCTCAACGGCAAATCCATTGTTCTTCAAGATTTCTGCAATGCTCACCACAGTGGAAATTGCTGGAGACACATGGTACAAGTTATGAAACTACAACAAAGAAATTGCTGAAACTAAACAACAAACAATAGGAGTATTCTCCACCATTAATAACTAATAAATCTTGGTGACATAGCTAAAATTTGAGATAGAAACAATACCCATCCCAAGACCAGAGAGTTCCACCTCATTGTAGTGCTGCAAGTACCTCTGGAAACATGTTTATTAAACTCATTAGATGACTATACAAAGAACCTAGCAGTAAAAGTAAAGCTAACATATTCATCATTACTCTTTCATGCATGATGTCCATTATGGGCACTTATAGATAGAAACTAGATTTTCCAGGCCACTACACGATTTTTACAAATAAGTTGTTTAATTAACAATGTGATATTTACTATGTAAACAAGCACAAACAAGAGATCTCTAGCCTCAACAAGGGAATTTGAAGTGTCGTGTCATATAACCTATTCAAAATTAATTCCAACTCAATATACTTTCCCTTCCAAAGAAGCATAATTTTCTACTAACCCAAATAATTAGCAAGAGCTGGGAAAGTTGTTTTAGTGAAAGAGTTGTCAGATGTAATTATGACCATTCCGCTAAACAAAAACATCTTCAAGAAGGCTCTATTGGCACCAATACATACATAAAATTGTGTGAGCAAACTCTATTTCTTGGCTATAATTTCGTAATTTAAGGCGCAATTTTAGTCCCAGATTTCGTCTGGACTAGTAATCTATAGCCCTTGCAGGTCACTTCCAAAAGAAACACAGGGTAACAATTGTCACATTCATTTCCTACAAAAGGTTCCATAATGTCAGATCAATTTCTTTCGACTGCAATCAGAAGGCAGAGATCAAAATACAAAAGATTCAATCACTTCCCAAGAAGGTGGCAGGATCCAAGTAAAACCTCCGATATAAGCTTAACGGAGTAACAAGAAAAGGAAGTAGAAAAATTACTTCCCCCAAAATTCTCTAGTTTTGTAGCAACCCACACAAAATATCTCCAAAAGGTCGGAATGAAATGACAGAAGTAAAGATGCGTTTTGTAGTCATCACCTAATCCCTGATATAAGAAACACTTAAGAACACAGACAAGTTTGATCCCGCAGAAAAAGACAAGCAAAAGGCTTGTATAGCAGCACATACGCACGTCAAACAAACTCTAAAAGGGTAAACAACAGAAAAGGAGAAGATAACCTTGGAGAGATTGACGTAGAAGAAGAGGGATTTCTTGGAATTGGAGACCTGGATTCTGCTTTTCTTCCCTCCTTCGGCTATCCCTTTCTCCATTTCCGGCCAAAATCCCGAAAACTGTAATCAACCGCAATCCTTAATGGGGAGCGGGGCCTCACCATGCTTGCCGAAGTTGATAGAAGTCGTTATGTCATCAAGCACGACTTCTCTATTAACTAGGTGTTGTTGGTGAACGAATTTTTACAATTTATTACGTCACTCTACTCAGTGAAAACCTGGCTCACTCCTCCGTCCAAGGCCTTTTTATTTCAAATGAGGAGACTTACTGATGCGAAGATAGTGGCTAACTTACAGTTAACTGATTCCTATCTATCAATACTTCTAGATTTGTTTGCTGTCTTTTCTAATTTTCAAAACGGTCTTTTTTAACTTTTACAAAATTCTCAAAAAATACATCTATAAACTGCAATTTAAGTGTATAATTCGGAACAAAATCAAACCCCAGAAACTTTGAATCACATTTTTCAGAAAGCCAAATCCTTCCTCGTTTCTATCCAAAATGCAGAGATTTAAATATCCATGGAAAGAGGAGACAGAGATCGAGCCACACAAACTCGTACACTTCCTTCAGAAAATACTGAAAATTGTCAGGATTTTCTCATTGAATCGTATCTCTCTGTCTACTACTGCGAGTGAGTGACAGCTCCATTGGAGAACTTAATGAGAGATCATGCAAATATTCTACAAGCATTCATGCATGAACGTGAATTCGAAAGAACATAAAAATTCGCATCATATTAACACCTCACGCACAACTTAAAACAACAATTCATCACATTGCTGCAGCAAAAAAATAAGCTTTCCAGTTTCCACACGAATATGTATGATCATACAAATTCCGGAGAAAACAGGATTACAAAGGAGACAAAAGTAAGCAAGGTTTGAAATAGCCCAGTACATGAATAATCAATGACAGAATAGACCAACATATAAGTTACGGACCCCCAAAACACTAGATTTTTCACCTTTTCTTCTTCAACCGTCTATAAATAATATATATACACAAAGCAAAGCCACAGGGAGCTCGGGGGTTGCCCAGAAAACGATCTTGAAATTACCCTAGCAGTTGACACCACATTGACCTTGTGCAGTAGCTTGCTTCGTAGCAGCGGACGTGAAGGGGTCGATCCGTACCCAGAGCAACGAGAATATGGATGCAAGCAGAATCGACCAAACAATGACGATTGTGGGCGTGCGGTTTTGGCGGCCCAACAAACCTTTGAGGAAAGGATACAGGTGGACAATAACCCAAATGGCGAAGAACAATTTTCCGAAAAGAGGGCCCCAAGCTTGGTACCCACTGTTAATGGCGTATGAAACACCGGCCACAACTCCCACCAAATTCATAATAAGGACCGTGGTGGGGGGAATGAGGAGGGATGTCCACTTGAACACATAGAGCTCAGCAAACTCCCCATCATCATCCGATGCTTTGGCAGTAACGGTGAAATTGGTGTCGATGCCAGCAAGTACTTTCAAAAGACCTTGGAAGACAGCAAAGAGATGAGATGATGTTCCACCAATGACCCAAAATTGCTCATTTCTCCACCAGTCCTCAACGGTAACACCACCCCACCTCATTTCGAGTATGCCAGTGGCAAAAATCGAGGCAAAGAGAAGAATAAACCACATGCTAGCAAAGTTGCTTATCTGCAGAAGAATAGAATTAGAACCCAAGCATTATCAGGAAAGAACCAAGAATAACCAACACATTGCGCGCAAGCAAGTGGGCAATAAAGTTACTGGAAGGAGGGAGCAATAATTGCCATCGGTATAAAATCTGTTGCTTACCTCTGGAATGATAAATTTGTTAGTGAGAAGACAGATGGCAGGAAGAACACAATATGCAATCAATGGAATAGAAGTGAGTGGGTAAACAATGGTGTTAATATATGCCAGTCTCTCCAAAAGCTGCAGTCTCCCATTGTAGCCATACCATATAGGACAATGCCTGCTCAAAAGAATTTCAATAGAACCCAGAGCCCACCGAAGGACCTGGTTCAGACGATCTGACAGATTGATTGGAGCAGACCCCTTGAATGCTGGGCGAGGAGGCATACAATAAATTGAAATCCATCCTCGTGCATGCATCTTAAACCCAGTTAAAATATCTTCTGTGACAGAACCATAAATCCACCCGATCTGAATCAAAGCATTAGTCACAACTGAATTAATGTTTCAACATGCACATTTTATAAATATACAACAATTATTCGTCCTAGATACTGTAAGACTCCTATATATGAAAAATAACTGAAATGAAGTAAAACTGGTATACCTCTTTGCCCCACTCAGTCTTATCCTCATAACCACAGCTAATGACGTGGATTGCTTCTTTCAAAAGAGTAGTGGGATTTGTCGATGGTGGAATGCCTCCTTGTTCCATAAAGGTGGCAGCAATGAAGACAGGAGATTGACCAAAACGCTTCTCCAAGCTCTTCTGTGACATAAGCAGTGACTTCTCGTCATCATATCCTGCAGATACAGATTATGCAATTGGTGTTACTTACAATGTTAAATATTGCATAGATGAGTCACTGCAGAAGCAAGGGAAAAGCTTGAACTTGTAACACCCGAGTTTCATAATTTTGCTTTAGGGAGACCAGAAACTGTTGGGGACACACTAGAGATAGAGAGGAGGAAAAAAAAAATAGAATTCAGGTACCTGAACAGATGAGCAAGAAATAAAGACTTCGTTGAGTTAATATTAGTCAATTTGACATTTTGGATAGTGCACCCAAAAGCACCACAATTTATGGAACAGCTATATAAATAAGGTCCAATAATCCTTTCATATCTGGATAAAGACCTTCTAAACAAATTTCGACATAGGGCAAAACAAAAAGGGGCCATAAGTAACAGTTTGAGTTATCTCAAGTAGGGATTATAACCATCAAGGGAAAACAAAGGATGAGGTAGAAGGAACAATGTAACAAAAAGAAGAAGAAGAACAAGAAATCAATAAAGAAATAAAGAAAGAGCTTGTAACAGAACTTTCATCAACTACTGTAGTAAGCAATTAAAAAAAAATGATGAAACTATTTAGAACCTACCTTCAACACCCTCTTCTATATCCTCCATATTAAAGATTGGAATAGTAGATTCGGTCCTTTTGGCTGCTCGCTTCTTATCAATGTACTTCTTATTTGCATTCCTGCCCTTCTTCCTTGAACCACAACAGCTTTTGACAATAATGTTTGGCTGCAAATCTTCTTCTGTTAGAACTGGATCATAACCATATAAAGCTTGCCTGTTAAAGCAACACCCAGTTCCCACATAAACAGGACCCTGAAGGCCATCCAATCCTTTCAAGTTGATCTGCAGAAAGGGTCGTTTCAACATTAATATAGTGTATGACAGGGATATAGCCATAGCAAAATGTAAGAGCAGTTAAAAGTCAACAGATGCCTACATCAAAAAAGACAATGTTGCGATTAGCATATCTATCATGCCAATCAATGCCATCAAAACGCTGTGGGAACTGAACATAACATGTCTTCCTTCCAAGAACAGGATCCATCAAAAAGCACATGGCTTCTTTAAGAGCTTTGCTGTTGTTAAAGTAGTGATCACAATCAACATTCAAGAGATACGCCCCATTTGTAAGGACAGCAGACACACGAATCTGAAACACAACAAAACAGATAGTCAGGTCCTTTACTATCCTGAGGAGCCAATTCCACATTCTTGACTAAATCTGTATAAGCTTACTTCCCAAAACATAAAACTATAGAATACAGCAACTGTCAAATATGGTAAAATATTAATTTTCAATTTCTTTCTAAAGGAACAGGTCATATCATCCTACATAAGCATGGATGCAGGTGACCTCGATTCACAAAGTTAATCGGTAGCATTGGATTTCTCATTATCAACTTCTTGATTAAAGAGAAGTCACTTCATCAATTTTGAATAATCATTCATCAAGATATTAAGGCAAAAAGAAATAGGTTGAAAAATAATAGTTACAAGGAATATGAGCACCTACCAAAGCATTCATAGCTCCAGCTTTCTTGTGATGTTGGAATCCAGGACGCTTCTCACGAGAAACATAAACCAATCGGGGTAGCTCATTTCCATCCGTATCAAGGCCCCCACTGTGTCCCAGGAAAACCTGTAAATAGAAGACCGTGAAAAAAAAATATTACAACAGGAAATACATAGAGAATGAACAATAAGAACACTTCAGGACACAAAAAAAATACCTGGATCATTCCTGGATGATCCCGAGGGTTGTTTCCAGGCCAAGAAGTTCCATCTTGCATTGTCCATCCTTCTTCTGGCATCTTTTGAGCCTTTGCAACAAGAGCATTTATCCGTACCTTAAATTCTTCATATTCTCTCTGCAAGTAAACATATTTGGAAATACAGTTATATCATATTTTTCACATCTTTCCTGCTTCATTAGAGGAACTCAACAGAGACTGCTATGTAAACAGATGTATGGAATTCTGGTTGTGTCCCATTTCACGTTACATTCTACCAAAAACACACTTGAATTCGTAGATTTTTATTCATAAAAAGCTTTTAGTTAACACAGAATAGTTTGCCTTCTGCTATTCATTTCATGAAAGAGGACAAATTTGAAGTCAACAGATATAAGAAAGTTCATTATGACGCACCAAACATTTTTTTCAACTATTGGCATGAATAATGCAGTGTTCACAGCCTTTGTCCACATTTTATTCTCTGATTCTAATGGCGTAGTGTTAAAATTAAGCTCTAAAATTTACTCAAAACTTTCCATTGCATATGCTGTGATGTGTGGAAAATGGAGAGATATCTTGAAAAAACAAAAAGGACTAGGATAGGAGACAACATAAACTATAAGAAGATCTATAATCAACAATTTTGTTATGAACCTTCATTGCTCTGCGCTCTTTCACAAAAGAAGGCTGAATCTTGTCCTTCAGGTAATCTATCTTTTGTAAAAAGTAGAATTCCGGGGCTCTAGGCTCAACATTGTGCTTCTTGCAGAATGGCACCCATTTCCTGGCAAACTCTGCAGTTTCAGAGAGGGCTTCAAAGGTCAGCATTGCTGCACCATCATCTGAAACATAACATGATACTTTGTCGACAGGGTAATCCACAGCCAGGATGGACAAAACAGTGTTGGCAGTTATAAGGGGAGGCTCCTTCATGGGATCCACCGTACTCACAAACACATCAACAGGAGCTAATTGGGAAGGCTCACCCTCTCTATCATATCTATGAACAGAAAATATTAACTTCAGAATAGGAACAAAAAAATCCCACAGAACCACGAGGTATGAAATATACCTACACCAAGATATGAGTTTTGACTTTATAAATTGGAAAAAAAAAAACCTCACTAACCTCAATGCAAGTCTTTCAAGATAGGTCTCACGGTTAATTGGGTACCATTTTGGAAACTGATCCAGCAGCCAGGATAAGGCAAACCAAACCTCACAGATAACTGATGTCAGCCAAAGCGGATAAGCATCCTTCACAGGATGCGTGCAACGGTATTGCAAAAAGAATCCCAAGATGATTAATCGAAGAATGATTACAACACGATATGGAGTAAGATGAGAAGAAGGAATAGGCACAACACGGTTCAAAGGTTGGCGAGCATCATCAGCCCTGTCACAAGGACTAACTATTAACATACCTTAAGACACATCAATTAATGTCCTATAACCAACATTCACAAAAGGGGTGACACAATGCAAATGCCACAAGAAAGAAGGTTATTGGAGACAAAATCAGGTCCCAACTCAAATTGGAAAATATATTCAACAATAACCTCAACCACCATGCAATCAACAAGGCAGAAATTGTATCTACAGACATAACAGCCAAGTCAAAAAAATAAGTTTCTTACTCTTTTCCAGATTGCGATAAACTTATCTTTCCCTTATATTTTTTTATATGAATGATATTTAACTTCAGAAAATGAGCTTACATTTGTAGTTCTTCTCCATTTGACCCAGTGCCTTCTATATCTCCTTTCCCTTCACTGTATTTGTTGCTCATTTGCACCATATTTTTCTCCTGTTTCAGTTTCCAACCTTCTACCCTCTCCTTCCAGTCAACACTTCCAAGCCCATAAGTATTCAAGTCTTTTGAAGGGTCAACGATTCTCACAGGAACTACAGAAATGAGTGAAATTGTAAATTGTTTGCACCCAAAAGGATGTGGGACACTTTAGCAAATGAATATACAATAACAAGTAGCTACCTGGCTTCCGTGGATCAACATAAGGAAGGGCCTGAATACGGTCTCCGGGACCCAAAGGTCCTGATGTACTCCTGACAGAATGAGTGTCTTGTATAGAAGGAGGAATAATCTCACCAGAAGCCTATCAATCATAGATAAGATGACAAAAATCATACCAATAATTACTTTGCATCTTGTAAACAAAACATAAAATGCATGCATCATAAGTTGTTCAGACATGCTCAACAGAATTGTTATGTGAGAAGTATTTTGATCATATATCTAAAAGCAATAGATATTTAATGGTATTAATAGCGCCATAAAAGAAGGAATGAACAATGATGGAACAATCAGGTTACTTTTGGATCAACATCACTAAGATTCTAAAGGCCAATTCAATTACTATAACAATTGTTCAGGACTTGGAAAATTAGGTTCCAATATTTGGTAGCATCATTATGCTTTGGGATATCATCAATTGCAGCAATGTAACATCATACGTGTTTATGGTGAATACATATATCCATCAAGAATGAGTTTCCTTGACTTACTGGTTGTCCATTGGTAAGAAGTGGGATTGGTTGCTGAGATTCATGTCTTGAAGATGAAGACAATTCAACTTCATCACCCTGCCACTGAGATTTAGCCTTCATTTTCCCCTGAGAATAACTAAACTCATTCTCCAAATCATCAATGTCATCCTCATCCTCGTCACCTTCAACTCTAGGACTCCCTAAGGTATGCATTCTCAATAGAGTTCCAGTGTGTCCATATAGAGAGAAAAATAAAAAAAAAAAAACTGGAAGTCAATAATGGGAAGCAGACCAACCTTTGTGTCTCTTGTACCTAGTCTTACACTGAGGGCATGACTGATTTCCATCTTTCCGTTCATATTCATAGCAAGCACGGCAAACAGGAAAGGCACATTCATTGCAAGCAACAAAGACATCACCACTGGCAGTCACTCCTACCGTGTCTCCACAGATCTGGCATATCTGACCATTCAAATTCTTCATCGGCTTTTGCTGCATCACAAACATGAATTATGTTGATCAATGAAAAATTTCTATCAAACTAATTCATAGATTCTCAGACTGTTACCTCATCATGCTCCAGCGTAATACACTTGAATAAACTAAAAGAAGAGTAAACCTAATGTGACTCAATACATGAAAAAGAAAACAGTATCAAGTGCGCAAAATATAGTACAAACAACAATTGCATGCAAGTCCAACCAAAGGAGAATCTGATTCAAAAGTGAAGTTACTGTTAAATCTTCAAAATACAGAGACTAAAGCATCCGCATATGACCAGAGATGAAGTAGTAGAATAGTGTCTTATTACTGTTTAGAAATATATCAGATGCGATGATTGCAAATACAGAAAATCCATCTCTGAAAAAGGACTCAAGCTCACAACATCTCCAACTATCAGCAGAATCAGTCAAAAGCTGTCAATTTTGTCCAACCTTAATACTAATCTGTGTGCTTGCACAGTAAACAGTAAATTGGAAGCAAACCCATCTCAAGACTTGCACCTTCAGAAAGCATCACGTGATCTTAAAGAAAACTGGAACTAAAAATCATCAACAGCACCAAATGAAGCTCAAGTAGCACATCACAAGAGAGGACAAGAATAAAAACCTCAAGAAAAACAATTTAAGTGAAAATCAGTGTAACAAGCGCCTAATTCCCCATACAAAAGCAAAAATATCGCTCCAAGGTCAGTCCGCTGTGAGCCGACACACAGATCTAAACACAAGATTATACGCAAATTTCATCCAAACTAAAACAAAATGCTCACGCAGCTTCCACGCCACTTCAGAAACAAAATTCATGTCAATCCGTGTCAAGATCCAAACTTTATCTAACAAATCTCTTGAAGATCACTGACACTCAGATCCAAATCGACAACAAAGATGAAGAATTTCATAACAATAAATCCAAGAACAAACACCCAAATGCACATTCACTAAAACAAAAGGCATACCCCACTATCAGAATCATGGCGAATCCTAACTAGCTCATTTCGCTTGTGCGATCCAGCCACCATTCCCGCATTTGCCTCCATGTTACAGTAATTACCGCTGATATAACCAAGAATGCCGTAAAAGAATGGGAATTGGTTTTGTTGAGAATTAAAAGCACAAAGAAGAGGGGAATGGATGGTACGAATCTCGGCCTCAATCAATCGGCCATCTCTCTCTCTCTCTCTCTACTTCCTTAATTGTATACTACTCCAGCTTCGTCTTTTTATCGTCTTCTTGACGGATTATTTTATTAGATTTCTGTTTTATTTCAATTTTTTAACAATAACGTAAGGATTTTACCCCACTGAAGCAGTAGCCAGTGCTCGCTGTCGGCGCCTCGCGTAAGACTCAACTAGTATTTTTATTTTTTATTTTTTTATGTCAAGAAAAATTATTTTCTATTTACTGTACAATTCTTTAAAATAAATAAAGAAAGCTTCCACTTTAAAGAATTTAAAATCAATGTGTATCTATCATTATTCAGTTGCCTTTGTCGCCTAGCCAACCTTGACTCATAAAAAAAATCATAAAAGAAAAAAAATTAAAGAGAATTATTTTAATAATGGTATCGAAATTAATTCTGAATATCACATTCTGAATATCAGATAAGGAATTAAAAAAGATAGTTTTCTCAGAGACATAATGAGATCAGTTGCCAATTATAAAAAACACGCTTATTAGCTGTGACAGGCTGGATTTTATGGGGAACCGGCTGTTGCCGGTTGCCCTCGCCCCACAAAAAACTGGTGGCTGTCGGTGGACTCGATTGTCAGCACTGCAGGGTTGCAAAAATATGAACCCAAATTATTATTCCAGTTTCCACCCCTTCCCCACGTCATTTTTCTCTCCTTAAATGAATTAAATAAAATGACAATAATCAGAAATCTTATTTCATTTTATAATCAAATCTCCCAGTCGTCGAAGATTTGACAGAGCCATTTTCCCCCGCTCTCACAGACCACTACAATAAATTTTCACATTTTTTTATTGATACAATTTTATTTAATGTATCATTTGACTAAAGACGCGATATCATCTTTTTCTTCGTATTACGTCGTTTTTTTTAATTAAAGAGAAATTTGTGTGCAATGAATGATTCTAATTCACCGAAATTTGACCGTCACCTTAACAAATGAGCCCCGGAGCCAAAATTGACAGACAGTTGCGCTCTGGGAGCTTCTCTCTCTTATTATACCTTCTCAATATTTTTTTAATCGAAAATCCTAGTACTGTTCTTGTCAATATTGATTCCGTTGAACTGGTGTAAATGAGCGGATACAACGTCCATCAATCATCCACTCTTTTTCCATTTCCCCTTTTTTATAAAGATTATTGTTTAAAGTGAAACATCCGACATACAGATTTACAAAATTCGTTAATTAAGTAAACCATGAGTCCGATGCCTTGGGGTGTCCGAATTCGAAACAAACTGCACGATTCATTTCAATGCACAACCAGCGAGCGAGTAGAAATGAAGACAGTATAAACTATAAACAATTCACATGAAATGATTCATTACTGCCTCCGATTTACCGACGGACTTTCGAAGAACTTTAACAATCAATTGCGTTTTATCTTTCATAACGATTGTAAGGACGACGATAACAATACGTGGCACGGAAGACCTCTAACAAGGAAAAGCGCTACTTTCTTACTTCTGGTGAGCCTGCAGTTGTGTTCTTCAGTATCTGCAGGGATTGAAATAACGAGTTATTGCAAAAAAAATTTTGAATTCAGGGATTGGCTTAGAAAGACAAAAATGCATTATTTGATATATGCATCAATCAAGGCGATTCCTTTATATGACCCAGCTGCAAAATTCATGGTCTTCATTTCAGAGCAAATGGACTGAGACAGCTGCCCGAGTAAAAGGCCAATATTTTATCACACCAAGAATGATCAAATAGAAAGACTAAAAGCACCAACCTTACACAACAAGCCAATCATGTGTCCTAGCCAATAAGTTGTTGGCCCAGTAGCTTAGAGAAACCAAGAAACAATTTTTCCTTCAAAGAAACACTTGGCTAACACCTCAACCCTCAACTCCATAATCATCAGGGAGTGGGAGTACCCTAATTGCTCTTATAGGATTCAGGTCACACAGCCGGACTGCAAAAGCCAAGCGGCATCCATCACTAAGTGAGAAGCAAAGCATAGAACTCCCACTGGACACAAGACACTTCTACATAACCATATACAAATAATGCTGCTGTCACTAGTTTCATTTAAGATGGGTGTTTCTACATGCTGTCATCAGGCCAAAGGGCGGGTCTAATGGGAGTACGCTGTAACAGCAGGTGCTGTGAAAGGAAGAACTCTACTAATTTGGGGATCTCCTTAATTCAAAATTGGAAGATCAAATAAAAACTTGCTTGATTTCTGGAACGTAACTATAATTCACACATTAGATCTTTTTCCAGGACATGGATAAAGTGGGATTATATATAATGATATAGTACAGGAAGATATATGAAGAGGGAAAGCTATTGCACCTTTTTTCGTTTCATCCAAGCTCCATCTCAAGAAAACACAAAACACCATTCATGTTAAGGTAGTTAAGCTTGTTAAGGAAAATTTCAAAGAGGATAACCTTAGAGGGTGTTTGTGTGAAATGTTTTGGAGAGCCTACAAACTCTTTTAAAATGTTCGATAATTTTTTTAATAAAAGAGCTTATAAACTCTTAAAATAAAATATTTTAAACTTATAAGCTTTTTAAAAATAAATTAGCTTTTCTCAACTTATTTCCACATCTTATAAATTACTTCTCTATATATATTAAAAAATACATAAATATCTTAAATTAAATTATATTAATGATATTTAATTTATCTTTATCATTATTACGCTAAAAAATTATAATAAATTATAATGATAAATTTTTACAAAATCTTATAAGATGTTTCTATCCAAATGCTTTATTAACTTATTTTAAAAAAGATATATGAACTTATAAACTCTAAAAACATTTTATAAACTATTTAAAATAAACTTAGCCAAACACCCTCTTAATCAGCCTCCGAGAGATGTTTAAGCCGACTAATGATATATGGCTTGATTTATCATGTAAGAAAGAGATTTGAATGTGCAGAAGATATTTTCTTTCGAGCACTTTGCATTTTATTAAGAATGAAGGACCTAAATATAGGATATTATCAATAATGATTAAGTTTATTCAGCCAAATATTAGATCATTGTAGAAGATGGTATGTTATGCATTTATGATCTGTGAGCTACATAATTGTGCAGTTCATAAACAATAAATCATGGAGTAATGAGAGCGTATAATAAAGTTCCTCGAGACTTCACGAGGAAATATCCCCCAAAATAATCAATCCAAATTCCCCATAAGATCAAAAGATTTCATTAGGAAGAAAGCTTTCCAAAAAGGTACTTTCATTGTGGCCAAGGGTGATCAAGTTAATGTCATATTTGAAATGATGGCAATTCGTATTAGTGAATCAAGGACAGTAGACGGGAGCAGCAAACTTTGCCTATACTCATCCTAGCCCTTGGTCTTCATTTTGCAACGATGAAGATGAAGGTAAAGATAACCATTCAATCATGAAGAAATGCAACTTTTGTAATGATGGTGATGTGGATGAAAATTATGGCATAAGTTAGGAGACTTGTGGTATGAAAGAATGGAAATTTACCTGTCTGAGCATTTGGTTCTCATTATGCAAAGTGGAAACCCTTTCTTCAATCTCAGCATTTTTAGTTTCCAACTCCTTGACCCTTGCTTCCAAATCAATCAAATATGCCTTCTTCCTCTCCCTTGCTTGCTGTGCTGAAACTCTGTTCCTCAACAACCTAGTACCATCCAAGAAATGGCAAAAGCACACAATTACAAAACTCCTACTGAATAACCACCCCCACCCCAAGGGAGTCCCAATGATATCTCCCACCAAACAGCCCAAAAGCCTGAGCTGACGAGTCCACTTCCCCCATGGCCATCAACATGCACTTGATGCAACTTTTATGGGGGGCCCAAAGCATACTGGTCGCACCAAAAAGGTCGTGGCAGCATATTATTGGACAAGGGTAGCCCTAACTCACCTTTTTAACCGCTTGCTTTCTTTGTCAGCAGGGCTTCTCCCTCTCCTCCTTGGACCGCCGGCCAAGGGCTGAACAGGACCGACAACAGAACCGCCGTCTCGGCTGCAGGCCGCCGGACCCACAGCATCACCTCCCATCTCCGGAACTCTTCTTATTTCATCATCACTCTCCATGCCTTCCCAGAATGTTGACAAAAATTAAATCATACTCCATGATCCTAACGAGGCTAATAATCCATAAGAAAGTAAAGCAAGATGGAACCCCGAGGTCCCCAATTTTTATGTTTTAAAGGAAATGCATGTGAACCCTAACAAAAAAATTATCTCACATTCTTGAAAACACACATGAGGTTTCATTCAAGTTGCACATAAATCCATTAATTAGACATAAGCTCATTAAATGAGACACAGTCAAATTTTAAATTGAACTATGAAGTAATTCAATATTCTCAGCTGACATATCAGGACAGCTAATAACAGAATTGAGAAGGAAAAATCACAGCACATGGATCATGATTTTCAGCGTTAGAAAGTACAGATTCAACTTTCTGAGAGAAACAAAACACTTAAGAACTATGAATGAAACTCTTTTGACTGTAGTGAAGAAATTCACAAGGCGTGATCTGCGTCCAGCTCGAAAATGAGGGGGGGAGAACAAGAAAGTAAAATAAGAAATTAAAAACTAGACAGCATCGCATTAAAGATATTTAAGTTTTCGAAACGGCCGACCACAGAAAAATAAGAAAAATATTCGCAACAAGGCAACCTTCTTTGACTTCGAGTTGCAGAGCAGAACTAGAAGATCTCTCGCTGCTTGAAGGCAAAGAGCTGGCTGCCATAGAACTTGAAGGTTGCTCTTGCATCTCCCTTCAAACAAAAACCGGCAAAAGACGATAATGTAGAGAGAGAATGTAGGCTGAGATAGATATTGAGCTCCCGGAGACAGAGAGTGAGCAGGACGTCAGTGCTCCAGACTTACGGCAGCCAGAGCGGGAGAGGAGAAACGCTGACGTTGTACCACCCGTTGATTGGATTCGATCGGACGGATCACAATGGATAGCGTGGATTATTGTGAGCCACAAGTGCCTTATAGATCAAAGGTGAAAAAGTTAGAATCGTGGTGGAATAGTATCCTTTCGATTGAAATTTGATCGGACGGTTTAGGGAATCTGAGTAACTGCATAGTGCAGTTTGGACCGCTGTTGTGAATCTATATTTTTCATTTTTTTTTTCCAAAATATACAATTTAGATATATAAAATTTTAAAAGATAATCCATTTCATATGTAAATAGCATTCAAAATTCAATTACTATTTAACTCTTACATTTATTTGAAATTAAATTATTATACATATTTATATACTCTTATTTACAATTATATATTTATATATACTCTTATTTACAATTATATATTTATATCTTACGTGTCACATGCTAGGTTAGTTAGTCATTAGAATGAGAGAGAAAAAATTAATTAATTTAAATGAATATAAAAATTATGTTTAATATTAAATTATGAAAAGAGCGCATGGAGTCTTGCTCTCTCTCTCGCTCTCTAAATATTTATATTTACACTATTAATAATATATAAGATTCGTAAAAAATTAATTTTTTATCACATAATTTAAATTAAAAACTGGTCTACTCTTATCTATATTTAGTAAATAGATAATCTTAACTAATATAAATAATATATTTACGTAATAAATTATACTCTAAATTTTATATGCACAAGCATTAAATGTGCATCTACTGTTAGTATAATATTATTTTTACATACATAAGGTGCAAAATTAATCAAACCAAACTTATTTGCATTATATTGCTAAAAAAATAACATTTTTTAATTGTACAATATAAAATTATACAATTTTTTGTAGTGTTGAATTATTCTCAAACATTGTGTTTGATTATAAGATTTTAATATCTATAAAATTTTGATTTATTTAAATATATGTATTATATATATAATAATTAAAAAATATAATGATATATAAAAATACTTATTAATTTTTATGTTATAAAAATATAAAAGTGTGAATACATGTGTATGTGCATGTCGGTTTGCTGATTTAATTTTAAATATGTATAATTATTAAATAATATTCATTAGTTACATGTGTTAGAAAATGAGATATTGAATTTTAATAAAATTTTTGTTAGATCAAATGTTTAATTGTGTAATCGAATCATAGCCATGAGATTTTGTCCTCGTAGGTGGTACTAACATTCACTTATAACTAGTAATCGTGTACACTTGATGTATGTATAAATAACAATTATAATATACATACAAATATATACACACACACAACTACATGTATGATTTGTATTTTGTATTTTAAATTATATTTTTTCATATATGCAATAAATGCAAATAATTATTTAAAAATAAAACGAAATAAAACTACGATAAATATAATTTGCGATAATTTTTTCATGGAATGTTTTTTCATAACAGCTTTTATGTGTTTCAAATATTAGAGAGTGGCATTTTTACTTAAATAACTCTCTTGTCTAATTTTTATATTAATAAATAAGTTCAATTTTATAAATCTACTTTTCAATTTATATAAACGTCTCCACCATTCTATGAAACATAACATTGATAAACTAATTAATCCCTTAAATGCGACTTTATCTTTGGTTCATGCTTACTTGTATAAGTGCCATATTTTACACTTCTAAAAAACATGAACAATTCTATGTATGAATTTAATTACAATTTTATGTAGGCCAGGATAAATTTTTAATTGGTATAAATTTTCCCACGCTAATTAATCCAGGTTGAAAGGATAAACGTACGTTGCAAGATAAAAGCGCTTTCATCTTGCACAGCGCTCGAGATAAAGCGCATAAGTCGAAATTCCCAATTCTTAGGAACCAAAATCCATTTGTCTCTCTCGCTCGCGACAGAAGGTTGCAAAATCTGCAATGGCAAATGCTCCGACGACGACCCACTCAAGGGGGAAGTGGTCCGAACTATCAAAATACGCTTGTCGCACGTATTTCTTACTCATCATTCTTCAGGTGCCTCTCTTCAGGTAATCCTTTAAAGCAACGTTCGGTTATGAATCTCTCGCTTTTATTTTCATTCCCACTTTAGCTATTTATGTTGATTAGAAGTGATATCTTGGTAAAACCGATTATGATTTCGGTCGAAGTTGAGCTCAGCTGCATTCAAGCATCTGATACGATCTTTTTTGGATCCGAAATTTCAAATGAGTCCTAATTTTTAGGTTTATAGCTTTTGATTTGATTGATACCACCGCTTGGGAAACCGATGGATGCATTACGTTTTGGAGTATTGTTTTTAAATCCAGACGGATCGCGTTTTGTTGGAGGCCTTAAATGTATTGTCTTTAGGTACTCAACTGATTGGTTGATCTGACTTTGTAAATTAACTTGCATGCGAGCTCATGTTGTAATGAAACTGTGTTGATAAAGTGACGGAAAATATAATATTAAAGGAAAATTCTTTATTGTGATTTTTATTTGGAAAGGTCTACGTCTGTGGACTCGCCCAAAAGGTCATGTAAGGCGTTTTATGATGGGGGTTTATTGGAGTAAAACCATCGATGAGAATGTTGTGAGTTTTGGCTTCCTCTTTCTGGGTTGTTTGGAATGAGAGAATGTCCTGAATTTTCCAAGGGACCATGATGTGAATACGATTTATTTACCCTGTATTTTGTTGTGTTTCATTTTCATTTGTGAACTTTGATATTCTGCACTTAGTCATGTTGACTATTTTATAGTTGCATTTATCCCCTCAAGAGGTGCATGATGTGAAGTAGATTAATTTAACTTGTATTTTGTTGTGCTTCATTTTCATTTATGTACTTTGGCATTCTGCACTTAGTCGTGTTGAGTGTTTTCATAGTAGCATTTATCTCCTCAAGTAGGAGGATGATGTGAATATGATTCATTCACCTTTTATTTTATAGCATTTTGTTGTCATTTATGCACTTTGATATTCTGCACTCAGCATGTTGCCTATTTTCTTAGTAGCATTTTGTCGTCAGCCATAATCTTTTTAGGTCTTCATGTGTGTTTCTGTATATTCCTCAGAGTTCAGTGCAGATCTGGCATATGTACAACACCTATCCAGGTTACATCTTCACAGTTGATTTCTAGTGAGGTCTTCCCTCTTCCGGTGGTTAAGGCCCTTCTCTATCCTGGAGCTCTTGTAAATGGCCTCATCAATGACATGAGTGTTCCAAGCTGGGGCAACTTGCTGAACATCTACAACTTGACTGACATAAAAGAGGCTTCTGCAGTAGTAGACCTACAACGCCTGGAGGTCTGCCTTTCGCTTCCCATCTATCTCCCTTCATCTTCAACAACCTTCTCCTCTCTGAATTTCATTAGATGCATATATTTTTTCATTTGGGTGTTTGACCCAACATCCTTCAATCAATAAATCAATTGTTAAAGTTATTATTAGCTGGCTGTAACTTGCGGAAACTTTGGTTCTTTGTTTTTCCTAAGAGTGCCCAGTTGGTGAATTTATGAAAACCTTTCTATGCAGTCATTGGGAGCGTGGAAATATTTAAATCATTTGATGCAATAGGCACAATTGCTTGTTTTTCTATTGCTGGTCTATTATAGATTAGGACTAGGATAATTATATTGTGATAAAAAAGCATAAGTTCAGTATTTGACATGTTAACCTCCGTCTCCTTCTCACTGGCTTATCCCAAGAATTGTTTTACTTGTTTTGAGCAGGTCCTAGCTGGAAGTTACTTCTGTGTTGCAGGTTCTCTAATTGGCATTATAAAACCTGGGAGGATGAGCATGTTTGGGACTCTTCTAGTTATATGGGGTCTTGTCAAGGAAGGGATTCTTGGAAAGCCAGTGAACACAGATCCAGCAAAAACGGTATTTGTCTACCCCACAATGTTGATAGGTTTGGTTTGTGCTTTCTTATCAGTAAAATATGATATTAAGAAGGTAGTCAGAGGTGCCCCAGC
Source organism: Avicennia marina (assembly GCA_019155195.1). Lineage (NCBI taxonomy): Eukaryota > Viridiplantae > Streptophyta > Magnoliopsida > Lamiales > Acanthaceae > Avicennia > Avicennia marina. Next base: position 318,281 of record CM032755.1, read on the forward strand.
TCAACCTGTTGCAAAGCCTCTGAAGAGTTCACTTAAATCTAAGCTGAAATGATTCAGCGATACAACATTGGGACCAGAATACGGTGCTATTCATATTTCTTTCTTGCTTCTCGGCTTCCTGCTTAAGTTCAATTGTCTACCATTAAGTGATCCATCCTTGAAAACTTGCTATTCGCCAAGATGGCAAGTGAACGGTACCAGGGAGTGGTGCAAAATACACGCCGTTGCCTTTTTGCTTTGCTTTTGAGTATACAATCACAAACGAAAACTGTGAAATTGCTTTTGCATTTATCCTAGGTTTATCCCATGTAAAAAGTCCACGTTTCCTATGTGGAAATAACCTGTTCTGAGCTCCAACACACAACAAAATGACCTTGCAGATTCAAATCTGCTTTCATTCCTGAAGCCTCTCTAACAAGAATGAACTGCATAGCACTATCCAGTTGCCTCACTCCATTCCAAGCCACCTTTTCCTCGTCCAATATCAAAGTCTTACCCATGCACAACTTAAACTTACCATGATACATGAATGCCTCCACCAACTTGTACTTAACGTCTTCAGAACTATCGCAGGGAGAATGGAGTGGTGGAGACATATGGCCCAATGTCATCGTCCGCTTCTGCGCTGACACTTTCTCGGCACCGAGTCTACTTGTATTGCATGTTTCTTATCAATCAACACATCACATCCACAATCTAATGGAGCCCCTATTTCATTACCTCAAGCTCTATAACATGGGGAACCAATTCCCTTACATCACGCGGGGCGTTGACGAGATTAAACGACATCTCTAGAACGTCTTCCCATGTGGAGGAGTGGTGATTTTCTTCTTTTGTAGGCGCAAAGCCTATCCAGACAGCCATTTCAAGATACTTAAGAAAACAAACAAGTGAACGACAATTACTTGAACTAATTTTATCTCCTTAACGTGGTTGCCGATTAACCACGAACTCAAATCTTAGATTTCAATTCAAATAGCATCTCCACTAGTGCACCAATCCGTAACAATAAGTTCCATTACGCGTGATCAAATTGTTTTTGGAACTACAACTATCCTCTTCGCAATGATTTGGAAGCAGGATTCAAGAGCCTGAACTCAATTCTGCTAATACAGCAAGACTAGCGCAATCTAGGCCTGAAAAAGACTTCAAATGCTGGATGAAGCTCGTGCTATCAAGGGAATGAATTCCATCAGTTACATCTATGTATTCAAGAAATGCAACAGAAAAATAGAACCGTACAAAAAATTTACAATAGAAGGCCGGCGCCAAATCACTGACGACTACAAAAATCTACTCTTGACTGCGGCCTCAACTACACCGTTAACCGTACAAGTATCCACCTTCCCCTTCCCTTTAACATCCCTCCATATTTTTTGGAATTCCCTTTTTTCTTGTGAAGAACTTTCCTACTTTTAACTTCTCCCTTTTACAGATACAACATTTTTTTTTTCTTTTTGTTTCTTTCAGATGGATTGACTGACTGATTTCCTGAGTACCTCAAATATCTCCTATGCCTTCCTGATTCAGTATACCACAACTCGAAGGAGCCCTGCTTGTGGCTCAGAGTAGTCAAGGCCCTCCTCCAGGAGGTAGCGCAGAACAGCAGTGGGAAGTCTTGCAGGAGTGCGTGAACCCCTTGTGTGGTGACCTGTCCCAACACATATGTAGGCAAGCATGCGTTGATCTGCTGCCCTGGCTGCATTCTTCATCGCAGCCAGCTCTCGCTTGAGGACATGAATAGCTTCACTCACATGTAGACCATGCAGGTCAATCATTCGCTCTCTCCCATTGGATGGCATGTCTTGATTCCTGTAAATTAACCGAAATGAGCAAGCTTACTCAATATCAGGCCGAAATAATTGGAGATTGGAAAGGTTTCAACAAATTCATTAAACCAGAGCATGGAAGAAGTGGATAGGGCATTCATGAACGACATCATTGTTAGGGGATCCGCATTCTCTTACTCCTTATCTTTCCTTTTGATATATTTTAACTTCAAAATTGTGGAAGCAAGATGACCATAATTTACTATTTTCATCATGAACAAAATCCGAATGCTAGTATGGATCCCCCGAAAACAAACCTCTGACGATAAATTGATTCTTGAGCTTTCCCATGAGCTGCTTTCATCTGCATGTTGTGCAACTGTCCTTTAATGCTCAACTCCTTGGCCAAGGCCTTGTTGCCAATGAGATATGCCTGCCGTGCCTGATCTCACAAAATATAAAGCACATATAATCAAATAAAACAAGCAGGTTCCAGTTCATCAACACACAAGCTAAAAGCATAGAATGTGTTAACATTTGATAAACCCCATGATGATATTAGCATGCCATTTCCCCACGTCAGATTAGTCCATTCTCTTCCTCCTCTCCTTTAAGTACCTCATTTGCTTAAAATCTAACATAACCAATGGGAAAATGTAAAGTGTGTATGGGTTCAAAATCGTTTTTAAACATTTACATATCTACTCGTAGAACATACCTGCTCAAAGTATACATTGCATGTGGATTCAAAAATCTAACATATGCAGAGAGTATACCCTTGAAACCAATGGGAAAATGTAAAGTGCATATCGGTTCAAAATCATTTTTAAACATTTACACGTCCACTCGTAGAACATACCTGCTCAAAGTATGCATTGCGTACACGTGCATGGTCACGAGCTTCCTCCCGCATTTCAGAATACATGTTTGCTGCCATCTCAACAACATTAAAGCATATATACATTCATAAAGCATTACCCTAAAATTAAGGCTATGTTTGTTTTTAATTTTATCTGTGTTTTTAAGTGTTTTTGTCTCTAAATTTGTATAAAAGTAAGATAAAGAAAAATATGAAATTTAAAAAGAACAATAATTGAGTGTATGTTTTTGGGCTCCAAAATTGCAAAACAAACATAGCCTAAAGTCTTGCAGAGCAAGTTAAATTTATTGCCTCGAAGTATTACCAACTGCCTCTCCAGTTTCAAGCCAGACAGGAGATGCATCAGCTGATCCCTGGCTTCGCAACCTATCAATATACATGCCCCTTCCCTGGGCACCACTGTTATATGAGGTTGGCAGCACCTGTGAACTTCGACTTGATCCAACATTTGAGCTTGAAGACCCATTTTTTTCATACTTCCAAATGCTAGAATCTTGAGATGCCATTTTTCTGACAGCTGAAGCAAAATCTGTAGCACCTCTTGATGGAAAAGAGGAACTAGATTTAAATAACAATGCACTTTCCTTTTCAGAAGACCGATAAGGGCTAACATTTTGATTAAGATCATCAGTAGAAAATTTTGCCAAACCATTTTTGCCTTCGTTTGCAGATAGAGCAGGAAAATCCAAGTTATTAAGATTCGGAGTAGACAAGGCCTTTGAATTAACAGTCTCATTAAAGCCCCCATCAACCTGAAGCTGCATCATGTATATTATACCATAAAAAAACAAATAGGAAAATGGATTGCCTATTCAAAAGCTGCTATTGTTACCAGTACCAGATAGCATAACAAAGAGCTAATAGTGATGTGTAAAAAAACAAATAAAACTGAACATGAAATGCCTGATGTTCACCGAACATTTATCACCAGTCCAATGCAAGTCCATTTCACTCAATATATCACCTCTTATGAGGTTCCTTCATATAGTTTGAGCAAATGTAATAGCTTTTATGTCAAACCCTGAATAGAAGAAATCCACTCCTCATCAATCAGGGATCTAAGGAACATTCATCCTAAGCCATTATAGGATGTCACAGAAGAAGAACCCCTGTATTCAGTTCAGCATAAGGTCCTGCTTAACATGTAAATATTCCAAAAGCAAGCCTAAAGTAGAATGTACGCAAACAATGTGTAGTTCTTAACAGGGTCTTCATTCTGACAAACTGACTCTGATATCTCCTTAAGAAAAAGCAGCATATTCATGCTGAGGATGCCTACCTCGAGCTAAGTAAGCAGGAAAATGGCTTTTCTCCTCAGCATATCAGTCAGAATTGGACTTATTGATTTCTGGATTTCACATAGCTATTATTTATTTGATATTGAATGTATGCAACTCTTATGAAAAAACTAGGCATCCTCAATAGAACAGAAGTTTAGGCAATATGAATGCTTAGGATCCTTGTAACCTACCTCAAGCTGAGCAAGCATTTCCACTGTTAGGTTTAAATCACCTCCATTAGCAACATAAACATCTGCAAGACTTCCAGCAGAAAAGCCGGGAAACTGTGAAGCTAAAAACTCAATGGGACTCACATTTGCATTATCGACCAGTAATTGTTCGTTTGACATGTCGGGCAGAAACCCATGTCTTGAATTTACATTATAAACGTGTCCTTCCCCTGCAAGAAGTTGATCGTTGCTTGTAATTTGTTTGTCCCAAGGTTTAGCAAGAGAAGGCTTAAAACCTGTAGGTGATGGATATTCGCCATACGAGGAAACCGGATAGCTCAGCTTTTCAGCATAACTATTACCATTAAGAAAATGAGGCGATAATCCCTGCTGCCCCTTCAACATAAGCCCACTCCCTGATGAAGATGTATATCTTGAGCCTTCATTAATATCTGTCAAGGATAAGCTTGAAAATGATAAGCTGTTAATCCCTTGAGTATCATCTGTGCTCATGACCTTAAAATCAGGAGTAATGTCATCTGGGAGATTATGGTGCCAGTACTTCCGGGCCTCTTCATCAGAGTTATTTGAAATTGATGACTCTGATCTATCTAATATTGCTTTCCCATGGGTGGCAGCTGCAGAGGTAGCAAATTTAGAAGATCTATCTACATTGCTGCTAATGCCTGAAGCAGATGACCTGAGAGCGAAAGGAACAAATTCAGCAGCATTTGGATTCAAAGTTAATTTTGCAGCATTAAGCTTGTCGCCACCAGCAGCTCCCTTTCCCGACAAGTTCATTATATTCTTTCTTTTTGTGTAATTAAGTAGATAAGAAAACAGGTCTCTACATGCAAAAGAAAATCCTTCAATGGAGTGAATGATGCCGCAACATTGAGATCGTGTTAACCAAACCCTGTAGATGAGTAATTATTCGAAGTCAGAATTCTAAATGTTGCATAAAACCTGATCTTATCAACAGACACCAACTAGAAACAAATTCATTTGGAAACAAGAACACTGAAATTTACATGCAATATACTGAACCCAAGGATTAAAGAATAAATAAAATTTCAGATTCGATATAAATGAAATCAGCTTGATTAGAACAAGACCAGTCATAATTTTTTTATCTGAGGGATAGAAGTCAGTTACTTGAACTACCATGCTTTAAATAACACCCTATCTAGCATTAAGGACACCCCAAAAGGCAACATAAAAGCGCCCATAATTACATGATTAACTCAACAGGGGAAAAAACAAAATGAAACAATAGCAATAATAAAGTTTCAGCCACTTGTTACCTAAGAAGAAACAGTAATTCATAATCTGAAAAAACTGCTCTCAAATTAAACCTCTTCTTTATGTGTAATTCTACCAAAATTCAGCAACCCAAAACAAAGTAAAGATCAGGTAAAGAGAATATGAGAAGAAGCAAAGCCACAACTTTGAACTCCAAGAACACAACTTAGCTCCATAGATCTCTGAAAATCTGAACCAAAAATACCCATATAAATGATAAAACAAGATCTGAGGTTCTCTGGTCATACCTTTGCCAAGCTCAGTGATGAAAGAGAACACGTCAAATGCATCCATTAATACAGACAAAAAAGGGGGGATTTTTATGAGATTCAAAGCAACAAGACTGCAATTTAAGAAACGAGAGTGACTCCGTGTTAGTGCATCGGCATACAAACACAGAAAACGAGGAAATCTCTTGATTCTTTCTACTTGAATCTGTTTCTTGAGTTGTGGGCTGAGAGGCAAAGGGGTCGTCTAATTTTTCTTCTGTCTAATCTTCCTATCCCTATTCCAGGCTTTTCATCTCTCTCTCTCTCTCATTTTCCCTTTTTTTTTCCAGGGTTTTTCTTTGTCAACATTTTTTTAGGTTTTCGGTCAGTAAGATAGGTTTTCCACTTCACCCCTGTTTTTTGTCTTTTTCCTCTTCGCTCTGTCTCTATTTTTTTTTTTTTTACTAAATCATTATTCATATTTCCCGTTTCCATTAAAAAAAACAGGATGTATTAGGATTTTATATTTGATTTATTTTTTATATTTGAATTCATACGTGCCAAATTAGGCTAGCTTTATTTTCAAATTTTAGACAAAAAAATTATAGATTCAATCATTATAATTTTTAAATATTATTTTTTTCTTATTTTTATATAATTTTTAAAAATTAAAATATTTAAAAATATATACTAAAATTTAAAAATAAACAAAGCCCATCATAATCAAAATTTTCGGAAAAAAAAAAAAAAAAACAATCATTTACTACTTTAATAGAGAATCCATTATTGATTAACGATAGAATCTGGTAACTTCCTCTCTCTCTTCATGTGATTTGCGACCGCGACGCACAGAACTGCACTTGTATGCAATGAAAGATCTACATGATGTGTTGACGAAGGTAGCTGAGAGAATGCATATAGTAATCCTCTTCGTGGCCTAGTTTTACGCTTATTATTTTTTATGTTGTGACAAATTAAAGTAGAATCAAATTATTACAAAGTCTCCTCTTACAAAAGAATACATCAACTGGGCTGAGAGCGTTGCAATGCTGTTCATATATGTACATCAACACAGCTGTTGAAGTCAACTCCTTGAAACAAAACAAACAAAAAAGGAATTGATGGATGAAACTATACGGGTGTTGATCTATCAATAACACACATCTTACATAATTTATTTTAAATGATTACGTCAAATAAATTATTTTATTAAACTTAATTTCATATTTTTTATAACAGAGAAAAATTCTTAATAAAAGATAATCATAATATAAAACAAGTAAAATTATGAATAATTAATCATGTATGACAGACGTGATAATCTTTCAGAATGATCTAACGGGCCCTAATGGAAAAGTGAATTTTGCCTAATTCGAAGAGCATACACACAACAGTCGCATCCACGGATGATGGAGACGCGCACTGTCAATATTTATTTGCTCATTTTGATGGAACGTGAAAATATTGGAAATTTTATTAGATATAAAAATATGATTGAAAAATTTTGTTGAGATAAAAATTTGGATTTGTTTAAACTTAAGTATTTTTATATGTATAATGCATGTATTAATGATAGAATTAGAGGACAGTACACAGGGTTTCAAGGGTGGTGATATATAAATTTGAGTGTGGGTGAGAGTGTGTGTATATATTAATTTAATCATGAATACATATTGTAGTCAAATTTAAATTTTTGTGTGTATATATAAGAGAAAAATATTTAACTTGAATTTAAACAAAAACTTGTATAGTTATACGTTTGCTTTTTGCAAAATGACAAGTTTCAAAATTTTAATTGTGTTATCATTTTGAGATGAGTAATAAATGTATTAGTTGTTGAATAAATGTGTGTGCACAATAGTGTCGTAAAATAAATTGTATAGGTCTATTTAAGGAGTGTCCCAATCGAAGGAGAGATGGAGTGGGAAACTCTTATAATTGAATATTTGGTAACCCTTTGTCGATTGACAGTTGTGCCTTAGAGTTGCAATTAATATGCCATACATCCCTTGGGTCATTAAAGATATTCGATTAATGATTAACAAAGCTTCATTTGCAAAAGAGTTGAATCGGATGTCTCCACGCTACCTAACATTGGGGGTGATTATAATTAATTAAATTAGTGAATTTTGCACACCGTACGTCCGTACAAAATTATTTATAAATCATAAGCTATTATATTTTGGTAATAAAAATAAAAATATTCAAAATTAAAAGTTTGAAAAATATTTAAATTAACACAACAAAGAAATATCAAAAAGAATTTCAAAATTTAAAAGAAACAAGTATAAACAAGTGAATGGAAATAAATAAAAGAAAAATAAAGAAAGAGGGGAAATATTTAAAACAAGAGTAATTATATAATTTTATATTATGTAACAAAAGAATTAATAGATATAGCGTACCAAAGAGGGAATGCTGTACAACTAATTACAATTAAGTGTGTTTTTATCGTTTTAATTAAAAGTAATAATATAGATTTACTAATTGAAAACAATATTGTAAATTCACAGTTTGCAAATAAATTAATCTCAAATCTTTTTAACGATGCAGCACACGTATAGGCACACTATGTATAAGTAGTGCATTTCTACACTCGTGTTGACGACTATCGACTAGACTATATTTGACACGAGGTATTGTCATTTATCGAAGACCACGGTCATTAATCAAAAATAAAAATGCACGTAATGTGATAGTTTAGTTTTTCATTTTCATTTTCATTTTTTTGTAGTATGTGTTGCGTGCATCTTATCCTTTTATTCTTTTCGGTCCGTAGTGTCCACAGATAGCACAATTTGGTTGTTGGCACGATGGGGCATTCGTCCGATGCAATTTTCTAAACCACATTCCACGACATAAATGTAGGCCATAAAAACTTCAAGAAAGAAAAAGGGAAAATCACCCATTATTTTTCGAATAGTGGGTGATTGAAAAATCTCCAAAGATTGGGAATAGAATGATGGTTTTTAAAAGGAATATCACGATCCATATCATTAATGGTGTAGTTTTCTAAGGGGACCCCACTTTGAAAACGAACCTAAATATTCGACATATTTAAAGTACTTTTACAAAGGAAAAACTCAATGATGAGTGGTAAGAAGCCGCGAGCATATTATAATCGGACATAATGGTAACACATAATTAGTGCAGTTTAAGTTTTTTCCACCCCGGTAAAATTTACACAGTTAAAACATACTGTTTAATAATTTCATATTTAAATTTAAATTCAATTTTTTTCGATCTTATACGTGTACACACACATATATAAATATTTGAAAATCGAGTGTTACACTTGTTTACAATTAAATTAATAAGTACATGTGCTTGCATTTACACATACTTCTATCCCAAAACCAAGTATTATCCTTCTATATTATTACATTATTATTATATATTTCATACACACAAATATAAATAAATCAATTTTTTATCACGTAAATCAAACATAATTTTCATCACAACAAAATTTCCATTATTTTCATCCTCTAACAAAATTCCCAGTCGAACATATTTTATGTGATTCTGGATCGATTGGAGATGTTTCAAACTGAGGGCATGGGGTATTGATATATTTTGGTATTTTCAGATGGGTCTAAAAATAAAATAATTGGGTTCATATCATGAATAAAGTGAAATTATGGCTTCACTTTTTGGATTTGGAGAGGTCAAGATGACTTGGAAGGTGTTGGATTGGAATTTAAGACACGTCAAATTGATCCCAAGACAACTAAATCGAATTGATGGTGCAATTTGAAAATTCTGCATTTATGATCGTGTTGTATATAATTAGCGATCAAAAATATAGAAAGATAGAACAACTGTACACACGATGTATTACACCAAGATTGATCTTTGCATGATGCAATTGATTAGACGGATCTCCAAATCAAGCATGTCGGGAGGGAAGGCCAAAATTTGACCCTTCCTTTGAAATTTTGGTTATTGGAGCTCAAATTTTAGGACATTTTCATTATTTTGGATCTATATTTTAGACTTGACTTGTATTTCTTTTTATATATTTGATGCAATGGCTTGTAAATGGATTAATCTCCTTTGAATAAAAATGTATCGAAGAAGTTTTCTTCTCTCCGTACTTTGTGTATTTGAGTGTATTGAATTATTTAACATCAAAAATTTAAATATCAAATCAAGTCATTCAATTTACTTCTGATGATTCATGGCTAACAATTTCCTTGTGTGGTTGTTTAGATCCTTAATTGCCCAATAAATAGTTTGTTGTAAAAGTTAACCTCAATTAAGCTTAAGTATTATTCAATTTATTTTTATACAATCTAGTTGTTTATCATTTATTTTTCCTTTAATTGTTTTTATTTATTTCCTTATCTTATCTTCCTCTTATTTTTCTCCACTTTCCCAACCATCTTGAAGCTTTCGCTTTCTCGAATTCACATCAACAACCTAACAGATTCTTGTAGATTGTAGTGTACGGGGATTTAGATTTTTAATACGGTATATATCAGACAAGATTTAAAAGTTTGGATTTATTTGAGCATTTAAAAAATCAAAATGTATGAAATCTAAAAGTTTGGATCTATTTGAGCATTAAAAATATCAAAATGTATGAAATCTTTCATTCCTGGTGTATGAAATCTGCCCCCCCCCCCCCCCCCCCCTCTCTCTCTCTCTCTCCCTCCAAGACAGTAAGGCTATGTTTGGGAAAGGAATTTTTGTTAAAGATAGTGTTTGATAAGAGTTGTGTTGAGATGAGTAGTATGTTTTGAATAAATATTTTGACGAGATAAATAACATGATTAATTTAAATATATGTATAAAATATATAATAATGATTAGATAACGTTATAGTGCATAGAGATAATGATTATACTTTATATTCTATAAATAAAAAAGGATGTGAATAGTTGTGTGATATATATATATGTGTGTGTGTGTGTGTGTGTGTTGATTTAATTATTATAAATGTAATAATTATAATACAATTAGTTAGTTATATATATAAGAGAAGAAAATTTTAAATTTAAATTTACATAAATATTTTGTTGAATTGTACATTTAGTAGTATGAAGTTTGATATTATGATTTTAAGTTGAAAATTAAGTTACAAACACAACTGAAATGCTTTTTAGCCTTTTCTTGTCCAAACTCGTTACAAACATATTAGTAAAATCACAACATAATAGAGCAATACATGCATGCATGCTGAAGAGCATTGGGGATTGGCGATTGGAAATGAAATAATTATTTCCACATTCATTTCTAATTATATGCTTGGTATGATTAAAGACGAGAATCATAATTTCTTTATGATTCTTAGTTCTGAAATAGTAAGAACCATGGTACTTGTGACTTTAATTAGTCATTATCAACAAAATAGACTATTTTTTGATAATAAAATTATTTTATTTTATTATATATATATATTTTTTATTTGGATTTTACATTGCTCATTTCAAAATGATGTGATTAAGATCTTACGTGTATGAATGTTAATAAATTAAACTATTTAAATTAATTTTTGTACTTAAAATATTTTTTTAGTCTTTACAAGCTCGAACTCAAACTTGAATAATATTCTTTATTTAATCTCAACTTCTCAACTCACCTTTAAGTTTACAAAATTGTGTCAAACCAAATTTGAGTAATTATTGAGTTGTTCTTCTACGCCACCTCAAGTTGCTAACCCCTTGAACCACCGGAGAAAATAACGAAGAGGATTGGAGGATGCTACAATTTCCTTTTTTTTTTTTCAAGAAAAAATAAATTCAAGTTTTCAAGGCTATATTTACTTTTAAATTATAAATTCGAAAAACACAAATTTAATTATTACATTTTTTAAATCTTATATCTTTATTTCTTATTTTTACACAATTTTTTAGACAAAATATTTAAAACACACACTAAAATTTAAAAATAAACAAAGCCCAAAAAATGATCATTAATAATACTCGTGCAATATGTTAATTGCAAAAATATCTTGTACAATCTATCTAAGAAATATTGAAAAACTTAAGCACTATTAGTTATTGCACAACACACTTAATTCACTTCAATGAGATTGAACAAGAAAAACATGCAATTTGCTCCTTGGGGGAACCTCCCCCTCCCCATTCCCTGCCCCAATCCCCCTTTTGATTAAACACACAAATATATATACATATATAATTTTTATCTATACTCGTATTTTTTTTTATAAATATGTATGAGGTTATGTATTTAATTTTATATTCGATTATTTTGTAACATTTTCATTTTCATTCTCTTTTAATTTATTTTTATCTATATTTTATCTCAAGTTTGTCTTACTTTACAAGTTTTTATTGTAAAAAAATATAAATTTTTGTAACAATATTTATATTTTATCAAATTAAAATACACAAATCATCATAAATAATCATTTTAAAATTTTTTATTTTAATTTTCATTGAATGAGCAAACTAATAATTTAATTGATTAATTTTCAAATTAATTACAAAATATTACATAAAATTAATTGAAATATTATAATTTATTATATTTAAAATAATATACACACATACATACATACACACACACATATATATATATATATATTAATTTGTGCAGGGCGTGGGACGGGGGATGCAACAGGGATGAGTTACTTGTCTCCACCCCAATTTAAAGCGGAATTTTAATTAAAATAATGTGTATATATATATATATAATAAATATAATTATATATATTATTCAATTAATACCGAAGTGGAGTAGGGCATAGAGTGGGTGGAAGTTCTTCGATCCCCCGCCCCTCATACCAATCCTATTTCTCTCATGGGATAATTGTCACGTTACAACACGTGACAACTGTATTTCGAGTGGGGCAAGAAACACTGACGGAACATGTTAAAGGAAAAATCACCTACTAATGCATACTTTTGACTGTGAAATGCATGAAAAACCCAACTATGCACCTAACCACTTTCCTCATACTCTCTTGATTGTTTACAATTTGATGGCATTACCTCGAAAAGTAGAATTGGAGATTTCCAAATTCCGGCTAACTTTTCGCATATGTAACTTGTCTAATTTGGTAGTTCGTGACCATGCGTTTAGACACTGGGGAAAGCCCTTTTCTGTCATACGTGGAAAGACCTGATTGGTCCCCACACTCATTGGGGATGTGTAGCGACACATGATTCCATCAAAGTATCTGGTCACATATGTGGGCCGGGCTGAGACCGACAATTTCTCATCCTGATGTGAGCCTAAGTTACAGTCATGCACCCTCCCACATACCGAGTTAATTATTAATTTTTTATTTTTATATAATTTTTAAAATAAAAATATTTAAAAATATACATTAAAATTTAAAAACAAATAAAACTATGTTGAGAAAACTTTTATTTTGACTGCAGTGTGTTGGGCCTAAATTTTTTTCAAGACCTAGAAAACGTATAGTCAAATATTTAAAAGTCTAAAAAAAGTAAGGGTATGTTTATTTTTAAATTTTGTACTAAAAATATACATATTTAACCATTATATTTTTTAAAATTTATTTTTCTATTATTTTTATACACATTTCAAAATAAAAATATTTAAAAATACACATCAAAATTTAAAAAGAAAAACGTAGCCTTATTTCTATCTTTTTCTTATTTTTACAGGGATTCTAATAAAAGACACAAAAAACGCATGCACACATACCAAAATTTTAAAACAAAGATAGCCTTATTTTTCAAAAAATTATTGAACAATACTTGTAGTTTTATCACGCTGAAATCAATTGATAGAAGTTCTCGCAGAAATTTGATTAATTTATTTAATTTTGGTCTTTGATTAATTGAATTCTCCCTCTCGCTCAATCCTGCAAAATTTTCTCCGTGTCCAATTCATATAGTTTTAATCAACAAATTTGGTACCTAAAAGATATTCAATATTCATCATATCCAAACAAAAAAAAGACAGCAGTTCCATATCAATGGCACACCTCGTTCTCCAACAATAAAGAAGCAATTAAACCAAATATTACAAATCTTAAGAAAACAAACCCACTAAAATATATGACACTGAAAAGCCCGCCAAAAAAAAATTAACGAAATATAGCATCGATGCTCCCTTTCATTGAACTATCTCTAAGTGTTTAAAGGGTTTTTTTTTTTACCATCATTATCCCATTCTGCCCTGGCTTCGAACAGTAGCAATATTGGCAGTCAAGTGGGAACATGACCAGCAAAAGCATAAACACCTTTAGCGGTCTAACTAGTTGGTTTGTAAATTTTGAGCTCGTACAAGAATAAGGATTGTGTGTTAAAAGCGATTTGAAATTTTGATTGGCATGATCACCATTGGAAGAAACAAACACAAACTTGAAGTTGACGACAAAAGGCTTCTTGCATATATAATTTCAAGCATATTTGGCGGAGGATAGAATTGCTATTAATTTAAAATATTTGACTCGAATTTGGTGGAGTTCAAAACATGTTTCTACCTTTTATAGTGTTTTACTTAAACTTCAGTTTGAGTATGAAGTTTATAAAATCTGAGTTGAGTTAAGTTTTAATAATTATGGAGTTACATAAACTCAGCTTGTCAATACATGAATTAGCATTGTAATGAATAGAGTTGAATGTAAGGAATAATATACATGCACATGTGTATATGTATGTATACACACACATTTAATTGGGAGCTTGGATTGAGTGGTTTTTTTTTAAGTTTTGGGAGTCTATTGATTAACACTATACCAAATTATATAAAAAAAAAAAGTGACCTTGATTTAGTCCTAGTATCTCCGTACAGTTCTGGTATTTAATGTTAGAAATATCTCGTATAAGGAGCATAATTATAAGGTATTTTTGCATAAATTGGGGCCGTGATACTTATGGTGTCAGAGCGAGTTTCATGTATAGAAAGGAAACTCTACACGTGAACTTAAAAGATGAGTTAACATGTGTCCGACCTCATGTGCACAATTTGAAGGACAAAATTGCACCCATGCTGGTCAATCTAATGTCAAAGATACGCACAATATATGTAAGAAGATGTATGTGTATTTGAGTAGGAGATAATGTGAGGGCATACCCGGGTTTGGATGAGACAGAATGTAAACCCTATTCCGAGGGAAAATTTTTGAGCTAGTTTATACAGGGGCTCAACCTTCCTCTTTAATAATACTTTAAAGATAAATGATACTGTAGAGAGGGCGAGTCAAAACTTTATCGTCTTTTCTTTAATATTTTGTTTAATAATCAAATAATAAAAATATCTTTAAGAATTGATTTTTTCCCTTCGTCATTTCTTAAACCAGTTGTATGGTTTGACAATAAATGTGTCTTCAAAGTCAAGTTTCCTGTTAATCATAAGGCCTTTGCTTTAACGTATGGACTTCGGCTCAAATTACGGCAAAAGCAAGGTTCACGCTGTAGTTGGACACAAATCCTCAAGAAAAATGATCATCATCATTATTATAATATTCTCTTTGAAATGCTCCGCTCAAGCTTCTTCGATTAAATTACAGACTGTGCGGCAGAGGAAGCAGTTTTCTACTCCTATTTCTGGAAAAATGGAGGCTGATGATATTCTCTTCTACCCAAGAAGTAGCTGCCAGGGCTTCCTCTTAATTGTATGCAGTACATGTACATTTGTACGTTCTTTTTGGTACTATCTCTTGACAGAGGGTATAGTTTGTACTACATAGTACAACTGCATGCAGCCAGAGTAGGGGAGATTGCTTGCCCCTTTTGATTTCTTTAAGACAAGGACTATTTTTTATTTTACTTTTTGCCCTTTAAAAAAGAAAGAGGATTCCTTTTCCTTTTCGTCATCCATTAATGAACTTTTTTAATTCAAAAAACAAAACTCTATTTTGGAGATTTAGGTCATATTTGGATACAAATTTGAATCTATTCAAATTATTATTTTTAAATATATCATATATCAAAATATTATTTTTATTTCTTTCTTCAGTTTATTTTTATATATTACTTTTATCTTTTTCTCTTTTTTAATTTTACACTATTCTAAATTTTTTGTCCCAAATTTTCATCTTTCAAAGTTGCTCAAACTTTGGAAAGGAAAATTCAACGCTAGTAATAATTGTAGAATATGGTTTTACAAAATAAAATTGTCCCAACCATTGACACTATATTTGGTAAATATATATTTATAGATATTAATTTAATTATAAATAGATATAATGATTGACTAATAATTAATTAATTATATATATAAGAATAAAAATTTGAATTTGAATAAAAATTTACTTAAATATTATGATTGACAGTGAGTGTTGAAAACAATGTGTGGAGATAAAAATGGGATTCCAAACATAGCCTGAAAAAGTTGCGTTGGTAAGAACTGCGAACAACTTTCGTTATTACAACGTACAAGACCTCAGAACGGTGAGTAGTACAACCACAAAGCAGCTGCGAAAATATACATAACAAAAAACCCTCAGCTCATCCTCTCAAATAATTATAGTTATTCCGAGAATCCAAAATTCCAACCCAATCCCACCAGAAGTTGAACCAACAATCCCACTGAAAAAACCTTGAGAGAACCATTTACCCAACACGAAGAAGAGAAGGATTTCTCGGTTCTGCAAACATGATGCACATGACCTTTTACTGGGGCAAGGGGGTGACGATCCTCTTCAATTCTTGGAAAACCGATTCATGGCTCAGCTATTCCCTCTCCCTCTTCGCCTGCTTCCTCTTCTCCGTCTTCTACCAGTACATGGAGGACCGCCGCATACATCTGAAGCTGCTCTCCGTCGCCAAGAACTCAGCGCCTCCGTCCGCGGGTGACGCCCTCGGCGCACCATTGATAATTCCGAAGCTAGGCGGTCGCAAGTGGGCTCCGTCACGGTTTGCGGGGGCGGTCTTGTTCGGGATAAACTCTGCAATCGGCTACCTGTTGATGCTGGCGGTTATGTCGTTCAACGCCGGCGTGTTCATCGCGGTGGTGGTGGGGTTGGCAGCCGGGTTCTTGGTTTTCAGGGGCGGTGACGAGGACGTGGTGCTGATGGATAATCCTTGTGCCTGCGCTTGATTCGATGTTGGTTTGTTTTTCTCTTTTCTTTCGTCTCTTTTGCGTTTCATGTTGTGTTTGTGATTAAGTGATGATGTGAACGGTAAACTCGTTTGTGTTGTAAATTTGTGGGGGTTCGAAGCATAATAATTCAAGGATCTGTGGCTTCGGATTTGGTGGTGGTTGTGAATCTTGATTAATGAAGTCAGTCAAACACCGACGAGAGGGAGAGTGAAGTGAATTTCACGTGATCGATGAAATTTGCTGCAGATCGTCTTGGGCAAAGTATGGGGTGGCGTTCTTGTTCAGTTGTTTCAAACCCCAAGGCTATGTTTGGGAGAGGGGCTTTACGTGATATGATTAGTCGCGCTATATATTTAGAAATAATATTAGTGTTAAAAAGAAAAGTATATTTAAAAATAATATTTTTAATGAAAAGATTATTATAATTTATTTAAATATATGTATGAAGTATATAATAATAATTTAATAATGTGATAGTTTATATAAATAATAATTATGTTTATAAAAAAATAAATATATATATATTGTATATAATATCATATATATACATTGATTTGATTATTTTGATTATAAATAAGTACGAAGAATAAAAAATAATTAGTTAGTTATATATTAAAAAGTAAAAATTTTAAATTTGAATTTAAATAAAGATGTTATTAAATTAAGAATGAAAATTTGGTTCTAGACCAAGGACCGAATGCCTTTCAATAATTTTGATTTAATTTCTTGCAGTGGCGGCATACAACGAAAACCGTCGCTTTGGCCGAGTGGTTAAGGCGTGTGCCTGCTAAGTACATGGGGTTTCCCCGCGAGAGTTCGAATCTCTCAGGCGACGTCGTGTTTTAGCACAATCCCCGAACTTATTCCTCTTTGGATCTGACAATGACATTTTGTGGCTAGAAAAATTTTCTGCTTTTTTTATTCTATTATTCTTTTTTCACTTTTTTGCCGAATATTTTCTTATTCCATTTTCATTCGGTGCAACTGATTTCTTTCGCCATTAATGCACGTAAGGTCATAAGGAATATGCGCTAATCGATAACTTACAGTAATCTTAAAATTACTCCAGTTTTAGTAACAGAATATTAAATTATCAATGTGCATTGGATGAAGCATAAATCCCCATCGGTATCGAGTATCAACCTCACGCGCATAAATTCCAGGTTTCATTGAATGATATGATGATGATTATTATTATTATAAATATCATTAGTATTATTATGGGGTCATCAATTATTCTTTGGGGGAAGCTTCTCTCCAAGGGAGGCCTTCTATTTATTTATGTATTGTTAAGCAAACATCATTTTCATTAAGTGTTTTTTTTTTTTAAAAAAAAAAACTATCTCCAACCCACATCATTGTGTTTGAATCGCAAATTTCAACTTTGAAAGTTTAAGCAGCCAGTGCTGACCACACGTGCGCGATAATTTAATTTAGCTGTCCACAATGGCACTTGTTTGGGCTTATTGTCGAAACTTGCGTGTAAAAACTAAACACTACTGCCATTTGTTTTCTCCGTGTGGGTAACTCTAAATTCTAAATAAATAGTTAGGTGATGTTGGATATGGCAATTGGATTATTAGATTAATTAAGTCAAAGTTGCGGAATTCCTTTTATTACATTTAGGTGTCCGAAGAGGGTTTTGAAATTAAAAAAAAAAAACTTGACACAGAGTTTATAATTGATGTTTGAATTGCTTTTATTAAAATCATATTTAAAATTTTAAGATTCACTAAATTCTTTATAAAGTGAAAAGTTTTAGGTAAAATTCAAATTTAATTCCGATGTAACTTATTTAAAATATGTAAGTTATACTAATTTAATAAATATACAGCACACATGCTTGTATTATCTTTATACTAGTTTAATAAATATATAATACATATGCACATACGATGTTATTAGAAATAAATTTTACTTTTTAGGTGTCCGAATGAAAAATATCTAAATTATCTTTATATAAAAAAAACTTTTCATTTTTTCTTTTCCATATATTGAATTTTGCAATTTCTTCTTTCATTTTTTTTCTGTAATTTATGTTTGGTTCATTAAATTAGTATTATTTTATTTTTGAATTGTTTTGCATTTTTCCTCTATCTTTTATCATAGTTTATTATCTTTTTAAATTTTGATAATTCTTTTTTATTTTGATACACTAGTCAACTATAGTCGTTTTAAACGGCACTTATCTATTAGCGTTTTTTCAAAAAAAAGAGGCACTTATTTAGGCTTGTTAGAATTGTTAAATAAAAACTACCCCAAATTTTCTTCTCTTTCACGTAACTCTAAATAAATAATTTAAGTGATGTTTGATATGGTAAATAGATTACATATCAATCAAATCAAAGTTTCGGAATTCCTTTCATTACATTCAGTCCGACAGAAAACGACCCATAATTACGCAACATACATGCACTGCGTAGAAATCGCACGTTCAATCTGGTGTGAATTTATATATAAATTATAAAATTATTATATTTTAAATAATAGATGTAAATTATTTTTAAAACTCTAATTTTTTTCTAAATTAAAAATAATTTTTTTTAGAAAAGAATAAAATTTGAAAGAAAACAAAAATAAAAATATAAGTAAAAAGAAACTGATGAAACATAAAAGAATTTAAATAAAACTGGTTGCGTAATTTATTATTGTAAATCTTAAAAACCTTATTATTTAAATAATATAGTATAAAAAATAACAAAATAAAAAAAGATAACAAATTTTTAGAAAAAGAAAAAATTTTATAATAAAATACAAATAAAAGTAATTAATTACTTAGTGAAAAAGAGAAACAGAAAATGATAAAAAAAGTAAAAAAATTTAAAATAAATGATATTTATGTAATTTTACTTTGAATAACTAAAATATATTATTAAAATAATGATATAGTATAAATAGATACATGTAAATGCTTAGAAGAAAGTTTGATAGTCTGCATATTTATTGTTAATCATTCTTTTTTCTAATATGATATTTACGCATGCAAATAAAAATAAAAGTATAGCCATTTTAAATGCCAAAATATTTTGTATATGGTAAATCAACACAATTGTGGATCTTTGAGTAATATATTTGTTATCGATGTATTAATGTGTAGTAACTTTAGTTCATAGGTATAAAAAATCTTAACATTTGATTGCCATGTATAATTTGGAATTTAAATTTATGAAGTTATCATAAAAAATTCTGAAGCTATCCAATTAGGAATATTTTAGAAATATGTTAATATTTATTTAAAATTTATAATAACTTTTATAATTGATGCAAAAAATTTATGTATTAATAATAATTTCTTATATTTTTATTAAAATTTTCTATAGTAAATATTTTTTATATTGATTATCTTATATAAATGATATATTTATTCTATTAAAAAGTTAATATGGATTCATAGTCGAGCAAATTTCAATGAGCATACTTATCTAATCTATGAATGCGCATGACAATGAATCAAATTTTATTTAATGATAAAAGCTAAATTAATCACATTTTTTTAATAATCACAATGAATGAGTAAAATTAAAATCACAGTTAAAAGACTTATATCTATTACAATTTTAAAAAATTTTGGCAATAAAATAAGTTATCAAAAAATATTAGATATTTTTTATTATACGAGAGAAAGAAAAAAGTTGAGGAGAATAACAAAATAATAAGTTAAATATAAAAAGAGAAAATATAAATAATTGAAAGAAAAATAATTTTTAATAAGGGAGATTTTTGTAAATTAATTTTGTAAGTAAAGGTGTTATTATTCATCATTCTCACATTCTACACAGTAAATATAGATATACCAAATTTAATTTCAAACAAAGGTAGAGATTCCCGCATTTTCTAGCATTTTTTTTTAAATACCATCCGATGGATAAGATTTGTTTGTTTTTTCCCCCCTAATTTTCTTGACAGGACATTGGCCAACTCCAGTATACCAACATACGTCTATTGCGGACACACACATACACGCACGGCATACACATGCATCTGTACATAAATGGCCATGTTTGAAAGCTTACTTTACACCATTACACAACTCATCAAATCTTTTATACCACTTATTAAAAATTTTATTTAAATTTAAATTTAAAATTTCAATTTCTCTTATATATATAATTAATTAATTATTATAATTATTCACAATTATATCAATACTTATATACATACACAAATATATTTATATCTTATAAATTAATTATTATTCCTATATATTATCATATCATTTAATTTTATATTATAATATATATATATATATATATTTTCAAATAAATCAAAAATTTCAAAATAAAAAAATTTTATAATTAAACATACTATTCATTGTAATAACTTCTTCTAAACATCAAATTCCAACAAAACCCCTCTTCCAAACATAGCCTTTGTAATAGTAATTATCCTGTTTTCGAAATCCACGTGTCATCATTGACTGGTCAAAAATCTTTTAAAACCGTTGGATCTAGGATCTATTTAATAAGAATAAACAATAACAAGCCCACCAAACCCTCGTCTTCCTCGCCAAACAAATACCACCCGATCTCTCTTCTCCACCACCGGTCTCCGTCGGAAGCCGCCACCTCCGTTCCTTGCTTTCCAGACATTCATCAGCTGGAGACTGCTCCACCACAAGCTTTGAAACCCGCGCGATATCCAGCACTGCCTCCTCGAAGTTTGCTGAGTACCAGATCGTGTCGCCAGGCCCTGCTCAGAACACTCGCAAGTAAATCCATCGCAGAAGAACGTCCGGATGACCTCCAAACTATATTCAGTTTCACAGATCATCTCCTGAAAAACCAGTGCCGCGTCCACCACCTACTCTAACTAAGGAACTAGCAAATCTTCCGCCGCGGTCGTATATACATTGCAGGTCCGGCAACCTCGATTTGAACAAGGTACGTTGACGAACTGTGATGCTTGGGACTGAATGTTCAGTGAGAGGAAAAAGTGGAGCTGCAAAAGTTAGTATCAGCGTTAGCTAAATTGATGGGATAATTGCCCTTCGTTTTGGGACTCTGCCTGCATTTACGCTGCTGTTTGCCAATGAAATAGAAAGAAGGTTATATTTTCTAGTATGGCAATTACTATGGGCTTGTGGATTTCGTCATTCTTGCTGAACTCTGTTTCGTAATCGTTTTTTTCAATGGTTGTTCTGGACATAATTGGTCTGCAATTAATTAACACGTGCTTTGCCTATGCTATGGATTGTTTAGACAATACATAATCTTTAATATGCTCTTCAACATATTCATTGTAAATTTTGCATTTTAAAAATCTGATTCTATTAGTTGCTGAACACAATCACACATTCGTACCAAGTGAGTATTTCATTGATCGTTAAACATTCTGTCAGATTGAATATGATGCAGGATTTCTCTGTCTATTTGCAAATGCAACTTATTGGATTACTTATATTTCGCGAGCACACCTAACATATAAAACGAATGGTAATTTAGTGTTGCAATATGTACAATGGTTTATTGCTCTTTGGGATTATGATGATTTCAGTGATTTGCAACTTCTGATAGTTACATTTTGCATCTTGCTGAAGACTGGCAGATGCAGATAATGGAAAATGTTAATTTTAAATACATTTCTATTACTTGTGAATTCCATGTTGTGGTACTTCGTTTCATTAATGATGCGTGGCTTTCATTAATGAAGCAAACTTTCAGTTGGACGAGTAAGTTCACAGTCACTGTTGGACCTTTTAGTTCTAGTTCAATTTAGCTGAAAAACTTTGCAATCAGGTGCTGAGTGGCGATGCGCAGACATTTGACAAAATGGGCTTGTGATGAATCCTCAGCTTCAGCCTGAGAATACATAGTATTTATGTTGTGTTCGCTAGTTGATAATATGGGGTTACTCTGCAGTAAACAGCGACATAATCAAGCTGATTCTGAAGAGAATGAGCAGGTTTATCCTTCTTCAAACATCCAAAACTCTCACTTTTATTCAATTTTATTTTTATGTGCTATATATATACATATTTAGTTATGTTAGTTTGGTATTTAACATATTTATTTTACTTGAATTTCAGACTGCAGAAATCGAAAGGCGAATTGATCAAGAAACAAAGGCGGAGAAACATATCCAGAAACTACTATTACTTGGTATCTATACATTGAAAATAGTTATCCTGCAATTTGTCATTTGATTTTGATATAGTGATCAAATATAATGTATTTCTTGTTTTAACATATATACTGTGATTTTGTTAGTGCTTCCTTTCTGGAAAGTTCAATGTTGAAGGGCTCAACTAATGCATGAAACTTAATTCCTAATATATTTATTTCCATATCTGGCATCTTCAAATTTTAACAATACACACACTCACACACATGATTAATCCTCAAGCATTCTAGACTCCATTGTTAGCTATGCATTAACGTTTTCATAGGTTTAATTTGTGTTATAAATCATTTACCTAGAAACTTATAGTTGAAATTCTTTTGTTATTTTTTAATTCCCACTGTTTTTCTTGGTCTACAGCTGGACCTTCTTCTGATTTTACAGTGGTTCTTTCTTTCTGCCATCTTTTGTGGTCACCATCTTCTGTTAGCAATTTAATTAATAACACAAACGGTGACTTCTGTTGTTAATCTGATGACATCTAATCATCTGTCTTTACATCATATTGTAAATGCACTAGATTTTTATGAGAGGTTTCTGCCATAAATTTCCGCAAATTGAGTTGGGATTTAATATTATACAGATATGTCATTTAATCTGCCTTATATCTTTGCTTAGACATTTTTCCTATTATTTGGTATTCATCGGATGTGTTATTTGTGGCTAAGGTGCTGGCGATTCGGGGAAGTCGACCATTTTCAAGCAGGCAAGATGCCTTATAATTTTCTGTGAAATTAACTAATTATTTAGTACATATATGCCTTATGACTGAAGTAGATTATTGCTTTCAACGCCATGCAGATAAAACTTTTGTTCCAGAGTGGGTTTGATGAAGCTGAGCTAAAAGGCTACGTCCCAGTCATTGATGCTAATGTTTATCAGACAATAAAAGTATGAAATATGGAAAGGGTCTGTTAGTTGTTTCCCTTTGGAATTATGTAAAATATTCACTTTGCAGTTGATTGATTAGATGCACAAAGTTTCCAAATGACATTATTTTCAATATTGAAATTGCATGGATAGAATCTCATTTAATTTGAATTGTTTACCACAGATATTATATGATGGATCAAAGGAACTTTATCAAGGATTGGAAGACCCAACGTTCATTTTATCTGATGAAAATAAGGTCAGCATCATTTTTCTCATTGCATAGTCCCCTTTTACCATTTACTATGATTGTTTTTGGGAGCCCAAATTGACATTCATTATATTTTTTTTCTTTCTTTCTTGCATCAGCAAATTGGGGAGAAACTTTCAAAAATTGGTGGTATGGTGGACTGTCCACGTCTAACTAGAGAGCTTGCACACGAGATTGAAAGTCTTTGGGGAGATAATGCCATACAGGTCAGTTATGCTTAATCTGAATGGCTAGAATGGTCTTTCGTTGAGCTTTTTGAGTTATGGAATTAGTGGGATCTCTTTATATATTTAAAATAATATGTTCTGTTTTGAATTGAAGGAAACATTTTCCCGTGGTAATGAGCTTCAAGTTCCGGATTGTGCCCGTCATTTTATGGAAAACTTGCAGAGATTGTCTGATGCAGACTATGTTCCTACAAAGGTGTCCAGACATTGGAGCTTGCATATAGCTTTGTTCTACTTTCTTTCTGTCTAAATATCTAATAAATATTATAGCGGAATGAAATGATATTTTATCTACTGCTGATTGTGAAAACAAATAAGTTCCGAAATACTAGAATTTCCAGTACACTTTCAAGACATTTAAAAGATGTGGGTGAATTGTAAATTGGTCATTTTCTTTGGTAATATATGTTATCACATCACATTGGTCAATGCATTTTTTATCTTCGAAACATAATCTGAATTGAATTTAACTTATGGAAGACTTATTTATATGTTTTAGAAACTCAAAAGACTTATATACCCTGATTTTTGAAATAATGTTTCATTGCATATTGTAGTAAGCATTTATTATCCAGTTTACTTAACATAAGTTTGTTAATTGAATTAACAACTATTAATTAAATATAAACAGCAACCTGCACTCACACCTGCCGGTTTCATCTTTCAGCTCTTGTGTGATGCCCCAACCACTGACTGTTTGGTTAAATTGAAGCTTCATTATCAGATAGTTTGACTGTCAATAAGATTATAATATTTTCTCTAGTCATGTGCTTATTACCCAGCAGTTTTATGGTCCAGCATTTGGACAGTTTGGAGACTATTGTTTAAGTTTTGAATTCAAAACATCTTGCTGGTAACCGTTTATGTGCAATAAGATTTCATACCAGTCTTATTGTAAGTGATCTAGCTTTGTCATATATCTACTTTTTATGAAAATAGATACCAATTCTGAGGTTGTTTTGTTTAGTGCTGTGAAATAGTGAATCCAAGGCCGTTTGATTTAGTGCTTTGAGATAATTGCATGCTGCAAACATAATGGACTTGGCATGGAAGGGAGAGAAAGAAAAGTCCATTGATTAATCCTTGCATTTTAGGTTACTTATCAATCAATTGATTTTTCATCCCAGTGCTCTTTCTGTGTTATGTGCTGTTCTTTTTGCTAAGAAAAGTATTGTTTTTACTTCTTTTGTGCATACTTGCCCTTTTTTCACAAGAGTTGAAATTTCTTTTCCTTTTTATTGTTCTCTCACTTCTGTCATGATGTAGGAAGATGTTCTTTATGCCAGGGTTCGGACTACTGGTGTTGTAGAAATCCAATTCAGGTGATTACTAGTTCTCTTTTCTCCCTGTCAAAGGACCATGTTCTTTTTGTTCCTATTAATTTCCTTTTGATTTGTCTGCATTTATCTTAGCATTTTTTTTTCCTCTCACCAATGAGTTTTCCTCCTGTTCAAAAAGCATCTCTACCATGCCATGGTGTTAAATTCTTCTTCTAGTGATCCAATCATATTTTGAAATGGCAACGAGTTAATTAAAGTGTTGTAACATCTAACATGTAGACAATCCATTTTCATGTGCGGGTGACTTATTACAAAGTTATGGGAACACAATCTGTTTCTTGCTATGTGCATCGTCATCCTCGAAAGTACATGTGATTCAAATGATGGTCACATGAAGCAATCTCTAATTATTTGATGTTTACAGCCCAGTTGGAGAAAACAAAAAAAGTGGAGAAGTGTATCGGCTCTTTGATGTTGGAGGCCAGAAAAATGAAAGAAGAAAATGGATTCATCTATTTGAGGGTGTTGCAGCTGTGATATTCTGTGCTGCTATAAGCGAGTATGATGGATAATGCTATTTCATTTACTTTGAGCCCAAAAAATAACATAAAATAATATGAAAATAAAATAATGGGCGTTCCTTTCTCTTAGCATATGTGCTTGTGGTAATCACGATGTCGTTCAATGGGCGTTCCTTTCTCTTAGCATATGTGCTTGTGGTAATCACGATGTCAGTCATTGCCATCTACATATATCTTTTCAATTATTGTAGAATTTTATTTTCACTATCATATTGTTACAGTTTTGGAAATTACATGATAGGGAGTTAATATCTGTTGAGTTAGCTTGGTTAAAGTGATGTCCTCATTGTATTTTTAGGTACGATCAAACTCTTTTTGAGGATGATAATAAGAACCGGATGGACGAGACAAAGGAACTCTTTGAATGGATTTTAAAGCAACCTTGCTTTGAGGTCTAATCTATTACGTGTTACAAGACTGTTGGAGTTGTGCTTCTGATACATGGCTAATAACTATATAATCTCTTTCTTTCATGCAGAAAACCTCGTTTATGCTGTTTCTCAACAAATTTGATTTATTTGAAAAGAAGGTTCTGAACGTAAGGGCATTTAATATTCGTCTTCCTTATGCATTGAATGACTTGCATGAATTAGGATCACAGTGTTATTTTTTGCAGGTCCCACTGAACGTATGTGGGTGGTTCCAGGATTACCAGCCAGTTTCATCTGGGAAGCAAGAAATTGAGCATGCATATGAGTAAGAAATTTTTTGTACCTTTTTTCAGATGGTGAAAATTCTCCATACATGTTATATTATTGACACATTTTAGTAAACTCCCTGTTCTGGAATTACTACAGGACAGAGTAAATGATTTGAGCTGAAATATATTTCTATGTGCATTTACTGGAGTACTTTTGTTTCTTCATTATTTTTTTCTACTCCATCATATTTACAAGTGCCTAATGTGTCTCTGCACTCAGATTTGTGAAAAAAAAATTCGAGGAATTGTACTTCCAGAGCACTGCTCCTGACTGCGTTGATCGGGTCTTTAAGATCTATAGAACCACGGCACTGGATCAAAAAGTAGTGAAGAAGACTTTCAAGCTGGTAGATGAGACATTAAGAAGGCGAAATCTGTTTGAAGCAGGACTTCTGTGATCCCACTGAAATTTCAAGAATGAAGGTAAGAAGTAGATATTATTCTTGTGGCTTGAGGTTACAGAGGTTGGGTCTCTCAGGGGCTGTTGTATTAGCTGTAATATATATAAAAAGAAAACCCTGCTACATGTTGGCTTAAAAACCTTCAAATATTCTTTTTTCTACAAAATACTGTTTTCTGCTTTTCTGTTCTCTTGTATCCGAGTCATCTGTAACTGAGATGAATGGCTGTGTAAATCACATTCATTTAACATCATATTTATTTACAAATACATGTCGTATTGATTCATTTGATAACTAGGAATAGTTTCTAAAGCGTGGTCTGAGCGTATTTTCCTTATCTCCCCTCTCTTCTTCTTCTTCTTATGTGAGTACGAATGGCTTATTCTGATAAGACAGTATGAGTAACTCTCCTAAAGTTATAGTTGGGTCAGTCAGATAAGAAGTTCTCTCTGTGAAATTGGTCACAAGGTTTGTGTGCCGAGGACCAAATGCTGGAAAATCACAAATTGTTGAAATTGCCTCTTCTTTCTCTTTCTCTTAGAATATTTGTAATTGTATTTTCTCTAATAACATGTATTTTAAATTGAAGTGATAATTTCCCTATGGCTTTTGCTGGCCATGTGCTTCAAGTGGTTTGCCATATTGAACGGTGACAATTCAGGCTTTCTAGTCAATTATGAAATGCTGTCTTCGATAAGACTTGAACCATTGATCAAGCTAGCAAAATCAAGTTTGCTCCTGTCGCCGTAGATTTCTCTTATCTTACCATTGACGGACTCCACCTGTTTTGTGATGCCAAACACTCTATGGGAGTAATTCTTGGAGAAAGCAATATCGAATTCTTCCATGCAGTTGTCAAAAGAAAGATATAAAGCTAAAATTCATTCCATTTTGCATTAAGGCTAAAACTCTACCATATTGGAAAAATACGGGGACTAATTTTCTTAGTTTCTCCTCTCTAATAACACCACTGAGGATAGGATTGAATACCTTTCATCACCACCCTTACTGCTTATCCCACCTGGTAGCATACTCCACTAAGGATATAAAGAATGTCGTTTCCAGTTTGAGTGCAGGTAGTGTTGTGGACTTGATGGGGTTTTGGCCCTTTTCTTTCAATCTTGTTGGGATTTCATTAAATAAGACCTTCATGAAGCAGTTGAGGTATTCTTTTAGGAAGCCTCTCTTTTGAGGAGCTTCAAAACAATTATTATTCATGTTCAGACACCTCAACAATAGATTGACTTCATTTCTTCCATGCATTGTTTCCCCTTCCTAGAGTGGTTTTGAGGAAGGCAAGCGAATTGGTGACAACAATCTCCTTGTTCAAGCTCTTCCATGATCTGAGCCTTGAACACAAGCAACAAAACTTGATGATGAAATTGGATAAGTCTGAAGTTTATAGTCAAGATTTATAGAATCTGTTTTTTGACACCCTCCTCAAAAGATTTGAGTTCCTACAACATTCCATCACTCTTGTTCATATTGCATTGAAAATTGCTTCTTCTTGATTTTGATTTAATGGTGAAATTATTGATTTTTTCCATTTTAGTCATGGCCTGTGGCAAGGGGATCCTTTATTTCTCTCTCTCTAATCATTACTAGTAAAGATTACCTGCGTTGCAACGTGATTTGTATTAATTTGTTTTATTAATTAAATTACTTAAAATTTTACATTATTTTTTAAAATATAAATTTATGTAAAAATATGAAAAATAAATACCCCGTCTAAAAAAAATAATTGTTTTATTAAATATTCTTTATACAAATAAAATAAATAAATCTTGCATAAGGATAATATATTTATTTCCCATTTGTAGCATAATCATTTTTTTCATCATCTTTTGATTTAAAAAACTTTATTATCCTTGAAGCAACCATCATTTACAACATTTTGATTTTAATCATCAGATTAGTCAAATAAAAGTGTATAAGGTTCAATTTGACAAAATTAACTAATAAAAAAATAGAACATTTTCATCTAACAAGCTTCATTTAGTGTCAAGATCCCACATAGGCTAAACCACAAGTTTTTATTTGAAAATAACTTGTTTTAATAATATTTATGATGTTGTTCAACTTTTATATCATATATTTATTGTAAATGAATATACTTTTACTTAAAAAATATCAAAGTTAGCAAAAAAAAGACAACATATATATAAAGGAAAAAAACCTGCTATGCTTCTAAAATGTCATAGAAAACTTTGACTTATAGATTTCAACTTCTTAATTATGAGAATGGATGAAATTTTTGAATTTTTGTATGTTATTATCTTTTCATGATAAAATTTGATGCCCTTTATTTTTTAATTTTAACTTTTTAAAAATATTTCATAATTTATAAGATGAGTTTATAATTAGAAAGTTGAAAAATTGTAAGAAATAAGGATGTACTGAGGGGAGGCTTGATGGAGCCTAGCCCCACCCATTAAAGTTTTGAAATTTTGTTATTTTCTCCTTATACTTTAATTGTAAATTTTTTAAAATTTCGCCTAGGTGTGTATTTTTATGTGAGTTGGTCCTCTCAAATTATTTTATTAGACTTCTTAAGTTTTAAAAATTTAAGTATCATATATTAAAATTAGTTAGAAAATTTTAAACCTTGATAAATTTATGGGTTCAAAATAATTAATATAAAAGAATGTAAAAGAATAATTTTAACCTTTTGTTGTGAATTTTGATAAAGTTTAGAGTTAGAAGTGAGTGACTCAATATTTTTTAAAAACTTAATTACAAATTAAGAAAGTAACTACTTATTCATTGAAGACATTTTATCAATCAACATAAGAAATGAGAGATTTACAAATAATAATGAAATTCACTTTTAAAATTTTTTGTTAATATTTTTGTTAATTTAAAACATTTAATCTTACATTTTTATTATCTTTTGTCAATTCAATTCAGTTGTTTTCATTTTTAGTATAAAATATGAATTTTAATATTATATGAACATATTTGTGTTTTATGTATTTTTTATATTATAATATGTTAAAAATAATTTTATATTATTATATTTATTTAATAAATAAATACCTATTTAATCCCCTTCAAACTCTCAGCTCTGAATCCATCCCTAACAAGAACCAACTAATCCATATAGTAATAATAGAAAACTTAAATTCATGCGGATAAACTATTTAACTATTTGCACAATTGATAAGGTTTTAGTCAAAATAATAAATATTCACATTCATTAGTCATTAAATACGATAATTGCACATGCGAGTTAAAAAATACAAAAAATCCACTTTTCAAAACAAATGAAATAGCATGATCTATTTCAATGTAAACTTTTTCACGTAAAATTCATAAATTATCTATTAGTATGCCAATGATATTTTTAATCAACCATATACAACCAAACTGAGTAGTTTTACATATTAAGAATTAATAAATATTTTTCAATTATCTAAATAATATACGAATTTTTAATTTGATAATATAGTAGTCACGATTGTTTGGAGGAACAAGAAAAGGGAAATGAACCACAAATTTTTCTTATTTAATGGAAAACATTAAAGAGTAAATTGAGATTTTTATTTATTAAATTAAGCACAGAAATATTGACAAGTAATACTTACAAATATATATTTGCTAATCTTAACTGTCCACATTTTTATCCCTTCTCGCTCACTTCTTTTAATTTCTTTCTATCACATTAGCCATAAAAAATGAATGAAAATAAAATCTGCACTGTGAAAAATAATTGTGAATCATTTATTTCACTCATTCTTTATTTTTAACTAGCAATTGAAGAGTGTTTTACTCCCATACTTAAATCATATATGTATAATTAAATATGGTGACGTTTAAGAGTAAATTTGCTAAATTAATTTTTTTTCACAACTACTTTTATGGATAAATGAATTAACAAATGTTTTATGTAATATCAATTTTATTATGTATGAAATTGGTATGTGTTAAATAAAGTACTTTTTGACTTTTTTAATTTATTTTAATTCATGTGGCAAGCTTATCCAATTTAATTCTTATTTTGTACTATATATTTTATTAGATTTTAATAAAAAAAATTAATTATGTAAATGCACATTATATCTATCATCATTTCAAGTTAATTTTGTCATAATTCTTACTGTTTTTATGCAATATTAAATTTGTAACTTTTAAAGTAAAAGTTATTTTTGGTCAACTTAAATTTTATTTATAGAACATATATTTAAAATGTTCAAAAATTGCACATTTTAAATTTTGATTTGTAAATTTAGAAAGAGAATGAAAATAAAAGTTTTCAAATTGGTACAGGCATGTGAGGGTCTAGATGGAGATAATATTAATATCTGACCACAACTTATTTCAATATTGTTAAAACATTATCCTATTTTATATGAAAATTTTTCAATATTGATTCAATTTTATAATTTTTGAAAAATAAATATAAATTATTAATATATATGTTCTGTAAGTTTATGTTTTACTTTGTCCTGAAATATGGCTTCTATGTTGACTGACTAAAACTTGAGAATAATTAAATCTTAATTTTATTTTAGTTATAGATATTAAATGAACCTATGATATTCAAATTAGCAATTGGATATTTGTGATGGAATCATTATAAATACATTCATGCAATGGTAATATAAATAAATGATATTATAAATTTATAATTATTGACTTTTCTTCTATGAATGTAATCTTGAAATACACACACTTGTTTATATTTAATTATAACTTTTTTTTGGTTGTTTCATTTCTCTTGTCAATTTTTATTTTTATCAATTAGTATCCAATGCTTTACCTACTTTATTGTTTCTTTCGTATAATTCATTTTAAAAAATTAATAATCGTTATCTATATGCATAAAATTTTCCTTTAAAAAAAAGTCATTTACAATGTATATATTATAGGATGAATCTTATTTTATCCTAGAAATATACTTTAGAGATAATTAATTTATATTTACATGCATTATTTAATTTTTTTGCTAAATTATAATAGTAAAAGTAGGTACTTAACTAATCTTTTCCTCATTAATGGCTATAAATCATAGTTTTAATATGAAAAAAATTACAAGTCATTAATCAAGAATGATAATACATAAATTGAATTTAAAAACTTATTGTTTCTATTATTCGTCATATTCATAATTGAAAAGGCATATTAAGAATCCTTTCTCTAATTATCAGTCAAAAAATTTAATATTATATTACATTAAAATTTTTTCTTTTTAATTTAGCATAAAAGTAATTAAACTATCATATTTTTAAATCATTACATTTGTCTAATAATTTTGTAAATTTCAAAATATTTTACTTAAGTTCTTGTATAATTCAATTTAATAATGTAATACCTATTAACTATAATATAATCAATAATTTAATTAATCTATCATGACATAAATTTCATTAAAAAGACATTCTTGCAGACTTCATGTATAATCTCTTATATTTAGTTATTTCTTATCACAATATTAGTTACTTTGAAATTTTTTGTATTATTCATCCCCAGTACTTTCTATCAAAAAAAGCTGGATATTTTTTTCGTTTTTAGTTTTGACTTAGAAGAACTCAATTGATTGTTTTGTTAGAATTATTGACGTGATTAGAGGGGGCAGCGGAAGAATGAAAATTAGATTCAATTCAAATTAAATTTTAAGAACGTGAATTGTACATCAAAGTACCTGATCCAACGTATTTAAATCAAAATTAAATTAAGAAACTAATAAATGGCATGATAGGATGGCCACATCGATAGCGAGATCAATTGATACGTTACAACTCACTTAGTAATCACTCATGTTGAATCAATTTAAACTTTCTCAAATTCAGAGAAAATTGAGTAATTTTATAATTTTCAAATTCAAAAAATCAAAATCCTATGACATAATTTAGAGATCTGTTGAATTTTATTTTAAAATTTATTATTTTTATTTTTATTTATTAATAGACTTTATTAATAAATTGAGCTATATGAACTTTTTAAATTAGAATCTGACAGGATTTAGTATAAATATTATTTTGTTCAGTTGAATAGAGAGATATCTAATATTTAAATTTAAAAGTTATAAAATCACTCAATTTTTTTTTAAGATGAGAATATTCAAATCGATTTAATAATAATAATTTTTGAGTGAATCGTGATGTATTAAAATCTTAACGTATTAATTATAATCATCCTATATTACTGATTATCAATTTTTTTAGGCTCATTTTTAATTTCAATAAGTTGAATTAGGTACACTAATGAATGATTCGGTTCTTCAAATTCAATTTAGATTCAATTAATTTTTATTCTGCTCTCCTGTGAACACATCAATATCGAATATTGGATTCTAATTTGATATCAGTTCGGATTGAGAACAAAAACAGAATTTAAAAACAAAAAGACAAAATTTAAAAAAAAAAAGAAAGAAAAAAAAACCGAAGAGGCCGACGGCTAAACGCTTCCAAAAAAAATCCGCCGCTATTGCAAAATCCGCCAAGCCCGTTGCTGCCTCTCTGCTTCCAGGCCAGGCTCATCGTGGCGAGGTCATCGTCGGAATTGGACAAAGATAACCAACCTCTGAAGCCTGTTCGATTCAATCCATTGTTGGAGCAGCCAAGTTTCAGCGGCGTCGCGGCCTTCCTTTGCGTCGTCCCACGACTGTCCGTTGCTCAATTATCAACACCGCCGCACCTTGGGGCACGCCTGACATCTTTCATCCAGAAACAAGCCCTGTTGAAGCCGATTTCGCCGAAAAAACTGCCGCACGGTAGCGCTGCCACTGTGGAGAAGACGAACACTGTGCACACCAAATAGTCGGGCTGTTCACTTAAGTCGAAGAAATTAATCTTGGCTAAAAGTTCGGCCGATAAGAAATTCAAAAAAAGAAGGAAAGACTATTGAGCCAAGGATTTTTGGGCCAGGTAGATCTTCTAGGCTGGTTTATCAGTGGGCTCAAGAAGTTCTATTGGGTCTAGTGCAAAACTGGGCCAGAATCGGGCAGCAACTAAAATAAAAAAGTTGAAGTTGGGCTATGCCATTAGCTTAGGCCTATAAGGAGAAGAAACAATATTGGGTTGAGGACTTCTAGGTTGAGGAATTGTTGCTAAAAAAAGGAAAGAAGGTTTTGTTGGGCTAGGAGAAATTGTAACAAAAAAATATAGGAGAGATGAGGCCCTGAGCCATTAGGTTGATGACAGACCTTGTTTCTGTTAGGTAAGGCTTTGTTTGGTTGTTGAATTTCTAGTTTTGAATGAAGGACTTGTTTGGTTGTTGAGTTTTGAAGGAAAAAAAAAAAAAAAAAAAAGGAAAGAAGAAAAAAAGGGTAGAAAAATAGTGAAAAAATTGTGATAAAAAAAAGAGAGAGCAAAAAAAATACAAGGTGTTAAAAAAAAAGATTGGGAAAAAATTGCAAAAAGTAGAGGAAAAGAAAACAAGAGCTAAAAAATTTTAGAAAGGAAGAAATCTATTTGTACTTGTTTCTACTAGGATGTTAGTTGATCACATGTATTACAAGAAGCTAATGTTTGACGAAATCTAAAAATTATCCAAAGTTGTGGATAAAATGTAAAATTATCTTACTATGGACAATTGTACTTTGAGACACGAGAAGACAAGAAATAAACATACACCTTCAAAGCACTATTTTAATAAAGATTATGGATTAAATGAGAATGAGTACAACGAGACAACAAAGGTATTGGATTTTCATATTGAAAGTTAGTCTTAGATTGTGTTTTAATTGCTTTCAGCGTGAACATAGTATGAATAAATGTCGAAACGAGGAAATTGATGCTTATATTGACATTATTAAAGTTATAGGAGATAAGAAAAGTGCACCAGTAGAAATACCATCTTTGACTGAAGAGAAAACTATAGAGAATATGTTATTGGAGGGAGTACAATATGAAGATAGCAACAATACCAGTACGCATCTAGAAATTGAAAAGGAAAAAAGTAAATGAGAAGAAATAACAGAATTAGTAGAAATTGAGGAAGATAAAGTTGAGACAAAAGAATTCATAAAAATGAAAGTAGAAATTGAAGATGAGCACAAAAATGAAGAACTAGTAAAAGGATGAGAAATTGAACTTTTACAGAATTATGTGTATATTGATTTGTTTGACCATCTAGCAGATGTTCTGTTCATTTATGCTTCACAGGAGTTGAAAATATTTTTTACTAAGGAGTTTGCATACACGCATTTGAGCACAACATTGGTAATATTATATAAATTATTATGTGGTTCATCAGTAGCGTTTCTTTGTCAGATTTATAAAAGGTTGAAGTTGAACCTTAAACAAGATTATAAAGAATTGATAAGCTTATAGGGATTTGTATTTGATTTAGGAGGATACAAGTTTGAATTGAGGACAATTCGCTATCTAGAAGAGGGGTATGACGCGATTCAGGGATTCGTTGAATTTTATTTTAGTATTTATTATTTTATTTTTATCTGTTAATGGGCTTTATTAATAAGTTGGATCATATGGATTCTTTAGGTTGGGGTCTGATAGAATTGAATGTAAATAGTATTTTGTTCAATTGAATAGAGAGATCTTTGATATTTGAATTTAAGCATTATGAAATCACTCAATTTTTTCTAGAGGTGAGAATATTCAAATCGATTTAACAGGAGTGATTCCTGAGTGTGTCGTGACATATTAATCGATCTCAACGTATTGATGGTGGCCTTCTTATCACGCCAATTATCAATTTTTTTGGGTTTATTTTTGGTGCAATACGTTAGGTCAGACACTCTAATATACGTTCGTGTTCTAGGGATCCAATTTGGGTTTAATTAATTTTAATTCTTCTGTTACCCCTCTGATCACGTCAATTGTGTTATTTAAAGTTGAGTGTTAATGAGAAAGTCTTATTATGTCTAAATTTTTGCATTTTATAGATAATAATTAATTTATACTTTCATAAATTTATCTCCCTTGCATTGCTAGAATTATTATAAAAAAATGAAACTTGTACAAATTCCTTACTTATTGAGCATTATTATTATTTTATGCTTTCAATTATAGACTTTGAAATATGTTACAACAGTTTGTTTATTCATAAATTATACCATAATCAATTTTTATATGAAAATTATTTAAAAACTGAAATTGTTCAAAGAGAATGGAATAAAAGTAGAATTGATTATATAAGGACAATATTGTTTTAAATATAAAAGTACAATATTGTTTTTAGAGTAAGGTGCTAAAAATAACCAAATTCAAAATACAATATATTTTTTTATATTTTATATTATTAAGTGGGACCATAAACAGCATTAACAAGATTCATGATACATTTTATTATGTAACTTGTACTTTTGAAATGTACACATAAACATTTAAGCTGACAGATTAAACTATCTAATAATATTCTTTATCATATACTCTATATATAATTTTAATTAAGATAACACGTTTACACATGCATAAACAACACGCACTAATACGTGTGTGTACTTCGTTCACACACATATATATGAATTATATATGTATAATTATTGAATTCCCATCAACATAGTCCTATCAATTAATGGTTTTTTTAAATTTTATGACAAATTCTTATTTTTGCATGATAATAAAGCATGATGTTACATTTAAAATATAATATTAAAGAAAAAATTAAATTTGAATTGACATCATGAACTACAATTATATTCGGTAGCAATTTATTGTTGAATTCCCATCATCATGCGTATTGAAATACCAATTAAGGTTTATTATTAATGTTACTATATATTCATCTTTGACATAATTAAAAAAATGATATATGAATGTTTATTATCATATTTAATTAAAAATAAATAAATTTAAAATATGATCTTTTTGTTATGTTATGTAATTAAATGCAATTATTGTATGCACCAAAGAAATTCAAAAAACCCTTTAATCATTCTTTGTACTGTTTACACGTATGTAACGTATAAATATGTCAATATATTGAGGTATCTAATTATTTTTATTATAGTTAGAAAGATCTAAAATTTTACTTTAATATGGAACCAATTTTATTTGAAAATCAAAAATAATTAAAAAGTTAGATAAGAAAGAGTAAAAGATAATTTTGTTGGCAAAAAATGACTATTATATTTAATTTTTAATTATATTAAATGTAATCAGTTATATTAAACTATGACATTAAAAGAACATATTTGAATTTATTATATAAATATATATAATGAAGTATCTCATAGATTTTCTCTATTATTTTAACACTTTACATATAATTTTAGTAGTGTTAACTAATTTACTAATCCATTTAGTTTTTATTTTATTATAAATTCATATTTTAAATAATCATAATTTCCTCTTAAAAAGTACTTATATGTCACATGAATATATATAGACATTTCGTATATCTAATTTTATATGAAATGTGTTTTCTTTAAAAATTTATTATTGAATTCATATTAACATATACGGAGACTTATCAATTAAAAGTTAGTAACTTTATTAATTAATTATTTTTTTTATAAATTCGTTGCATTATTTAATAATAAATTTTAGATAATCATAATTTTCTTGCAAAGGTTTTGTATATGTCATATATGATAAAGTTAGAAAGTTTTCAAAGTCTAATGTAATTATAAATTGAGTTAAGAAATTATACCATTAAATTTGAAACATAATATTAAAGATAACTAAATTTAAAATATTATTTTTTGTTATTTTATATTTTTATGTAGTTTTGTAATTTTCATCTAAGAAATGTAAGAACATTTTTTTCTATCATTTATGCTTTTGACATGTTTATAATCTATAAATATATATAAATGAAGTATTTAATAGTTTTTCATTATGGTCATAAAGATTTTAAAATTGTACTTTATATTTATTTATTTTATATTAATTATTAAAAATAAATTCAAAACTAAAAAAATCAAACAAACTTTTCTTGAACTTGTCTCACTCACATTATGTACACTTCTACACACACACACATAAATATATACATGCATGCATGTTCTGCCTGATAAACAAATTTCAAGAAATGTTTTATTCTTCTTCTTATTGATAATTTTTTATACATGATATTAGGTATCAAAGAAATTTTAAAAATATCTTTTTATACTTTTGTCACATATAAATATATAGACGGATTGAAATATTTTAAAATTTTCTATCATTTTAATAATTTACATATAAGTTTAATAATCACATCAATTAATTTTAAATTATCTAATTTATACCTTACAAATTCTCATAAACTTTTGTCTAATTATGACTTCAAGTATCAAAGATTTTTTTTAAAAAACTTTTGACTCATGCATAAAAAACATAGATGAATTGAAATATTTTTTAAATTTCTATCATTTTAATAATTTACATTTAAGTTTAATAATCACATCAATTAATTTTAAATGATCGTAATTATCTCCTACAAATTCTCAGAAACTTTTGTTTAAATATGACTTTAAGTATCAAAGAATTTTATTTTATTTTGACTCATGCATAAACACACAGATAGATTGAAATATTTCAAAATTTTCTATCATTTTTACTTTACATATAAGTTTAATAATGCAATACCCTTACACATCATCAACTATTTTATTTTTTTATAAATTCATAATTTGAATAACAAAAACTTTTAAATTATCATAACTCTCTCGTATAAAGTCTAATATATGGCATATGAGAAATGGCTTGAAAGATCTTGAAGTCTACTTTTTATTCAAAATAGTTTTATTTTAAAATTTAAAATATTTAAAAAGTTATATTATAAAGAAGAAATAACAAAGAATTTTGCATATGAATAGACACTAATTTAATGCTAGATATTACAAAATTTCAATCATGTTCTACGTCTTTAATACTTTTATACTACTAGTTAGGAGTAAATTAGAGAGTTATTACAAAAAACTTTTTCATGAACTTGTACTTTTATATAGGAGTAGGTTGTATTAAGGGATGTGGTACACTCTTCAACAATGATAAACAAATATATTATCATTAAAAAGGACAATCTAAAATATCTCATTTGTCCAATACTAATGATATTATTATTTCAACTAACAACGAGGAGGATGGCATAAAAGAATTATTGGAATTTTTAAAATATTATGAGAAAGCTTCGGGAGAATTCCTCAACAACTCAAAGAGCTCATTAGTGGAAAGCAAAAGGTGTCCAAATTTGTTTAGTCAGAGTCTTACTAGCACCGTAGGATTTACTCTTAAACCCCTCACCATCACTTATTTTGGACCTCACCATTCACAAGAAATATAAAGGCCTCGTTGTTTGATGATTTGATTGGAAGAATAGTAGTTAAACTCTAAAGATGAAAGAAATCCACTTTTTGTCACGACAACAGGTTAGCCCTCGTCAAAAGCACTATTTCAATAATGCCTGTTAATCTGATTTAAGTGTTACAATCTTCCTTAAATATTCTACACACAATCACATCATGGCAAGATTCTTCTAGGTTCTTGTGATAATTACTAGAAGAGACATTGGTGTTCTTGTGACAAAATCTGGCTACAGGCGGACGAAGGTGGATTGAGTATCAAAGCATTCTCATGCAAACTCTGTGATCAAAACTCCTTGCGGGCATTCTTCCTTCAATTACTATAATTGCCTTCTTGGATGCTTGAAATCTTAAAACAATGACAATTCAACTTGGAAAAGAATATGCAGAACTCAAGAACGAACTTTCTAGAGGAAGGAAACAGAGAACGTTCATTTTGGTGTGATCAACGGCGTGGTTCTGGAACTTTAGGCACAATCACTTTTATAAAGATTCTATGAAAGGGAAATTCACCTTCAATAGTCGTTTCACCGTCAAATTAACCTGAAGAATCAACACTGATCAAAGATTTAGGGTTTAGTTTTATTTTGAATAAAAAAAAAATAAAATAAATTGGGAGCTCAACCAATATATAAATGATTTGAAAGAATTGCCTTTCATGGGATAAGCCACCTTGCCGACCATTTACTTTATTCAACCGACATGTCAAGATCATTGTGGTCATAATGAGAAGTTTCTTATTGGACGCGGATGGACAGTTTTGACACGTTCACCATTTTCTTTTACAACGTTGATGCAAGTTGTCAAAGCACATGGAGCATGCACTTGGCTGCTTGCCCCCCACGACACAAATTTCTAACTTTTGGCAAGAGTAGCCAATCCAGGCAAAATCGAAAACTCCCACTTCAAACGACGCCGTCGTGATTTTGATGAATTGCTTCCCACGTGGCATGCACTAAATAAAAGAGGAACAATCTAATTGTAATGGCCTTTTGTATTGATATTATCGTCACTAAAGAATACTAGTTTATTTTAGTCATAAAGACCTTAGTTGGGGACGTGCATGGTTCATTAAGCCCACTAGATTGAATCGAAATAGAAATTTTAGTTGAATTCTGAATTTTGGTTTTATATGCATGCAGTGCAATAATTTTAAATTTTGATTTTTGATTCAATTTTAGTATTCAACTTTGTTATATTTGTAATTTCCAAAAGGTTTTTTAACTTTTCTTTTAATTAATATTGCCATTTTTCATTATTTTTGTTATCATTATTGCTGCTTTTATTAATATTATCATTTTTATTTTTTAAATTAAAATAGCATTTTTTTAAAAATTTTTTTATTTGATTTTTTTAATAAAACGCGACACCCAACATTGCCATCATCGAAATTATTTTGATAATATACCAATATTTTCAATTCATGTACAAATTTAGGGTATCATCAAAATTTCTAAATTGATTACCGAACACCCGTCCTTAACAGAAATGGAGATGTTTTGTCGTGTTACCCGAAGGTGAAGGACGTAATGGAATTTGATTGAACCGAGAATGGACGCGAACGCGAAACCTGAATGAACCCGCCACAAATCCTGATTCAGACCAAACTCCCGTCCGACCAACAATTTTGTCTTTAACTGAAAAATTCGCTCAGAAATACTCGACATTATTTGCAGAAAAAAGGGAAACACAAGTCGAAGATTTTCCTCATTTGCCTCTCTTTTCGAGGTTCGTCTTTTATCGTGATATTTATTTTTCTTTTTAACCCGTATAGCAAAAGTGTTCTAATAATGCAGGAAGCGATTATATATATATTTTTTCTTGCTGATCCGCAATAATTATGATTTTGTTAACCGAAAATGATATGTGGTTCTGAAATCTGAACGAATCTTCGAAATCGTTTTTGGTTTAATTCAAGAAAGGAAGTAATTGTTGAATTTGGGTTGCTTTTCTTTCTTTGTTTCTTCGCGAGAACCTCCACAAAGCGGATTCTTTACCTGCTATACTTCCTTTTTCTCGTCTCAATTCCAAAACGCGTGACCGAACTTTTGATTGCCAAAATCATCTTAAAAGGGTGTTTTGATCTTTCCCGTTAAGCAATTGTTTTTCCTCTTTCCGGGTTTATTCTGGCTTTCTTTGGCTTTGAATGCATTTGCATGTCGTTTGGGTTGTCTGGTTCTGATGAAATTGGTGAATTTATTTCATTGTGATTCGCTGTCGAAGGATTTTTCTGGGGTTCAATATTGTAATATATGATCTGAAATTGACGGAGTCTTATTATTAATCAGCGAAGTTGATTTTGTGTTGAGTGGTTGGATCTTTGTTACATTTTTTTGACTCTGTTGCGAAACAAATTACCAATGCGGCAGCAAATTGAGTTTAATTGCCTTGTGTTTCGTTCAATCTGTTGAGGTCGTTCTGCGTTTGAAAGATGCATAAGCTCCGAAGTGTCTTGCATTATCACCCTTTACAGTTGCATTTACAAAATCAAACTATTCGGAGACCTTTTTCCTTTTTCTGTAATCTGTATTTACTTGTGAAGAATTTGATTCTACCATCTGATGTTAATTATGTCAATGTTGCCTGAGTCCAACTGACTGCAAGATTCCAAAAATTATGATCCCAAAAATAGTTATCTAATATGTTCATTGTGCTGTCTCTCTCTGCATAAGCTATCATTTGCTTCTCGTTGTTTAGCATGATATGTTTGTGCATTTAAGCTGCAACTTTTCTGTGATCTTTTGAAGTCGCTATACCTTTGTTCATTCTTATTTAAACTTGACCAGGATTTGCTGTCAGTTTGGGTCCTCTGAACTTTGACAAGTGATAGTCATAACAAGAAATCAAAACTAAGCAGTTAATTTTGATATGGGACATAATTGGTTGTTTTTCATAAAGTCAGATGGCAGTTCAAGTGGCATTCTCCATATGGATCCGCTTCTTCCACAGAGTTTTGGGGGTCATTGGTTCTCCCATATTACTTCTTTTGTTGACAATTCAAGACATCTTTATGTGCCTCAAAATTTGGTTCTTCGAGAAGCTCTCAACTGCATGTCAAAGTTTGCTGGTGCTCTAGTTTTTTGGTTTGCTTGTGGGTCAAATTCCAATATCAATCAAAAATTACCGGGTGATCATTTAAGTTCTCATTCAAGTTGCTCCAACATTTCAACTCAAGTAAAGCGCATATCTTCTGCAAGATGCGCTTTAACAGGATTTTTCTGCAAGGCAAAACGTAGAAGAAAATATACCATTCCACTGGTTGAAAAGATATCAAGTTATGCTCTGAGTCAAATTGGCAAAGAGATTGAATGGCTTCAGTCATTCCCAGCGCTCTTATTAGCTGGTGCACTGGTACCGCCATTCACCAACATGTAAGCTCCTTGGAATGATTTATGAATTTTTCCTACATTTTATCATGCTTCTACTCCATCGCATGTGCATTAAAACATACCTTCTCTTCTTTGTTGTTTGACTTTCATATTATTTATTCTTTCTTCCCTCTTATAAGTCTCTGACTTTGGTACTGGTCCTTAGCTCTTCAAACATCCTAGCTGTTCCATTGGAGACCAGTTCTTTGGAAGCAAAGAAATCAATTGACCAAAGGCCCTGTGAGATTGGAAGCAGAGGATGTGGACACTGCACTGATCATTATTTGCAGAATTTAGCTTGGTCTAAAACAGTTGAGCCTAGAACTGGCATTGAGTTTCCTTCCTTATTGGACAACGCTATATCTGGAGAAAGTAGTTCTAGTTTCACTCCAGAGGTAAGAACATCCAAATTTCATGCAAAATCATTTTGGTTTGTTTGTTTTTTATATCATTGACTTTTGTTTCAATACCTTTTACATTTATTTGGTTTCACTGCTATTGATTCGGAAATACTTATCTCTTTTGTATTACAATGCTGAAAGCATCCTAAGCTGATCAATGCAGTGCATGTTTTCCATTTGACATTAGGTTTTCTTTTATTGGCTAATGGGCTCGTCCTGGCCTTACTTCATAACTATCAGGTCCTTGTTGGAACCGGATCAAGAATAATGACCATAATAAGAATCAAATCTCTGAAAGTCTATGCGTTCGGTCTTTGTAAGTTCTTCACCTTCTACAGACTCCTTTTAGTATGCCATATTTGCTCCAAAATATTCACGACCTTGCTTT
Organism: Avicennia marina; assembly: GCA_019155195.1. Lineage (NCBI taxonomy): Eukaryota > Viridiplantae > Streptophyta > Magnoliopsida > Lamiales > Acanthaceae > Avicennia > Avicennia marina. The sequence continues at coordinate 361,677 of CM032755.1, forward strand.
TTCAACAGATGTTCATCCATTTGATGTTTGTACGAAATTGGGCCCAAAGTATGCATGCATTCAGGAGGATGAATTGAAAAGGCACCAAGATTTTTATAGGGATCTTCTAAGGTTTGTTGCTGTATTCGCTGAATAATCTAATGATTGACGAAATGGAATGAATTCTGATATTATGTGAGCTCATGCATTGCCATTGTTTATATGATCTTTGAAAGCAGTTGATGTGCCAGCACTTTCCTGACATTTTATAACATAAGAATGTTCAATTGTGTCCCGAGTAATTAATGGAAAATACATATGTACATTGGATTGACACAAACTGACTTGGCTATTGCCATTATTCTTGCCCAGGACATTTTATCTTGTTGAAGCAAGCAACAAAAGAAATTAGATGATTTGACGCGGTTTAAAATATTATGGTGTTGTTCTATGTTGTCTTCTCAGGCATAGGAAACGATATGTTTAGCATTTTATAGTAAAGTTTTATTGTTGGACTTATATGGTACCCACATCTTATAAATACTGTTGGGTCTTATGCAATTTTTATGCAATTAGAGCTGGTAGCGAAACTGTCGTAACTTTACTTATAACACACAAGTCCTTTCCTAGTTTAACAGATAGGGAGAACAAACACATTATAGTTGTATTCACTAATTATGGATCTGCTGCAGGGAAGATATCAACATGACAGTTAGGCTTGTTGTTAGTTGCAATGGGATCAAAGTCAATTCTGTGAAAGAGTAAGTTAAATCATTCTGTGGTATCTGAAATCATGCTATGAATTGGCAGTGGCTATATGTGTTGATCACACGTGAAAATCTTTTCTTGAAAGGTAGATGCTTGAGAAATTCAATTTTCTCGCAATATATGTGCAATAAGTTAAATCATTCAGGATTAATGGCATCATTTGCTGCTGACTAGCCATCTCAAGTCTTTGAGATTTTAATAAATTATGCATGTGGGAAAAACACACTTGAAATTCTGAATGTTGAATGAAATATTATAACAACCTTTCTGATTCATTATAAAAATTTGTTTTGTAGTGCTCTTGAGAAGTCCCTCCGGGCCCGACTAATAAGAGTGAGCCTATTCAAATTCTGCCCATTCCTGACGTAGTATTCCTGAATTATTATTGTTGACAATATTTTGCACTTTTTAGACAAATCCTGATGCAGACATTAGCTGTCTACAAACATTTGGATCCATTTTCTCGCAGGATATTCCCTTGCGTATGGTATGAATAATTTGATGTGTCATTTTTCTTATCCTATGTGCCTTAAGGAGCTGCACCTCTGAGATGAGTAAAATGATGTTCAGGGTACGACAATTAATTTCCGGCGCACAGCTGATGGACATCTAATTACTGAAGGTCAGTTGCACTATTGCATCAATGAATAACTACTACCTCCTTAAGCTCTCCTAGGCTATTACTTTATTAAGCTTTTAATTATTTGGAAAATAGACTGTATGGAAGTTCTTTCTTTCTGATTATTTATAGAAGAGATTTTATATGCTAATCAGTTAACTGCGAGTAAAACTTTTTGAAATGAAATTGTTGTATGTGACAATATAATACTTGCTTGTGCAGTGGGAGGAAACAATCTTGGATCTGTTCAAAGCAGAGACTTATGCAGTAAGTGTACTGTTTCCCTGAGTATCTTTCTTGTTGCTACCGTCTGCTGTGGGGTGTTGACACCTTGATATTGAATTTGACTACAGAATGAAAACAATAAATCCACTAAAATGAGATTGGGAAGCTTCACATTTTTTTTTTCAATGTATACAGGGGCCTTTTTTGATATGTACATTGGTGATGCTCCTATCTGCGAGCAAACGAAAGAAGCAATAGGAAAAAATGTGGCAAATATTATTAGGACGTGCTGAGCCTACTGTCTTAAGACCAGTTAATGAATTGCCATAATTTGGAGCAGGTTCCTTTAACCACAAAACAGTTTGAGGTGGCAAATTCTTTAAAGCCACGAATCATTGGAAAAGAAGACACTTTTGGCATTTTTCTAATGGTGGGCAGCTGCTAAATGCTTTGTTTATTCATTCCAGTTATTCAGTCTCATTCTCTATCTGTCTTAATGCGGTATAAAAGCATAATAGTTTATATCAAGAGACCCTAATATTGTATCTGGGTTTCTTTCAAGGTATAGATTTTGCCTTACTTATTTCCTTATTCTTTATAGGTAAACCAGGGGAAATGCAAATGTTGCTGCCCTCTTCAATTGTTGCACAATAGATTCTTGGTTATTTTGTTCTTATTAAAACGAATATATTTGATTACTCCCCTTCCCGGTTTTAGTAATAATATTAATTTGAGTTCATATGGCTATTGGCAATTCTGCAATTCCTTCTTGGTATTCTCAATTTTTATGAAGAAAATGCTTGAGAATAAATTCGAGTGTATTTTGTTTTTAGTGCTATGTCTTAATGGAGTGAACGTTGCAGATTTAACATATGGATAGATCTGTTGAACATGGAATGTGTTCGAAATTGAATTTTGTTCACCTACTGATAAAAATGCAGAAATTTGTTACTAATGTTTAACTTTTCAGCTGACTTGCCCCATATATCACAGAGACAAAGGGCAAAGACACCATAGTTCTGATAAATCCACTCAGCCACCTTTACACATTCTGCCCCATCAAGGATAGCCATTCTTCTGTAACACACACACACAGACACGGAAATTTATTTTTGCATATTGCTGGTCAGATGCGTTCTGATCTTGAAATGAAATTTGAGCTGATAGTAATCCACGGAAATCACATGGAAGAGCAGACAATATATATATGACACTTGAGCTGATGGTAATACACGGAAATCACATGGAAGAATTGACAATATATACATATTTGTATATCATAACATGGCTTATGCACTCTGGAGGACTTCTCTCGGCGATATTAGCGGATTTTGATCACAAGGTCACCCTTATGGAGTCTGATTATTTTCTTGGAGGTGCAATGATCCAAAAGGCTTCTCACAAACCACAAATCCTTTTGAAGATGAGATTCTGTCAAGATGGCCAACTCGCAAAGGAGCACATAGCACAACCACAAATTTATCTTGTTTATAACGTTGAAAACGTTTAACCAGGTCACATTATCATTTTCCGTAACCCCTTCTTGAAACTTCGCCTGAAACTTTAACTCTCATAGCTGGATACAGAAGTTGGACACAAGTGATAATCTCTTTGCATTGTTAAGACAATCAAATTCAAAGTGGATTCGGCCTCAGAAATATTTCGGATGTCATCAATTTTTCATAAGGGTATTGAATAGTTATAGGTAAATGATTCACGTGAGGCAAGATAATCATGAAACCTTGACCAATTTACTTAGCAGCTAGCATTGTTAGTTCAATAGAATTCAAGAATTGAGTTAACTTTGGGAACAAACATATTCGAATATCTATAAATAGTTTGACTTGTTTAAGAGATGGGCCTTTCTCCAATGAAATGGAAATTGGATTTATGTAATCGGAGAAAGATTTTCATTCCATAGCCGGAAAGATGTGGCTATGAAGGGGGACCCGTGGTTGGTACCCCTCAGCCACACACCCATCACTGAATTACCCAAGTTCGGTTGCCTATTTCTGCTTTGGATAGTGCACCGCTGTTAATATCGCCTGACCTTGGCAAATCCCGTACATCATGCTCAAACCGGTCATGTTTTAATCTTTCAGGAATCACGGCACGAACAAGGGATAGAAAAGACCCATCTTACGGCAGGAACAAGTTTGTTAGTAGGGCTGCTGGTGAAAAATTTCAAGAAGATACACATTCCCAGCACATTTTGTCGGAGTCATGTCCACGGATCTTCGACGAGATGACCGTCACCGCCGGACCATCCAACAACGTGAATGGCATGCCCTGGTGGCGGAACCTTGCCGTGCAGGCAGTGAAGCCTCTTGTGCAGGAGTTTTATGCCAATGTGTTGCACCGTCGAAATTCGAGGTAAGCGAGTGGAATTCGACCACAAAACATTGAATCAATATTTTGGCACTCCGACGAGCGAGTGAATCTGTTATGTATTTGTATTTGTGAGAGGACTACTTAATGGCTTTGTAATTAATCTAATTGCCTATGATTGTCAATGTTTGTTTTGCTATTGCTTATCTTTCTTGTCACCTTCATATTGGGTGATGATTAATAGAGATCCATTAGCCGAGGTATTAATGATACATGAGACTATTGATAGTGAAATTCGGAGTACCTTAGATTTTTTGTACTTTTATGCACTTAGCCTAGAGTTTATGGAAAAATTAGCCACACTAAAGAACGTTTATATGCACTAGATGAATTAGACAACCTCGGTTACTCTAAAAGTTAGGTTAATCACCATTTGGTGCAATATCCTAGAGGGAGGATTTAGGCCAACTTTGACATAACTGTGCTCTTAACGTTTTGGGTCACCTTCTGTGAAATATACTCCCTTACAGGACAAGATAGAATAATGAATTTGGAATCACTAAAAACTCAAGACCTTCGTTGCAGAGAAAATTCAAAATATAACTAATTCATTCTCAGTTATAACTGAAATGTATTAAAATAAAAATAAAAATAAAAATAAAAATAAAAATAATCCTATTTAGGATCATGTCAAAGTTGGCCTACTCCAAATACAACCCTTCATTGAGCTGACTCTATATTCTATCCGAAAGACAATAGGAGACCATGAATAGTTCTTTGCATCATCAAGGCAAACTTGAACTGCTCGCGGCATATTAGAAAGACTAACCTAGCTGAAGCATAACATATGATGTCCAAACGTGTCATGAAAAGGTGAATATCTTATAATAATCCCGAAAACTTAAAGCTTATCTAAAATGGTAAAATGGTACTCGAAAATAGTGATTCATTCAGCCGCGTTATTGAAGTAATGGTTGATATTGGGAGAGATAATTAACAATTTTATGTTTCACAATAGAAATTTTCGCATCCCCCTTGGCGGGCTGTTACTTAGGCAAGAATATACTCATAATAATAAATAAATAATCAATTAGTTAATTAATTAATCATTCAGTCACTATTGTCCATTGTTGGGCCACAAATGCTTGCCAGCTTATTGGATCAAGGCCTTCTTAGTTTCAAACGGGTTTGATTGATCTGTTTCATAATGGGCGGACTAGTTAAGGGCTTTAATACCACACTGGCCCCTTAAATGGATAAGACTTGGCTTGCCAACGAATTGCGCTAGTGTTGGGCCTAAATTGACCGTCCAAATTCATCAGTCCAATTACAATTAAGAGGACCCAATTAATGGGCCCAAATTGCTTATAGACAAGATCCAAAGCTACAAGAGACACAAGCGTTTTTGAATAACTATACTCTAATATAGGCTTGGAAGCATGCAATAATTATCTTAATTATTGAAATTGATCTGACAACACATAATGACTTCCCACACATACAATTCACTCATTTCCAATTTTTGTCTTTCCCCAGTTGAGAGAGGCACTGAGGGACGGATAGCAGGTCTTGATAAAGACACCACAGTCCTCATTCAAGTACTTATAAATTCAAAAAAAGTAGTGGTGACACTGTCAAGCCAAGGTCCACAAGAAATTATTGCAATGTACTAAAATCCAGTGCCCCAACTGCCTAAGAGTGCGAGCCGAAATCTTTAAAGGCAGGTCCATTTTCAGGTTCAGGACTGTGGTCCCAAAAGCCCCAAGTGCCAGAACCCATAATGCAATAAATTTCAAAACAGCACTGCAAAATGCACATGATCTGGGGATCCATGCCTTTAATTCCAATGGCAAAACAGTTGATCACTAACCACAATAATTTACACAATATTCACTTTTTTGCCCCTTTTGAACTCATCACACTCCTGGCATTCTCTCTCTAGTTTCTACACCACAGGCATTCTTTAAGGCAGTGATTCTATCTTCAAATGCTGTTCTGAGAAATTACCTCTCCGAATTTGAGGAAGAGCTGCGCATCCGAGGTGCTCGTGGATGAACAATGAACCAAGTGAGGCGTCTTCATGTTTGCGTACTCGTCCATGTAACACTGAGCTTTGGTGGATGGGAGCTGAGTTGGCGGTATGGGGGCCGATGATTTAGCTTCTGGAGCAGGGACAAGGGTTCCAAGCACTCGAACCACCTCGTGCATGGTTGGCCTATCCGAAGGCTGTCTCTTCGCGCATAACAAAGCAAGCTGAAATACCTTCTTGACTTCTCCAAGATCTTTGCATGTTTCAGAGATCTCAGGATCAATTGTATCCATCACTGCATTGTTTGCTGCCTTGGTTAATATCTGCAACCCAAATAAAAAAGACGAAAAAAAAACAAAAGACAAACAAGAATTCAGATTGACTTATAAACTAGTTAACAGACGAATTTTAAAACTGCTAAGAGGATTGACTTGAAACAGGACTTAACTTACCAGGTGATGGAGATTGGATTCATTATCCACTGCTTTTCTTCCGGTAAGCAATTCAAGGAGGACAATCCCATAGCTGTAGACATCGGACTTCTCTGTGAGACGAGAAGTGCGGGCGTATTCAGGGTCAATGTAGCCGATAGTTCCCAATATATAAGTAGAAGTGTGTGTTTTTGAGGTGCACAGGCTCTTGGCGATGCCAAAATCAGTGAGATGGGCCTCATAGTCCTTGTCCAGTAAAATGTTGGACGATTTCACGTCGCGATGGATTATGCGTGGGCTACAGTCATGGTGCAGATATGCCAGCCCTTGTGCAGCACCAAGTGCTATGCCAAGACGAGTGTCCCAATCAAGCCTTTTCTTCTTAGCAGTTCCTGAAAAGCAGCATTTATCCATACAGTCACATCAAAGAAACATCTATTGGCCGTGTAGAATGCTTAGCCACGCAGACAATGTTGTCCACTGTTGTCAACATGCAATAAGTACACACTTCTCACCATGGAGGAGGTCCCAGAGGCTTCCATTTTCCATGTAGTCGTAAAATAGTAGATTTCCAGATGGAGAGAGGGAGTAACCCTGGAGACTGACTAAGTTGCGGTGCTTGATGCTCCCAACAGTCTCAAGCTCTGTCTCAAACTCTTTAAGGCAACGGGGGTAAGCATAGAGTTTCTTAATTGCTACAGGCTTGCAGTTCTTGAGAACACATTTGTAAACCGTGCTTGATGCTCCATAACCAATTATATATTTCTCGCTTAGGTTCTCTGTCATCCTCATAATGTCTTCATATACATGAAGTGCCATATTCATGTGAAGGATAACAAGCTTTGGAGCTGAGTAACTGACTGTATGTCCAAAGCATGAAACCACGAGAAGCTGGATTAAATATTAGCTCAGCTTGTATCATCATACAAGACAGACAGATTGTTAAGTGCCAAAAAAGGGCAACGTCTGGTACAGACATCACTTGGGATTTCCCCAAGTCGATGAACTAAATAAATCAAAATGATTTAGCTAGCATCTATTATCCGAAAAACCCAGCCCACTAAATTAGCCCACAGATGCAGTTATAGCAAACATATGAAATTTCAAAAATGCCAAAAAATTAGTGAAGAGACAAGTAATGGGTGCAATAAGGCACCTGGCTTGTCAAGTGGTCCATCAACAAATGGTTTTGGGTTGTGTGGCCTGCATGCTGCGACTAAGATCATAAGAAGAATTACCAGGGCACCAAGAGCAATTCCCATAATAGCTGCTTTAGAAATTGCAACTGCCAGCACAAGCATGGAAAGCACAATCCTACTGCATTAGCAAATATATCAGACAAGGGAAAAGTTCTACAGATATCAAGTCCTACACTCACTGCGTACAGCTGGATGATGTGCACTGCAAGAAGAGCCAAGCCAGTACCCACAAAGACCTGGATTTTCTAAGAAGCTGAAAGCAGAAAAAATTAATTAAAAACGGACAAAGGAGATTGAATGACTAAAACAGGAAATTCCAGCTACAAGGAGAGAACTTAAAGGAAATCTTACCTGTCTGGGGAAAACCTTGAGAAGTTGTTTCCTGTAGGAATATAACCAGCAAGATTGTTGTACGATACATTCCTGACAAGACACAATGAAGTCACATAGCATTGTTAATAGCGGCCTTAATGCATTACAAGTTAAAATGAAGTTTGACAGAGAAACTACAGCATTGTGAGACTCAGGCAACTGGCCAGTGACATCACGTCACCAGATATGTTGTTCTTCTCCAGCTTCCTGTGATTAATTTGCACAAAATATTGATTAACACAAAGCCAAGATTGTATCAATTATTACATTGGTTGAAAAGTAAAGTCTTTTGAAGCATCATGCAAAGCCCATTGTTATGGACACACACGTAAAGTGAGCTCTTACAGCAAAAAGAGGTTCTGAAGCTGACCAAGTTCCTGAGGAATGGGTCCTGAAAGGTGATTATTTGAAAGATCTCTGCACCCAAAGACCAAATTCAGAGCATAGCAACTTGATTCAAAAGGCAAAGGAAAAAAAAATGCAAAATCTTTCTAATGTTGATTATTTGCTTACATCTCCATAACACTTCTCAAGTTACCAAACTCAGCAGGGATGAGCCCAGTTAAATCATTATTACTCAAATTCCTGTTCAATACCTCAAGAAAGTCAGATACGGAAAGATGCAGTATTAATGATTTTATGGATATGAAGCACTCACAGTTTAAGAAGATGCTCCAAGTCACCAAGTGAGGATGGCATAGTACCACTGATCCTATTATTTGAGAGGTCTCTGTCACAGCCAGAAAAAATGAATTAGCATTACACATATAAACAAGAGAATAATTACCCAATAAGCAAGTCAAGCACTTACAAAGTGTCCAGATTACCAATGCGCGACAGCTCAATTGGAATGGGACCCTTGAGATAGTTGGACGATAGGTTCCTAAAATATGATCAAAAGCAGAATGCATATTCAGAGAAAATTTTGCAAGCAATAGCTGCAGACTGCAAACTTAAAATTTCACTAGAGAATGGATGCATAACTTGACCAATTGTCTAGAGAACAATATGGAACTCACAAATAAGTCATGCTTTCCAGCTTTTGAAAAGCCCGGGGAATAGTCCCATTCAAATTATTTCCGTGCACATTACTGTCATCAAGTAAATAGTATATCTCAAAGAAATGATCACCAATCACTAATTAATATAATGCGTAAGATGCTCACAGGCTATTCAAATTTGTGCAAGAGCTAAGATTATCTGGTATCGGCCCCTCCAAGTGATTTTTGGCAACATTTCTGTGTAAACATGTTAAAGTCAGTTCTACAAATTCATATGTATTTACAAAAGAAGGCTTATTAAAGGAAAACGTACAGGTCAAATAAATCTGTGAGCTTTCCAAGTTGAGGCGGAATATGGCCAACAAGAAGATTATCATTCAATTCCCTGAAAAAAGGGAAAAGGAAAAAAAAAAAAAAAAAGAAAAAAAGCCGCTCAGAAAGGACTATACAATACATCAGGTTCATGATTGAATACAAAGAGCAAACTGTATGCTTAGTAGTGGAGAAAATCAAGTCTCTCAAAAAATTAACACATGCTGCATGTGCATGTACATAATAAACTGTCAAAGTCATCATGCAGAACATGATGAACTAGAGAAGAAATAAAGGAAAAAATTATACAAATAGTGGAGCTTTGTCATATTTCCAAGCTCAGCAGGAATGGAACCGGTTAGCTTGTTCCCTTGTAGATACCTTCAAAAGAAGAATTTCAGGTATCAGTATCTTAAAAAGTGCAGCCTCTGGCGGTCTGATCACATATACTGATAGAACAGCAGGGATAAAGCAAATGTTCTACTTACTGCACTTCAAATCACACGTGTTACTTGATGCAATATAGTGATAGACAAGATTCCTTCAAGTGGTCTATCTAAGTTGGTTTTATAATCTATATGGCAAAGAGATGGATTCTAAACAAATTTAGAATACTTACAGCTTCTCAGTGTAAGTTAAATTTCCAAGAATAGGTGGGATTGTTCCACTCAACATGTTACAACTTAGATCTCTGGAGGAAGAAAAAGAAAATGAAGGGTAAAAAATCAAGGATGGAGTGCAACAAGAATGAATTTTTCAGAAATCAAGACTTGGAAATTTCATGTTTTAAATGTGACTGAAAAGAGAAGCACTTACAACACCGCAAGCGCTTGCATCAAGCCAATAACAGATGGGATTTGCCCAGTAAACCGGTTACCTTGCAAGGACCTAATAAACACCAGAATCTCTTAATATCGAATATGGATTTCTTGTTGAATGTGGTATATGACATTTTGCAGAGTGCAGGTTAAGGACACTCACAGGGTAGCAACTTGGAGAAATCCAATGTTGAATGGAATGTTGCCAGTAAAATTGTTGTATGACAGATCCCTAACAGGCATGGAAAACTGTTGTTAGCTTAACCATGTCAAGAGACTTTTTAAATTTTATCCATGGTATTAGTTTAGGCACATACAAAACTTGGAATGCAGTGCAATTGCCAATGTCTTCAGGTATTGAGCCACTCAAACTATTATTTCTAATGTCACTGCAAATAGCACATCACAAGTTTAGTCAGCCAATACTCCGAAAACAAAATATCAGGAGCTTCAATAGGTGAGGGCAGTGACTAAAATCTTACAAGTACCACAACCCCGTTAGCTGACACATATCAGGAGAGAGTGTGCCTTGAAGGTTGTTCCCCCGCAACCCCCTGTTTAAACGCAATGAAGTCCTAAGGATCATAATGTACATTGTTACTTGATTATGATAGCTATATCTCAGGAAGTTAGTCTAACTCACAGATATTGCAGAATTTCATTCCAATATATTAGTCGTGGTATTTCTCCGCTCAACTTGTTCTGAGCCAGGTCCCTAGGGCAATGGAATTGAAAACACGTAAGAAACACATGCGATGGAATCAAACAAAATGGAGGAATACCACTATAACTCACAGAATTTTTAGGTTAGGAATCTGAGAAAGTGTTGAAGGGATTGGACCTATCAACTGGTTATTTTTCAAAATCCTGTGAACGAAAGTTAAATATAGAATTAATTTTCATGCTTCAGGGGCAAGAGCAGGATTAGTTACAGCACAAAGCACACACAAATGAAGGCAAACAAATGATGATTGTGAAAAAAGATAGTTGCAAATTGCTTCAACTTACAAACTCTCAAGTTGCTTGAGCTTTGAAATAGAGAAGGGAATATCTCCATAGATCTCATTGAAGGATAAGTCCCTGACGATTATGGAAATCTACTAATTCAAATTGTCCAATAAACAATGACTAAATTAATGCTAACTATATTTGCATTAAGATCACGAGGCAATTGCACGTTTAGTTTTTATTGAATCTAAACAGTTCTCTCCAATTTCTCTTAAAATGGCAAATCAAACTTAAACTTACAGGTATGTCAAAGATGAGCAGTCGCCAATCTCATCTGGGATCTGCCCAGAGAGCCGATTCCCCTTTGAATCACTGATTTTTAAAACAGAATATTTTTATATTAGACCAGTATAAAATCTTAATAATCAAAGGAAAAGCTGAAAAAAAAATTGTGACTTTACATGGAAAGCAGGCTTTTAAGCTGGCCTATTGCAGGTGAAATTTCTCCATCAAGATTCAAACCAGATAGATTACTGCATTGAATGGACATTATTTTGCAAATTAAAGGAAAGAACAAAATTTTGACTTGCAAAACCCATAAAGAAAACATTAGTTCAGCAAAACAGTGACTGGATTTGTGCATTCCCCATATTTGTCTGAAATCCAATAAAGTAACTAAAATACTACGGCTAGGAACCCAAAAGCAGAAATTTACAGCGCAACCACATTGAAGGTAGCATTATCACACGTGACCCCTCTCCAGACACAGTAATCCGAAGATGGTGAGTCAGTCCAGTCATACAGCACATTGTCCACGTCTCTAAGTGATTTCTTTACCTCCAGCAAAATAGCCCCTTTTCAACATACAGAAAAAAGCACAAATATCAAGTAGAGAATGATTCATCCATGAGCGAGACGATAACTTTCTATAAATTCCTAACTAGCTGTAAAAAGTTCTATGCTTGAACAAAACTGGTCAGGGTGTGGACATGAAACAAGATAATAGGGTTAGTGGATAGAATGGCATGACTATGATAGTGTAAAGAGGTTAGAGGGTATAGACACAAGTTTAATAACGACAAACAGTGTTTGAAAAAGTTAACTAATAATTAAATGACTAAAATGCCAAACTACAAGCCCACGCTCTAATAAGCCAAGAATAAGGAATAGCCAAAAACAAAACCAACAGTTCTCACCATCATCGCAATCCACAGAAGCAAAGCTCAAACACACTGCTAGAAATCCAACAAGAACAATTCTTTGCCAAATATTAGCCATACCACAGTTGCCAGCAGACAATTTACAGAACAATCAAAGCCACAAGTAAGCCAAATTCTTCCCAGTAGTGAGACCCTCTGGCTAAAAAGAGCACAGGAAGCTCATTATTTGGCTAGAAAAGTTGAAAAAGAACTGGGGATGTGATTAAAATGTGAAAGCTTGCATCCTGGCATCTGAGAATTCGCTTGCATCCTGGCATCTGAGAATGGAATCTTGGACTTACCGACATAGATAAAAGAGAAAGAGAGAGGAGGCGAAGGGGAATATAATCACTACTGCTCCAGAAAAGATATAGAGAGATGTGAAGAAAGAAAGAAGTGCAGGCTCCGGCTTTTGTTGCAATGTTCAATCACATCGTCCTGCCAGTGAGCCCCGCTGTGTGAGTGTGTGAGAGAGAGAAATAAAATAGTGTAAATAATGCATGTAAGGGGATGCGGGGGGGGGGGGGGTGGGGGTGGGGGAGAGAGAGAGAGAGAGAGGAGATATGCATGTGTGAGAAGAGAAGAAAATGGAGAATTATTTGAAGAGGGAAAGGGTTAAAAACTACTGCCAAGGTTCTGAAACAAGTTCTGCTGCAGCGATAGATTACAGCTCTCACAGTCAGTCTCACTTGACAGTTTTCTTCTCTCCTTAGTGCTGCTTCAATTCTCTATCTCAATGTATACATACAGAAAAGTACCCATCCCTGCATGTATAATTGAATCTTTGTTGACTACTCCACCCTTATTAACAAGTAAATGAATAAATATAATCACTCTTAATTACCCAGAAAATAAAATGTAACGAACTTTATATATACATGTTGAGATAAATAAATCTCTATTCTATAATCATACCAAATTTCCAAACCCCGCCCCCCCTCTCTCTGTCTCCACGTCTGATTTATTCACATGTAGGTCTGGAAATGTAAAGGGTGCCTCAAAAAATTGTAAAATTGAATCTTTCTGAGTTCTCTGAGGCTTCAGTCCACGACAACTCGTTGTTTTTGAAACAGAGGTGAGCGCCGAAGATAGCAAACTTTCCTTCGGTTGACAATATAAACATTTTCCCTTCTCTTTAACCAAATTAGCTGCAAAGGTCTAACCGGGTAAGGTCCATGTCATGCCCATACAGCTGGGAATGTGTATACCGTAAATATTATTACTTTCTATGTGTGCATGCAATTATTTTCTCGGTAAAAATGGGTGAATATGGGTGGGGTTCTGTTTGTTACCTTCTAATGGAGCTATACTCCTTTTCACAATAATACAGTCCTTTTTCACAGTGGAACAGAACAGAGGGAGTCATGGTTTGCCACTCGTTTTCAAATACAGATTTCACTCGCCTGGATAAAATCTTCCATCAAGTTAATTTCTTCTCTTCGTTCCTCAAACCAAATGAAAGATATATTGAAATTCACAAATCTTTTTCCCAGTCAAGTATCAAATTTTAGCTGGGAAAGTTGCACGGCGTTGAAGCAAGAAATTGGTGTTGAACGTTATTGTACGCCCTACTCAGAAAAATGTACTTGAAACATCAAATTGCTAGCTGAAAGAATGCCATACTATCCAGAGGGTGTTTTGTTAAGCTTATGTTTTTATAAATATTTTTAGCTCATAGGTCTAACTTTAAAAATAAAATAATAAAATATTTAATGAAATTATCTTATAAAATTTTATTATAATTTATAATTATAATTAAATATAATATTTTTGATATCATATAACAAAAATAAATAAAGATTATTAATAAAATATAATTCAAATATATTTATATTAATTTTAATATATAAAATAAAATAATTTATAAGATGTCAGTTTATAAGTTCAAAATATTTTATTTTTAAATATTATGTTTGTAATCCAACTTACAGACTAAAGCGTTTCAAATTTCTTATTAGCAAACATATGCAAGAACATTTTAATTTAAATTTAAATTTTAAATTTTTTTGTCTCATATATATATAACTAACTAATTATTTTTTAATTATTATATTTATTCACAATCAAATCAATAAATATATATATCACACATATACTCACATTTATTTTTATTTATACACTATAACATAATCATTAATTTTATAAATTATCATAATATCTAATTATTATTATATTATTTATATATATACATACATATACATTTTTAAATAAATTATATTATTCATTTAATTAAAATATTTTTTTCAAATATATCACTTATTTTAACACAACTCTCACCAGATATTATATTAAACAAAACAAAAACTCCTCTCCCAAACATACCCAAAGTTCATAAGCTTTTCTTTTTTAAAAAAAATTACCTAACATTCTTTAGGAGATTATAAACTCACCGAAAGACCCTCTATTCAGGTTATGTTTGTTTTGAAATTTTCTATCATCAGAATATATATTTAATTATTATACGTTTTAAATTTTATCTAATAATTTTACATAATTTTCGACAAAAACTACCTAAAAATTAGCACTTAAAATTTAAAACAAACATTGTCATTTCATAACCTTCCTTTGAGAAGCAGAAAACGATTTTATATGCATGCACACACACACACACACACACACACATATATATATATATATATATATTATACTGCATGAGAGTGAGCCTTGCAGGATAAAATAGTGGTGTAAAAGCTTATTTGTTTGTTTTCTAATAATAGAACTGCACGCTCGTCATTCTTGTATTTATGGACAAGTATGTGCGCCTTAACAAATGGATTCAAGTTATCAATTTAATTACTCCACCTGTATATTGGCCCTGCAATCTCATGTTCTTCTGCAGTAAATGCATTGCCTGTCTAAGACTGATCTCAGTTAGTGATTCCAGTCATGAAAGAAATTGCCAAACAATGAATCCCTTTGAGGGCATCACAGCCTTTAACAACTACTCAATAGCAAACAACTGTGAACAGTAATCAACATCTTACTACCACAGCTCATAGATACAGTTTGGGTACCCTAATCAAGTTGAATAACTCATAAATTTAAATATCAATTCTGGACTGAACTTACATGGTGTGCCGCAGATTGTAGCAGAGCTGAAACAATGCCCTGTGCAGGCATCATCATAAATGTGCACTGTATAAAAGCATTTTATCACATATAGAAAACAATAAATGATGGCATAACAGGATGTGATGTAAATTGTGACTGGGACCCTCTCTCTCTCTCTCTCTCCAAACTGCCAATCCTTGTTTTGCAGAAGCTGGGGTAGTGTGAAGTAGCCACAGGCACTGAATGTGCACCGAAGATAGAATGAATTTATAAGTTGTAGGCGTAGGGCCTAGGCTGACCATGCAATTAACTTTCAACATTAAAATCATATTACAATAATGACGATGAAGGTTGTTAATTATTAGAATATCTATGAAAATAATCCTCCAGTTTCAATACTGTAATTTTCTTGTTGAATCGCTAGTGACTGGTTCTATCCTGAAGCAACCATCAGTGGCTTGTGCATTGACTAAACCCTTGTTTAAATTTCATTTTACTCATCAGAAATGCCCCACAAGAATAATCAAACTACAGAATAGCCCCATGGTTTTAACCCTGCCGTCAAATGGGAGTTACCTTTTGCTACTTTTTCACTACCTCGGGAAGGTCACTTGTCTATTCATGCATTCTGACAGTAAATAATTAACAGTGCAGGGCCCCATATTTCTCTAAAAGGCTGACACTTAACACCAATTTGACGGATCTTCTAACGGCGTTAGTGTCACTTTCCATTCAGTTCTTTTCAAGTCCCACTTGCTTTCTAAAACATCTTAAAAGAATGTTGCAAGATTAATGTTTCAACTGTCAATCAAGCCTAGTGTTTAGGGGATAAAGAAATGTTTTGGAGATTTAGAGTTCTGTGGGGACGGAGCAAAGCAAAATTTTCAATTACATTGGATTGTTGTTTGTAGGGCTTTAATATAAAATGCATTGGGCGTCTGCCAGCAGCAAACAACTAAACCGTATGTGGAGGATTGTTTATGTGATGAAACTTCAGAGTGCTACGTTTGAAAAAACCAGAAGACGATGGTGTTGCGACGCTAACTCTTCGTTAAACAGTGCAACTGAGATGTGGCAACTGAGGGAACAGTGAGTGGAATTTCCACTTGCCCATTTGTTCAATTTTTCATCTGCGACGTGTTGCAACAGACTGTCAATCAACTCTAAGTAATGTTCATTGTCTACAAGCATTTGGACTGTCGTTTCATTGATTACAAATATGGCTTAAGTTGGTTGGTTTAAGACCAACTCAAATGAGTTTCTGTCCTTAAATAGATTGGCAGCATAATAGACCTACCTGCATATTGGGCCCAACGTAGAGCCCAAGTGGGCCTCCCCAGTCTGGGAGATCTGATGGGATGGGAGAAAAAAACCAGTCATTTTAGACGGAGAGGCCCACCATGTGTCCCAATTCTTATATTTTAAATAGTGACAATAATAGTTATAATAATGGGATTTAATTGCAAACGGTGGATATTTATTTGAGCGCACACACACACACACACACACACACACACATAAATAATGAGAGGAATGAAGATAAAGGGAGGAGGGGACGATCGTGGGCCCCATGATCACATGCATGAAAATACTTCCAACAACAAATATCCCACTCACGTGCCCATTTAATGAGTGAATTTAAGATTTTATTCTTGTTTGTAGGCCCAAATTTTCAGAATCCTTACTCTTATTAACAAGTAAAATCCACCAGCTCGTTTGAAAGCAAATTGTACTAGTAGAAAATTTGGCAGAAAAATTGAAAGATATTATAAAAACCACAAAGAAAAATAAATAAATAAAAATTATTTTGCTTGGTGGTATATTTAAAAGAACAGATTTTAGTGGATGCTAATTTGCATTCAAACGCGGCCACTGTCTTTTATCGTCTTAAGTAACAATTCTTTCCAAATAATGGTCGGTAGTTCAACTACAACCACAACTAAAAAACAAAAAGTGAAGAAAGGTCAGAATAGCCAATCAAGTGCCTAGGAGACTATTGTACTCAAGAGGTAACTCACAACTTGCCTACAGTCAAAATGCCAACGGTCACACCTTCAATAACGGCCAGACAAGACACCGTCCCTCCCGCCTTCGAAACAATTAAACTTTCGATAAGAGAAACTATGGTTGTTCTCAGTTACATTATTGCAAAGAAACGTCGCAGCCCAAGTCCTATATTGTTCCCTTGCTCACTTCCCTTCACACCATACCAACGATAAAACTTCATTTTCAGTGCGAAATAGGCAAAGTGGATTCGACGATGCTCAATACTTTGTCCAACTCTAAATGAATAATGCGTGTTAGCAGGCAATTTTATATTGAACTAGCAAGATAGTAGTTGACTGGGAGCTGAAATAAATATCTATACCCTGCTCAGGGGTTCAGCAAAGTTCCCAGACAATGCAGCCAAATAAAGAATTGTGATGGTAACAATGAATGCAACCGGTAAAACAGTATTCTGTGCCACAAATAGACACCAGTGAGTTGAGTTGAAAAGATGAGATAATGGCGCTTGTCTTGTCGCCCTTCCCTCTATTTCATGTTCACTGCTGACTGCACGATTGAGAACAGAAAATAGGCATAAACTACGGACTGAGTAAAAACTTTTGAGCGATGTTCAAAGTAAACACAGGCCCTGCATCTCCAAGTTACAAAGTCTAAGTGGTCTGCAAGTTTTGTCCAAATTCACACAAAACCTTCACACAAGGGGAGACCATTTTTAACTTCATTCATTTTAAATAGAGCAGAAAAATGAGACTTGAGATTGTGAGTAAGGGCTCCATCTTCATCAGCTGGGAGATATTCACCATTATTCCTATCAATGTCTGTGCCCATCATTGCGAGACAGCTTTAACCTTCATTTCTTTCAGAGACCTTGAGCTTATAGTTCGCATCTAGTGACCGAAGAAATCTCCCACTCTGTCAGGTAAAATAAAAAATCCTAGGACGGTCATTTAGTTGTTTGCCATTTTAGAGAACAATCACCGAGAAGAAAGAGCAATATGGCACAACACAAAAGAGCTCCATCAGTTTCAATTACAAGAAGGTAACTCACCCGGATGACACTTTGTATTATTAAGGATAATTGCTTCCTTCACTCTTTCCTGTCTTCCTTTGAGACCCATGCAACTGCAGAAGCAGTGAGTTTGTGACAACGAAGATTGAGCTCAAAGCCATCATCCCCCCTGAGAAAACAGACATGTCATAATGACAGTATCCTCCAAGTTACCAATTGACATGGTTGATAAAATGAAAACAGATGCATAATTTGATTGAAATCAAGTATAAGCAGCCTCTCATGATTTCAAATGGCTAGTTTCGCTATTCCACAAATAACTATCATGTTTGAGAAATCAATTTGCTAATGGTCTCTTGCATTATTCTCACTACTGTTGTTTGCTAGGAAAGTCATGAAATTAGAATACACTTTCAAGAAGCACCTAAAGTTAGCATGATATGCTAGAGCACACACCAGAAAGTGAAGGTGTCATAGCAAAGTCAAAATGGGGAAGCAGTACTCCAGCTGCCATAGGAATTGCAAAAACATTATAGGCAACAGCCCAGGTCAAATTTTGACGAACTTTTGCCATTGTTGCTTTTGCAAGGTCAATTGCTTCTACAACCTGCCATAGACCCCAAATAAAATGTTGTGTCCAAGGAATTAAAATAATAAATGTTGAACACCATCACCAATATCCCAAAATTGGAACAGAATACATGGATGTGTATTTTAACAAGAATAAGCTACTGTTAGGGTTGACTATAAAGCTGAAGCTATCTCATAAAATTGCTAAAATTTCCCTGGAATAGCATTTTTTATTCTTTGCTAATAATAGATTATGATGATAATTTCATTTTGCTTTATGTTTCTAGATTGATATTTCTATCATAAATGAGTACTAATCGCATGTAAATTTTTTTATAAATTATAATGTTTAATTCATCATATAAAATTATAATAAAAATAAAATTGTTTTAAAATCAAAACTCCATTAGAAAAATAAAAAATAATGAATTGAAAGATATAAAAAATATGATAAAACAAACTAAATAAGCGCATTATATTAATTTAATAGATGGAATAAATATAAATAAAGGAAATTAAAAGTTGAAAAAAAAAGAAAAAAATAGAGTAAACTAAAATTAGGAAGCGAATGGAATGAATGAAAATTGAAGAAGTAGGGTAAAATAGAGAATATGAAAAAACTAAGCATATTTATGTAATTACAAATTGAGGACCAAATTCACCTATTTTCTTAATATGTAATGTAAATATAGACATAGAACAATGGTAACCTCCATATACGGCAATATTATGAAATAAAGGGATGCCACGTCAAAGAGGGAAATGCATACCTGGGACAGTCTATTTCCCAAGAGTATAATGGATGCTGCATTTGAGGCAGCATTTTCTTGTCCTTCAATTTGCAAGGCAATCCCAACGTCAGCGAGAGCAAGAGAGGGTGCATCATTAATACCATCGCCGACCTTACAAAATACAAGTTAGCTGAGTGGTTCTAGTTTGTCAAATAGTAGACTGTGCATATTTCTGCATTAACAACTAGTAAATGAAACATTTAGATGCCCATGAACATCCACATAGTTATCAATCCTCCAATTCAAATAGCTTAGATCAGCCATTAGTTTTATCTGGCTTGCCTACTTCCATCCAACATGAGAGAGAGAGAGAGAGAGGGAGGGAGGAGGGGGTAGTTATTTTTCATGAATTGTCAGATGGTCAACTTCTTAATACCATTTCATGCATATCAACATACTTCACATCCAGACTTAGTATAAATGCCGGCCAAGATGGCCAATTCATCAGATGGCATATGGTGTACAAATACAAATTAACTTTAACAGAACTCGATGATAGTCAGCTGCTTGTGTGCACATGCAAGTCAGCCATTTCCCCATGAGAACACCAGAAAACAGTAATAATCGTTGGTGAAAAGTGGTATAATCCACATCAGCTTCTATTCAATAATGAATGCAATTATTAAAAAAACCAAAAAACAAGAGATTTTGCCATTTCAAAATTTCAACTTAAAATATATAGAATTACCATAGCTACGTGATGGCATTCATTATTAAAAAGGAAAAACATTCAGCCATTTCAAATTTTCAACTTAAAATATATAGAATTACCATAGCAACGCGATGGCCAGATGCTAGAAGGCTTGAAATAACACCAGATTTCTGCTGCGGTGTTAAAGAACCACTGACAAATTCATTTTCTACCCCGACTGTTTTTGCTACAGCTGCAACTGCCTCTTCCCTGTCTCCAGATAAGAGGACTGTACAAATCCCCTTCTGCTGAAGCCTTTGAACATTATAAGACAAAACATGTCAAGAAAAATAGAAATGAAAAAATTCCGAAGAAATGCCTACAGTTCATGCAAGCCAGAAGGATCCTATGAAAACAAAAATTCATAATAGGATCCTATGACAAATCCTGAAGCTTGGGAGGAACCTAATTCTAGTCAATAAAGAACATGCTCCTAGTAATCCAGACATCAGGAAAGTAAAATAAGAAGTACTGATAACACACCAACAGCAGACTTTCAATCATGCATGTACCTAGCAAGGTCAGGGTACAAATTTTTGTGTTTTGGTTTAGAACAGAAGATACTACCTAGTTATCGTAGATTCAGCATCATGGCGCAGATTGTCTGAAATTGCAATAGCACCAATGACGCCTTCCCCTTCCCTACCAACATAAACAATTGTTCTGGAATGGGTAGATGAGGAATAATTTGCTGATGATTGATGTATTACACACTGCTCAAGTCTCTTAAGATCAGAGAGGCTTGTTCTTTGCTGAAAACGATCATGAACCCAACTTAATTTTCCAACTGCCACTAAAAGCCCGTTTACTTCTGCTAAGGTTCCAGAACCCGGTTCAGCTAATTGCCCACTTGTACTAGGAATATTCAAATTAAGTGATTCAGCTTTTGCTACAATAGCCTTAGCCAGTGGATGCGAGGCTGTTCTTTCCACTGCAGCAGCAATTTGAAGTATTTCAGATTCTTTGTGACTAAACGAAGCAACAGCTGATACAGCAGGTCTTCCTTCAGTGAGAGTTCCTGTCTGTCGGTTGAAAATAGTGAAGATAAAAACAGTAAGATGGCATTGAATATTCCTCTCTCCATCTCTCTTCTTTAATTTTTTTTTCTTTGGATCCCATGTTACATAGATGGATAGCAGATAGCCGTGTGTTACTTTAAATGTAAAAGATTATCAGACAAGTAATCGTGTATTCTTGGATGCTTACTTTGTCTAAAGTAATGTAATCTATCCCAGCCAAGCGTTCCAATACATCCCCACCTCTTATAAGGAGCCCCTGTTTTGCTCCTGATCAAGGAAATGGAGTTTAAGTATAAGCTTCCAGAATTAAGACCAAAACTACGTAGCTTCAGAATCAAATTCAAATGATATTGACTGCATTTCGCAAATGAAAGCATCAAGGTTAATTATAGGAGGAAGATCCATCCATCATGAACTGCAATTTTTCTTAATTTAGTAGTATCATTGATCATCTGACTAGCAACACAATTTTTGGGCAGCTTCCTCACATCCAGTTCAATAGCAGAGACAAAATGCACCACTTTATCAGCTAGTCTAGTAGACTTGCAAACTAGAAAATGTTCCTGATGCCAACATTAAAACATATGTTTTCAAAATTGTACCAAGGGAGGTGCCAACTAGAATTGCCGTTGGTGTTGCAAGGCCCAAAGCACATGGACAAGACACAACCTGCAAAAAGGATAGCCAGATTTGAGTCAAAACAGGATGTTACAACTAAAATCTCCTCAGCTGATGTAATTACGCACCAAAACATCCACAGCAAGTTTCATGCTTAATAACAGTGAATTTCCATCTGGCCCAGCTATATCATTAAGCAACACATCTGGAAAGATATGAGTTCCAATATAGTACCTGAACAGAAAAAGGCAGCAGTTATCAAAGCACGAATTGGATGTAAATAAGACACCAATCGTGTCAGGTTATAACCAAGGTACCAAACTAATCTGCATATCAAAAACAAAGCAAAAAGATAAAAAAAAGAATGCAACAGCCTTGCATGAAAAAGGATGATGATTTATGTAGTCTGTATTCAAAGTAGTAAGACTGCAATAAATCAGCTGCTCAAATTTCCCATCGTAATTAGATGGAAGTACACAACATGAGAAAGCATGGCAGAGTAAATACAGTCCAATTAGCTTCTCTACTATGAACTGAAACTGAGGTGAAAGGAGAGAGGGTTGGTCACTTTGCTTGAACATTTTTGCATGGAAATAGTTCAAATGTTGATGATGTATATGGATGGCAATGAAGGGCTCCGGGGGGCAAAGGAATGACGTGACGAGAAATTGCAATATTGCTGGCCAATTAAAACTGCTTTTTCTTACTACACAAGTAGATGCCACAAAACTAATGAATTCCTGTTCAGTGATTTCAGTTATATTAAGACATTACCAAGCTTTATTTTGAACACTGCTCTACGAATTTCAAGCACAATTATTTTTGATATCAACTTCTGATTCAAGATACAGTTTTACACGGGTGTGCAACTTGGGTCAAGCCCACTTGATCAAAACTTAGACGAGTTCAAGCTAGAGCTATCTCAAGGTTGAGTCCAATTTTTCAAGCTTGATCTCCATTGTATCTTTTCAAAAGCTCATAAGCTTTGTATTATTTGTAAAATATTTCTATATCTACTAGTAATAATGGCACACTCAATGCATGCGCAGAAATTTTTGTAACGTACAAAATTTTATCAATTGTAACAGACTATGATCAAAACAAAATTATTCTAAAATTAAAAGTATATGGATATTTTTTTAAAAAATATATATATATATATATATATATTTGTGTGTGTGTAAAATGAGCGAATTGAAATATGTAGTAAATATGAAAGAAAAAAAGAACAGAATTATAATAAATTATAAGGAAAAGAAAGAAAATTATAAAATATTAATATAAAGACCTTATAGTAGTTAAACAATGTGCAGCCAAAATTAAGCATTTAACCTTAATATATAGCATAGATAAACAATTTACCACTTTACTCTCCCCATACACCTGGCCCCACCTCCCACCTCACTCATGCACATCCCAAAATTCCAAGTATCCAACTGACTAATTACTCTACAAATCTCAGCCTTGCTTTTCACTTAAACCTCAAGCTCCTTCATAAATCATTTTTTTTAAAAAGAATTTCTCTCCAGCAATGCCTCTGATTATAGCAGCAGCCAAGCACCTTCAGTTTTGTGAAAAGGATACCACTTTAAGAGTCTCATTATAGGACTTAATTAAGTTTGCTATCATCCCAGCTAATTTGGCTATGAATTGCATGCATGTATTTAGAACTTTATGGTATAAAAATGAGGGATGCAGGAACCTACCAAAAAGCAAACGTGGCTGCCGACAATGTCATGACACTATATACAAAAGGGCCAGCAATGGAATCTGCAAGCCTCTGAATAGGAGCTTCACGTCCTTGAGCATCCTCAACCTTCAGAACAGTAAGGAAAAATATTGGAACTATTTAGAAAAGTCCACTGTGAACCATTCTTTCATTTGATAGCTGAATTTAAATAATCAATAATGTGTGCAAATAATTTTAAAAGAAAATGACAACAGAAGTTTGACATAGTTGATAGCATGACAATATTTTGCTCCTAAAAAAATAAGTCGCAATACCATGAAAAATATATAATTTCCTAAATTAACTGAAAGGGAATTCTACGCTGAAAACCATATGCTATGGTTTGACCTCTCAATCCAAGGGCCACAACAAGATATCTTGAATCCAAGTGATCATTAATGAATGTCCAGATGAGAACTCTGATACCCAAATCTTAAACCAATAGGAGAGTTATACTCCCTCTGTCAGCAACTGATGCTTTATTTTCTTTTTGGCAACTGGGATGATTACATACAATATTTTGCTGAAAATAATTTCTTACTTCCTCTCTTTTCTAAAAATACAGTCTCACTGCAAGGGTACATAGTTCAGACATCTCGGTTTCCAATTTGGCAATTTTTTTCTTACTCAAAACCAAGAAATATTAGCGAAAAACGCATGTAAATAATGTCACTACAATACTTAATCCTTCAGCTTCTAAAAATAAAATATAGAATCACTGGCTAGTTGGCCAATTAATGAGAACCATTATAAAGTAATGCAAAGTAAATGGGAACTACACCATACACCACGCTCACTAGACCAGCTCGAGCATATGTAATCTTTCATGACTCCTGAGAAATTTACATGAAAAAATTTTGGAAAGACACAAGACCACAATATGTGAAAGAAAAGAAATTGAGAATTCACTTCATATAAAAATAATATATGCATATTTGGAGAGAGAGAGAGGCACCATGTTAACAATCTTGGTTATTGTAGAATTTGAACCCGTGGAAGAAGCCTCTATCCTTAAAGGACCATCCTGAGTAATATTGAGATAAAGCATCAATCCAATAACAGAACTGTAAAAATAAAGCACTGAAAGACGTTTCATAAAAAAAAAAAAAATAACAATCTCAATCAGCTAAATGGAATTATGCCAAATTTGCTACTATCTTGAAGCTACCATGGATGCAATCTTGAAACTACCATATGCGCACAGAACATAATTGCATAGCATCTTAGTTACATTTACTGTGCACTTTCAAACCCGGAAATAAGTCAAGCATTAGATAAGTCATAAGTATAGAACTAAATAGATAGACTGACCAAATAAGTCGCAAAAGTAATTTATTTAGAAACTTATTTTTTTAATTGAGGAAGGAGGTGGGGGGCTTCCTTTTCGTACGTCAGTATAGAGTTGAACATGCATGAAATTCTTATAACATCAAAAGCAGACAGGACTAACAATCAAGTTCTTCAGGTTGCCATCAAAAGCATAACATTAAATACCTTTTTCAGGTAAAAGTGAAGAAATAGAACTACTAGAATACTACAACTTGAAATGAAGTACTTTGAATCTCATACCCAATTAATTGTTCCTGCTGAAACAGAAAGGCCTCTTTCCTTGAATACAGGAAGAGATTCACCAGTAAGCATTGACTCGTCCACCACACTTCGACCTGCAAGGACTTTTCCCTGCGCCAAAAACATAATCCAGTAAATAGACAGCTTAACACTTGTGCAACCAGGACAATCTACATAAAACAACATTCAGCATGCTAATATATGAACTCTAGTTTTTTCGTCACTTCAGCAGGCAAATGTATTTCTGGAGAATGATCATGGTTACAAAAGAGATTTCAAAAACAACGCCTTCCCTTTGGAAGTCAAATAGGGTTTATTATTTTTATTTAAAATGTCTATTAATTCACAATATTTAATCACAAATTTATCTGCCAATACTCTGAATACCATAAATCTTACATTGTTTTACAAAAGAAATCACTTGATGACGGACTATGAATAAACAATCTTTCCCACAGTTTTCTCAGGTAGATTCAGGGAAAGGTCTGATCTGTAATTCTCAGCATCTACTATGATAAATAACCAGAGATTTTGTCAAACCAGATACTCAATTGGAAATATTCAAAGAACCATTTCATCACAGGCATAGTTGGTGATGGCACCAAATGGCACAGCCTTTACACATTTCACAAGAAATGGCACCAAATGGCACCAGCATCTACACGGCGAACCATACTGCAATAATGGTGCAATGGCACAAGCTACATTAAAGACTGCATTTCAGAGCTTTTTCCTTTTTTTGGTCTCAACTTAAAATACAAAGATTCACTTGGTCTTTATTGGGTCTCATTTTCTCACTACAAACAAGACCCTAAACACAATGATTGCTTTCTTTTGTTGCATTTTCAAAGAACTTGTTGGGTTTTCATTATTTGCTTCAAACAAGCCCTAAAGTCGTATGTTCATTCTTCTACTATGACCCTTTTTCTGTCGACAACATCTAGATAACTCACATATGTATTATTTTTTTCCTTCTCTTTTCCCGCACATATTTTTTCTCCTTATTTCTTTTTTCACATTTTTATCTTTCTTCTTTTTATTCTTTGTCAAATTTTCTTTTTTCTATTTTTCTCCACTGTTTTTGAATAGTATAGGTATGATTGAAATTTCAAATTTTTAATGAATTATAGTTGGGTATTGCTAAAATTTTAACATTTCTACAAATTGAGTGATTGCTAAAATTCTCTAGTTTTTATTGTTATAGTTTTAATTTTTTAAATTGCTAAAATTCTTAATCCTTTTATAAATGTAATAGCTAGATACTAATTAACTCTTTGTTATTTGTTTAATTCTTAAATATAGGACACTGAAAATTCTTTGCAATTATTATTTAACAAGTAGAATTTGTTTATATTATGTTTTTATAAAAGATTTAAAGGCAATATAAATATTTTTTATATATTATGCAATGTTGTACCATGCTTTAACAAGGTGCAAGCCACACCATGTGCCATGGATCTAGAAAGCCTTTGCGTCATCATGGAGAACCATTTGCCACCAAAAGCTACAACTGGACTTGAATTCAAAATAAAATCGAAGTAAAATAAGCAGACCAATGTTATGACCCAGGGTTCTATTCAGTGCCCCCAAATATATTCACTTGTGATAGCTTTGCATGTTGTAAAGTTTGAATATATAATCACTTACGTCAACAGGAATTGTTTCTCCAGGTAAAACCAAGATTGCATCACCAACTCGAATATCATCAGTGGGAACTTCAATGCTCATTGCATCGGGGCCAAGAACACCGTCATCAGGGAGATCACTTCCAGAAGGAGCAATCACAAGTCTTGATTTAGTCGACATAAGTGACTGCAGCATGACCCGATTAACAGTCTATCAAGACCATATCAACAATGAAAATGTACAGACAATTATCATTTCATATGTCCATCACCTTATGTCCACAAAAATATTTAGCAAGTAGAGGTCCATGCAGAAATTAAGCATGCAATTTTTGACCGTACCACAAGTCTTGGGCACAACATTGATTTTATAGAAACTTAATAATTTTTCCAAACAAATTTAAGTTTCCATACACATGTCCCCATATCATTATGCCTAGTAGATTTGGCACATATCACGTGAGTAATTACATGTCACAAGTGTGACCAACCGATGTGAAGGAATAATAATCATCACCACAGAGTAGGATAAATTTCTGCTCATATTTTCAGAGGCGACATTTAAAACTTACTAGTAGCTCATTCATGTCACTAGATGCCTTGATTCTAGCTCTTTCTTCAAGTGAACGACCAAGTAGGATAAAACCAAGAAGCATAACCTGCACGCTAAAAATCAATTAATTTCAGCGACTATCTTGATAAATTACCCCAGAAAAGTTGTCAGCATATAAATTTGAAAGCAATTTTATGCCAAGTCATACTTAATAACGGAAATAATAGTGAAATCAGTTAAAAGAAAATATAAATTTATGTCATATCAAATCATACCGGTTCATCAAAAAATGCAGCATTCCACTGAAGTTCTGGGTTGAGGAGCGACACCTAAAGATACGACAGTTAATCAATGAAGTAGAGTTACTGTAACAACTGAAGTCATTTTGAAGCACTGTTAAAAAGGCAATCCACTATTATTCACATCCTTACTGCGCTTATTGCAAATGCAGCAATTGAACCAAAGCCAACAAGAGAGTTCATATTGGGGGAACCCTTTCTAAATGCCCTCAATCCGTCAAAAAGCAAGTCTGGACCATAATGACAGTAATTGTGTTAACAGAATGGCGTGCTAAAAAAGCAGAAAGCTTACAATACAGGTCTAGTTCAAGTGTGACAAACTAATGTGAGAAATAAACTGACCTCGTCCAGGTCCCAATAGAGAGCCCAAAGCCAAACCAGCTTTCACATACGAATTATGAAGGAGATCCAAAATTGATCCTAAATAAAAATAATTTACATAACTTAGATGAATAGAACGGTAAAATTAGGAAATGACAATCAATAAATAAGGAAAAGCTTTTATTTAAGAAAGATTCATTTTTTTTCCAGTAATCGGTATGGCAATACGCAGATAGCAGCCACTTCTATTTCGTACTTGCTTGAGAACCAGAATACTGTATACACAAAGAGCCCTAGTCAAGAATGAAATTTTATATCGTTAGCATTCAAAAATTATACATCCTAATTAGCTACCGAAATTGGCGCATGAAGCACACGAACCCAAAAGTGGTGCCATCATTGCCATGTGCTAGAGAGTAAAATAGTCACCAGAAAGAAAAACAGCAAAAGACCAACAAATCTAAAAAACTTAAAGAAACTAAATCCAGTAACCCAAAGTTAATGCGGCATTTGAGGCAGCAGACACAAAGCATTATTCACAGTACTTTGATTTTCATCAACTGTACCTACAGAAAAGCTGAAGAAACATAGAAAATCTCACCATGATTTATATGAATGCCAACGGGATGCAGAATATGTGAAGCGTGAGTGCCACAGCAGAGAGCAACCAAAGTCCAAGCAAATGCCACGCGATTCCCACTCTTCACAAGCAAAGCTTCCTTCTTCTCCACCGTCTCTTTCCACTTCCGCACCTTCGCCTCCACCCCCATCCCCGACACCCTCCGCCGCGCATCGAACCCGCTCGCCGAGACTCTGTTCGCCAATTCCTCGGCCACGCCGGAGAAATCTTCTCCGAGTCCTTCCTTCAGCTTGATCGCCGCGGTTTCCGTCAGCATGTTAACCACGGTGGAGTCCACGCGCTCGTCGGCGGAGAGGATCGCCTTGACGCGCGTCACGCACGCACCGCACATCATCCCTGACACGTCGAGTAGTACAGTAGAACTAGAGTCCTCCTTCGCTGTCCCCTCCTGCAGTTGGGGATTGCCAGGTGATTTAAACTCCACGGCTTTGCAGGAAATGCGGGTAACGGCATGGGAGCTGGACAAATGCGGAAGAAGAGAACTGCGTCGTTTGTAATGGAGAGGGGGAAGCTCATGGCGGCCGCGGAGAGACGAGGCGTGAGGGGAGGGAGAGAGACGGAGGAGAGCGGTGGTGGACATGGTCGACCCAGAGAGAGAGAGAGAAACGACGCCGGTTGAATCCGAGTGCGCGAGAATTTGATCTAAACGTTGGTGGCACGTGCCACTTGTGGTGCGTGAGGGATAAGGTCAAACGAGAACAAATATATTATTATATATAGTCCACACATGTGATCGTAAAGCGTTGATTGTTTGGTTGTTAGGTGAGATTTTAAAAAAATAACATGGCCGCGTGTCCATGAATTATGTTATTTACCTGTACCTAGACTCATATTCCAAATAAAATAATTTATTCGGGCCCTTTACTATGGGCATGGGTTAAGTTTGTTGCCCGACTCAAACTCCACCACAAATGACTTTGCCATCCTTCCATCTCTCGGAGTCCCGTCGACTCTTCACCGTTCATTCACTCTCTTTACTGTTTACTGCACCACACAGGAATATAGGTATGGGCAATGATATGAAGATATAAGTAATAAGTAAACTTTGGGTGTGGGCTCACCCTACCCATTTACAGGTCCAATGCCTCGGTTGGAAATCAGAGAGGTGTAAGTTTCAGATAATACAATGGCTTATCTATAATTCTTCAAAATTTAAGGAGGCAAATGGAAATAACCTTGTCTTCCATTATCCCGTCCAATATATTTCGTCATCTCCTACCACTGTCCGCGCTTCGGTACTGAGAAAAATGGATTCTTGTTTTTACCCAACGGCCTCGCAGGAAAACGATCAAAACACTTCTGTGAGGAACACATCTTCTCATTTTCTGATACTGCCACTTTCTGCTCCACCTTTCAATTTTATTCACAGCACCCCATGCTTCGGACGACCTCTGAACCCCAGCTTCCCGTTACTGATGGAAACTTCGAATGTTGTGCGTGAAGTGCAGAAATCCATTTTTCGTAATGTTGATAAATGTCTCAAGAAGCTGGATGATTTGAGGTCCGGAAATCGGGTTCTTGATAAAATAATGTCCTTTTCTTCTTATCTTCGCAGTGGCTGTCAGGTAATTCCTTTCGCTCTGTTCATGCAGAAAAACTTCAATCATTTATTTCCGTACCCTCCTCAGTGTTGGTGGGTACTTTAGTGCCTGATATGAGATACTGCCATTGATTTAGATTTATCTCTTGATTGAGGAAGATCTGGGCTTGTTAGGGTATGTAGGAAAGAGTAGTTTGTGCATACGTTGCGTGTTTTTGGTGATTGATTTCTTTGTGCTGTGTGCGCGCTACCTTTATATGCTTATTTCCTTTTTCATTCATTACACTGTACTTGATTTCGTTAGAATTCTTTCATAGTAACATTGCAAGGGATATCAAGCTAAAAATTTGAAAAGATAAAAACGGCCTACACTGATATGCAACGATCTCCTTTCGTATTTTGGACAACCATTTACTGTTAAACTATTAGTTCTCCCTATCTGTTTAGGTTGCTTGAAGGAATGAGATAATTACAAAGGATCTACACACTTACGGTTTGGGATTTATCTCTTTGAGATGGCCATGTTTTAGCACAATAGAAAATATAAAGGCATTTAACTAATCTAGGATAAGTATGGAGTAAGACTTCTCCAGGCTGAGTCTGAATTTTTATTCCTGAGAGATATTTGTGCAAGAAAAGAATCAGTAGATTCGATGGTCAACTGTGCTGTATAAAACTGATGTGCGAGCATTCATATCTTTCTTGTGGTAATTTATGTTTCTAGTGTATCAATTTACACATATATCTGAACAAAGTTCATTCCAGATTCCACGTAGAAACTGCTGGAATTTAGCCATGGTACCCAATTCAAATTTTGCTGCCATATTACCAGGTGATTCAGTGGCCGGGATTGTGGTAACTAATGGAATTTTGAATTTCTTAAACATCTACAATACTTTGTTGATTGTCAGGATAGTTTTGACTTGGTTCCCTAATGCTCCTCCGGCAATTGTCAGTCCCCTTAGGTATGTGCAAGTATTTTGTATATATTTGCATTCATTGGAAAATTCTTAGACAAAAACAGGCATTTTAGTGCTTAAATTTTGGGGTTTAAATAACCCACCTTCTGCTTGCGTTGCTTTGCTTTGGAACATCAATTCACACTACCCATTCTTAGAATCATTTTTTTTTGTATCATCCAGCATGAAACCTAGGCTAAGTCCTATGATTTGTTTATCAAATGTCTGCATCATTTCTTAGAATTATTCTGTTAATATCATAATCTTTTGAGCAATGACACATGTTTATATGAACAAAAAGATGAAATTCTAACATGGAATATTACTACTTTTTCAGCACTATATGTGACCCATACCTGAACATATTCCGGGGAATCATTCCGCCTCTCGGAGGGACTCTGGATCTTTCACCCATACTAGCTTTTCTTGTTTTAAATGCCTTCACAAGCACAGCTGCTGCACTGCCAGCCGAACTTCCATCTAGTGAAGTGTCAAAAGGTACTCCATCTCATACAACAGCGTCTAACCTTACCACATCACAAAAGAAATGGATGAGAAGGCTTTCTGGAAGCAAATCAAAAAATGCCAGCAGCGAAATTTAAGCTATTTTATCTTCCCATTTTTTATTTTTTTTTTGGTGATCCTATGTATATTTCCACGTTCTTTATAGATGTCGGGTAATTTGAATTTCATCAACTTGGTTCTCTGTAATCTTACTCCATAAATTGTTTATCGTTGTTTATGCTATGATTAGTTTCATGCATAAATTTCAGCATGCCTTTATCATCTTTATTGTCTGTTGGTTAATCTAGAAGAGAATAGTCTAATTTTCAAGAGTCTCATGATATCTTACTAGATCGCATGCGGTGGTCATTGTCCAAACTTGTAAGCTCCCAGACCCCACAAGAAACTTCTTTTCCTTTCCTTTTTTCCTCTCCTTTTTTTCCCTTTAGTTTTTTGCTTTTTGTTTTTCCAGTTGGATAGCCAATCAGACTATTTAAGAATTGGACTTAATGGTTGAAGAATCAGATTCTCCCACATGTGCACCACTAAGAGAGCCGTGGCTTTGACAGACGATTTTTTTCTCCAATCTGCCTAGTTATTCTAAAACTCTATTTGCCAACAGCTTATTTTACAAGCTCCAACCTCTCAAACCTTCCAGAAGTAAAAAGCTCATTATTGCTATAAAGCTGTCAAACTTCATAGAAAACCAAGAACCAAGCAGACTTAGAAAGGAGTTCTGGCTCAGGTGATTTACTAGTTTTCCATGATTCAGTCCATATGAAATTCATATACGGAGCAAACTAACGCCGCTGACAAGAGTTCCTCTGAACAGCTATGCGGAGACCCGGTAGGTTTTCATCTCATGACAAGAGGCTTTTGGCTATAGGCTTGGCTATTCTTGCTGTACTTTCTCCACTCTACATTGATAGCAGGACAGAGCCTGAGCCAGAGCTTGATGAAGAATCCATATCCTTTTCTTCATATCTACCCCTCTTCTTGCTGATATTGATAATAGCCATTGCCATTTCGGATTATTCAGAACGCGGCTTTACCAAGTTCGACCCCAACTGGATACACCGTGTCTGTGGTTCTTCGGCTGGTATTGCTCTTCTTCTGATTGTTCTCACCTTGGTTTTGAAGTGCAAGGCCTCTATCAGCATCTGAGGTCATAGGCTGGGATTTCCAGCTGAAACCCTAAATTGTACGGGTGAAATAAATTCCACTCTGTATCATTCATGTTAAAAAGAACTGGCATCAGCAACTTTTACTTGTTATTTCATGTTTCATGATCTCCAACACACCCCCTCTGGATGATATGCTCTTTTAAGCATATCCAATCTATAATCACATAGAATATGAGCATAGAAGCAAGAATGCAGACTGATGTCAGTTGCATAAAATGAATGGGATAGTCAGTTTGGCGGGGGAAAATTGCAATGAAAACATATCTTTCTGTGACAGCATGCGCCGGCTTGGTTACAACAATCAGTACATTTTATAAATAATCTAATGATGTATGGCTCAGATTGAGCCACTCTAAGAAGAGTTTTGAAAGTGTTCCATGGTCAGAAAGCTACACATGATTCAGAAAATTTATATTCTAAAATCTTGCAGATCTCTCGCCTTCAAACTTCAGTGCAAACTGTCAGAGGTGAATAGCGTAATAACTCTTCCTCGGGTTCGAGCAAGTTTACATGATCCAGTATTGGTGTCGAGTTTAACCCAATTATCCTCACAAGTTGATTCAAGTGCCCTTTTGAAAATATATTCGTGATCTGCAGAACATGGGGAGAGAAATGAACTTGTGTTACTTCCAATATGCACTTCATCTCAGAAGAAATAAACATAAGGGGTCGATGCACAGAGACACATCAAATTCAAAGCATCAAAGGTAGGCTGAAAACACAAGTCAAATAAACTCCAGAAGGCAACTGTTAATGAGCCAAAACTACAGAAAATTCTGCTCAAACTGTGATCATCAATTTCCTAAGCTCTTTCATTTGCTGAAACAAATGGATATTTAGTTCATAGCCCTCAGTTCTGCATCCAACGTTATCTGAAGATGTGGCTGGCAAACTGTCAAAGCCAACAACAAAGCATTCCGTACTCTAAATTAACAGAAATGGAGAGATGGGCCAGTGAAGGTGGAGTGTGGCTGTGCAGGCGGGTAGGAACAGAGACAAAATGACATTATTTGACACCATACCGCGTCACCGTTACCTTGAACCTTCACTTACATCCTTAAAAAGTTCATCTAATTAAACAAATATTCCTGATTTAGGATTCTTATATCCTAAATACTTCCTCTATTTAGGATCTTCAATTAGGATATCAACAATCATTTTCAACTGCATATATATTATGATAGATTTATGAAGAAATAACTGCAGTCTATTCAGTATTTCAACTCAAGTCATAATTGTAAAATGTTTAATCGGTTAAACCAACTGTTATAATTTAGCAGGACTTCTAGACTATAAGGATTTAACGGATTATATCAGTCTGCGTAAACCCTGACAGATATTTGATTTCTTCTAGTCAGTCCAGCGAATTAAGATCCCTATTTACTTTATTATATTTACTAAAAGCTCATTCATCAAAGTCACTCTGGTATATATTTCTCCAATTGTGGTTTGTGTAAGGGCCATAATCGCAAGTTCAGTAAGACTTGAGACAATTCGAATTGTGTATGAGCATACCTGCCTACAGCCAAAGACTTTGAGCAGCTTCAGGGACGAGCAACTATCAACAATCAACCCTAAAGCCTCGTTACTAATTCCGCGACACCATGATATATCCAAACTTAACAATTTTCTTGATCGTTTGGAAAGTGACAAGGCAGTGTTGGGTCCAACCTGTTAAATTTTACAAATTAATTACAAGCTTCAAAAGAAAATCAGACAATAAAACAAGAAGAAAATAATAATAATAATAAGGTTAAAAATCAAAGATTGATTCTTTACAATAATAAAAGATTGCCATGCTAAAAATATATATTTTTCCTGTATTAATTTGTATAGGTTCATTGCAATCATATGTCTTGATGAAACATTGGTTAGATGTATTGATTAGATATGATTTTATGTGATTTCATTCCTTGGTTATCACATGTACTTGCCCGTACAAATAGGTAATCATCACACTATCAAATTAAGGGAGAATAATATATGATTCTATTTGTTGATGGACAGAGATCTCATGGTTGAATCACGCTACATTCATGTAATTAATTGTCTCTTTCACCTATTTTTATATTTTAACATGGTATTAGCTCCGTAGATTTAATTATACGTGTTTTTACAATTCCTACTATCATTACTTTAGCTGTCCCGTATAAAATGTAATTTTTATCCATTTATCTCTTATCATCTACATTTTTGGTTGTTTACTTTTCCATGTAGTGATTTGTCCACGCTCACCATACCTAAATGTTTATATTGCATGTCAGTTACGCAAGTACATCGATTTAGTATTGATTAAGTGATATAATTCTCTATTTATCACAAGAACTCACCTATAGGTGATCATCGTACGAGAATAATATACTATTTAACACTTTAGACATTTGTGTATAGATGTGGGCCTAAGAGCCAAACCAAGTTATGTTTCTGTACTTCATTGTTTCTCTTCACTTACCATTATATTTTAACAAATAAGAAGAATGAAGTGGTTGAATTAACAAATGTTGAGTGGCATTACTTACGAAGAAGTAGAAGGGTAAAATCTCTAGCTAATGGCATGTATATCTGACAAATGCTATGTTCATCTCTAAGCATGTGAATACATGCAACGCATGATATTTTCAAGTAAAATTAAACTTGTATATTTCTATGATTTTTGAAACAACGGAAAGGTAGAAGCATTCCATATACAGTACCTTTGGCACATTATTCAGTGAAAGCTCTGTCAAAGACTCTCCAGAGCTTTCTAGAAATGCTGCCACAGCTTCATCGCTAACATGTAAATAAAAGCTATATCAAAATACTGTTATGGAGAAGGTGAACGGAAAAGAACTTTCGTATGATTGAGATTTGCAAAGAAAGTAAATAGAAGTGATGCAGATCCAGATAGATGCACTAAACCGTCTGTAAGGACTCTAGAAATCTCAAAAAAAGGAATTTGCACAACCACTGATACAAACATTATGAGGGCTTAGAGGAACTCATTCTTTTATTTAAGGGAGAAGTTTGGGTGTTGAAAACTTATGCTTCAATATGGCACATGTATATCAATAAACAAACCCTCATAAAACCTTGAGCTAATATTAATTTGTCATCATATGGATAACAAGTCCAATCAATTTTATGGCAATGATATATCCAAACTCCAAATTCTGTATGCCACACCCTAAAAACAAATGAAGCAAGACTGCACTATCATTGAACGCTGCAACAAGGTGAAGAACCTCAAGTATCAATCCTTTAATGCACTACAGCAATAAGCTTTACAAATAAGTATCAATGTTCCATAGTATTCTTACAGAAAACAAATAAATATAGGCCCTTCAAAAATTAAAGCTTGCACTCTAGTATCACTCCTTTATTCCCTGTATATTAGTTTGTGACATACTTCCCTTAATAAAAATTTTTCCCTTACAAAACTTTGATAAGATATGTGTGTGTGTGTGTGTGTGCATGCTTGCTACTAATAAAAGATGGCATTTTTCACTTGGGTGGTGGAGGACTAGTTCCAAAAGCAACTTTATAATTAAAATATTATTAGTTGGAAGTGATCAAGAATTAGGAACTCATGCTGCCATGTACCTAGCAATCTGGCCACTTCAAAAATATAGTAGATTAATCATCAATCATATAATGTGCCTTTCACATCCCTATCATTAATGTACTATTAAGATAATAATAATAATAATAATCCACGCAAAACAATATGTTCGCTAAAGTCCAAGGTTAATTCTGGGCAACTGAAACTAACTTTGAAAAGAAATCAAAGTTCCATTCTTGTTTACCCAAGTCGCAATCTACCATTTTCTCGACTTCCTACAATTATTCTATGCTTCCATAGCCCCAGAATCCCAATTGCTTGCACGGTCAAGATCTTAACAGCCTACCTCCATAGAGTAAAGCATTTTTGTCGTTATAGGTCTAGTTATAAAATTTGATATTTACTTAAGAAAAACAGGTTGTTACACCATATTATAGAAAACCTTTGTATAGCTGTTTAAAAATTTTCTGTATATCAGCCATGTCAGAAACTCCTAACCACAGGGCATTTCCTGTACTTTGAATAGAATAGCAATAAACACCATGGAACTTTAACGAAAACTCTTTTTCTGGAAAACGTTGTACTAGCATTCATAATTTAGAAGAAGTCAGTTTATGAAGCAAAAACCCCAACAGAGACAAATAAACCCAAAGAAAGGAATAAGATTTAAGACCATTAAATAAGTTGCACAACTAATGTTCACGTGATCTACTCAAGCTCACTTACTTTTGTGAACTAATACATTATAATGATACATAGTTTATCAAATATCCTAAACAAACATGATTCAGTTGATATTTATATAAGACGCTTGATGTATCCTTTTGAGCACTTCCATAGCATTTTTAGTAGTCAGGCAAGTATGTAACTGCATGAAACATCCTCACTGAGCACGTTCATAGTATTTTTTATAATTACACAAGTATCTAACTGCATGAAAATGAAGAATTTACATGAAGTGGACCAAGAATGGGGAATTGATGGAAACCTGAATCTGTTGCGGCAGAGTTTGAACTTTTGAATTGATTTACAACCACTGGCCAGATACTCCATTCCCAGATCTGTCAAGTTATGCAAGTTTGAAATGTTCAGTGAACATAAATCAGCACAATTGCCACCAATGATTTTGAGCAAGTGATCAGTCAGTTCCCTGCAGTCAGTATGAAGTAGTTGAAAATCACACCTATGAATAGAGCAACACGAACCACTAATCAAATCAACTTACAGGCAGTTAGCCAAATCGAGCTCCTTAATACTTTGACCACATAGAGTAACCATTTCCTTGACAAATTGATCAGTTACAGTACTTAAACCGGCAACTGATATCACTTCCAAGCATTTGAGCTTCTTAAATGCAGGTAAAATTAGCATTGCATTTATTTTCTGGCAATCATCTATATACAGCTCCCTCAAATTCGATCCCAAAGAATCAGCTATAAAGTTGATGGCATCAGAGGTCAAAAGGTTACACTGCCCCAAATTAAGCGACTGCAGTGCAGATGCTGACGTAATAAGGTCTTTAATCCCTCTGTCTGATAGATGGCAGGCACCTCTAAGGGACAGGATAGCTAGACTAGAAAAACTCTTCAAGGGTTGAGCTAATGCATCCTTGAATGCAAAATCAAGCACGCACTGCCCACACAAATCAAGTTGAAGCACCTGCATCAAGATTGCGTCATAAACAATTAACTTCACCTCAATAATCATATAAAGAGAAGTCAAGAGTGAAACTCATAATACAAGTCAACCCAGGAGGAGAAAAAGAATATAAAATCCTACCACAATAAAACAACAACACCATACTCAAATTTGAACACAAAAGAGACGAAATATAGAGTCCCAACTTTTTGAGCTCATGATAAAGAAAAGTATGCAGTGCTCAAATGCACAATAATACTACTGGCAGCTTATACATTTCCATGCAGCTCAGTCTCCCTAATCACAATGAACTTCAAGTTGATCAAGTAATGCATTAGACAACATTGGAATAAATAAGCTAGTTGAAATACAAAAATAGTTAGAGCCATCAGTAATTCCAACACTGGTAAAGTGAAACTGGCATACATGCAATAACAAGCACAGTAGGACATCATCCATCAATCCTGTTCCATTCAGAGATCTAGCACTTTTTGATATTAAACATGTAAGCCTCCAACCTTGCAGAAGTATTAAGAATCACAGGCAACTGTGTCAAAATTGTATCTGCTATGAGGAGTGAGGTATATTGAGTTGCAACAAACAGAACTGCCCTACCACATTGACTGTCTGAGAAGAGATACAAAACTAACTTCTTCAAACAATAAGACATGTATAAACATAAGATGAGAATAGCCACTTTGCACATAAACATAAAGGTAAGTATCAATTATATATGCTGCCCTATAGAAGACTCATTATCACAACAACTTGAAACACTCGTAAAAAAATAGGAAGTCGAAATGTGCTTACCCTTAAATCTTTAGTCTGGCAATTCCCAAATGTCTGCTGAAATTGTTTCTCAGATAGCCATGAGCAATTTTTTATCCGTATCTCAGTTGGACAACCTTCTACAAGAAGATTGAGAATATTGACGTTCATTTTTCTCATATCACACAACAAATCAGTTAGTCTTCTACGGAGGTTGTCTGGGACCAGTTCAAGAGACACTATTCCCTCAGCATTCTGCGCGAGGGCTCTCAGTGATAAGTTCAGCAGTGAAGGAATAAAGGGTGCGGTTATTCTTTGGTCCCGATTTTCTTCCAAGGGTTTCCACTCAATCAGCTTTTGAGCTGCTTGCTTTGAAGTTCTTTCTCTGACCATCTTAAGAGCTTCAGAAAAGGGGCCAGGAGAATTTCCTAATTGTTCTGCCGAACTTAAAGCAGGTGGTTTTTGTCTTTGACCAGAGGACTCATTTCCCCTATTCTGATCCAAAAAATTCACACGTGCATATCGTTTGGCAGTTTCTCTCAAAGTTTCTCGGTATGATGTGTCTCTGTGTCTCAATGCTTGTTCAGCTTGACTTGGTGCTCTTTCGGCAAATTCAGAACTTGGAGCCAATGCTGCTGGCTGCCATGTCCCAGGTTCAACATTTCCTGCAGGATAGGTAATTCTGATTGAATCATCATCGTCAGTATGATAATCCAAATCAATTGAATAGCTGGCCTTAAGTGATAACCATGGATTAACAGCATCAGCCTTCCCCTGTTCTTCTTTGGTAGACTTCCTCTCACCGGCACCCATTAAACTACTTTCACCGACAATGTTATCCATATCAACTATTCCCAATCCGAGGCTCAAATTTTCCATCCTATGGCAAGGCATCCCTAATTGTATTTCTTTGCCCTTTGCATTACAACCATAAGTATCACTTATAACCTCCACTTCATCATCGCTGTCATCTGATGCAATTTCAATTACCTCAACTTTGTTCTCGTTAATCACAGGCCCTTGATTATATTTTAAACATTCCTGGCCCCTGCCACCTTCCAGTGTTTTACATACTGGAACGTTAAGATCAAACGGTAACCCATTCGGCTCTTTCTCGTTGCCAAAAATGACTTCAAAATTTATATCAAAGTCCCATTTGTTGGTATCCCTGAGACCACCAAGACTAGGACCATCAAGATTATCCGGGACTGAATTTCCAAAAAGGTCTCTGTTTCTATCCACGGGTTCAAAATCCATCCCTCCAATCTCAACAAGAACTCCTTCTTCCTCACCTCTTCTCTCTGACGCGCCAGAACTCTCATCAATGCCGTTGGATAACTTAACTTTCTTTGACTCCAAAATTCCACTTCCTTTCTCACCAATTTCACTCACCCTCTTCATTCTAATATATCTCCCAAAACCCTAACCTTCCAAGAAAATTCAAGATCAAAACTAGAAACAAAACCCCAAAGGATTTGGGGGGTCTTCTTCAAATGTTGAGCGAGAGGAAAAATAAAAGAAAAGAAAATCTCGACATTTCCTGATCGAAAAGTAAACGCAACGAGCTTAAGAATAACACATACACAATAGGACCAAAACCCCCAAAAAAAATCAAGTTTTACCCTAAAAATCAAAGGCGATCAACGATTCATTGGTTGAACAAAAAACAGCGAAATTCTATTGTTCCCTTCAAAAGCTAAACCTATAAACAAGAAACCCAAAATTCAAACCAAAGAATAGCGAAGCAGAGCGTAGTGAGTTAGGAGGATCATAAACTACTAGTGGCGATGGTAAAGAGGATTTGAATAGAGCTAACGAAACGGTTTCACCGTCATTTAAAGGGGTTCCGCGAGGGCATTTAGGTAATGTGAGGACGACAATACTGCAGCCGATAATACGAATAAAGAAAACAATAGCTGGATGTATAGGAGGAGAATCTGAATTCATTGACGAAGACTCAGAGTTTGCGGTGGGAAATTGAAGCAAAAGCCGAGGAAAGAGGGATTCCGAAAGAGCAAATTTTGTAATGTGCAGCTGCCAGTTACGGAAGGTGGCCCTCTTCGCTGCTTTTCAACAGTGACTCGATTGCATTGCATGAATATACATACACACATCTGTATCTATACATATATTTTTTTCTTTATTATTGTTATTTTTATTGTTGTTGGCAATGTTTGTTTCGTAATTTCCATGCGAGAAGAAAATTTGGGTGATGGGAAAATTACGTTTGGTTTATAAAATTTGGATAGATAGAAAAATATTTATATATATTTAATGTTTAATAATAATTAAATAATATGGTAGTATATATATGTGTGTATGTATAGGGTAATAAAAAATGAATTGGAGAAGAAAAATTATAAAGATAAGTGTTAATTTGATTATTAATAGTTATAAAGATTGAAAAATTATTAATTAGTTATAAAATATAATAATAAAAAATTTTAAATTTGTATTTGAATAAAATTTGTATGATAAAATGTTTGTTTTATAATAGTTTTAAATGACAATCAATAGTGATAAAATGTGTTAGTTTTCAATTTTTTCACTCTAAAAATACATATTATAATTATTACAATTTTTAAATTTTATCTCTACATCTCTATTATTTTTACACACTTTTTTTTAAAAAAATATACTGAAAAACACGTCCAAAAAATTAAAACAAACATATTATTTGATTGTCGCCGACTATTGTGTCGTGTTTGTTTGGGGAAAAGGTCAGCCTGAATAATTCCAGTTGAAATCACTTTTTGTTTAACGTTGTTATTTGACGACAAACATGAATTATAATAAGATAAAAAAATAATTTTTGCTAATATATTTAGTTTAATTAAATTAATTTTTTATTGTTTTGTTTAGTATATTATTACCCGTTCTGACAATTATAGTTCTTTTATATATTTTAAGTTGAACACTTGTCCTCTAATTCTATATATTGGTTGTTACATAATGTATTGGTTATATCCCATTTAAACACACCAGAACAAATGAGAAACTTTCTTTAATTTTATTTTAGTGGGATTTAGTACTCTGCGATCATGTTCATTTTACATGAATAAGTTAAACAAATTTTTTTATCAAATTTAATTACGTGCTTTGTGATGGATGAAAATTCTTGATAAAAAGAATGAGTAAGGTGTGATAAAATAATTTTCTGAATAATTTTAATGAATCTTAATTTTATCATTGAAAATGAGTTTTTCTACTTTTAATTAGATTAGCTTAAGGTCAGGTTTGTTTTCAAATTTAAATCCAAAAAACACATACTTAATTATTACATTTTTTAAATTTTATCTCTCCCTTCTATTTACATAATTTTTGAGACAAAAACACTTAAAAA
This sequence comes from Avicennia marina, assembly GCA_019155195.1. Taxonomy (NCBI): domain Eukaryota; kingdom Viridiplantae; phylum Streptophyta; class Magnoliopsida; order Lamiales; family Acanthaceae; genus Avicennia; species Avicennia marina. Next base: position 403,871 of record CM032755.1, read on the forward strand.
CACATCCTATATTTTGAAAACAAACATGCCCTTATCCGTGGAGTCTTTAATCCCACTTTCTTCTTACAGCACATGGGAATGCTACACATTACACAATAATACAAATTGTTCGTCCAATTACCTTTACGCCCTTCACACAGATTAATATGTAAGATCGTCATATTTTGTCCCAGTATCAATATTACTTCTATTGTGATATTATTGTCATTTAAAAAATAGAATTATGATTTTTTTTTTTTTGAATAAATCCAACTAAAGGTTTGTGGATCATCACGGACGAATTTATTGACTGTATTTGTCATATTATCGTGAAATGAATTTATTACGCGGACTCCACTAAAGTTGTGTGAATTAATACGGACGTATTGATTGTCGTTTGGATTGCGACGAGTTTATTTATGAATGTTAACATAAGCTTTTTTAACTTTTTATCTTTGAATAATGTGCTGCTTTTAACTAATTTTAAATTTTACACTATAATTAAAAAATATTATTATGAATATGCTCCACCATTTAGTATTTTTAAAGGAGATGGACAATACGTAATCTGAAGTCTACGTATTTATATATATAAAATTGTCCTTCTCATGATAATATAAGAATAATCTTGTATGTATAGGACTTATTCACCTACTGGATTAGAATTATAATTTAAAAGATTATTTTGAGTGATAAAATAATTAATATGAATTAATTAATCACTGACCATTATATTTAGTAAAGTTGATTATTTGAAATGGTTATATTTATTTTTTCATTATAACTTTAGTATATAAATTATTCAATTATTATATAAATAATTCTCAACATTTTGATTGTTTAATCATAGTTATCATATAGGATTATTTATCCTTTAATTCTGTGATTTTATAACAAACTCTTATTTAATCAAATCTTTTAATTAATCAAAGTAAATATATAATTAAGTTAAATAAAATAATCTAACACTACCTTATCATCGTTCAAAATGAACCGAACTAAATTAGAGCATTATTTCTTGAATGAACAGAGCATCTAATTTTGACATCAATAATGTAGTGAATTATGTTGTCTGAAATATTTTTATCCCGTAACTTTAGAGCTTAATTTCTTGTCTGCTAAGAAAGTTGGGATAAACGAATAGAGTTGGAAACGCCATTTAGTTTGCTTATCATTTAAGGCTCAAATCATATCATTCGCATGACCACAAAAAGTTTCGTGCAATTTTCCTGCTGGCAATGGCATGTATTCCACCATTTTGTACAGAAGTGTACAATGAAGGAAACTGCCAATTTTGCCACCCATTCGACCTCTTTTATTTATTTATTTTGCTTTTCGCGTACATATTATCAAGGGTTAGACAACAGTCCGAAGTGTAGTTAAGTTCATTTTAATTTATCCCCCTAGGACAGTATGTATTAAGTAATTTAGATTTCCATGCGTATCATAATCATGCCATATGTTAGGTTATCTCAAATAATGCGAGACACATCAAAACTTGAAATGTTTGTGCATTGGCTTCGAGTATACAGTTTCCTACTTTTATTAAAGATGACCATTGACTTGTTAGATAATTATGTTCAACTTTTATTTTATTTTTTATGTAAAGTAGTTAGGTAACCCATAACCACACTTTCAATAATAAATAAAGAATTCTAGGTGATGGAAATTTATGAAAGTGGAACAATGATATAAAAATTTCCGGGCGGCCCTTTCACATGCTTTCCCACTTGGCATCAAAACAATTTTCACATTCGTGTCATAGTTATCTTCACCAATTCAATTTGCTGTCTAGCATTCGAAAACCAAATTAATCTGTCCCAACTGAGAAAAGGAAACCCATAATCAAACAAAAGTTTCTTCATAGATTTATTCACTGTATTTGTCTTGTACGGCTAAAAAGAATGCCCACAGCTTGGCCCCATCACACCTTTCAACTTGGTGCAAAAAAACCTCTTAGGCTGCGCTTCCAAGATGAAGGCTGGGCCACATTTCATTCAGCACCACATTACAAACTGACCACTGTGGAAAAGCAGGGGTAAATGTTTAAGCCCTTGCTATAAATCACTTTATTACATAAGCCTTCTTTTATAGTACCCTTGATGATTCTTACAGGGATGGACATGGAGACAACCCTTGGTAGGACTCCCAAACATTGACTCAGTACACAAATTCCACTGAGCTTAAAGTTCGTGCTCAAGCTTAACGGGAAAAATACATTGCAAAGGGTGTTTCATGTTTCTTCAGAAATGCCAATATTAACACAAAATATGACGTTTTGACAGCAATTTTCACGACTTTAAGAGTCAATATGTAACATAGACAATCTTTGCCCCATGAACAGGCAAACTGCCGATCTGCTCCAACTTTTGATTGCAATTCTTGGGTCCAAGTTGCTTTCATTTGACCTTTCAAAATTCAAAGTAGTTATTAACAAGTCACAGAGAAATTTCTTCTTCAGGTTTAGGTATGGTAATGTTAGTGCAAGACAGACAATTGGGCACAAAATTTCCTCCAACTTGCCTAACTTTTCATACTGGATTCTTGAAAATGCCGAAATGTGTTTTAGGACCTAAAATGCAAAATCAGTACCTTGCTGGGATAAATTAAACGGCTAAAAAGCAACCACTCATGTATCGTTTTACCAAAACGCAATGACGAATATATCCAACATTGTTGAAGGTTTCAGCCGGTGAATGTTCACAAGCATGTCAATATGGCTAATTCTTTGTCCAACCAAAAATCCAGGGTAATCAAACCACAAGTGTATAACATTAAAAATGCATTGAACTCTGACTTTGCCAATTTCAACCAAATTTGAATAAATCAAAATGATAGGGATGTGTAGACACACAAATTTAATCTACCAATTAAATAATATCACATGGAAAATATGACATTAAAAATATCAATTAAATCAATTTTTATTTATTTAGGAAATTAAATAAATACAATTCTTAAAATAAATAATTAATTAATTAATTAAAAATATTAATTAAATCATTTTTTATTTATTTAAGAATTTAAATAAATACAATTCTTAAATTAATTAATTAATTAATTAATATTTTTATCAGCCAATCAAATGACAGCAAGTGGCAGAATCCTATTAGAAGTCCAAGGGATGAAAACTCTAAGTGGCAAAATCCTATTAGAAGTTCAATGGATGAAGACTCTAAATGACAGAATTTGTTAGAAGTTTAAGGGATGAAGACTCAATTAACTTGTTGAATAGGATCCAAACTCTGACGGCTAATGAAATCGTGCTACATCAGTAGGCTGATGCAGCCACTTTATCTCTCATACAATTATAAATAGGGGTTAAACCTTATAGAAAAGGAGATAGAAGTCAGGAAGTGAAGCAACTAAAAGTTTGAAGCTTCCGAAATCCTCTTTGAAATTTTCAAGAACATTTAAAGTATTCTTTATCAAATTTACAGAAGCTCGCCATGTTCTTTGAAAAATTCAAGAAGTTCATTATATTCTTCCCCAAATTCAAAGAAGTTCGTCGTATTTCTTGCCAAATTTCAAGAAGTTCATCATATTCTTCACCAAATTTCAAAAAGTTCGTTGTGTTTTTGGCCAAATTCAAAGAAGTTCATCGCGTTATTCACCAAATTCAAGGCGTTCTTCGTCAAAATCCCTAAATCCAGTATTTGATTCAAAATTGTGGTACTAAGCCTAAAAATCAGTGTTGCTAATGACCTAACAACCCTCAAGGAAGATCAAACACGAGTCTTTTCCTTGAAAATTGTTTGAATTTCAAGTTAAGCATTCTTGAAGAAAGAATCAAAAGATTAAAGTTAGAAAATATAACCTACAAAATTCAATTTGATCCAAATTATTCGATCTTACACCAAGTTTTCTTATTATTCAATAATTTTATTTTATAAATCTTTGGCATACCCAATCCAAGTCCAAATAAGTTACAATGACGACTAACCTGTCAAATTTAGAAAAGCAAGTTATTACATTAACTAAAGTTATCAAAGGACTTGCCAAGCATGTTCAGAAGTAAGACTCGAAGATTTTTAGGTTGATGTATAAGTTAGACAATATTGATTCCAGCAAAGTCGTGGAGGAAGCACCCGAAGTTCATAATGAGGTCGAGACATCTGCCAAGCAGTCAGCTGATGACCAAAAGAAGCCTGTAGTTGAGGAGTTTCAAATTTCCTCTGATATTTTAATCCCCATTGATCAATTGAAGGACTTCATTGAAGGGAGCATCAAAAGCAAGCTTGATAGAGGCGCCAAGTCAACATTAACATACTCCAAGTCTTACTCTGCAAGGATTGATAGTTTGAAAATGTCAACAGGCTACCAACCACTTAAATTCCAGTAGTTTGATGGCAAAGGAAACCCAAAATAACATGTCACCCACTACATCGAAACATGCAATGATGCTAGCAATTATGGTGATCAACTTGTTAGGCAGTTTGTCCCATCATTAAAAGAAAATGCCTTTGACTGGTATACGGATTTAGAGCTTGGGTCCATTGATAATTGGGAGCAATTAGAGCAAGAGTTCCTCAATTCCTTCTACAGTACTTGAAGGACTGTCAGTATGATCGAACTTACAAACACTCAACAGTGGAAGGATGAGCCTATCATTGATTTTATCAACCACTAGAGAAATCTAAGTTTGAATTGTAAAGATAGACTTTCAGAAACATCAGCAATTGAAATGTGCATTCAAATAATGCATTGGGGTCTAGATACATCTTTCAAGGGATTCGGCCTAAAATATTTGAAGAGTTGGCCACTTGTACTCACGATATGGAGTTTAGCATGACTGCCAGTGGAGTCAACGGTCCACTTGTCCAAAAGCTCTAAGATGAAAGATACAAAGGGGGCAAGTTTTCCACTGAAATGTTAAATAAATGATCTATGGTAGTACGCGCCAAATTTGTTCCAACACAAGTAAAAAATAAGTTAGTAAGAAATAGGAAAACCCCTTCGAGGCCTAAAAAGTCATCTTTGAAGGAGATGCAAGTTAAAACCTACTCTTTTCTTTACTCAAATGTCTCAGGGATATTTGATGACCTACTCAAAGCCAATTTCATCAAACTCTCTGAAATGAAGTGACCTGAATAAGCTGGAAAGATTGACGATTCTAAGTACTATAAGTACCATCGTCTAGTTAGGCACCCTATCTACGATTGCTTTATATTTAAAGAAAAAGTCATGGAGTTGACTCACCAAGAAAAAATTACACTTGAAAAAAGTGTAAATGTCAATCTTGTCACCTTCAACTACTAAAAAATAAGCTAAACACGATTGGCAGTTTTCAAAAAGCTTAGCTTACTTTAGAAATAGAAGTGCTGGAAAGCAAATTGGGGGCATTAGAAAGATAAGAAATGCACCTTCAAGTTATCAAATCTTAAAGAAAAGAAATGAGGATCCTTGAAGCCAAAAAAAAAAAAAAGGAAAAAACAAATGTTCAAGTTCAAGGCTCCTTAACACAAGTAAAAATGTTTACAAATGTTCAAAGATACTCCTTGACACAAGTTAAAATTGTCTGCAAATGTTTGAAGGCTCCTTAACACGAGTTAAAACTGTCTAAAAATGTTCAAAAACTCCTTAACATGAGTTGAAACGGTCTACAAATATTTGAAGACTCCTTGACACAAGTTGAAACTGTTTACAAATGTTCAAGTCCAAAGGCTCATTAACACGAGTCGAAACTATTTATAAATGTTTGAAAACTCTTTGATACTAGTTGAAACTGCCTACAAATATTTGAAAACTCCTTGACATAAATTGAAATTGTCTATAAATGTTTGAAGGTTCTTTGACACGAGTTGAAACTGTTTACAAATGTTCAAAGATGCTCCTTGATTCGAGTTGAAACTATTTACAAATGTTCAAAGGCTCTTTAACACGAGATAAAACTGACTACAAATGTTCGAAAACTCCTTGACACGAGTTAAAATTGTCTACAAATGTTTGAAATTCGATTGCAAAGCTCGCTAAAGCTTGCCACCATGAACGTCAACACCTAAGGCCTGTTAGGAGGCCTGTACTTCTTCATCGTCGACTTACCACCAAGCTCATGAAGCTGTGCCGCCACTCGGAGACCTAAACCTAATGTCAAACCATCCTCACCATTGTTTGGAGCTCATTGAAGCTTGGCCCTACTGCTGTAGCAAATGACAAATTATGGTGATACAATTGCTTAAAGATTGTCACCTCACCGCTAAAGGGAAGAGCGGAACCAGTGGCTCTCTTGACAATACATGATTGAAGACGAAAGAAACAAGTGATACAAGGATGGCATGGCCAAAGACCACGTGGGTTCTTGCTTAATCATGATGTTCATATCTCTTATTTATAAGAAGGCTAAAGTTCAGGGATAGAGTTTAGCGAGACATGCTTCCATGCCCCTCTCAAATTGATAGATACAAATTTTGGAGAGATCAATGCTCCTAATTTGAGTTTGCTAAGGGAAGAAATTTGCATCTAATCCTAACTTCAATTCTACTGGCATACCTCAAACTTTTTTTTTTAAGGATGATGAGGATGTGACAAAAATTTCAAACAACCTTTAGAAGAGTCCACATTTCAAAGAGTTATTGGGACTCTAAGATTGCTCACAGTTAAACTTTGGTATCCTATCAACTACAAAATGGCTAGCAATTTGATAGACTTGGATCAAATTTGTGGTTGGATCAGATTTGTGGTCTCAGTTAAGTATGAATAGACAAATTTGCTCATGTACAGACCAGAGCTAAGGAAGCATAACACTCAAAGAAAAAAAAAAAAAAAGAAATTGATACTTGTTCATTCAAGATAAAATTTTTATGAACAAGTCTCGAGGGAGAATTTGTAGAGATACAAATTTTGTCTACCAATTAAATAATGCCACTTGAAAATATGACTTTAAAAATATTAATTAAATCAATTTTTATTTATTTAGAAATTTAATAAATACAATTTCTAAAATAAATAAATAATTAATTAATAATTTTATCGGTTAATCAAATTGTAGCAAATGGCAGAATCTTTTTAGAAATTCAAGGGATGAAGATTTTAAGTGGCAAAATCTTGCTAGAAGTCCAAGAGATGAAGATTTTAAGTGGCAAAATCTTGTTAGAAGTCCAAGGGATGAAGACTTTAAGTAGTAGAATCTTATTAGAAGTTTAAGAGATAAAGACTCTCAATGGCAGAATCCTATTAAAAGTTTAAGGAAAAAAGACTCTAAGTGGCAGAATATTGTTAAACGTCCAAGGGATGAGATTATTAAATTGTTGAATAGGGTCCAACTCTACCGGTTAATGAAATCTCGTGCACACCAGTAGGTTGATGTATCCATTTTATCTCTCTTACAATTATAAATAGGGATCAAACTCTATAGAGAAAGAGGACAGAAGCCAGAAAGTGAAACAACTAAAAACTTGAAATTTTCCGAAACCTCTTTGGAATTCCTAAGAACATTTAAATTGTTCTTCGTCGAATTCAAAGAAGTTCGTTGTGTTCTTCGTCAAGTTCAAGAAATTTGTCGTGTTCTTCCCCAAATTCAAAGAAGTTTGTCATGTTTTTCATCAAATTCCAAGAAGTTCGTTGTGTTTTTCGCCAAATTCAAAGAAGTTCGTTGTGTTTTTCGCTAAGTTCAAGGATTTTGTTACTAAATTCAAAGCATTTTTCGTCAAAATCCTTAAATTCAGTATTAGATCCAAAATTGTAGTGCTAAACTCAAATATCAGTGTTACTAATGACCTAACAACACTCAAGAAATATCAAATACAAGTCATTTCTTTGAAAATTGTTCGAATTTCAACCCAAGCATTCTTAAAGAAAGAATCAAAGAATTAAAATTAGAGAATATAACCCATAAAATTTAATTTAATCCAAATTGTTCGATCTTACATCATCTAACCATCTCTAGAAATTGGAGAATATCAGAAGCTGCTTATCAACAAACACAAGACAGAATCAACTACAGGATATCAATTTTTGAATGCGCAAGTCAATCCAATCACACCTGTCACTGCAAGTGAGCAGAAATGAACCACTGCAATCATCATTGGCACCGCTAAAGCATTACCTTTGCACCATGTCCTTCCAACGCAAAGCTGTTGTTTGCTTTCCCACCACGATTGGAGGAACTCAGACGTGGATATTATCCATATGCAAAATCAAAATTAATTTTAAGACTCAAATTTAAATTCAAACTCAAATATATATATATATATATATATATTATTTAGCCCGGGACCCACACCCATTAAAGTATAAGTATTGGATCTAAACTGGATTCATGCCTCGTGAAACTCACTGGCTTGGGTACCCAAAAACCTGAATCTTTATGAACTACGGCCTTTGTTCCATAATATAAGACGTAATCCCTAAAATACTCCAATTATTGATTGTACTCCTTTTATTTTTATTTATTTTATTCAAATCACTCATTTTAATTATCTTAATTTTTTTCTTTTTAATTTCTCTTTGTCTTTATCATTTTGTGATTTTTGACTGTAGCTTTTGTTCTAAGAGGTGCTTTCACAGAAGCAATTCTTGTGATGTGAATATTTTGTAATTAAGTTTTGATTTAAATTGGCGTACATTTGATTTTTGTGTTTTGTTAGCTACCGAAGGTTGGCTGACGTATCCGCCAAGCAACAAAGACATTTTCAAGTTAATAAAAAAGAAACCAGTAAGGCATGGATAATTAATGATTAATCACCATGCACTCAAAATAATAATATTAATAATAATAACGATGAAAACATCAAATTATTAAACTAAAGGATGACGAAGTGTTCAAAGGCAATACGACGTGTGCAGGGATTGAGCGGTTTAAGGAAGAGATGCCTAATTTTAGTGTAATATCAGTATAAAAGTAGATTCTTGAGCAATGTTATAATCTACATTGTTCATCGAACCCCAATATTGGTTGGTGTACGTAATAATAGTTGAAAGACTGGTTCAATCGCAATTGGATTAGTACTTTTATATTTGTATTATAAACATTAATTAATATGCTTAAATTAAATAAAATGATAATTATTCAAATTACGAACACCGCTCAAATAACATAAATCCCTTTTCAAATCAATTGTAATAAATTAAATTATTAATAATTGTTTAAAGTTATGGAAAATTAGAAACCTAAAAAAGGGAATCGGTTTATTAGTTAAACTCAAAAATTCAGATTCACTGACTTTGGATTTGGGTCTATATAATTAAATTTGTAGAATCTATTTAGGATTTGGGTAATATACACTCAACATGAATCTAAGCCCAAGTACGCAAGGGCGAATTCGTCATTTTGTATTTCACAAGTTACGGGGCCGACGGAGGCCAGGATAAGCATTCCCCTGTGTCGACCCCAAAACCAACGGCCCGCGAAATGACAACCGCCGCCGCGTATGTCAGCGCCTGCCAGTTCGCATCAATCCTCCCATTTTCACGTGCCTCGGGTTTGACGGTGGAGCCAGGAATCCTCACTTTTAGCTCCAGACCGAGGTGTGCGTTGTTCCCGCCGAGGAAGGAGGGCAGACGACTGGTCTCGTTGTCCCTCGTTTTTCTCCATTTCTTCTCTCTATCCAAAGGTTAGCCTGTATTATACCGTTGCTATGTGTTCCTCCTTCTGTGTTGATGATTATTATGGTGGCTTAATTCACAATTTCATAAATTTGTTTCTTGTTGCGTGTTTTGCCATACTTGGATTACACTTGTGCGACATTTCGTCCATGACGCCAATATATGCGCAGTATATGTTTATACGGGTAAAATTCATTGACTGTTAAATGTATAAATGAATGAGCTGAGATCACAGACAACTTTTTGAGCAAAACTGAATGCAAATTTAGCTTGTTTGAAAATCAGAACTACCTCATTAACACTTTCAGAAATTAAAGAACAAAAAATCCGTTCAAATTTAGTTTGATATGTTAATGACCCCGATAAAAGTTGGAGTAATTGGGAGTAATTGAATTCGTTTTTCAATCCTGGCTGTGTTCTAATTGCGTGATTGTGATTTGAGTATGCTTGGACATTAACACATAAATAATATGCTGGTTTTACAAATTTATTTCTGTTCATAGACACACACACACACATATGTATTAATTATTTATAATTCTGTATGGAACTTTGGAGCATTTAAAGTACCATTTTTTCTGGCTTCATTTTTATGTACTGATCTGCTTTTTATTGGTGGCAGGAGAAGCAATGGGTGCCAGCATTTTGGACAAATATGTGAAGAAGTATGAATTAGAATCTTTGTTTGGTTTATTCTTATACTTGCTCTTAGAAATCTCAAGTTAGGGGTGATGCAACTCGCTACTTTCATTGATTGATTAACACTAAGCTTGAACTTGGTTTGCTTATAATATGCCAGTTATCACTAGCATTGAAAATTTAGATTTCAATGGACATGCATGGAATCTACCGGAGAAAAACAAACAGAGTTTGACTGAACTGGTTGTACCTGCAATTTGAATCCCATTAAGGTTTAGGAAACCAGATATAGATTGATTCAGCAATCTTCATGGCTCATTTGCACTGGAATCCTTTAATTTTAAGATTCACTAAATTATTTTGCTAAGCTTTCTTAAAGTTGGCACACGCATTCTGCCTGCAGCTTCACCCTTTCCATAATAAATCTGAAAACATGGCATTATGTTGCCATTTAAGAAATATCAGATTTAGTCAGAAAACAGAGCATATCAAAATATTTTCGGCTGTTTGATTAGCAGACAGGATGTTGTGATCAAAATGGAGATCATATGGTGATTCTAGTCTTCCTTATATTGCTGAATTTTGTGAGACGTGGGAACTTTTTGCTTCAATAATTATACCTTATAAAATTTCAGTTCTTTGGCTGGTTTTTCATTAATCTCTTGGCCCCTGCTTAAATGATGGTTTTCATTAATATGTACGATTCTTCTTCTCACTGCTTAATATTTGTGATCTTTTATCTAGGAAAAAGCTTGATCCACTGGAGGCTTATATACCTCCTGTTATATTGACAGAGTTGCAGATTAAGGAATTAGGTATTGCTTCTTCACTGATCTTCTGATTAGTTGTGTTAAGAAGTACTGATTCAAATGTGACTTGGGAATTGAAGTGCTGCATAACTGAGAGACTTTACATATTCATTTGTGCCATATTGTCACAATATATAGCTACTGCTAGATTTGTCTCTGTTGGGAATCCTACATTTCAATAATCCCATTTTAAAATAAATATTGTGGTAAGTCATTGCTTCAGAAAATGTGGATTGCACATTAAAACTGGTATTTGCTTTTCCGTGGCCTGTTCAAAAATGCTGTTCACAATAATCACCATAATTGTGAGTGAGAATATAAACATTTCCACTCACGAAACATATTTTAGACTATCTCATCTGCTATTCTTCAATATTGTAACTTTCTACACCAAAATAATGGCTTGCATGTACTTCATGGATTTGCGTATTTTGTAAAATGGGGCATTATACTATGTAATGTTGTCTCTATTCTTTATAGAACAAGAAATTATACGAACTTCCTCATGAACTTTTACTTCTCAAAAGGGCAATATCTCGAAGTCGATCAACCTAAATTTGCCGATTGCCGGACTCTGTTAAGATCTGGTCCTGCTGCATCTTTGCGTGTTAATATTAGAGCAGTAAGTCAATGATTTTCCAACTGACTTTTCTTCCTTTTCATCTTCGTTGAATTTAATCCGTCCTTGGCATTTAAATAGAAGCAATAAGATTTGTTGAACATACTGTCATGTCTGATGTACTTTAAGGTTGGGTAACACTGCATGAAGTTTCTATATGTTACTATCTTGATTGTGTTTGAGCAGGTAGCACAATATGCATCTGATGCTGGCAATGGCAAATCTGCTTTCGATGAGGTTGATCAGTGTTTAAGGTAACACTTCTGTGAGCTTGAAGAATGATTCGTTCTATTTTGATGTAAAACAATATTATCTTAGATCCTAGTATAAAGAGCTTACAGACGACAAATGCGAATTGAGATTGGCACTTAAAATTTGACAGGAGCGCAGTATGTAGCGATGTCGAGTTCTCCTTTACGTTGTTTGAAAAATCTTTCTTGATATTGGTTTGTAACTTTAGCCCTAAGAAACTACTAGTGGCGCGCATACACAATTAAAGCAAGGTATCATGCACTGAATTGCCAGTAAAAGCCAAAATCTACGTCTACAATTTTCTGGGCTCGCACAGTCGAATAAGCAAAATTTATATGCGTTGGCTGTGTTTACCCTTTGTTTATAAATAACTGCGTAGAGCCTTGGAAGAACTTGATTCTCTGCTCTTGCGGGCATCGAGAAATGATTCAGAGACTTCGATAGAAGCAATGAAAGGGAAAGTGGGCACGGCACTGAATGCACTGAACAGGTAATGGATTCAGGTTTCCACGCTGTTCTTGTTTTTGGATTTAAATATGCATTTTAAAGTGTGACTTTTAAAAAAATTGTGTAAAAGAAAGAATAAGAAATTAAAAATATGATAATGAAAATTGTTGACACCAGTTTCTTATGATGCTGTTTTCCCGTACAGACTTCTCAAGACTGTTCCCAGTGAGGTGCTGGACAAGGGGCAGGCCATGGCGGACGCATACAGTACCGGGAAAGATGATTCGCCAACTGAAAACCTGGACCCTCAATTGAAGCAGCTGGAATCAATATTGTGAATCTGCAAAATAAGTTGAGATAAACGTGTCTGCCGATACTTCACAAGCTGGCAGCCCCAATACTGCTTTTCAATTTCATTATTTCATTTTCGAGAGTTCTCACATTCGCCAAATTGTAAATTTGTAAGAAACGCCTTGACATTTGCCGTCCACATGGAAGACAATGAACGAGGAGTTGTATGTCACTACACCAATTGACACAACTTTGCACAGGAAAACTAAAAACGGAGAAGTGACAATTAACAGATAACACTGCAGAGCATGCAAAACTCAATCAAAGGGCCGCGATAGATAAGAGATCAACTTTAGCACCAGATAGGATACGCCTCATCAAGGCTGATATAGCTAAGCAAATGCTAGAAAAACAATCTATAATATATTCGTTGTCACGATTTGTTTCACACACCGCACATAATTTAGCATATACATGAGTGCAGTGCCGAGGGTGGACTTTCTAGTTGTAGATTGTAAACATAAACCATGCCCAATTAATGCTATCAGGTGTGTCAGACTGGTGCTAAGCTGCTGAAGATGCGCTTCAAACTCGGGCAGGCTGTGCGCAATGCGCCCATGCTCGATGGAGATACCTGTCAAATGGAAAGATAACTCATTTCCAATACGGTTTCACGGTGCTTTAAATCACCTACAAAGGTTAACTTCTGGCAACATGAAGCATTCACCGCTGTGTGCAGGAGTCCAGTGGATAAAGGCAAGGTACTCACCTTGGGACAAAAGCGGACATCCAGCGTCTCCAGCAAGTTGCATTGCTTTATGGCGGTTTCAACAGCTTCCTCGTCAACATTACATGACTAGTAATTCCAATGACACATAAACAAAGGCATAAAAAGAGGAAGAAAACTACATCATTGAAGTGGTAGCTTGATACCAAGAAACGAATAATAACAACGCAAGCCAAACAGGGTGGTGCCCCGGGGGTGTCAAAATAGTATGATCCATGGTCCGCTTGAGTCAAATACTAGATCTGCTGGTACGAATCCAAACATTTTTTCAATATAAAAATATTGCTGTTTCTTTTTGGTACATCAAAAACTAATGCCTTGTTTCCTAAATTTCAATTTTCTTTGCAAAATAGCACACTCACCATTAACTCTCAGCTTTCGTTTAAAACATCACACCAATAACAACACAACTATGAGAGTTGGATGGAGAATATTAAAAAATCTCAGCCTTTGTAAACGGTCATCATCACAACTATTCAAAGTGCTTAAAAATATACCTGAAGAAAAAGACTTGTCAGTCTTGGACAGTCAAGCTTCAAAATTTCCAAGGAGTTACAATTGCTGCACAATTAAATAAAAAAGATGCTCAAGGTAGGGCACATTTAATATCGAGAGATCCAAAGAAAATTATATAAAAGTAGAATAATACATACCTCAAGTTAAGAAAAAGCAAACTGCAACACGATACATCAACTTCCTTCAAGTTTGAAGACAATGAAAGATTTAAGGATGATAAATAAAAACATCTAGCGGCAGCTGGAATAACCACCTTCTTGATATTTGGACAACCAACACAGTTGAGACTTTGCAATAGGCGGTTAGATTGGTCCTTAGGCAAGACATTTTCCAGAGAAGAATATTTAAATGACCCAGAAGAAGAGCTAATTTCACATAGTTTCTCATGGTGAAATCGCCAATCCAAATCATGCACATTGGCACAGCCGTTCAGACTGACATGAGTGAAGCGCATACAGCCAGCAAGTAATTCCTCTATGGCCGACTGGCAGAGTGTTCCATATGACAAGTCCAGTTCACATAAAGCTGGGAGAGCACCATCTTTGTACAGAGGCTCCAATGAGGTGTCACTAAGATACTTGCATGCTTGCAATTTTAAAACCTACAAAATGAGTATCGTATCAAACAACAGAGATTAGCACATCTATATAGAGTTCCCAGGATCAACATAACTGATCCCCTAATTCCTGGAATCCTGGATCACCCCATTATTATTACATGGTCTAAGGGATGAAGCAACAACAACATGGTTTCAAGATCCAAGGCAAAAGTATCATCAGTAAAGGAGTTGGCTGGCCTAGTACAAGAAGAATAGTTGTTGATCTGATGGAAAGGAATGCAGATAACAGACGCAAAAGAAGGTACCTTTAGATATAAACAGGAGTCAAAAACAGGCTGCAGATTAACCAAAAATGTGTAGGATAAATCGAGGTAGGTCAGCTTGGGAAGGCCATACAGAGAAGAAAGTCCTTCGGGACCAACAGAGGGACATGACATCAACACCAGCAACTCAATACGTGGACAAGAAGATGTTGTAGCAGATAGGCAGTCATCCTTGAGTTGGCTGCAGACATCAATCATAGAAAGATTACAATTGAACACAATAAAGATCAGGTATTAACTCAAGATTTGTCAGCTCAGGTTTCTAAACACCCATGAAATTATAAAGTGAACTCACCTGCAGAAAGATGCATCCAAAGAAGTCAGAAGTGGGCAATAAATAAATGCTTCAGATAATACACCACACCCCTTAAGTTCAAGCGAAACCATTACCGGTGCTTCAACATGGAGCACATTCAATTTGGGGCATATACCCAAATTCAAGGACCTAAGACCAACCTGCCACAGATTTATGAAAGATTTGAAAGCTCAACAAACAGAAAGCAAATCAAGTGGGACAAAAAAATCTGCAATACTTTCTCGATTTTTCTGTCAGAAAAGCGACACTCAGAGAAAATTACTAACCACCCAGTGTAAGCAGGATAAAGATACAGAGCATT
Organism: Avicennia marina; assembly: GCA_019155195.1. NCBI lineage: Eukaryota > Viridiplantae > Streptophyta > Magnoliopsida > Lamiales > Acanthaceae > Avicennia > Avicennia marina. The sequence goes on from CM032755.1 coordinate 419,252, forward strand.
AGAATAATTTCATTCATCAGTTCTTATCAAAAAAATTTATATTCGAAAGGACCTAAGGCAGCATCAAGTACAGTGGACTTCAACTCGTAGCTGTCAATGGCGAATCACACCATGTAGCACAAACGATTTTTATAGCCATGGCGCACAACGCACAGTATGGCACAGGCCTTGTTGAAGCATGGCTCAACTTTGCATAATACGTGAAATATAGTTATATTGTCATTAAGTTTTTACAAAATCATAATATAAACAATTTCTACATGTTAAATATTAATTGCAAATAATTTTCAACTATCTTTAAAAATAAACCAAACAACAAAGAATTAGTGAATAATCAGCTATTAAATTTGTGTCATAAAATAAGAATTTTAGAATTTCAAGAATAAAAATTTGAGAATTTTATCAATATTCAGCCACTTTATTTGGAAAAAATTCAGAATCCAAGCAAGCTCAAAAACTTAACTTGTTGAAATTTTGACTTATCTACAATAACCAACTATAATTTATCAAAAAATTTAAAATTTAATCATGCCAAACCTATTGAACAAACATAGAAGTCAAAGAAGAAAAGAAAAAAAGAATCAAAGACAACGAAAGAAGAAAAGGAACAAAGATTGAAATAAAAAAAAGTGACAAAAAAAGAACAAGAAGAACAAGAAGGGAAAAGAGGCTTCAAAAAATAAGACATGCCTACATTATTCAAAAGTTGATAGAAAAAGAGAATATGTTAGAAGAAATGCCAAACCATTTTAGGGTTTGTTTGAAGCAAGTAATGGAAACCCAACAAATCCTTAAAAATGCAACAAAATCACACAATAAAAGAAAGCAATGATGGGGTCTTAGGACTTGTTTGTTGTGAAAAATCAGACTCAACAAAACTCAAGTGAATCTCCATGTTTTAAGAATTCTTTTCTCCTTTAAGAAAAAATTTAAATTTTGAGATGAAAAATGAGATGAAAAAAAATCTTTAAAACATCATCTTCAATATGGCACATGCCACTCCACCATTTGCATCATGCACGCCATAAGTGCACCATACTTAAGGTGGTCGCCCTCTTTGTGAATGGCATCATAGTGCGGACCATTTTCCGCCATTGACAACTATGCATCAACTCCGACCCAGGATTAAACAAAGAATCAATAAGCCAGCAACTTACGGGTGAAAATGATGCTCGCTGGAGATGATCACAACCATCCAATGACACATGCTCAAGGTAAGGGCATCTGAGTTCAAGAGAGGTTATTGCACGACAACCACCAAGTGAAAGGCTAACCAAAGACATACTGCAGAAGCTCACTGCCGTCAAACTCTGAGAAGAAGGGATAACTACAATTAGATGTACTAACAATGATTATACAAATATCAAGTACATAGATATAGTAACAGATTAGGAGATGATAATATTATAAAACAAGGCAAACATTTGCCCCTTGGTTTCCAGTGTTCCAGAAGACAACCTTCTTTTAGTTGACAGTAAAATGATCAAACTGAAAAACACCTATTTCTGTTTTGTGATATTGACAATAAACAGACTGTTCCCCACTTCAATAAAACTGAAGCTATGTTTTGCAATTTTGGCCACTAAAGACACTCAATCATTATACTTTTGAAATTTTATCTCTTTCTCTCTTATTTTTACACAATTCTCAAGATAAAAACACCTAAAAACACACATCTCAATTTAAAAACAAACATAGCCTAGACCTTTTGAGCCATACAAGCACCAAGAAATTCATCTAAAATAATGTGAATCCTCCTCCCTGTAAGAGTTATAAATTACAAAAGAATCGTTGGAGTTCATTAATGTACTTATTGCAGATCATAGTCAAGTTACGCCAAAATTGATGGAATTGTAAACTGTTAGATTAAAGAACTGAAAGGGAAAAATTAACTGACGAACCTCACAACTGTCAAGAACCAGTGATCTCAATACAGGACAGCCTCCTCCGCTACTGAGAACTTCACAAATGGAATTCGTCAAAGATTCACATTCAGTAAGGTCTACTTCTAGCAAACAGGGGCACTGCAATGCTAATGTTGTCAAGCTTTCTTGCTTTTGCAAAACTAATTTCTGCAAGTAAATTTAGCAAGTAAGATTAATCCTATCATTCCAAGTTCATTATATTTGAAGGATAAAAGCATTACTTTCATGGAAGGAACAACAATTTCATAGTGAACAAATATTTCAAGAATTAAAAAATAAATTACCTCAAGAGCATTTGATGTGATAGAAATTCTCTGCAGACAAGGGCAATTAGAAACTGTAATTGATGACAGTACACTGCTTCGTAAATTTAAATCAACAAATCTGCATATATGCAAGTAAAACTAGTCATTCTCTGCAAAAATGACCAATTCTAAGACTCATATTCCAAGAGTATGACATACTTCCGACAGTGTACAAGTGTTAAGTTCTTCAGACGCGGCAGGTCCAGAGATACTGATGTTAATAAATTGCAATTAACAAGATCAAGAACCTACAAAAGATACATAGATAATATCAGCAACCACTGCTAATAACAAGAAAAATCAAATCACAAAATCATTGCAATTGGGAAATATTTCAATGCTTGAGAAGAAAGCTTATTCAAACCTCCAGCATATAACTAAAAGCAATAGCAGCCATTGAAGCTGATGTAATACCCTCACAGGTATCAAGCTTAAGAAATGTCAACATTGGCAGCCTTACAGACTGCAAAATATAACGTGTTAGATAGAATATAAATATGTAAAAACAGAAGGTACACAAATATAACCTCCACCACCCCATAAAAGGAGATCTTACGTCAAGAGAGATGTTTGGGCAATATGAAGCATCAAGAATATGAAGATTCCCACAAGTCATGGCAATTTCTCGAAGCGTTTCATCACTAACACATGAACAATTGGACATGTCCAAGGATTCCAACAGCGGGCATGATGCTGCTGCTGAACGAATTGCAGCATCAGAAAGCTTGTGACAGGAAGCTATATCAAGCTTTCGCAAAAGGGGGCAATTGAGAACTAAATGAGGCATACTACTACGCTTGAGAGACAATTCTTCAAGCTGTGGGCACCTGAAAAGGACCACAATTAACACCGTGGACAACTAAACAAAACTTGAAAACAAGACTGAAATGATCTAGCACCTGACAGAGACGCGGAGCACACGACATTTTATTATCTCAAGTTTACTCAATTGATCGTGATAAATGGGTACTTCCTGAATTCCATTTCCCAAAGTAGTATCAATGATAGTCAATTTTTTCAACATGTGGCAGTCTGTTAAGGCTTGGAAAAATGGTTCGCACAACTGGCCTTTGCCCAAAGTTAGGGCATCAAGATTGCTGGGGCAAATCAAAGCATCAGAAATAACTTAAGGTTACAATTTTAAAAATTCTTATGCAAAATGAAAATATGATTTACCTCAATGAAGAGACTGCTTTCATAGCAAGAGAATTGATATCAGTACCATAAACATTTACTTCAGAAGCATTTGGATATCGGCGACACATGTTCTCAACTGAAACATTAAACCACAGTAATTTTCTTGACTTCATGAGATCAAACAATTAAGACATGTAGCTAAGAATGAAGAAGCTGTAAGATAAAAAAGCTGAGTAAAGTCCACAAGCTAATTAGCTTCAGGTTGAAAATAATCTGATTGCATCGCGGGTTTTTAATACATTTCCATCAAAAAAACCTTTGGCATATCGATCTTTAATTTAAGTGCAAAGTAAAGATTTAAGACAAGCAAAACATTTGACATGGAGGGAAGTAGTGTTTTGCATCCACATCTAATATCTTGGTGTTATCTAATGCTTAGCAGTGATAATGAATTCTATAAGGCTACTAAACAAATAAGAGGATCACAAAAACACTTTACTCACATTGTGGCACAGATATGTATTTATTCTCAAATTTTAAGCATCGCCAGAAATCCTCATGAGAACTTGCATCCCTCCACTGCCTGCAAACCCTTGCTGCTCGGCATAGATCAATGTGGTCCAAGAAAGAGAAAACCTACAGTTGACATACAAAGGGTGAGTTTGCCATCTAAAACACGTAAAAAACAAATTTGTCTTGTATGGGCCATTTATACAACCTACCATGTGCAACAAGTCATCAGTAAGATCCATCCGAAGTTCTAAATCATCCATTTTAATAGCATCATCACAGCTTCTAGAGTTATCTGTTTCAACACTAGATTTATGCAGATTCTCATAGCCAACATCCTCAAGTACAGGAGCAAGGTAATGAGTTTCATTTTCAAAACTAGTGGGCCAATCCCTGCATAAGAGTAGAATAAATTACTCTTTGCTTCTAACATCAAAAACTTCATGCACCAGATTCTTCTTAGAAGGTATTTACTTAGATTTTTCAAATTGATAAATTGCATAAAAATTAAAATACATTACTACATAAAGAAATTTGACATATTAATATCGTGCATGGTAAACAAACTAAGTTTTCAACACTAAGTTTGAACTTAATTACTTGATTGAAGCCAACAAAGATATTAATCTAAAAACCCATCATTTATTAATTTCTTAATTTTAGTAATGCAACTTATCAATAGAAAATTCCATAAAATTCTTGAGTTTTTTCGAGCTTGGATGTTTTTAAGTGGGTGATTTAAATATAGTATTGGAATTTGAGTCTATGTTTGATTTGTGATTCTAACTGGGATGTTTTTTGTAGAAGATGAAGAAAAATATGTTGGGGATTCAGTATTTTAGTGTTTTGAGGTACAAAATACATTGTGAATGTCAAGGTCATATCCAGGTAATATAATTTTTTAGGCAATAATATTAGTATAATATAGGGTAATGATCAAAGGTTGAATAAGAGGTTGTGACTTGTGTAGATAATATTTTAAATAAATAAATTGTATAAATTATTAGAATTTGAAAGAAAAGAAGCAACTATACATTTATGGATATAAATTGTGTTTATAAAATGATTATTTTATTAGAAACTCCAAACACTGGATCCCCTCTTCGAGTATCTCTAAGACACCTTCTAAAGTACGCATTCCAAGCATAGGCGAAAAAAATCACAACCAATACACTAAGAACCCAATGGTCACTTGAAAATCTTAGAACTTAACATTGATAGCGTAAATGTTAAAAGAGTTAGGTCAAATAAAAGCTCATGTAATGCAGTTTTAGGATTTTTTAGGCATAAACGATATTTAAAAGAAGGTACCAGCCATATCTTTCCCCAAAAAGACATAATTTGACTCTTTCCCAACTAAATGGCTACATTTCAAAAATTAAACAATTCGAGGACAGTATCTTGGCCCTCACCACAAATAAATTTGTAAGAAGAAATCACAAAGAAGAATACATAAGTAAACAGGATTACAGGCAAAGCAACACAATAATAACAGCTTGAAAACTTTTTCACTGGAACAATACTTATGAGTATATCAGGAAGAATTATATTAAATGACAAGTGATGAGAGTGCGCATTGTTCTTAACGATGCAGTGATGCCACAGTTCTCAAGCCCAAATAACACACTTTTTGAAGTTTGTAATTTTCGAACTGACGCTCCATTTTCCAAGAGATAAACTTTTGTAGAATGGTACAAAGGGTAAACTCTGTGCATTTTAACCATAGGATCGAGTCTAAAACTCATGGGAATTATTGGCCTAGAAACTTTAAAAATTGGCACTGTTAAAGAATATGAAAATCAGTTTATCTTGATAGCATACCAAATAATAATCACTTTACATCCCTCTATATCCCATAGGTGGTTCACAATAGGCAAATCAACACCTATCATAGGAACCCAATAACACTACATCTCATCAATAACTGTTGAAGCTAAATGAACAAATTCAAAAATTGCAGAAACTTCTGCAACCAGACACGCACGCGCGCACACACACACACACAAACACAAACACAAACACCCACAGAGAGAGTGTGTGTGTGTTGGGTGGGGGCGGGGGGGGGGGAGATAACTCACAGAAAAAATGAATGCACTTTGAGCCGTTTATTCTGTGTTTCGCGGTCACAGTTCTCTCTGGCCGTAGCACTCATCGATGATGATGAAGACAAAGGATCCGCACCCAACCCCAAATTCAAATTGACGTCCACTTTCACCCCCCGACTTCCACTATCACCACTATCAGCACCTATTGGCTCTACATCCTTCATCCACCACAAGAGATCCTCACTTTTGTCATCAAGATCGCCCTGAAAGTTCACCGTTTTGCTTCTCTCATTCTCGTTAGCTCTTTCGCCACTCAACTGTTGTCTTGATCCCTCCCCATCATCAACACCAGAGATATTGTGAAAAGTAGCCCAAAACCCTAATTCACAACCATCATTCTCCATCTCCTCGCTCTCTTTGCCCAACATGCCTTCCCTTATTTGCTCTTTCCCCTTACTTTTACAATGAACAGGATATATATTAATACTAGAAGGAAAAATATTATCTTCCTCTACTTCACCAAAGCATAGAAAAGGAAAATACCAAATCTTCATACACAGTACGAAACCTCCCCACTTCACTAACCCTAGCTAATGATCCCACATATTTCACCCTCAAAGGCACTAATTTTACCACAAAACCCTAAATCAGAAAATTTTAAGGAAAAAGGGATTATAAGAAACAAAAATTATAAATAAAGGTCTCTCTTTCTCCCATTCCGCCTCATAATTGTCTAGAATTTCAAAAAATAAATTAAAGAAAAAAGTTACAAGCAAATGTACGTAAACTGAATATGTAGGCTAAACAGATCGCGCAATGACAGACGCTACGACGCTCTCTCGAGATTTCTTCTTAAAGAAGATCGGCGGCGATGGAGATTTTTGATTCTCTCTTCCGCCTTCTGTCTCCTCTTTTTGTCACTCACTCCGAATTAGTACACGATTCACACGAAGCCTTCGAGCATTCTTCAGGAATTCTGTGATCTTTATAATCATTATTCCCTGAAGCCAACGACGTCGTCCGAGGTTTGTGTTGTCAATGGGCAGTTGGGCTCCTTGGTTTGGGTGAAAACATAGCAGCCCGGCCCACTAATATCTTTAATTAGGGAAAACTTCATAAATATTGGGCCGGGCTAGGTCCAGTAACGAACATCATAATTATTTTTTCTTTTTCTGTCTTCCGCATATAAGTCTAATTATTTAATATATTGATTATTATATTATCATAATAATTAACTAAAGTTATTTGGTTATGGTTGAGAAAATTTGAAGAGAGAAAAGGCAACGTAGTACAATTGTAGTTTTAAAAATTTTGAAATAGTCTTCGTCCTTTAATTGAAATTATTGAGATAATAGTTTTTCCGGTAATTTAAAGTTGTTTGTTTGTTGACTGATCAGACAGGTAGCACAGTAAATGTTTAATGTCCAGACTGCAAAGCAGAAAAATGGGCGAAGATCTGCTCCTTAATTAACCAACAGATTTAATGCCTAAGAATGATTAGGATAAGGGTAAATACGGGAAATTATTATTAATTAACGAGTTACTCGTTACGAAACATGTGGTCCCAAAAAGAGCTGTAAAAACATGGGAAAATAAGATCCTCCGGTCCCACCAAATCTGGGCACTGCCAAGACCATTTATGGCGATAGATCCTCCTAAGCTTGTATAATTTGAAGAATTATTAGGCCCTCCGGGAGCAATGCTCCCCAGAGTCATGTGCGGAGCCCAACAACATGCCTTGTGGGAGCATTGCTCCCGTCTCTACGGTTTGCATGTTTTGAGTTATGTTTGGAAATGGGACTTGGGCGCCAGACAATATCTACTCTAAGTTGTTTTAAAATAAATAATATATTGATGGTGAGATTTTTATTTTTAAATTTTTTTAAAAAATACATGTATTAAAATTATATTAATTATTAAATAATATGATAATTTATAAAGATAATAATTAATTTTTTAAATATAAATTTATATAAATTTGAGTGTGTATGTATAGATAAAAATTAATTTGAATATGAATAAATATAATAATTGAAGGATAATTAGTTAGTATTATATATAAAAATGAAAAATTTAATAAAATATTATTAAATTATATATTTAAAAGTAGGTAATGTTTTTGAGAGACTGGGAAATAGTTTCGAGGCATTCCCGTTGAGTTTGGGCTGCGGACAGCGTCGAGCTTTTACTATTTGCTTCCAATCTAGCAATATTCTCCCTCTAACTAAAAGCGACAAAATTCTACTCCATTTCTAACATATTCATTTATTTCATTTGATTATTAAGCAAATGAAAAACGGACTGGATATTAAAAATAATTTGTGTTGCTTACAATTGACGCAATACATTTTACCACCTAGCTTCTATGAAAAAGGATTTTGAATATTTGTAGTATAATACAGATTTAGTCTTACACATATAGTAGAATCTTCTACTGTAAGAAGACACAACAAATCTACTTTTAATGCTAAAAGTTGTTTAAAATTTTTAAACGTATAGATCAAGTCAAAATAAAATCTCCACTTTTACTTGAATTTGAATCTAAAATTTTTTAAAAAAATCATGAAATACTCTGAAAGTAGCTTTATCCACACACATTCACAAAAAAAAAAACCGACAAAAAAAAAAAAAGAACACAGATTATTGAAATATGCCCAAGCCCGGGCGGGTTTAATTAAGTTGAATGGACAAGTGGACCGATTCATCCGTGGCTGAATTTAATGGGCTATAAAATATAGACCAGTGAAGGGGACCCAATACGAAGGAATAGCAGGCCCATATGAAATGGAAATAGGGCGAACTTCAAAGTAGAGATAGAATCGAGTCGAGTCGAGTCAGGTCAAGTTTGAGTAGATTACTAATTGAACTCGATTCAAATTGATTTTTAACAAGCTCGAGTCGAGTTGTCGATTTCAAATTCGAACAAAATTATGCAACTTGATGTCGAATTCGAGGCTCAATGTACGAGTACAGAGTTCGAGCTCGATTCGAGAGTGCACTGTAGAGTTGAGACTATATTTGACAAAAAAAAAAAAAGAGAATCGAGCTCGAATTACTTGATTAAGCTTGAGTATCCTCATGAAATGCTCAAATTTGACTTAGTTACTAGTCAAGTCGAACAATTCGGTTGGTTAACACCCCTACTTCAAAGTCTATAAACTATATATGTGAAGTCATTTATTTATTCAATCATAGATAAATTTAAGGAGTAAACCATGAAGCAAATAATAACTCTCACCATCCAACAAGATAGATGGCTAAGTTCAACAAATAATCTTGCACTACTATAATGGCGCGGTGGTGTTATACATGTCTCAACTTGATATGCAGGCCACTTACTAATACTCCAATCTTAGAGTTGTCTCTCTAGCATAAGAAATTAATTTTGACTTTTGATAGAAGGACATGAATACATTGGATTTCTATCGGATGATCCTGCAGGGTTTGTTGACATTACTAGAAGACTGAGAATTTTTTATTGCAAGTGTTACCTTTAATTAATTTATCTAAAGAGAGAGAGCCAAAACATAGGCCCAATATATTGGGACTTCATATCACTTGGTAGTTTCCCAAAGCTCTCAACAATCTTGAAAAGAAAAGCAAAATTCTGCACATATTAAAGAGTTCCATACAGCACGTGAATGATTAAAAAAACCTTCGCACAGGGGAAGAAACGACAAGGAGCAATTCAAAGACAATACCGTCAGTTCCATGTTTTCCCACGACTATTTATATCATAATGTTATTCTTAATTTCTTATTGACAATGTAACACGTACATATATGTGTGCGCACGCGCGCGCGTGTAAGAGTAGAATGTACATTGATTGTAATCTGATCATGTAAGATCATTCGCGTGTTACATGTACGTATAAGAGTAACATGTACGTTGATTTTAATCTTCAATTGAATTAGGATTTACAGCAAACACCATTGATTGTATGACATTTAGAATCCCCCATATACGGCACTCTATATGATCATTAACTAAGATTAATGCATACTAAGCATGTGCATTAACTGTTCATGTGGAATTTTACAGTGTTCCACCCTCTGCCGACATTAGTGCTTTGATTCGTATTTCTTCCGTTAAGTATTACATGCACGCCTTTATTTTATTCCCACTAAAATATATGCACAGGCACAACTAGGGTTTAATAATATTTTTCTTCTATTTTCCTTTGAACCAACAGTCTTGTATTAATTCATAATATATATTCATTAACGATTTATCAATTATATATAAATATCCTATAATCACAATCCCCGTAAGCAAATCAGAAGCCAAAACAAATACTTCAAACATTACCTTGTGCAGATTAATAGCTTGGAAGCTTCTGTGTTTCTCTACAGCTCCTTTACAATAAACGTTTCACGTCGATGTATATAATTCACCAAGAATTTGTATTAAAATTTTATTAGAATTTGACGGCACTTATTTATATACAGAGTCGCACTTTGCAACTTTGAGACTTTGGAAGACTCTAGTGATTGTGTTGAATTAGGACATCAGGAAATAGTGGCTTTGCTGAACTAGAGTACCAATAGTCGTAGTAATAAAATAAAATTAAGGTTGATAATACTTCTTACCCATGTAATTCTGAGACGAGGGATACTACAGATGCATGCTGGACACGGATATCAGAGCGTATCTCTTGCATGTATGACACATTTATTGGCACGCCTACGTATCTGATGCCCTGCATGAGACTGTTGGCACAGAAAGGTCGAGCATATTTTTCATATTACTAGCACATCCGATGCATTTCACAAGAAATCAATGGGGTATGTTTGGGAGGGCGGTTTAGTTGAAAGATGATGCTGGTGTGAAATATGTATTGGGATGAATATAATGTTTGATGGTAAAATTTTAATATTTTAAAAATTTTGATTTATTTAAATATATCTATAAAATATATAATAATGATTTGATGACTTGACATTTTACAGATAATGAGTAAATTGTAGAGCATAAGTACATGTAAATGTAAGTGTATGTGTTATATATATAATTATTGATTTGATTTCGAATATGTAAAATTAATTAATTAATTACATATATAAGATAAGAAAAATTTAAATTTGATTTTAAATGAAAGTTTTGTAAGTTGTCATGTTTGATAGTTAAGTTTTAATAAAGTGTTAGACGATGAAAGATATGTTTTAAACATAGCCAATCTCTCATCATTAATTTGCTAAATCAATCTACTTAAAAATAGCGCGTCGGTATGTCTCTTTCAAAAAGTTTAGCTATTAATCCACCGTTTATTTATTTTTTTGGGGTTTCTATATATATGCTCATAAATTTGATATATATCCGTACATGGACTGTGGCTAGTTTTATTTCCTAATTAGAATTGGAGAGGAACTCTAAGTGGTTCAGTGGGGATGAAAATTATATTTGAATTACAAGATTCAAGTGAATAGAAAAATTATTGATATATATATTTATAATATGTAATAATAATTAAATAATGTATTATTTTATAAATTTATAAATTACCAAAGATAAAAGAGAAAAATTAAAATTAAAATTTAAATAAAATTTATATAATTAAATATTTGATTATATAAAAAAAGAATAAACATAGCCTGTATGTTTCACGTACGAGTAAGGCCCTCGTCTTATTTGTTTTACACGCGCAAAAGTTGGAAAATATACGCACAAAAAACAAATGAAATGAAGTCGATTTGACATATAAAAGGCAGTAGACTTAATTCGGACTTTTTTCATTGTTTTTGGTCTCGTCATCAGGTTTATGATATTTGTTCAAACTCTTCTCTTCTTTTGATGAGAAAGCGAAATGAAAAAGGAAAAAATAAAATAGAGGCGGTGTATGGGAACCAAGTGTACCCACGACAAATCACAGTTTCATTAATGACGTGGACTTTTTCTATAGGTTATGTTTGAAACTTAATTTTCAACCTAATCCCGTCCTCACAAATTTTATATTATTAAATATATAATTTAATAAAATATTCATTTAAATTTAAATTAAAAATTTTCTTCTCTTGTATATATAACTACTTAATTATTTTTAAATCATTACATTTATTTAAAATCAAATCAATACTTATATATATCTCACATATACTCACTTCTATTTTTATTTACATTCTAAAATATAATTATTATTCCTATTTACTATCATATCATGCAATCATTATTAGATATTATATATATATATATATATATATATTCAAATAAATCATACTATTTATCTTATTAAAATATTTCTTAACATATTATCAATTTTAATACAATTCTTATCAAAAGTATTTTTGACAAAACCCCTTTCCCAAACATAGCCATAGGCTTCAATCTCTGGAGTTGGGGCAATTGCCTGTATATGTTGGAAAATATTTAATCGTATCCTAGAAATTCAACCGGTCACTGTATATCAAATATATGTAGCATATGTGAGGTTTTAGTTCCTTCAATTCTGAAGTTGCTCCAATGAAGTTATACGTATAAAACCTCTTATACCACTACATAGATAATATGCAGAAGTTGATAAACAGATAAAGGGGTTGTTATGAGTTACACACGTACCCAACAATTATTTAGTGAGATTGAAACTTAAAATTTCAAATTAATAGAATTTTGGGAGTTCGAACTTAGAGGATACAGAAGCACACTATGATAAGGTACGACATTCTTTCTACCCTTTTTCCCCCCTTTTTAATAGAGGGAAACGGCATGGAAAAATGATGCAAGCAACTCCACGAAAGGCAAGAGGGCAGTCAATTAACGATTGACATCATGAGGGCAGCCAGTTTCTTGGGAAAATTTTCTGCCCAGGTCCAAGGATGGCCATTGGATCAAAACAGGCCTTTCTTTCCTGGAATCTTGTCCATTGGTCCCCAAAGTGATCCTTCCAGCCCTCCGTGGAGTTGTAGTGCGGAAGGTACAACTTGAAGTCAAACCCATTTTGAATGCAGCATTGAACGATTTCTTGATTTTGCACGATCATTTTTTCGACTGATAATCCTTTCGGATACGGAAAGCAGAACCGTAGCAATGCCACCAAGTAGAATATCTCTCCTTGGGGTAGGACTACGGATTTGCGACAGTCCCACCTGATAAACCAAACATACGTGATTCTAATCAAATTATAAAAACAGCAACACTATGTTTCGTTATTGAAATTTAGAGAGGAAAGGTTAAGGAAAATTATTTTATTGTTTGTTTAAAAAGTAAAATCATGTAGAAAAGAAAATTAAGGAGAAATTATGGTTTAAAGAAAGAAAATTTATTTTCCTCATGAAATGATGAAAAAAAAAGTTTATAAGAAAAATAAAAGAAAAATTATTTTAACTCTTATTCTTTCTCCAAAAATTTCACCAATTCTATTTCTTTTATTTATTTTTTTCATTATTATAAAAAATTTTGATTTTAAATTTTTGTTTGATTTGATTTCTTCTTTCGTAATTTTTCATTTCATTATTGAAATTATGTTAATCAAACATTATATATAATTTTAAATTTCTAAAACCAAACATACTGTAGCAACTTCGTCTAAGATCTGAATTCTTCTGTGAAAATTACGACGGATAATGAAAGAACATAATGACGTACACTCATTATTTGCCATGCGTGAATCAGGATAGATGGTTTTCTAGACAGGGACTCCTGAACGAATTGACACTATATATTTATTTATTTATTTTAAAATTCTGATGGCCTAAAAGCCAATTAGGCTCATCAACAGTTGACAAGTGAGCATTTAGATCCTACGCAAATTAAGTAATCACTCACTTTATTTTAGATGACTCAAAACATTTATTCTATAATTTTAGCTGTCCCCTTTTAAATGGGTTTGAAATGAATAGATGCGTCTACCAAACACACATACATGGCATGAAGTCTACACCCGGCATTTTTTAACTCTGAAAAAATAAAACTTTGGTACCAACATAAGTAGCAAATGGACTGTAGCTTATGAGTTGGAGTGTGGTGGTGGGACTTACTTAGAGCGCCGTAGAGGATAGACAAGCATAGGGCCACCGACACCATGCTTCAAAATATTCTTGAAAACAGCACGATCGAAATCGACAATGTCCGCTTTGGACACGAAGAGGTTGAGCCACGGGTGTGGGGCGTCCCACGTACCATGTGCCTTGCCCTCTTGCTCCTCCGCACGCTTCACACGCAGCAAAAATTCCATGTACCCTACGTTCACCTCGAACCTCAATCCATTCACGAACCTCAGCTCTTTCACCAGTCTCTCCACCCTCTGCAGTAATGCAAATCATTTATGACAAAAGTGGCATCACTAGACTTGTGATTCTTAAATTATTACAGATATCGATTGAAGAAATTCAGATGTATGTGTCTTTCATCAATATAAAACCCGAATCATATTAGAACATTCGTGTGGGTTTCATGTCTGGGCAACCAAAAAATGTTTGTTTAACAATATTAATGAAAAAGAAATATACGCTTCCAAACCGTCAAAATATAATTGCCACGCATAACATAACTGTTAAGGCTTGAAATTCTACCAATCATCGTGTGAGAGACGGATAAGTAGAATTGGGTGGCTAATTTGGATTACGTGAAATAGTTGGTGCTGCCAAAATTACTGTTTTAGCCGGCACTAAACTTTGTCACTAACGAAAGGACATCGTGAGATCGGTGGTGGCGGTGGGAATCTCGTAGTGGAGATAGGATTCTGTATCAAGTTGGTGTCAGCAAATCCAAGGTAAGATAGATATGGCGGAGTGAGGTCGACTTTCAATTTTTTAAATCTGTTGCCCGCCCTGGCTCCGCCGCGGAGTGCTGAGACGCCGCTCCTTGTCGCCAGCCCCAAGAAGTGGAGCTGTGGCGGTTTGACCTTTTGACTTTTCGACAGTTCTGTTTTTTCTGTGGGTCCCATTTTTTTGGGCTCACTCGTCGACGTCAAATCTATCGGGCCAATTAGTGGACAACTGGGTGAAAACTGGGTCTCCTTCTCCAATAGTTACCGATTGGGCCACACAGAAAAAATTTACAAAAAAAAACAAATGCATTTTTCATTATTTACATCAGGAAAAATTATGGGCTATGGTTCTCATTTATGATTCAACAAATTGCACTTCGGTTAGTACTAAGGAAAATGGATACTTTCCTGCAACTAGAAATAAATGATTTACCATGTCAACTGTGGACGGCTGGTCCTCATTTTTGTAATGCATGGCTACTTCGATGCAGTAGAGAACCGGTCCTGCTCCGCGAGGGATACGGGTAGGGTCGAATGATTGGTCCGAATCCAACAGGACCGACGGCCATCCATTAATCGGGTCTTCACTGTTGACGAAGACAAACCCTTCGACGTAGTCAAAGGATTCTCCCTCTGCTCGAGTTACTAGAAATTCGGCGTCCCTAGTGAACTCCCCGAACTCACTGTACACCATTCTTATCCACCTAACCTAATAACCAAAACCATGTACACATCATCTAATCAGCAAGTTAAAAATCCATTGGCAAAATATCGAGAACTACACTTCTCGAATGTATCTCATCATCTATGGCTGTATGTATATGTGTAGATATACCATGTCTGGTGCGGGTTGCAGCAAAACCCTAGCCCGAGTGATTATTCCGAACTGCCCGAGTCCACCAAGAACGCTGAAGAAGAGTTCGTGATTTTGATTCTTTGAACAGATTAATACGTCTCCGGTTCCAGTGACCACCTCCAGCTCCGTTACGTTCTCCGTCTGGGGACCGTAAACGAAAGCCTGCCCGCCGACACCGGCGTTCGACAGCGTGCCGCCCACAGTAAGCCCCAAGTAATCCGTCCACGAGCGAGGGGCGAGGCCGTATCCCAAAACGCATCGTTTCAGAACGTCCTCCCATAATGCACCGCCGCTGACGTCAGCCTGCGCCGTCACGGGGTCGACGTCCATCTTGCATTTCATTGCTTTCATGTCGAGGACGAGCCCTCGGTGGGCCATGGCCTGCCCGTTGACTGAGTGCCCGTTGCCGCGGGCAGCCACGGTTACGTGCCGAGACCTCGACGCTACTCTTATGACCTTCGCCACGTCGTCGCTGTTGGATGGTCTAATGACGGCCAATGGCCTGGAGAACTGAACACCGCCGAAATCCTTACCCGCGGCCGAGTTGTGTCTGGGGCACTCCACGGTGCCGAGGAGGTTGACGCCATTAAGAAGAGGCATGGATTCGACGTCGTTTTGTTCAGCAGACTCCGGCTCCGATATGGAATCGACGTCGTTATCTCGGACAAACCGCTCTACGTATGCTATCATGCTTAAAGAAAAACAAAGGATACTGTTTCGATGAAATATTGGTGTATATTTAAATAATGTTGAGGACAATGATCAGAACTATAAATAGAGGGAGGTGGTGAAATTATTTGGAATTTTTACGTCGAAATAAACACTATGTTTGGTTCAAGAGTTGTGGAAGAGAAAATACTTTTAATTGTTTGGTTGATAAGGAAAAAAATAAAGAAAAAAAATTGATGGAAAATAGAGTTAAAGTGAAAGAAAATGATTTTCCTTACAAAATGTAAGAAAAATGAAAAGAAAATCACTTTAGCCATCTCTTCTTCACCTAAAATCTTCATTATTTCTATTTTTCTCATCTATCATTAAGTTATGTCTATTAAATAATCAAAATATTGTAAAATTTAAGTTTTTCTATCTTATTTTTTCTATTTTTAATTATTTTTTTCCTCATGAAAATCATTCTACCAAATGACTCATAAGATTTTGAATTTCTTCAATTTTCTCTTCCTTTTCTCTAATGTTTTCTTTTCCTTTCTAAAATCTTAAAACCAAACATAGTGTAAAGGAAGTGGGGAAATTGATTGAATTTGACATGAGAATTGAGAAGGGCTTCAATCTCTTCGTTACTCTACTGCATCGTCATAGACAATGTGTAATGTTAATGACTCCTCTGTCCATTAAATAACACTATTCAAGCAAGTTGGCGGGATAATTATTATTAGATATGCAGTGATTAGATGCGTCTAAAATTTAAAACCCGACTTCTATTAGCTACGCATATAAAATTATAAATTGAATCTATACGGAGTCGAAACCACAACTAATCAGATAAATTTTACGTCATAAGTGCTTAAATTTCTGCTCAAATAAGCTGAGTGTGTCAAATCAAATTAGGACAGGCTGTATTGAAATTTTTAGTATTGCACTTGCACGTGTTTTTTTTTTTTTAAAAAAAAAACAAAACTAATTAATATGGATTGATTAAGTATCAAGGAATAGTGGAAATCTAAGATTATATCATGGTAAACCTAGTTGTTAGGTAGCTGGCTAATGTTGAAAAAATCTTCATTTTATTGGCTGACCTTACAAATATTATAATTATATATGCAAGCAGTTATCAAGATATGCGAACAGATCGGTTGTTGATTTCTTACGCAGTAGAAATTGGAATGGCTTCAGCTTTAATCTTGTGCTGATGCAGTATTCTGAGTTTCATGCAGCAGACAAAATATGTGGTCCCTAAAAGATTGCAATTCCTACAAGATCATTTACTTATCGTCTGCTTTTGATTTCAACCATTACTGGGTGGCTCAACACAATTAATTCTTTGTTTCCGTTACCTTTCCTGACGTAATGCAGGCAAAATTAAAAATTATCAAAATCCGAAGTAGGATCCTTGGCAAGAATATGCAAACCCGGGGGCAGTTTGGTCATTTCATGTGAGTCGCGAACAAATCTTTTATATGTAAAATACCTCAGGCTTGATGTCCTCGGAGTAGGATCGCAGGTTGGCTTGATGTCCTCGGAGTAGGATCGCAGGTTGGCTTGATGTCCTCGGAGTAGGATCGCAGGTTTTTCTCACACAGAGCTTGAATGCATTTTTATTTTTAAGCGGTTTAATTATCATTCCAAATCTTATGAGTTTATAGGACGACATAATAAGGAAAATTCAGCTTCACTAAATTCATAATAACGAACTTTCGACTAAGGCCACTAATTAACCAATTTCACAAACTTGTAGATAACACCTTATAAGATCATTGGACAACGTAAATAAGGAAAATTCAGCTTCACTAAATTTATGTAAACCTAATGTTTTGGTTTGATTTACTTTGCAAATTGGAATGTTTTTATCCATGATTTTTTTTTTTTTTTTTTGTTGAAAGCTCAATTAGATTATGCGTTATTGGCTATTTGGTCTGTGGGTGGAGATTCATGCTATTCCATCGCAGAATCTAATCTTTGATTTCTATGATTTGGATGTCCATTCAGTATCTCACAGTTGGACAAAATCGTACTGTAGAGATTTAGTTAATTGACTTTTGTACATTTTGAAGCAGTCAATGATGCATGCACGGAAAGTTTCAACTCGAGCACAATTAGTATTTACATGGACAAACCATTTTTCATATGGGATCAGAAGAACATTTCACTATTGCCATCGAAATGTATACAGCATCACACTGCATGTATGATATTTGAAATATATAGTAGAAAGACGGTAAGGGGATTGTTGAAGATTATGAAACTATTTATTGACCACATAATTTAATAATAATTAGCAACTAATAAGACACACAAACCAGAAATTTCGTTTATCAAAAAGTTGAGCTCGAGTGCACCGTCGATCAAACTAAAGAAAAACAAACAAGACTTCTTTTGTAGATTTTGTTTGAAGGGCACTTCTTTTTCAAATGGATAGGCCGGGTTAGTATCTAACTAACCTTTTTTTGTTTCAATGAATTATAATGATTTGTTTGCTCTCTATTAATTCTTCAAACACATATAAATAATGTTGAAAGGTTCTTAGATTAATTTGTGATTTATGAGGAGTCGCATCAGGTGAAAATCTCATGTGTGAATTTATAACAGTGCCAGAAACAACGATATTATTATCGACTATAATTATTTAATAGTTCAAATACAATTAATATAGTTAAAGTATAATTAACATATGATTTTTGGGGATCGACGAAGGTACCACAAAGACTTTAAACTTAGTAATAGAGAGCAATTTGAAGAAATAGCCTTAAATTTGTGTATTGACGACAACTTGAATTGTTTGAGATTCAGAATTGAAAGAAATCATTTTATCTATGAATAGTAGTTAAATTGGTATATCACCAAATTATGCTCCTGTTGTTATAGCTATAGATATAGGGATTTTGACAATTCGTCTTATAGACCAATGGTCAACGATGACTCTAATGTCAAAAGAATACTTAATTTTTTTTTTATTACATTATGCCGTTCTATTTTAATTAAATATTTTATATTCAAGCAACAGGATAAAGAAGAAAGACTACGTGTGCCTAATTATAAAAGTAAATAATATTTTATACCATTCATAAGAGGAGATAAAAACAAAAAGAAAATTTTAAAAATGGAATAATTCAAAATTGAGAAAAAAAATATTTTTGGTATTCTTATACATAAAAAATAAAATGGTAATTTTTTAAATATAAAACTTATATCATTTATGCAATTTATAAAATGATAAACGAAAAATGAACTTAAAAAAGACTGAAATCAATTAAAACTAAGCAAGATGAATGAAACAAATAAAAATAAGAGAATAGCATATATAAATTTAATACTCATTGGATAGACAGACAGATAGCATGTATTTCTATGGCTATGTTTGCTTCCCTTTTTTCCCATTATTCAATAACATTTAAAAATCTTACAAACCACATATTTTAGCATACAAATTTTATTCAAATTCAATTTTTTCTTCTTTTATTTTTTTACAACTAATTGAAAATTTTCAATTATTATACCTATTTACAATTAAATTAATGTATATCTCAATAATTTTTCTACTTATATTTATTTTTATATTAACCTATGGTGTGGCTCAAATTGAGAATATAAGGGTTAGCTAATTTTAAAATATTCACACAAATAGAACACAAGATAAGGGACAGCTAAAATTAGCCTATGTCCACAATAAGAAAAATTCAATATGTTGATTGTATATGAATGAATGGATTTTTCAATATAGAGTTTTTCCTCTTTTATACTGTTGCTGAAGAATTGTTCAACTTCCTTTCAATGCACATACAGCTACCAATAATAACATTAGTCATTTCTTCTATCGTGGGTTGACGATATGACTTCCAACCCGACTCACCTGTTCTCTAGAGATGACCAACTCGGGTCACTTCCCTTTATGACTAAATGAGACATTTCTCCTTCTACTTCATTACTTTACTATTGTAGGTTTGTTTGGTCGTCTAGCTTGCTTAGCTACCTAAGTACTGCCCTGAGTGGCATTCCACTCCTTTCCCTAAGACAGAGGGCATCCCTCGGTGTTGAATAAGATCAATTTAATGCTGAGAAAATCTAGGAGACGTCACGTTCTCCTTTTGTGGTGTGTTCCTTCCCAATACACCTTTTCTTTAATAAATACTAAGATTCAAATTTATTTCCTACACTACTTCTATGCACCTAGTCCACCATTTTTTTGCATTATTTTGAACCTTGACCTCTTTTCTCTAAATTTCTTGTAAAGATGTCCGCCTCTGGAAGTACTCTCTTGAGTCCATATACTTAAAACTCACCAAATCATGGGCCAGACAGACTAAGGAACTAAAGACAATCAAGAATCACATAGAGCACTTGGAGATTACAAACATAAGCTAACGATGAAGGAACATTAAGCCGAAGGAGGAGGCTTTAGACAATCGTTTGGAAATGTTAGAAGAGGAGCTTCAGAGAGCTTACAAACAAGTTAACGAATGCCATTGGCTAGAAGCATTGATGGAGGAACAACAATATTGTTTGGAGTATGAGCACTTAGCTTTGCTAAACTCTTGAAGGGTTGTGGTGATGGCAGCATCTGTCATCGTCGAACTAGGTAACCATCCATCCAGAGGCTTTTGGAGATGGAAAAAAGGCACTAAGCTTCGAAGTTTTTGTTCCAATCGTGCCTTCATGATTACTTTCATTCCAAGGCACATCGAGTTGAAGAACTAAATGATGCTCGAACTGCCTTTCATTGGGGTTTTGCAAAGTGTCTTCAAGCTCTGCTAGCTAGCGACACTATTCCATGGCACATTGACTTGGTAGAGGTGTTATGAAAGGCAACTTAGGACAAGAGTTCTCCGAATGATTGGCAGGTGAAGAATCCGTCTTAGGAAGAGGACGAAGAGTGAGAGCTCTTACTGATGTTTCCTTTTATTTCCTGCTCTATTGTGTTTGCTTTTCTTTCTTTTTTTTTTCTATCCACCTTGTACCCTCTTTTTATCGAAATAATATAAGTAGTTTCTGTTTACTTTTACCAGTTCCTTTCTTTTCTCCTTCTAAAATAAGAGTCGAATGTAGAAAAATCTCAATGAGAAATATAACAAAGTAAACAAATCAAACCATCACTTTGGACACTTGGTCTTGAAACTCGTTGGGCATTATCTCATATTAGAATCAAAGCATTCCCACAAGAAGATTGATTCCACAACTATATTGGACTCAAAGAATTCCCACGAGAAGGTGGATTCCACAACCATTTTAGCATAATCTTTATCGGCCTTGGGGTCTACTACGAGCCTGCGTTTCCTTGGCCCTACGGCTGACTACACATCATTTTATAACTTTTTTGGAGCACTCGATTAATTGATTCAAGTCCTTCGAATTTTGTAAGCTAGTGCTCTTTTTGCCTTGGTCACAATTGAGTGTCATTTTACAATATTTTTTGGGCTAATTGGGGGTTGAGTTCCCCAAAGTTCATAAACTTGTGCTCTTTTGGTCATGAGGCCACTTGAGTATTATCTTGCAACATGTTCATGGTACTCGCCCAATCGAGAACTGAGTCTTCTGAAAGCTTGTGTCCTTTTAGCTTTGAGGCCGCCTAAGTTTCATCTTGTAACATTTTCAGGGTACTTGGCCAGTCAGACTCGAGTCATCTGAACTTTGTAAACTTGTGCTCTCTCTGTCGTGAGGCTACCTGAATATCATCTTGCAACATTTTTGGAGTACTTGGCTAGCATGGGCCAAGTCCTTCGAACTTCGTAAGCTTGTTCTCTCATGGTCTTAAAGTCGATTGAGTATCATTTTACAACATTTTTAGGGTACTCGGCCAATCAAGGGCCTAAGTCTTCCAAACTTCATAAGCTTGTGCTCTCTTGACTTTGAGGCCGACTGAGTATCATCTTGTAATATTTTGGTGTACTCAACCAATTTAGGAGTCAAGTTAACTGAACTTCATAAGCTTGTGCTTTATTGGCCTTGAGGTTAATTGAGTATCATTTGCAACATTTTAGTGTACTCAGCCAGTCAAGGGTCAAGTCACTACTAATTCCATCCTTTCCACTACCTTCGAATTCTTCCATATGTTTTCCATATCCTAAGATACATTAGATGTTGACACGTGTCCCTTAAGATTCTACACTTCTTTATAAGGTAGCTACTGCCCTATCTTTTTTCTCCCCACTCTCTTGAATTTGCTTTGCATTTGCTACCCTTCTGGCAAGGTGTGTTTTTCTTCTCCCCATCGAAATCTTCAATAATTCCTTCCATTTCCAGGTAAATGGCCTTTTTTCTCTGGTAGGGATGTAAAACATTTATGTTATCTCTCTACCAAAAATAAATTAAAACTTAAGCTCCATCAAAATTCCAAAAAAATACTCTATTCTTGAATATTATGAAATAATCATCGCCAATGAGAGTAACTCTCCCCATTTCCTTTCCGATGGCATCATCACTGTTTTACCCAACAGCTACACTTGGAGTTATCCTTCCCTCTGCACTCTTTTATCTATTCTATTTTCAACTGCTTCGAGATAAATCTATCTCAAATTTCTCCTAACTCCTTCAGAATCCTTTGCAATTTTTTTATTTTAGGCACTAAGTTAGGTATTGAACTTCAAGCTGAATTGTTTTACTATTCCTTCTCTATTCGCTCCTTTAACCTAGCAGTCTTCTATTTGATTATGAAACTTGGGTTCCACTTTATCCAAGCTCTTCCTTCATCTAATAAATGATGGAAGGAAAATTGTTTCTTTTTTAGATGTCCCAATGGTCAATGGTTTCTCCACCATCTAAGTGGATGAGTTGCCAGTTGACCTAAAAGTCTATAAGGAACTCGTCCTTTCTAGCATCGAATGAATCCTTTCTCACCTCAACAGTGTCCATATTGAAAGCACCATATTTTCTAAAAAGAGAGTTCTTTACTATTATGGATTATCATTCAAAGAGGAAAAGTTACCATATGATATAGGTATTTTACCTTTCTACATTTCGCCTTTTTCTTTTCCTCATAATTAATTTATCTCGTGTTCTATGAAATTCTACAAATGAATTGATAATATCCACTTAATTGAAGACCGCATAACTGCCATTGTGGTTGGGAAGAAAAGGAAAGCGCCTAATACATTCGAGTTGTCCTTAGTCACCCAGGTTCCCCGTACTTCAACCATTGACAACCTTATCCTAACTCTTTCTAGCTAAAGTAGGATTCGTCCTACTAGTGTAGGCACTCCTTCTACTTGGATAAGGTCACTTCCATACTTGGAGGCCCCTAAAGCCACCCAACCTACATCATTAGATTGTCTAGCTACATTTTTATCCTTCACTTAAGAACACATTTCTCATTCTAAAGTATCCTTGAACCCTCATGTTCCTGTACTCAGTTCTTTCTTTTTTTATGGCTAAAAGCTTGGTCAGCCAAAGTCCCTCCCTAGCTCGAGAATTTCTTTGCAGTTCTATCACGTCTTCGGATCACAACTTGGCTTTCGAAATTTCTCGAGATGACATTCACAACAAGCTCTCAAGCCACGTGATCCATATAAGTTGGAATTTCTTTTGTAGACTGATTTTAGTGAAGAACATTCTAGCAAAGGCGAAGACTGTGGATGGTCTTTAAGGGGCCATCCTCTAAGATAAGGGGTGGGTAAAGGAGCTTGTCCATACCTTAGTGGAAGAGAACAACATCATCATTGGCTACCTTTGGGCTTTGACTCAAGAGTTAGAATCTACAAAGGGGTAACTAAAGGACCTTCAAGGTCTCTTCCTAACATGTTGAAGGGCATATAAAGGTAGACTCTTTATAATTTTCCTTCCTTTGCTAAAGGGATAGCCTTCATGGAGGAGTAACCTCAAGAGTTTGCGTCTTTTTTAGTTGATAGGGTTGAAGAGCAGTTGATCGAATATCACTAATCTCATGAGTTCAAGGTCGTTTTAGATGATAAGGCTACTCTTACCTTCACGGGAGGGTTCACGTACTGTCACAATGAGGTGGAGAGATTGGGCTTCTTGGAGGAAGGGGCTGGCTTTGACTCTTTAGACTTGGTGGAAGGTTCCTAGCAGCGACAAGATATTTAAATTTGCTCCCATTCCCTTGGCTACTCAACCCCATGATCCCCAGCCAGTGGTGACTAAGCCCACCTCCACTAGTCACCTGATCGTTGTGGAGGAGACCAGAGACTTGGAAGGCATGTTGGACTAGACCAGTGGAGGCCAAAATGACCCAGTCTTGGATGATCACCCCGATAGGACCCCTTCCCCTATATCTCCCATTCCATAGGGTTTTTCCCCTTTTTTTATATATATTATGGTTATATATTCTCTCTTTTGTACTATTTTATTTAACAAAGAATTGGAAAGTTTTATTCGTACTCATCTACTTAATTTACACATGCTTATACATAAATTTCTTTAACAATTGAACATTAAACAGTGTGGGTAGCATACGCCCTTCCATATCCTCAAGATGATAAGCCTCTCCAGTTAGCTTTTCCAGCACAACATATGAACGATCCTAAGTTCAGTCCAACTTTCCACACCTTTCAATAAATTCATCATTTTGAGCACTTAGTTCTTAACCTTAAAATTTTTTCGGGCCACTTTTTTATTGAAAGTCATGGCGACTCTTTGTTAGTATCTTAACATCCTTAAGTAGACCACCTCTATGTCTCCTTTGATTAAATCCAGTTGTTCTCGCATTCTTGCTGCCTTGTTTGACTCTATTTATAGAAGTAGTCTCTCAGGGATTCTTTTGCCACTTCTACATTAGTGCAATAAACAAAGTTGAATGGCCTTTCCCCTGTTGTAGAATGTGGGGTGGTTCTATAAGCCTATAATACTTCAGGGAGTTTTTCTATTTAACATCCTTTTGTGTCTGTCCAATTACTCTAAGGATGCGTCATTGACGTGAAAAGTTGCTTTATTCCTTATTCCTGGCATCAGCTTGTGACTTATTTCATTTAAAAGTACTGTCCACTGTCCGAGACCCGTTTCTTGGGTACCCTAAACCGGCATATGATGTTTTGCTGAATAAACTTAATCATAGTTGTTTCAATGATTATTGCTAGTGGTTTAGCCTTCACCTATTTGATGAAGTAATCTATGGCTACCATTAAAAGCTTCCTCTTCCCAATGTTGGTGAGAGAAGCCTAATCAGGTCGATTCTCCATCTTGCAAAGGGCTATGTTGGGACCGTAGTGGCTTGTCTAGTTTCCACCTATAGATGGGAGATGTTAGCATGTTTTTGACAAACCTCACACCTTCTAATGTATTTCATTACATCATCCTTTAGAATAGGCCAATAATATCCAGCTCTCAAAACCTTTCCAACCAAATGATCGGCCTCCACTACAATTCCCACGTGCTCTTTCATGTATCTCCTTCATTACTTATTCTACTTCTCTTGGCTCCTAATATCTCTGTATTGGCTAGGAGAATCCTTCATGGTAGAGGATATCTCCTATCAACATGAATTTAAAAGCCTTAATCCATAACTTCTTATTCTCAATTTGTCCCTTTAAGACTTCGATTACGGGACTTCATCAGTCATTTTCTTTTAGTGATAAAACCTACTCATTTGGCGTAAATCTAGAGACCACTTTTATCATGACTAAAGAAGTAGTTGAAAGATTTAATGACCTTACAATCTTGGCTAACTCATCTACCCGGGTGTTGTCACTCTTTCTTATTTGTTGTAATTCAAATTCCTTATATTTTTCTACTTCCATTTGTACTACTTCTAAATATTTTTTTATTTAGTCATTTTTGGCCATATATCCCCTTTGAAATTATTGACACACAAATCACGAATCTGTATAGGCTATAATCCTAAGTGGATTGAGTTGGTGGGTTACTCATAATCCCCACAAGAGGGCCTCATATTCTGCTTTGTTATTAGTTACATTAGCATCTATCTTAAATTCATACTCAAGAGTATCTCCTTCAGGACTGATTAGCACAACTTCTACCTCGCCTGACCTCTGGGCAGCAAACTCGTCCAAGAACAGCTTCCATGGTTCTGTCTTTACATCCATAGTCATTTCGGCCACGGAATCTACTTGTTCTTATGCCTTGATAGTTGTCTATGGTCAGTAATCAATGTCAAATTCCGCCAACTCTAGGGCCTACTTAAGAACCCTATTTGAAGCACCTCCGCTACTTAGGATCTTTTTAATGGGGCAATTGGTTAGGACAATTATGGGATGTGCTAAGCAATGAGGGCATAACTGCCTAGCCGACATGACTAAAGATAATATCAATTTCTCCATCTTAGAATATCTTACTTTTGGTCCCCGTAACACTTTGCTAATATAACATATAGTAAATTGCTACTTTTCCAATTTTCAAACAACGGCAGCACTAACAGCAGTCTCTAACATTGCTAAATACAAGAACAAATTCTCCCTTCTGTTTAGTTTGCTTAGTAGGGGTAATCTCGACAAACATTCCTTCAACTAGGGCAAAAGCCTATTGACATTCTTCATTCCAACTGAATTAGTTGGCCTTCTTCAGAACTTTGAAGAAGGAAAAAATTTTATTCAAGACCCAAGATATGAACCAAGCCAGGACAGCGATCTTTCTTGTCGATTTTTGGACTAGTGAATGCTAGTGGGCGAACGCATTTCCACAATAGCCTTGATCCTTTCAGGATTAGCCGTTATATCCTTCTGAGTTGGCATATATCCTAAAAATTTTCAACTTTTGATACTTAAAGTACGTTTTGTTGGATTCAACTTCAAATCATACTTTTCTAGAGTTTGAAATTTTTACGCAGGTCTTCCACATGGTTTTTTACCCTCTATGACTTCAACAACATATCATTGACATACACTTCCATATTCTTTCCTATTTAAGCTTTGAACATTTGATCTACCATCTTCTAATAGGTAGCTCATACATTCTTAAGGTTGAAAGGAATGGCATTATATGAAAAAATACCAAACGACGTGAAGAAGCATACCTTCTTCTTATCCTCAACTGCAAGAGGAATTTGATGATATCTTTGAAAGGTATTTATCATAGATAATGCTTTCATTCTGGCAGTTGCATCCACTATTTGATCAATGTGTGACAAGGGATAATAGTCATAAGGACAAGCCCAGTTTAAATACCTAAAATCCACATACCTTCACCACTTTCCCCATGCCTTTGGAACTATTACTACTTTAGCCACCCACTTCAGAAATTAGATCTCACCCACCTTCAATAATTTGTTCACCTCGATTCTGATTATTTCTACTTTTTGGGCATTAAAGGAGTTTAACTTCTATTTTTTAGGCCTTCTTCTTGAGTTTAAATTAAGGTAGTGCTCAGCGACTTTAAGGTTAACTCCTATCAGATCTTCTGTTAAGAAAGAAAAAACATGAGCATGGTCTCTTAAGAAACGAATCTAACTGTCTTTACACTCCCCTGGCAACTAGGACCTTATCTGCATAGTACTGATGCGATCTCCTAATTTCAGTTCTATGGTTAAGAGCTCTTCTAATAGTTCAATGCTTCCTCCAACCTTCTCACTTATGCTTTTCTTGTTTGCTGGACTTTTTAGCATCTTTAGGCCTAAGCTTTTTAATGGAATCCACAAAATAATGCCTTAATATACTTTAGTCTCCCCGAACCACTCCAACCCTACATTTAGGAGTTGGGAACTCTACTGCCATGTGAACTAGGGTTGCAATCGCTTGGAAAGCTACCAAAGCCAGTCGCCCTTGTATGACATTGTATGAATTGAAGGTATCTACTATATAAAATTGGATCATCCTAGTTTGCGTGGCATCTTTTTCCTCCCAAGTTACTGGTAAAAAGATTTTTCTCTTGGGGGAAACTACCTCTCCTAAGAATCCATACAGTGCTGATGTGCCACTTTCCAAATCTTTTTCCTCCATTTTCATTTGCCCGAATGCCTCTCTTGATAGAATGTCTACAAAACTTCTCCATTGATAAGGTATCTAGCTACTTTGTAGTTAGCAATTATAGAAGTAATCACCAACACATTCTAACGAAGGATCACAATATTTTGCAAATCTTCTTTCACGAATGTAATCAATGCCCCTACCAAGGGGAACTCAGCCAATTTGATCCACTTCTGTTCATGTGGGACCTCAGCCAATTTGATCTATTTCTTTTCATGTTTTACACTTTGAATAAATTGTTTCCTCATTCGGTTTTAGAAACCTCATTCAAATTCTCCTAGGATCATATTAATGTATCTTTTCCTTGGTTAATCATGCGGAGGTAAGGGTTAGTTATTCCCTTATACTTCCAGAATGGGTTCCCACCATTGATCTTGGAAAAACTCCTTCAATTGTCCTTTTTGGGCCAACATCTCTACCTGCCTCTTTAAATTGCCACAAGCCTCGATAATGTGGTTAAACTCATTATGAAATTTATAAAATTCAGCCCTAGTAGGTTTATAGGAGTTTTTTAGATGACTTAGGTCATCTAAAAGTATTAAAATGCCAAAAGGTATTTAAAATATACTTTCTACTAACTTTTAAGGGAGTATCGATTAGTTGCCCTTGCTGCTACTTTCTTTTGTGACTCCTTATTCGTATCTCAGTAGCTAGCTGGTTTCTCCTAGCTCTCTTGTTAGTTCCCATACTTCTTTTACTTCTCTCCTTTTTAGTCTCTTCCATATTGATATATTTTTTTGTTTGGGCAAGTGTTTCATCAAAGTCCTTGGGGGGCTTTTGAGCTAAAGATTGGATGATGATATGGCTTCCATCCTCAGTCACTTACTCTCTAGAGATAATCGACCTTAGCCACTTGTCTTTAAGACTAAATAAGACCCTTCTTGTCTTGCTTCATTACTTTGCTACTACTCTCTAGAGATAATCGACCTTAGCCACTTGTCTTTAAGACTAAATAAGACCCTTCTTGTCTTGCTTCATTACTTTGCTACTATTGCTGCTTGCTTAGCTACCTAAGTGTAGTCTAGAGTGGCGTACCACTCTATGAATCTATATACAATCAACTTATGTAATCATTGTTATATATTAAACATATAAATAGATAATTTCCTTACTTATTTAAATCTCGGAGCCTCCCTACGTATCCAAATTTTTCAATCTAAATATAATTTTTATTCTCATTCAAATCACTCAAATTATCCTCCCCATTCTAATTTGAAAACAAACACAGCCTATGTATTTGGATTATTATTTTATCTTATTTTTACTTATCGACCTAATAGTTTGGATTCGAATGAATAGGCTATACATATCCAATTATTTGGACCGTGCAAATTAGAAAGAGATATCGATCCATTTGCTTATATTTCCCAACCAATGACCGGGGAGAACATTCGGAAGATCTATGAGTCCATTTCTGTGGCCTTCGTCCGATGATTCAATGAAAGTAGAGGCCCCAGCCCAAGAGTTTAGTAGCCATTAAGAATATATTGCTGTTACTAACCATAAGGACAAATGCCTAAACAAAATTCTCATATTGGATTCCACTATCCTGTCACGGGCTGTAGGGCTGCCAATTACAACATTCATTCACAACTTCTTAGCCTCAACAAAGTCACGTCATTTCCCATCAACGTGTTGGGTTTTTCTTGTAAAACCAATCAAATTGGATTGAACTAAAAATTTAGTGTATAGAAAATTTTGTTTTCAAATATCAAATCGGATTTTTGATTCAATTCAATTTTGTAAGACAATTAATTCGATTCATTTGGTTTGATATTTCAATCATCAAATTCTCTTTAGAAGATGAAAAAAGAATAAAATAAAATAAAAAATAGGAATAAAAATAAAAAATAACCAAATTATTAAAAAAATAAAATAAAAATAAAAATAAAAATATTAAGAAAAATGCAAATCATAGTATCAAAAATAATAATATTAATAAAAAATTATATTATTAATGAAAAATGAAAAAATAAAAATCAATATCGGATTCAATATGATATACAAAACATAAATATCAAAATCTAATAGAAAATTAAAATTTTAAAAAATGTCTTATTAAATACTGAATCAAAATCATGGGAATCGAAAATTCAATATCAGTTCAATTTAATTGATTTAACAAATTGCGCGCACCTTGTTAACCTGTGCAGCCTCGCCTTATTTTTATTCGATTAAAGAAATGATAGCGTAATTGCGCGGGGAATTGTACTCTGGACGAATGCCACGTGGAATGATCGGGAAGCTGAAAGGGAAGGGTGCAAAGGGACGGTAGCCGTTGGATGGGCCTCGCGTTGCGCACCGGACACAGAAATTAATGCTGCGAAGGGGGACAGGAAGGACGGCAACACAGTGACACATTCACGTGCGCCACCATCAGTTTGTATTACTGCACATCCGTCTCAGAAATGCATCTCTGCACTTGCCTGCTCTGCTCCACCTCTGCTGCACACCCAATCACACGTGTCCTTTGTTTTCTATTCTGCACGGCGCCACCCATCATCACCCTTTTCAATTTTATTTTTTTAAAACTTTTAAAGAAAATTTGTCCCAAAATAATTGAGCTGAGCACTGAAATGGCAAATCAGGTCAATAAATTAAAGGGGCCCGAATGAAATTAAAAGAGGGAAAAAGGGCTGATTCTTCTACACGGGTCAAGTCAAACATGTCAACCCGGCCCAATTACCCGACCCTTTTTATCTTCTTACACAGTTGCTTTTACAGTTCTCTCGGAGGGTTCCAACCCCTCAACTTTCATGCCCCAGATCTCTCTCTAACTCCATCAGCTCTTTCTTCTTCCAGCTCTCTTTCACTTTCTCCCCTCAGAAAACCTCCACACTGATAAGTTTGTCTCGCAATACGTAGCACCCAAGCGACGACCTTACATATTTATCAGTTGCAGGAGTTTACTCGAAAACTACGTCGTATCTTCTCCTTTGTCTCCGAGATCTGCCAGTGCAGCTTCTCACTGTTTGCAGATAAAGAACTGTACGGCAAACAGGGATGCGTTCGGGTTTTGAAATCCCCGGGATACAGCACCAGCTACACCAGCAAGCGGCTGAGAATACCTGTGCCCCAGTGATGCTATCCATGAACCAAACACATATTTTCGACCAAATCCATACCCTATCCGCCGGCCAGCAGCTGTTCCTCGACCACCACCATTTTCTTCCACCCCACCACCAGCAAAGCAGGCCGAGCCACCACTACCTCAGCGGAGGTGGTGCTGGCTCCGCTACCCCCTATTTCCCGGTGAATTTTAAGCTGGGTTTGAACGAAATCTGCACCAGAAATGACTACAAAGAAGGCACTGTCGGTGATGCCATTAATGAAGGAGTAGATGCTTTGCTTCGTGGGAGTGAGCGATATGAAATCCCCGAGGCCCGACTCGCTTCTATTGGAGTCCACCACTGTTGGCAAAACCAAGACGAATCTGCAATTAAACAACCACCCTTTTGGTAAATTCCCTTTTTTCTTTAGCATAGAGAGTCGTTTGATTAATTGCTCAACATATTTTATTTTTAATCAGTTGTACTGCTACAATTCTTTTCTTCGGTAAGTACACAATACATTGAAGAACAGGTAAACAGGGCTCCAGTTTTAATTCATTCTCTCTTTTAAGTAATGAATGAAGTGACATTAATGGTGCTGACCAACTCTATTTGCCGGTTAAGTTATGTCCAGTTTCTTGTAATCTATGCAGTTATTCCCCAGCTGACCTTTTAGTTTTGACATACGTTTTATTTAATGCTTGTAGGGAACCTCTCCCAGCAGAAGTATCCAATGAAAACAGCGAGATAATCGATAGACAAGAACACTTGGAAATGAGCCGGAAAGAAGCTCCAAGGAACTGTTTGGATAGCACGCGCAGGGTACAGTTTAACGAGCTGGAAGCCATATACAAACGCCTTGCTACTGCTGAGAATAACCAAACAGGCCCCAGCGAGATTCAGCCCATGACCAATGCCCAGTTGCCCTTGGGGTTTGATTATAGGCCCGAGGCTTCTGTCGGAGCTGAGGCTTCAGAATCATTCAAAAATGATCGAAAGAAGAGGAAGAAGAAGAAGAAGAAGAAGGAAGGTGGTTATGATCAGGTGATTAGTCCCATGAAGGAGTTTTTTGGGAACTTGGTGAAGCAAGTGATGGATCATCAGGGAAATCTTCACAAGAAGTTCACGGAAATGATTGAGAGATTGGACGAAGAGAGAAGGGCAAGAGAGGAGGTTTGGAGGAACCAAGAATTGGCCCATTTGGAGCAGCAGGCTGCGGCCAGAGCCCGCGAGAAGGCATTGGCGGAACGTAGAGAGGCCATGATTGTTTACTACTTGGAGAAGATCACAGGTCAAAGAATCCATCTTCCCACGTTTAATCCGACGGAGATTAACTCTAAGGACACAGTTGACGTTTCTCGAGGGCACGATGGACATCGAGAAAGCCCGAAGTTGACACCTCGGGGGCTTGATTGAATTAGTTCAAAACTATGCTGGAATCAAAATTTTAATATATTGTCGAGTTGGAAAACGCCTCTCGATTTGGAAATGGGGAATAATTCAAAAGGTTATCTGACATGCAGTTGCCGTGAGGCGAAAAAGGGAAGTGAGAGGAGGATTGAAGCTTCATGAAAATGGAGCGAGGTCAAAACAGGAAGAAGGAGCAGCCATGTTTATATCCTGAAAAGAGGTAATTACGCATTATCGAAGATGGAAAAAGCATATAGAAATGGCGCCAGCTACTGCTTTAATGACAGGTAAGGAGATTGCGACAATGGAAGAGTGTTATAACATCTTTTGATGAGGGTTATTTGATTGAGTTGGATGGATCTGCGAAGTATTTGGCTACCATATATGTGGATTGGCTCTTCTCAGAGAGAACTAGGGTTTATATATTTTGTTCCATTGGTTAAATCCCAAGGTTATGTTTTGAAGGTTGGTTTTTGAATAATATGCTTGGATGTAATATTTTGATATTTAAATTTATTTATTTATTTATATATATATAAAATGTGTAATATGTAGGAATAATTATTATTTTATTAAGTATAAATATATATAAATATAAGTGTGTGTATCTATAAATATAGTTATTGATTTTTATAGTTATTGATTTAATTGTAAATAGATATAAGTTTTGTTTGTTTTCAAATTTTGAAATCTATAACACATCTTTCATTATTTTATTTTTAAAATTTTAACTTTTTTATTTTTATTTTGACATAATTTTTGATAAAAAATATTTGAAAATACACATCAAAATTTAAAAATAAATATAGTTGTAATGATTGAAAAATAATTAATTAGTTATATATGTAATTGAGTGAAAATTTGAATAATTTTATTGAGTAGATGTTTGAAATTATAAAGTAGATAAGATTTTGGAGGTTGAAAAATGGATAAATTAGATAAGATATTGGAGGTTGAAAAATGAGTTCGAACATAGCCTAAATATTCTTTTAAATTATAGCTTTATTCTAGCAACAATTAATAATTTCCTGCTGTACTTATTTATTTGAATTTGTTCCAAGTACAATGTGGCGTGGTAAGAGGGATTTTCTCGGCACTTATGGATCTCATTTTTTCAATTATGTTGCTAATTTATTTTATTTTTTAGAATAGTTGTCTAGTAATTAATTAATTTTTGTTTCTTAAAAGTCCTAATGCAATCATTAACCTTTAGAATAAAGATGTACCTGCTAATCATTGTTTGGAAAGAATAGCTCTAACATTTTACCTAGTCTAGCCAGGTGAAAATTTTTGGAGGGATTTGGTGGCATAAGTAGCTTGTTTGCATTTGCTTACACATGTCCGTTTGTAATGACGTTGGGAATTATTACGACCATATTATGAAGATTAAACTGTATTTTTTGTCCACATTAATTTTAAGTTTGTGTAATTTTTGTTTATGTAATGTAGTGATTTTTTTTTATATCTTCGAATTAATTATTAATTACCTACAATTTATGCATAAAATATAAATGCAAGTTCTGGAATCAAGAACCAATGGATGCTTTTAACTTCTAATGTCTCAGGTATCATATTTTTTCACTATCTTTCACACTTCTTGTTTTCTTACCAGTGAATTTTGCGCAGAGATGCGTGTGGAAAATTATTACATTCTAAATAATAGATATGAAACCTAAAAAAAACAGAAGTATGAAAAATATTTGAAATGAAAAATCAAATAATTTAACTAAAAAGAAAGAACATTGGAAAAAATACAAATAAAAAATAAGCCTAAAAAAGGAGAGTAATGAAAGATAAAAAGTAAAAAAAGTTAAGATGAGAGTAATTATTTTATGACACGTTGTTTGCAATCAATGATCTCCATTTGAACATGATATATGATTATTTTTATTGACAATTTCAGTAAGACAACATATTAAATTAAACCAAATCTCGTACTCCAGATCCTCTTTCAATCGATCTGTTCCTAAAAGATGGAGATACATACCTGTCACCATGTAACACAAATAACATGCTCAAACTGATCTGTAAACCTTAAAGTTTGACCATTCAAACTTTAAATAATCAAGATTTAAGACATCGTCAGTAAATGACAGCTACGTGCATGTAAAGCCATTAACATTTAACAGAGGCATGGTCAAAATACTTTAGCATGAATACAAATTCGGACGTGACAGTGTGGTGGCTGCATGCAGGGCCCGTCAGACATGCCATACGGAAGTCCTCATTAAGCTTTGAAGAGAGGGGGATAGAGTTTGCATTTCTGAATTTGATCGGGTCATGTGGCAGCACAAACAGACACCGCTCATTAATGGCTGCCTGCTAGCTCCTGTGCACGCTCATGGTGCCTGTACCTTCACCCCCCCCCCCCCCCCCGGGAGCCCCCTCTATGTTGCTGGTAACTCTTCTTTCGACCTTTATATATTGAAAGAGAACATGGAAATATCGGAAAAACCAGACATATCAGGACTGTGTTGTCTCCATCAGAGCATCAGTTTATATTGTTTTTTCTATTATTATTTGTTAATTCTGCTGGCTGCTCCACTGTGGGTGCTCTTGCAGTAAGAGGCTTCGTGCTGGAATGTAGATGCAAGTCGGCAACGGACATTTGTGGGTGGACTTCGGCAGGCTCATTATCTCGGAATTTGGGCTTAAAACGTGGGCCTATTCGTGAAATTCTCACTTTGCGTTATTGGACTCAATAGGCCCAGGTTCAGGTGCATGCTTGATATTTCAATCCCTATATTTTTTGCCGTAAATAAGCGCAAATTTGAGACTGAAAGTAAAGATTATTTTTTCATGAAAAATGATAATAGAATTTTCAGACTCCAAAACTTTTTCTACTTTCCGGGCAATAAGATCTCAACAGGTGAAAAAAAGGAAACGAGCTTCAGCAAACTGTACCCTAGAGTCAAACCCTGGACCAAAGTCAAGCCTAACGACCAAACCCATCAAAGCCAATTCCCCGCTGTGGAGTAACATGCGCGCGTCACGTGACCTTCTCCCCATCTAAAACCGACGCTATAAATACCCTAGCTTTCCACTTTCTCGCCTCTTTTTTATTCGTTACACCTCAGCATTGCTAAACCCGAAAGCTGAAAACCCTTTGTCACGTTGCCTCTTCGGCGTATACCTGCGGAACTTGTTTATACGCACACACATACTGACATCCGGGATTGTTATACGCGCACATATCGATTGAGTTATGATCTGAGGAGGAGTTTGGAGCTATGTCAATTCGGTTCAAATTCAGGAGTTCGGTGAATTTTGATTCGGTGGATATTGAGAAACGCGCTTCAATTTCCGTCGGGGAGCTGCGAGCAAAAATTTTGCGTGGAAAATTTTCTCAGCAACAACAGCAGGGGTTTGATCTCGTCTTCTCCGATGCGGTTTCCGGTTTAGGTATGCTTTAATTTCGCAAATCCGCTTTATTACTTGTCATTAATTTAGTTTCGTGTTTTTTCTTCCTTTCTTTCATCTCTCGGCTTTATATGTATTTTGTTGTGATCTATTGATGCATTGATTTCTTAAAATAGATTATGGTGTGGATAAAATTTTTGTTAACCTAAGTTGAGATGGTTTTTATTTTTAATTTCTTGGAAATTTTTGGATCTGGCAGAGTACAAGGATGATAATTCTCAAATCCCAAGCGGTTCCAGCGTGATTGTTAAGAGAGTTCCTTGCGGAACTCTGCCATCGGCTTTGTAAGTCTTTTGTTTAATTAATTTAATAAGATGGGACTCCTAATTGACTTCAGCTTCCACGTTGGAGTTTGGACCAATGCTTGCATGTGCATTCGCCTATATGTCTGTTTGTATGTGAATTTTGTTTGCTTAGATGTTTCATTGTCTATTCTTGCCAAGCAATAAGTGATTATGTTTCTATGTGAATTTTGTTCGCTTAGAAGTTGCATTGTTTATTCATGTCTAGCATTAAGTGATGATTGTGACAGACATGAAAGTTTGGTTATTATCTTTGGAGATTATAGAGTGCATGGTGTTGCCAACTGTTCATCATACAGTTCTGCCTGACAAAGTACCAGAATTTTGTTTTGTAAGAAAGCGTTTGTGGAGCTGAAATAACAGTTGTAATTTCACTCTTATCACATGTATCACATAATCTTTTATTGCAATTCAGTTTGATTATCTTCGACACAGTTATGGAAAGAACATTAAGTTACATGGCTGCGGACTATGGCAATAATTGAAGAAAAATCATTATTTTTAAAGATGCTTCTGCATTGGATAATAACAGTTAAACGCTTATATTTATCCTAAGGTTGTTAGGTGAGGTACAAAGGTTTGTTGTCTGAGTTACATAAATTCTAGGCTTCTACTTTCAGCACGTGTTGGCTTCGAATTGTCTGAAGAAATGAAAAATAATGAGGATTTATACCTGCTAAATCAGGCTAAAAGAGTGGTTACGTTTTTTAGTACTTTCACTTATTTTGGTAATTGAGGGACTTTTCTAGCGGAATTTACTTGGCTGGATCTAGTTCTGTGAGTACCATGTTTCCCGTAGTTAAAATGTTTCATGTAATGACAGATGAAAGCATTGATTTTCTTCTGTTTCCATTTATGGAAGTTTGATGTTTTGTTCGAGATTGTTTCATTTTAGAATTTCTCCTATTGAAAACCACGTGTATATTTGGCATAATGTAATTGCAAATATGTCCTATTATTACACATAGTGAATTGATATTAAAATATAGGATCTGATAAATTTCTGTCCCCCCATTTTTAGTTATTCTCTGTTGCAATAGATTAAGTTTGCTGTAACTGATTGAGGTCAAATAAGGAATTTTGCTTAATTGCTTTTTAGTGTTAGCTTCCAACTTTCACTTTCTTCACGTGTCTTTGCTGCAGGTCGCCCATTCAAGCTGCAAAGGATGTTGGAAGGAAAGAGTTTCATAACATGAATCCAGCAGTAAGCTCCCTTTCAGATGGATTTCACAACTATTCTTCCTCTTTGACGTGTTATTTTTCCTATTGGAATTTGCAACATTTCTTAGATGAGTATTTTTAAATATCTTGGTGGTTTGCCATCCAAATGGGACCCACACACTCTATTACCTTTATTATTTCCCTACAAAAGACAGTCATTTTGACATGAAACAGATGATTCTCTTGCCCATCACTATTACTAGCATAACATCCTTCTTTTTTAGATTTCCAATTATATGGGGGTTTCTGGTTATCTTTTTTTCCCTTTCACTACTTTTGACAAAACCACAGGTTCCATTTTCGTCTAAAATTGTAGTTTATTATCAGTCATAACTGCTCTGAAATGTAGATTTTTTTGTGTATGGCTTGACTTTATTATTTTGCTAACACCTTGCCTATGTTGTGACTTGTGTAATACTTCATGGGCATTTTTTCTTTCTTCAGAATGGACCAAAGGACGACTTTGATGACCTCGGAACTGATCCGTGTCCCATGCCTGATTCAAATATCCCTGAGCTTAATTTAGATTTTGATAAAAGTAATTTAGCGGGCACCGAGAAGGATGGTATTGGTGGTTTGAGGTATGATGACTTTTAATTGCCGTGGGGGTTACATAAATACTATCTCTATCTACAAAAACACAGAGAGAAATGTATATACATTTTGACGTAGTTGATGTTTCTGATTTGCGTGATTAAGATTTGGTTTTGGAAGAACTTTCAACTATACATCTTTAATGAGTTTCTACTCTTGCAAAAAGGATGCGACACTGATGAACTTTGTTTGCCAATTAATATCTTGTTTGAGGACCTTGTTGTTCCTAGAACAAATGCATCCGTTTATCACCAAATAATGTTCATGAAAGTTTTTCTACTTGGATTTGTTTTTACTGAACTGTTGCAGTGACGGACCCATATATTTTGCTGAGATACTACTGATTAGTATGCATTTGCAGTGCATTAACGATTTTTATAGATATTTGCGTTTTGTTAATTTTTTTAACACTTTTGTTTGGAATTTGCAAAAGACGAATAAATATAAAAAGCTGACTTTTTGAACCTTTACCATAATGCATTTCTTTACCACCCAGTCATGTGAAATAATGCATTGTTTTATGTATCTTCTGCAATTGTTTTCTTGTTATTAATCAATTCAAGGTGCAGTGTAGAGTGGACTAGCATTAACTGTTGAACATCTTGGACCCACTTGACTATTGAGCATTTAATTTAAATTGCCTGTGCTCAGGTTAGAATGTCAAAAGTTAGACTCAAGTGACATCAGCCAAGCAATACCAAGAGGTTTGCTCTGTTTCAGTTATTTTTGCCTGGTTTTGGTTGACATGGCTTACAATGACACAATTTTAATGTCAGATTCTAATCCATCTCCAAAAGAGAGGAATGCTGTACTGAGAGTTGATGAGCAGATGATGTTAAACAGGTTAATAATTTGTTTCTTCTGCTTTTTGTATTCTTCTTAAGGTGTTTGTTTTTGCAGATCTGACATTATATATATATTTTTTCTGTTAAAAGGCTGCCCACATCCAATTTCCTGGCTATGCAAAGTACTAATTTCCCATTAGAACTTAAGTGCTCTCTGTGCAATACATTCTTCAAGGATGCTGTGCTGATACCGTGTTGCCAGCATAGCTTTTGTGATAAGTGTGAGTTGTTTCGGAAGCCCATAGTCCACTATTTCTCAGTCTATGCTGCCAATCTCTATATTTGTTTTTGTCATTGTTGTGGCAAGGTCTCATAGCATTTATACATATCACTTATTATGTTTTGATTTTTTTGTGTGATTGTAGGCATTCATCAGGTTCTTATTGACAAGGGGAGGTGCCCGAAGTGTTTTTCTAGCACATGCAATGTAAACAATCTGCTACCAAATTTATCACTACGTCAGGCAATTGAACATTTCCTTGAATCTCAGATGCTTGATGGTGGTTCAGTGAATCCCATGGAGAAATATGTGCCAGGTGGACGGCTTATGTTTAGACCAAGATTGAGGGACATGAGAGAGACACTCTAGAATAGGGCATGATTGCATTTTTCTGTATTTGCAGATGGAGAATCTGGAATTCAAGCTAAGGATGCTTCTTGTGCTCTTACTGTTGTCCAAAGAGAAGTGGAATTGCCACAGTCATCTTGTGCTACTGGGAATGGATCCAATCTTGATTTTATGGAAGGGTTTTATGAGCAACATCATGGAAGAAATGTGCTATATAGGAGCTTTGGTAATGGAGATATAAAATCTCCCCTTCCAGGACATAAAGCCAAACAAATGGATGGTGTAAGAGGCAGGTTTACATATCAAAATGACATCCCAAGAGGATCCGAGGACTTTGCTCCTTCAGCTGATTTCCAAGGCGAAAATCAGCCTGTTATTGCTCAAGCTAATACTCACAATGAAGGTATTTCTTTCTTCTCAAGGCTATTTTGTTTTGATCATAGAAGGATACTGAAATTGGGTAAAACTATTAGACAGACGTCACCTTGTAATTGAATTGCTTCCTTGATTGTACCTTTTTGTATGTGAAACCTCTGCTTTTCAATTAGGGAGTTATGTTCAAATCAGGGAGGCAGACAGTCTTTATTGAAGATGATTATATTCATTGGAACCGCTTTGCTTTGTCTATATTTTCGTACATGAAAGAGTCATAAGTAATGCACTTATGCTATTGTTCTTAGTCTACTAGGGTAGATCTTACTTTAAAAGCCAGAAATGCGTTCACAAAACATCCCCTTTCTAATAGGTCTTATATGAACTGTTGGGCAACTAGCTGGCCAAAATTTAGTGCCTAAGCATGGTAAGGATATAATGAAATGAACTGATATAACAATATATGGAAAATTTGAAGCACTGTGTATTATTTGAATTAAATAATCATTCATATTTGTCAAAATTTTGGACTTCGTGAAAAATCTCTTGCTGTGAATATGTTTTTTCAAGAATCTTTTTCTTTCCCTGGATAGATAATTTGAATTGAATTATTATATGTGTACCATGCAATGCTTGAAGTAGTCTTGGTTACCAAGATATCCATGTGATCGATCGTCACCAGTTTCCTATTCCTGAAAATTTACACCCTCTTGCAATTACACTGCAGCTGAATCTAGCACCAAGAGAAAAGGGGGGTTCTGGTTTGACTCTGCTGGTATATAAAACCTGCCTTAAATGGCCTTAACGCTCTGTACCAATAGTTACTGCTTAGCTAAATTTCCAACCTCTGATATGATGCTGTTATTTGCAGGCACAGATAGAAACGTTTTGGGTCTTGGTGGACGTAGAAAGGTATTGACCTAATGTTTAAAGTTGACTGTCTATAAAAGCTTTAATAATTGGCTGAAATATGCAAGACTATCACCCATTTTAGCCCATCTAAAATCACAAGTGTTAAAATCAAGTTATTGTTTATTTTTTTACGGGGGCTAGTAAATGGGTCACATATTTAACATGCAGTGCTTCATGTCTTGTCCAAACTTTTCCTTTCTCCTTCTTCTTCTTTGAGCTACTCTTGCATTTATTGAGCATTCTAGCAGTTGAAATTCATTGAAAAGTTCACAGAATCTTATTTGGGTGTCTATCTATGTTAATTTACTTTGTTGGAATATAGGGGGTCCGTAATTGCTATAAATGTGGTTGCCCAGACCATCTTATGAGAGAGTGCCCTATTTCCAATCTGAATCGCATGTTTCAGCAAGGTATTACCAAATATTTCTTAATTTTATTGACTGTACCAAATTCTTACTTAGTCGATCATTATAGGAACTGGTGCAGCATTTCATGGAGGCATGCCTGCTTATGCACCGCCCTACTGGAACACTTCTTCAATGCCTACCTTCAGACCTTATGCAAATATGTATGGTAACCCTGCAATGATGCCTTTCAATGCATCTATGGTCCCAGTTCCACCTTTTCCTCCTTATATTCCTTCCATGTGTGGCAGCCTGCCTGGTCCTGGGTAGGTTTGATGAGTGATCCTCTCACTTATGAGTCTACACTTCCAAAAGTAATATGCAGATTTTCACACCAGTTACATCTTGCAGTGGAAATATGCGAATGGGTAATATGGGACCTCCTCGTGCTTCTGACCGCTATGGGCTTAAACTTTGTGACAATAAAAGGAAGCGTTCAGATGAACATCTAGGAAGGTAACTTTTAAGTGTCATTATATGGATAGGTATCAACGACCCCGTTCCCAGGAATCATAGGAAACGTAACAAGAAAGAAACAAAGATTTTTCATGAAGTGTAATTATGGTGTTTTGATGCAAATATCTAATGGTAGCTTTGTGCATCAGGGAACAACTTTCTGACAACGAGGAAGATTCTCCAGTAGGTCATTGGCATAATAGCCCCAAAAAGTCACATTATTATGAGTTAGAGGAAGAAAAGGAACCAAGTCTGAGTCACTCTGGGGATGGCTTTGGCCGAAGATTGGAGAGGAAAAGCCATCACGAAAAGTATTTGCGCTCTGATGTTCACCATGTTGAAAGACACAAGAGCCC
The DNA here is from genome assembly GCA_019155195.1 of Avicennia marina. NCBI lineage: Eukaryota > Viridiplantae > Streptophyta > Magnoliopsida > Lamiales > Acanthaceae > Avicennia > Avicennia marina. Next base: position 461,180 of record CM032755.1, read on the forward strand.
CCACTCATCTTCTGCGGGAAGAGACAAGAGGCTGAGTCATACAGAGAGGTCATATTCGGACAAAGAGGATTTCCATAGAAGCTCCAATTGTTATCGTGATGGGAGGCACAAACATCATCATGGAGAATCAAAAAAATACCCTGAGAGAAGGGGATACCATGACAATGATTCAAGCTTGGGTCATCACTCGACCCAAAAGGATGTTAAAAGAAGAGCTGAGCCTGATGTCAGAGGTTCTCACAAAGACTATCACAGCTTTACTGGGTCTGGTCGTGAGTCTAGTTCACCTAATGACCGAAAGGGGGGATGCAAAGAGAGGCATTTGGGCCATGATTCTAGACATTCCAGGCACAGTGGAAAGCATGTAAGTGACAAACAGCATGCTGAGAGGCAAGAGAAGGCTGTCAATGCCTCCGAAGAAGAACACAGAGATGAATATCATTTCCATAAGCGAAGAGCACTTTAAAACAAATCCTGGGCATGAATTTGAGGTAAACATGTACATGAAGTTGTGTGAATGGACTTGGTGATCCATCTGCTATCCTTTGAATTGGTATTTTGTATCAATCTGTAGGTATAGGTGCATCTTGTAGTCATTTTAAGAGTTTTTTTTCACTTAAATGGTTGGTACAACTTATTTCAATACATTTAGGTTGAAAGAAATTATTACAGATGGTTTAGATTGGCCAAACTTTTAGATTTAACACCTTCTGATAACATCTTTTGTTGATTGTGTCTGACTAACCATATTCCCTTCTTCAATGTGAGGTTCAGATGCTAGCAAAAAGTTTTTGCCAGAGCTCTGGCAATTGAAATTATTGTTTGGAAGTGTATATTTCTCAATCAATCAATGTTTTGCTCAGAGAAGTTGGCGCTTATGAAGGTATGTTTTTCTAAATCGAAGGTCCTCTACCATTGAGTCATGTCTGGTTGCCGATAAGTCAAAGCCTTTTTTGTTGGGGATGTTTGCTCCTCTTTCTAAATCTTCCATGCTTTATTTTTCTAGTTCTAGCTCCTGATTTAAATAAAAAGCTCTAGCAAATGACAAGATGCACTTATTGAGATGATGAATCTGTTGAAACCAGGCATAACTGGTAACTGGATTTTTTAAGGAAAGAGAACAACAGAAAATTAAAATTTTGCAGACTCGGTAATGCTATATGGGGACCTTGGATTTTTGTGAGAAGGAACACTATAAAAAAGTTTCTTTTTTCTTTCCCATTGAAAACTGTAGAATTTGATGTTTTACTTCATCATATATTCTGTCACGAAGATCCAAGTTCCCAAAGTTCCGAATATGGCTGGAGTCTAAAGAAATTTTCATTTATATGATGCCCTTGGGCTACCAAGGTGTTGCATGACATTTGTCGGTCATTCATGCGTCGGTCTTGAAACCTATTTTATATTTTGCATAATCCTGATTGAACGTCATTTTTAGGTCATGCATGTTTATTGCTTTAGCGTTGCATTATCATTAAGAAGTTTGATGTTAAAAATTCTGCCAAGTGCTTGGCGGCAATTGGCAATTGTGATGTTGGTTGGGCGGGGCGGGGGTTGGGGTTGGTGTGTCTATTGTTTCTTCTTGATAATGCAATTTCTTTCTTCCCGTGTTTCAGCTGCTCTCTCTGGTGCTGGGGCCAAAAAGAAGAAATTCTTCTCTTTGATCCCGTGGAGATTTCATATGAGTGGGTGTGCTCGTTTTCAGCGACCGATACTATTTTAAGTATCATTTGGCGCTTAACATACCACATAATTCAAAGTCTCGATATGCTTTCCAAGATAACACCCTACATACTCATAAATCCTCGAGACGTATTAAGGAATTTTTTAAGGGGTGGTGGGGAGTAGTGGCTTTGGTGGGTTTAATATGAACAAATTACCCAAGGTCACATTTATAAACTTAGTTGGTAAAACACAAATGCATCTGCCTTAACGATTCAATACAATAAACAACACGAAGGATAGCATTAGCCAGCTTAATATGAAGTATCCCGTCAGTCTGGTCGGCCCTTCATCCTCTGTCTCCTGCAAAAGAAAATTATTTATGGTGAGATCAGATTTGTGTTGCCAAAAGCTTGCTTGGAGAGGAATGCTCATTGTGCTACTACTGGACAACTATTGGCGCACATAATTGGACACATTGCATGGTGGAGAGCTCGTTGCTTGAACCTTTATAATTGACGCTCATTTAAGGACTGGAAAAATGAACAGAGTCATGGACTGAAATTCTATTCCGTAACAGAATATTAAGAAGAATAAATGACAACAGTACTTGGAGCAAATGTTTCCCGAATTGGGTCCTGCAATATCTTAATTAAATGGAAAATAAGAACAATCTATAGGTCGTCTATAAAAAACAAAAAATAAACAGATGAAAAAATAGACTATAAGAATAAAAAATGAATGTAAGTTGATATTTTACGGCAAAAAAAAAAAAGGCGAAAAAGCGATCTTTTGCAATTTTATTTGGTTCATTCTGTGTGAAGCATATAGGGGCAACAGTGGAAATGGACTGGGGAGGGAGAGGCGGAAGGTAGCTCAATTACCCGATCCAATGATCTTGGAAATCAGTGTGAGAAATTTTTATTTCTATCCAGACATTTTCCCTTGAGAGATAAGGTTAATATAGTACAAAAAGTAAGCATGCATTTGAGATGTCGAATGCGGAGATTGGGGAAGTGGGGGCAATACCCGAGGGGGAGGTGTTGCTGTTGGAGTCGGAGTAATATCAACCTCAAAAGGCCACATGTATCTATCTGGTTTCCCACTCCTTGCCAAGCTCCAATCATACATCCTTCTTTCCTCCATTGATGACAATATCGTGTATGATTCCTGGAGAAAACATACCTAAGTGGTCTCTCATTCTGCTCGTCAGAGGTGACAATTTCAAACTAATTTTGCAACTAGTTATATATACCTTCAAGAGCTCTAGCTCCTTGTCGAGCTCCTCCTCAGATAGCCCTTCTTTACTCATTACTTCTTCTACCTTGTTCTTGTACGCGACACCAACCTGGGATTATGCCCAAACCCATGAGTTAAGAACCCGGAAAGGCATGAAGCAAGAAGTTAGAAAATCAGATTGAAAACAATAATATGATTTTTGGACCTCATCATACGAGCATCCACTTCGAAGCCCAAGTCTTCCATAGTGATCGGCATCTGTAATTGCTGCCACGAGTCACTACATCATTAAACAACCTTAAAAATCGGGGAAAAATAATGAAAGAATGATGACATCTGGCGGAGTAGTTACCAATGCCACGCAAGGCCTTCTCCACATTGAGGGCTGATATAAGGGATGGAGGCCCTTCGGGAACCTCCACGGGCGCCTCCGATTCTACTTCGGTCGCGATAGCACCTTCATCGCTGGAATTCCTGATAAATGACAATCTCCTGCGTTGCTTCGTCGCCCTAAAATTGTCACACGACTGAACCCGACACTTGGTTCGGGCGGCCATATAGTAGGCGGTAGCCGACGATGCGGCAGCAGCAGCCATGACTGTCGTGTGTCGCAGAGGTTACCACAATATGGTTTTTGTTTTGAAGTAGTTAGTTTCTGTTGAGAAAGGATAAGCCGATCATCGATGAGAGGACCTCTCGTGGCCAAAAAGTTGCTATCCTTCGCTCCATTCTACCACGTCATATCAAGTGCTAATTTACTTGTTGGACCCCTCATCTTTTTTATCTTCTTATTTCTAATTTGAGTGAGGGAATTTAGGTCTCCTTGCATACATATTCATGGTTTGATTTTTCATAAACGAAAAATTGGAAGTGAGGTTCTTATAATTTTAAAACAAGAAACAAAATATTGATTTGTTATACGTGCACACACACACATACAGACACTCGTGGCAAATTATGCACATCAATTTTTCTGGGAATACGGAGAAGGAAAAGCAATAAAACATCAGATGATATTTCTTAACAGTTGTTTTTTCTTACTGATCATCCATATTACACATGCTGCGAGTACCATAATAGCTTTAGGACATCATTATTCGTGTAACCAACATAAGACCCAGGGCACATTCCCTCTCTCTCTCTTAATTCATATAGTCCACGTAAATGAGTCCAAATCTCACGGTGCAACCTTCAACCCATTCAAAATTATCACACCAAGACCATGCAAAATAGCCTTTTACCTTCACTTTCTCTCTGCAATCATATCAGAACAAAACTTCCTTATATAACCAAACTTATCTTCTCAGTTTCAATAAAACCAACGCTAAAGGTCCATCGAATGGTGTGTATGTAATAAGGGTGTATCGTGCAGACTTTGATAATCAATTTATTCACGAACATTGTATCTATATTTCGTGTTGAAGAGATTTAAAAATTAAAAACCCACTTCAGTGCTTTTAGTATATTCCCAAGATGATCTCGATGATAATTCACCCTCGTTTTGTTTCTACAAGCTTCAATGGCCGTACACCTGTGGTGATTCGTTTCATCCACCCCTAAACACAATAATGATCTCACGATTTGTCAAGGCACCTTGAAATGCTCTTGAATTTAAAAATAATAAAATCTAACAAATGGATATTTAAAAAATATAACATTTTCTGTAATGTATAGAGCAGGAAGGTTGTATGTGTTATTTATGTGTTTCAGCAGTTTGTGAATTCCCCATGGAACTATGTACAACCACGATGAACCCGCCTAAATATTAAAAGATGAAAATATTATTAGCGATTAATAATAAATGAAAATAATTGACATTGACCGGTCAGTATTAGAGATAACAACATAGATAATCTAATGTAATGGCACTAACTAAAATATGATTGCGCCACAAAAAGAGAGTAAACTTTACGAGATTATGCAATGGGTGCTTAATCTTAAGACCGTTTTCACGTTTTTTTTTTAATAATTAATTATATATTTTTCATGTATCATAACAGTTGTCGTGAGATTAAACACTTAGTGCTTCTGCACCAAATGCACAATCTTCTAAATCTTAAAAACACATGACCAGAAATTGGTCATACTAATAAACCAGTAATTGTACACACTTTATGTGCAAAAATTAAATAAAAACAAATTTAAGAAGACAAAACTCTAACTACAATTTAAGATAGATAATACTTAAATATCAAATTTATCATATTCAAAATTTAATATAAATATAGAGTTTATATCATAATTTTTTTATTTGAACAAAAATATAAAATTACACTAACTTAAATGTTTATATTTTTATTATATAATGTATGTGAATATGTTAAAGAAAGATAAATAATTTTGGTGTCTTGCTAATACAAATGAAATGGCTAGACATTAAAAAATTGAGACATATTACAATAATCCCAAAATTTCCACTCAAATTTAAAATAATGATACTAATACGATCGATGCCCATGTGACACTATCACACGATGAACGTTGCAATCATGAGAACACTCAATCAAAGGTCCTCCCAAGCTTCAATCCATTATTTGAATAACCAGCATATATAGAGTCCAAATCAACCACACATTCATGATCAAACACTCACCAAATGTAGGAAAAATAAGCGGACACCCACATACACACAGCACAAGATGCAGCCATAGTTCAACCCTAAGTCCCCAGCCAATCAAAACTCATGATCAATAGTAATAACGAGAGAACCAAGATCGATACTAGCTAATGACTCCACTATTTGAGTAACCAACATGAGACCTAACACTTCAACTTCCACTGCTTTTCAGATTTTCCTAGGCTCCTTTAACTTGCCTTATCTCATCCTTTGCAGATTCATTATTCTTCTTCTTCACTAAAAACTTGGCGAACCAAAAGGCAAAATCTTTTGGGTGTCTTGTGAGATAATTCATATAGTCCACATAAATGAGGCCAAATCTCACCGTGTATCCTTCAACCCATTCAAAATTGTCACACCATGACCATGCAAAATAGCCTTTCACATTCGCTTTCTTTCTGCAATCACATCAGAACAAAACTTTGTTATATAACCAAACTTATCTTCTCAGTTTCAATAAGACCAATGCTAAAGGCCGATCCTTCGAATGGTATATATTGTGCAGACTTTGACAATCAATTTATTCACAAGCATTGTTACTATATTTCATGTTTAAGAGATTGAAATAAAAAAAAAAACTTACTCTTTAATTGCTTTTAGTATATTTCCAAGATGATGTTGATGGTATCTCTCCCTTGCATGGTCTTTACAAGCTTCTTTAGCAGTCTTCTGGTGGTCGTTCTTATCATCCACCCCTAAACACAATAATGATCTCACCATATGTCAATACACCTTATAAGTGCTCTTGAACTTCAAAATAATAATATTTAACAAAAAAAATACCATTTTCAGTAATGTATATAGCAGGAAGGTTGTAAATCTTTTTATTGTATGTGCGGTTTATGTGTTTCAGCAGTTTGTAAATTCCCGATGGGACACTGTACAACCATGATGAACCAACTAAAATTTGATATATTGTGCCACAAAAAGCATGTAGTCCCTGATTAATATATTACTAAAAAAGTAACCTGAGTGTCTTACCTTTGGACCTATTCGCATCCCTTCTTTTTCAGCTGACCCCAAAAAGACAAAGCAAGAGAATGTGGTATAGTGTCAATTTGTTTAAAAAAAAAAATTAAAGTTTAAAACAAGGAGCATATATAGGTTGGCAAGGCAAGACTGTCTACAACTTACTATAAAAAGCAGCTTTTAGATCAATATAGTAGCCTTCTTTTTCACCATGAAAATAAGGACTTGAATCGTGGGCTACATAATTAGCTGTATAATAGTTCAAACCCAGGAAATCAATGGAGTGTTTGAGCGACTCAGTTTGTTCTTTTGAAAATAGTGCCAGATTTTCAGGGGGCACACTGTCTTTCATACTTCTTGGACAATTACCACTCAACACGGCACAAGAATTATATGAAAGTAAACTTTATCGGCGGATGCCTGGACAGGAGACTTCGCAGTATTTCATTTAAATGAAGATGGGATACAGTAATTTATTAAGAACTGGACGGATCAAAAAAAATGTACGGAAAGGGCTTGCCATCCCAGCTTAAAATCCAAGGCTCTTTTTGCAGCATTTTTGTTCTCAACTTTGCGGGAGAGGAGTGTTATTCCTATCTTCCGTTTCCGATGGTCCTGGAGAGGTTAATGAAACCAGATCATCATATCTTAATTAATCATAGACGCATAGTCTTATTCCAATAAAAAATATTATCCCTATTCCCAAACACAAACCTTGAATTTGTCTCTGTAAGACTCCACTGCTGCTGAATGAGCAAGGAGCATGTTTCTGGTCACAGTATATGGATCCTTGCCTGGATTGCGGTTTGACTTAGGTTTATCCCTATGACTACATTCATCACTATGAGTTTGGGTTAAGGACATCTCAAAATCATCACTATGGCTCTGGATTGAGTGATTCCCTGCTTTATCAACAACCCTGTACTCAATCTGGTTTACTCTAGATTTGTCTGCTGAAACAGGTCCAGCTCCAGCAGGGGTAAAATGAGCACCATTACCAGGTGGAAAAAGGCAGTCCACATATCCATGAACAGCGTAGCATCACGGCTCATTAAGTGTTATCCAATGTTTCACCCTGTCCCCGAATTCCCAAAAGCACAATTCCGCAGACTCACGAGAGTCGTTCCTGAAGGATATATATCCATTGGAATTGGAATTAATGAGTATACATTAGAGCAGTTGAAGTTAATAAAACAAAGAATAGATATATATAGATCAGAGTGATAGAGGTAATGAAGGGGAATAATTCAGTGGCTTACACAACATTTTTGCTCAAGAAGCCATCATACTCGATTTCCAAGGAGTGACGTATGGTTCAATGCCTGTATTGGCATTTGAAATAAATTTCATAAACATATCATTTGGATAAACTCATAACTATACATACAAGTATCTCTTAATATATAAAAAAGAAAATTAAACTCCAGAGGCGATAGGAATTGGCTCGAATGAGTAGAATTTTGGGGTTTGGTTCGGACCATTAGCGAGGAGGGTGTTGATAATATTGTTGTAGAAATTGATTCCTTCTCTGTTGACACCAAGAGAATGCCTTCCACCTAATTGACAAACACAAACACCCAAGAATAACAAATTAACTCAACATTGCCCAATATGGGACCAAAAGTACCAATTAGTTATAGATTAATGTTTCGCGCTGAATAATTGACCAAACTCAACCCCACCAGGCAAGATTCTGGGCCACGAAATCGAGAATCTGTAGGCATCAAAGCCCATGCTCTTCATCATCCTAAAATCTTCGTGTAAAAGAATACAGGTTGGGCATGCATCAACAACACAAGATACCTCAGACTCACAGCTTATTAAGGTAGTAAATGCAAAATGCATGTAGGGAGAGTTTGCGATGAGATGTAACCTCATAGTTGGAGTACATGTCAACAGCTACGTTTCATATTAGATCCATCAACAATCCTGCCTGAGACCCACAAATATTACCACTAAACAAACGGCTTCCTCACAATCATTTTGTCAGTCTATTCACAGACATAATGGAGTGAGACATGGAGAGACCGCACCCAGCGTCTTCAAGGTGAAAACATCCCACACGATGGGGCCTCTCCCTCCTTTGGCAGCACCTCCTTCATGCTGAGAAAAATGGTGCCAAGCCAAGCACATTCGACAGGGGGAACTGTTCAGTTTTCATGAATGGACAGATGAGACGTTGACAAACCTGATAAGCACAAGTGCAGGTTCCGAAAACAAAATCGTCAGGGAAATCGTTGAGACTGAATTTGCTGTACTTGTCGCGCTTTTCATCCATTCTAAGACTACCAATGGAGACTACATATTGACAGGAAATTTAGTTTTTTCTTGTGCAAAAATGAAGACGTAAGCTCTCTATTTATAGGTCACGATGGATCATCACATCACGGGAATCTCAAGGGTGTGTTTTTGATTGTTGGATATGACTGTAAAATTTCGATAGATAAAAAAATAAATTTATTTAAGTAGTGTGTGTGTGTGTTGTAAAAGTGTATTTAGATTGATGGATTTGAACGGATAATAACAAATTCAATGCACTTGTTTAGATAATTTTATATTACAATGAATTTCAAATAATTAAATTCCCCTTTTAAACTATTTTTTAACTGGTTGTGATAAATTTAAAATTCTTTTTATTTAAGTCTCTAAATTTATCATTGCCTTTTTTCCTTCTTATTTTTTTTTTAAAACAAGTTTGTCTCCTGATAATGGCAGGTTGGTGGGTTTGACCAATTCGGCTGTTCTATGACTGAATTATGAATTGATATTCTGGAGAATGTATCAGCATGCATGGGACATTGTGTTAAACGAATAAACTGAGTGTTGTGATATATAAACATGGTTGGCCGTCTATGTTTTTTCTTATAGAAAATGTGAAGAAAATAGAAAAGAATATTATTTCAATTCTTATTTTTCTTTTAAAATTTCACTAACTCTATTTTTTTTTTTATCTATTTCACTATTAATTTTTTTCAAATTATAAAAATTTTCAATTTTAAATTTTTGTTGATTTTATTGCTTTTTAATTTTTACTTTCCTAATTGAAATTACTTTAACCAAATAATATATGGAATTTGAATTTCTTTCATTTTTTTTTTTAATCATTTTCCTTTCCATTCTAATTCTTAAAATCAAACATACTGTTGAAGAAATAAAGAAAAAAGGAAAAGGAAAAAAGTAGAAAGGAAAATGACAGAGAAATTAAAAAATAATAATAAAAGAAATTCAGAATTCCATATTTGGTTTGGTTGGAATGATTTTAATAAAAAAAGGAAAATTTAAAAAAAAAGAATTAAAATCAACGAAAACTTAAAATTAAAATTCTGATACTTTGAGAAAAAATAATGAAGATATAAATAAAAGAAACGAAATTGGTGAAATATTTAAAGGGAGAATAACACTATGTTTGGTTCTTTGAATTTAAGAGGAAAAAGAAAAGAAAATGCTTAAAAAATGTTTTTGATTCTTTGGTTAATAGGAAAAAGTTCTACGAGAAAAAAAAAATAAAAGGAAATTGTGATCTAATTCATTTTCGTCACAAAAAGATGAGGAATATAAAAGAAAAATTATTTTAATTAAATCTTATCCCTCTTTACCAATTCTAGTTCTTTTCTCAACCTCTTTATTAATTTTTTCAAATTAAAAAAATATTTTAATTTTAAGATTTTTTTAAATTCTATTTCTTTTTTAAATATTCTTTTCCTCAATAAAATCCTTTTAATTTTAAGCATTTCTTATTAGTATTAATTGTTAAACATATTGAACTAATTATACAATAAAAGTACCACAAATATAAAAATGAAAAATACTAATCGAATAAATAAAAATGTAAAAATATACAAAATTATATCTTAAGCAAACATTTAATCAGAATATTGTAGAATTTCAATAAGGTTCTATATATTCAACATGTGTTTAAGTCAAAAATTATTGAATATTTCAAAGGACAATTCGAAAATTTTTATATTAAGAAAAACAAATAAAACAATAGTTCACAACAGAAAAAAGTGCAAGCAAGCTTTTCGATTAGCTTGTTTAAGAAATTTCAATCTAATAAAGTAAAGAATAAATTTGTATATTAATTTTCTAAATAAATGCTTCATGTCCAACTTCTCAAGCAACCTTTTTTGAAAAATTTTAACTCAATGAAATAAAAAGTTTAATACGTGCATCTAGAATTCTTAATCACATACTATCTAAAGATTTTTAGCCTAACAAAGAAAAGCTTGAGCAATCAAATAATTTTGGTCCTAACGACAACGTGCATGTCCAATTTTGAAAACCACTGAGAAACTCCAATTTTGTTTTAAGATTATAGTTCTTCATGCATTAATAATGTAATTTATCTCAAAATTCAAAATATTGACACCTCCTAATCCAATACGTAGAGATCCCAGGTTGCCAACTGAAGCAAAACTAAAAACACAAACCATAAAACATGTAAGGACAGTTAATTTAGAATCATATCTTATACGCATGGTCAAATATCTTACTCAAACTTTGTTGGAACATCATGTTATTTTTGGTGGAACAAATGGATAGCCCATTTTGTTAACTGAGTCCACCAATGTAGCAAGAACTACAGGAATACTACATCCAACAACTCACACTTAATTGCAAGGTTTTTAAACTTGGACAGGATGGTCTGGCGGTCTGATTCAATAACCACTGGTTTTTTGTTTTTGTTATTTATTTATTTATTATTCATCTTGAAGATAAAGAATAAGAATAAGAAGAGATGAAAAAAAAAAAAAGGAGAATAAAAGAGGAGAAGAGGAAAAAAGGAAATTGCAGAAGAAAAACGAGAATACATCAATAAATTAGAAAATACCAACTAATTACTCATCTATGGAGACATGCACACCTTATTGCATTCTTTCTTTGTTTAACATAGTCAACTTTACACTCGGGATGGTATACATGAATGTATGATTCTACAAATCGAATTCAATTTATAGGGAATACATAAGGCAATGTTTGGGAGGAGAGTTTCTATGGGAGATAATGCTTGATAATTAGAGTTGTAGTGGGATCAGTAGTATATTTAAAAATAAAAATTTAATATGATAAATAATATAATTCATCTAAATATATATAATTAAATAAATAATAATACGTAAGAATAGTAATTATTTTATAAAATCCTAATTTTACCCACGCCAGCTTGTCGTCGTAGTATATAGTGGTGAGTATTCCCGCCTGTCACGCGGGCGACCCGGGTTCGATCCCCGGCAACGGCGTTCTGTATATTATTTTTCATTCTTTTTTTTCTTTTTAATTCGAAATAAAATTTCCCAATCCTACTCGTGTTGACGCCGTCGTTTGGACTTTGGAGTAGCAGTAACGACGTCGTCGCAACATTTATGAAGATTATCCATCTCGAATTTCCAGAGAGCGCTAGGGCGTGTTTGGGCAGATGGGGTTGAGGGAAGCTCCTGCGGTAACGGCGGATGCCGCTGATAGAAGCAATTCGGATGCAGGGCCCAGTGGCAGCGGCGGCCTGCGGAGGTTTCCTTTGGCGGCGCAGCCAGAAATAATGAGAGCAGCTGAGAAGGACGACCAGTATGCTTCCTTCGTCTACGATGCCTGCCGCGACGCCTTCCGCCACCTCTTTGGTACTCTAATCGATTCTCTATTAGTTGTTTACGCAGAACTGTATTGAACTCTAATCATATCTTGTAGATTCCTTGGTATTAGACTCAACTAGAAATATTTACGTTTTATGTAGATACGACGTTCGTCGATTTTGTTTGCTGAATTTTGTTTCTTCGTCATCTTTCAGGTACAAGAGTAGCTGTTGCATATCAGAGTGAGGTTTCGTCCTCTTCCTGTTCTTCTATTTCATTCGTATGTTTGAAATATGTATACTTTAAATGTATAACTAGCTACGGCTGCTTCACATGATGAATTTGGAATTTAATTATTTGAATGTAATACAAGAACATGGCGATGCGTATGCTGGTTTCTTAGTGGTAATACTTTGAACCCCTTAAGTATCTTTACCATGATTTAGCATTTAAAGGACTGTGCAGTATTTATACCTCTCTCAAAAATTAGAATAGGCATGAGCTGCTCAAATGCAATTGTTTTCGCTCATGGAATTGTGTTCTCTCATTTACAAGCCACAAACAATCTCTAATTTAACTGTGGGCTAATTCTTTCACAATCTAGTAATTTAGATTAGTGTCTTTTTACTTTCTTTTGCTAACATATGATTGTTGTCTTCTATTTTAGGAAAAGTGGGCTGAGTTATCTTATTTTGCAGACAAAACTTTTGGGACAGATGCTCTATTATGTCTTAACGACTGGCGCAGGAAAACAGACCCTAGGCGAAGAATATTGTGACATTACACAGGTTTGCATCGTCACTTTTGTGTTCATGCATATGCAAGAGGCTGAGTTTGCATATACTAGGATCAATCCACTAAGGCAAATTAGAAATAATTCCATCATTGCATGAGAGAGGGAATGCTCGTTCAAGATGTGATTCCATCACTATATGAGCATATATTCCTTAAATTTTGAGGAATGCAAACAGGAAAATACTTGATAATTGATACTTTGCTTGAAATACTAATCATCTGGACACCTCTGTAGTAATATGGCTGGACAGCCTTATGCCAGATTCAAGTTGATGAAACATCAATTAATGAAGTGGGGTATCTTAATTAAAGTTTGAGCTGCAAAGTTGATTATTTCACCAGTGTGAAAATCTTCTGTGTTTTGTGCATTTTATCATTGAACTCTTCGATGCTTTAAGTTTCAATTTAAAATATTAATTAATTATTTTCATTAAAATTAGCATTTAATAGATATTAAAGGAAATTTAATCTATTAATGATTGCATTTACAGGTTGCAGGACGCTATGGACTTCCTCCAACTCCTGCCAGGCATTCTCTTTTTATTTTTTATCAGACTGCATTCCCATATATTGCTGAAAGGATCAGGTTCTTTAAGTTCTCATTCTCTTCCTTGCTTTTCAAGTTCATTGAAACATAGTGGCCAACTTTTGTATTCATCTGGCTGGCAGTTCACGAATTGCTTCCCATGGTATCACCATGGCTGATTCATCATCTGATGACATCATTAACAATGAAACTACTGCAAACGGCCAAATTCAGTCATCTGGCAGTGCTGAAATATCATCCTTGAATTCAGGGGTCCCTGTTTCATTCTTATCAAGATTAAAAGCCAGAATTTCTAGGTTATGGTTATATGCAGTTCGGAGGTGGCCTTCAGTATGTTCTCTTCCACCACATTAGCCTTGTTTGTGAACTTTAAATTTTAGGTCGGACAAATATATATGGAAATGTTTCTAGGTTTTAAGTTTGAGTTATTTGTCACTTGTTTTGTGATTTATGCTTTTATAAATTCAACTGTAAGAGTGTATTGCGCTTCTGCTTCTGCTTCTTGCCCTTCCTTATCCCTCAACTTCTGTGAATACTTGCCCAAGCCAACTTATTCTTCTTGCCGTGTAATTCAGGTGCTTCCTTTAGCCCGAGAGTTTTCTATGTTGGTTCTCCGCACAAATCTAATGTTTTTTTATTTTGAAGGTGAAACAATGAATCTCTGTTCATTTGAAATGCCAATCATTAGTTTGAGCAGAAAGATATTTACTTTGTGTTCTCATATTTGTTTTTCTATGACAGGCCTATATTATCATTTATCAAAACGAGCCTCTGGAATTCGTTATGTCTTTATTGGAAAACCAACCAATCAACGGCCTAGGTACATCTGCCAATAATCACTAAAAGCTAACCCATTCACAGTGGACAAACTTGTCTTACACTGATATATTAACAATTTGTTCGATAACGTGGTTGTGAAAAATTACTCATCTGGTAATTTTTATTAACTGAATTGCTAACTCACAAATTCTTCCTTTCTTAGGGGGCAAATGTAACCTAAGTAGTGATGTTTCTTTGTAAGTTGCTAGACTGATACCTTTCTTCCATTTCATACAACAGTTTTCTATATTGATTAGATGTCTCTTCTGATTGAATATATTGTGCACATATACTTAGATAGTCACCACTTGTCTTTCACCATTCTTACTAGGTAGTGCATTGAATTTCTGTTCCTTGAATCTCTTTGTGGCAATGTATATCCTGGCCATTCTTGTGTAAAGAATTGAGATCTATATCTATGGAAAATTCTTCTCAGCGCTTGCTTCAACTTGTTCTTAACAATTAGATCCGCAATGAAGTGACACCTGCATTTTGATAAATTCATTTGGGTTAGAAAGAACAACCCAAAGAGAGAAAAGATTAATTTTATGATTAGATAATAAATTTAATAAAGAATGCATATACATTTGTAGAGACAAAGTCCCTGGCATGGTTTTATCACGCTATTTCACTAAACATAACTCTGATCTTTTGATTTGCTCGATAATTTGTGTGTCTCCTGTAATGCAGATATCAAATATTGGGGATTTTCCTCCTAATTCAGCTGTGTATAATTGCTGCTGAAGGATTAAGGAGAAGCAATTTATCTTCTTTTGCTAATTCATTTCAGCAAACTTCTCTTGGAGCTTATCAAACTTCAGCTGGTTATTTCTTGACTGTCTTCAACACGTTATTAGTTGACATTGCTATCCTTCAATTTGATTTTTGGCATGTCGAGTATATTATTTTTGGCTTAGTTTGTGAGCTAATGAATCTAGCGCCACTCATTAAGGAAGGAGATCCGCCTTTAATGAGAATATGTGGTTGACATCACACTGCTACCGTTTCTGCATAATTGCTTTCAAACAATTTGTCCCAAGACAGTTATCGTTTCTGCCATGAGTTTTCCTAGACTTCAAGTCATTTATGGAGGAATATATTTATATTTTCATATTTGGGTATGATTTTGATTTGGATTGCATTGCTCCTGTTACTTGTCTTGAGCCTTGGAGTCAAGATATGTTTCTTGGTGGTGAATTCTTTGTCACTGATGGCTAATTAATTTAAGAAATTATGAATATAATTGTTTGCAGGAAGGGGTTTGCCTGTCTTAAATGAGGAAGGTAATCTGATTACCGAGGACTCTGTAAAGAGTAATTGGGTTTCAGAATCTACATCCACCTCAGAGGTATTCCTTACTCTGCACTAAATCCTCAGTACCTCTCTCTGTCTCTTTGCTCTGCGTGCTAGCATATTCACTTTTGTGCAAGGAAACAAAGAATTTTATTACGGCAGGTACATACACTGGTCTTAATAATATCAAAGCAGGAGTGGCCCTTTGATGCTTATGAATCATATGCACTGTTGCTGGCCACACTCTTATTGTCTTAGTTACATGTGTAGCCTTGCACATGTTTAGTGATTGATTGAATACTTCTGCTGACAAATGATTGCAATATGTGTGATGATTACTGGACTCCATCTGCAAAAGTCACCCGCACTTCATTTATAACACTTGGTAGTTTTGTGGATATTGGAGGTGTAACTTTAATGAAGTGATACTGGTTCAATATCCACTAAGTGACTTGAGTGGTAATGAGAGCTGAACATTATTTTTTTTCTGAGTCTCAGTCTAGTGGAGTGAGCAAATGCACGCTTTGCCTAAGCAATCGCCAACACCCTACTGCCAGTCCTTGTGGTCATGTATTTTGCTGGTGCGGCACTTACTTTGATCTCAAAGCTTGAACATTTTTTGTCTTTCATCTACTCATTCGTTGATTTATTTTGTAAACAGGAACTGCATTATGGAATGGTGTAATGAAAAGCCTGAATGCCCACTGTGCCGATCCCCTGTGACTCATTCGAGTCTAGTTTGTCTATATCATTCTGATTTCTAATTGGCCTCGCCAGATGGAAAACAATGGAAACCCAAACAACATCGTGGCTGGATGCCTCTGTAGAGCTTATAACAGGTGCGTGTGGGGGACAAGCGATCATCAAGGGACCCATGTACTCTTATTCCCATGTAGTAATATGATCAAATGATCTCGACTTGAACCTAAACACGTGCATCTCTATTTGTTTGTTGTCCTCAGCTTACGATTGTAACATATGCAGAACTTGTAACATAATGCCGACAATGTCCAAGCCCTGTGTACTGCTTAGTTGTACTAATTTCATATATAAATATGGATGTGGTACCCCTGAAGTGCAAATGGACTTCCTGCTTAGAAATTTATTAAAGCTTGTAATATGTGTGTGTCGATGAACATGTGAGATTTAATTAACGATATAACTAATATTTTGTTTTATGTTATTTTATTTCACTATCGACGTTGGCAGAATTTTTATCGTGTAACGTGGATAAAATTTTTATCTGTCCCGTTGATGCTTTATTTTTTTATTAAATACTAAATTATCCTAAGAAATGGAATAGCAAAACTTTCAAAGGAAATTGTAGAGCAAACGAAGTTACCGTATCATCTCTGGCTTCCACTTTAATGTTTGGTGCTCCGGGAAGCTATTATTGAGGACTAATCGGGCATTTGCATCCCCTTCTCTGTCCACGTGACAATGTTTTTCCTCTCCTGATCGGCATGACCTCAAAAACTTGAAGAATATTCAGCGTAAAGCATCTGCAATGATATCCCAGAATATCTTGCATTACCTGATTTACCACAGATATGGATAGCCTGTTTATTCAACCACTATAGATCCGCTTCTAGTTCTTTCTTTCTTTCTTTCCAGGATTGCCAAAGGATTCTGTTGGTTTTTCAAATAAACTAAAATTGAAAGACAAACCATCATAAAATATGGCTTGGTCACTGAGACAATGCTAAATTCAATGGGACATCGACTAATGTAAAATTAGATGAATAGGCCAAAAATATGCTGCAAATGTCGTATGAATGCTCTCTTTCTAGTTGCCAGCATAACACCACGCCTTTTTACTTTTAGCCTCGACCTTGTGGGCGAATCACTTTTCAAAAACCTTTTCTTTCTTTTTCTCTATGAACATGATGATTTATTTTCGTGAAGGGTGAAAAGATCAGATAATGGTATATCTGATCATGATGACATCATTTTTGTGTCACATTTTAGGCATTATTCATTTTATCAAGAGATTATGCGTACACTTAGTGTAAGTGCGTCGAATATCTGATATTAACACGTGTCATAATTTTTGAAAAATATTCAATTATTTGATGTCATATATTAGAATCATGTAGTGTGTTACAAATACTTGATACATTTATACTAGGTGTAGGCTCACTCATACCGTAATAGACGTCAATCTCCATCCAATAATTTTGAATAAACTATGCCATTTGAAGTGGTTTATTCTTTCCAGCATTCATCATCGATTCAAAATTGAAACATTGAGTGGTGAACTGTTTGCTATTTAATCCAAGTTTAGAGCGAAAATATAATCAAGTTTGGCATTATCATGTGGAAGAGAGATGATTGAACGTAGAAAAGTGCTAATGTGCAATTGCTATCATTTCTATCCGACTAATTGAGCCACAATTAATAGTTTAGTGGATGATATTTGAATTCAATAGTGACTTTGAAAAAAAAAAAAAGATTTAATTTTACATATATTTCACACACACACACACACACACACATGTATATATATTGAAACGCATGCCATTGAAAAAATTGTTTAAATTTCTTGTGATGTTATTTTTGAGCTAGTATGACTAACACATGTCATGCTAAACCTTCTCATATGGAATATACTCACAAATTAAAAACAAAGATTCCATTCATAAATTATACATGCATATACACATACACACTTGTATCTATACTGTATATTAAATTTATAGGCTTAATTTCGGTTGCATTTGTTAAATTACTACAATACCTTATGTTAGTGTTTTATAATTTTTCTTTCTTTTTTCATTACAATCTAGTATAATGCTATCCTTTTTTTTTTTTTTTTTTTTCATATTTACTACAACTTCTAATTCGCTCATTTTATGCACACACATACACACTCGTATATGTATTAAAATTTATCCATTTTTAATTTTAAAATAATTTTATTTTTTTATCATAGTTTGTTAAAATTAATAAAAAAAAATTTCACACACTCATCGTGTGTCACAACCGATTATTTCCAATAATTCTAACAAGTTGATGGGTCCAAACATCAATTTTAAACAATGAGAGCATAATTTTTGCAATAAACTATTGCTTAGAAATTTGTAGTGAAGGCACGCATGCAGCAATTTGAGGATGTGACAAGGACAGGCTGAAGTGAAGAAGCTTTGCCTTTGACCCATAAATCAAACCTCAAAGCCACCTCACTACCCGTCATCCATGTAATAATGAGATTTAATACTGAATGCAGTGACTTTTTTGAAAATGATTGCGCTGGCCCCATGTAATCCCATTTTGATTTTTGTTGCTGTTGTTATTATTAACCTACAAATTCATAGCACTAGTTTTTTGTTTTTTTTTACTTCATATATGTAGTTTTTGCGTGGTCACCAAAAAAAAAATAAAAAAATGAAGTGAACAGTAACTCTTGGAGATTATAATTGCCGACAAATTTAATATATTCCAAATTCCCCATCATCATCATTATTATTAATAAGTATGTGAGCTTGTACAAGGTGGGCCCACATAAGCCACGCTCTCCAACAAATATTTTTTTTGTGGTTTATTTTCCTTTTCGGCTCCACACCACATGTACATCAACAAAACTGCGCATGCTATTACGCTCTACCTAAGTTGTCTACTACATTCTTATTTTTTCGTCATTAAATTTACTTTAACTTATCCAAATTTATCTCCAACTTAAACAAAAATATCTCCAATGTGTCTGCCTTAATGTGAATTGTGGCTCATGCATCTAAAAGTTTCTAATAAAAAGATAAATCTTGCTTCTAATTAACTAATAGTCAACGCACCTTATTTACAGAACAAGTTAGTAGGTAAAAATGAAATTCTCAATCATTAATAAAACTCAGTGAACGAATGAGAAGATTATACAATTGTGGGTGGATGATATATGTAACGCAGCACAGGTCAACGTTAATTTGATACGAAGACGACAAAATTAAATCTTGCGCGGGACAAGACTAATTTTCGGATAGATTCACGCACAGCAACTAATAAATTGTCTCTTGTCACTATGGTAACGACAATTGTAACCAAAAAAAGAAAAGGTGGGATACAGGGATTTGGACTAGTTGGCATGCTTTTGAGTGCCTATAAAAGACTATAGACCTGGCTTGAGCCTTCCTTGTGTTTTTTCACAATCAATTGATCCATCTCTCTCTCTCTCTCTCGAGGTTTCTTCATTTCCCTTCTGATTTTCTTGAGAAACAAAATATGGGTGAAGCAGTGGAATTCTTTGCTTAAAACAACGGTTTCTCAAAATTGCATTGTGAAACCAACAATCACACAACAATGGAGCAAAACCAGGAGGAAGAGGAATCTTGGTTTGAAGAAAAGATTGATGTTGATCTCAAGTGGTCTTTTGCTTTGAACAGGTACTCACTGCATGCATTTGAGATCATTAGGTATTTTGTTTATGTGATGTTTCTGTTTTGTATCAAATTTTTTTTTTGGAGGATGGGTTTGATTTCATTTTGTTGATTTTTCTTTTATCTTTTTAAATACTTCTAACTAGATGCATGCATGTCACCTCACCAAGCTCGTGTTCATGTTATGTAATCATTTGCCTTTTCCATTCTTTCTTGAACGTTGCATACTTGTATTCACATTTAATTAGGATTCTACTTGCTTAACTATTTTCTTGGTTATCATAATGTGCAAAAATAAAATTAAACACACATACACACACACACATCCACACGTATGGTTTACAATTTTTATTCAAAATTATATCCTTTCACCGTTTCATTTGTGAGTTCGTTTTTCTTTTGCTTTCTTTTTGGTAAACTTACTCCAAATTAAGCCAATTTGATGCTGTTGAAGTCTTGAAGAGTTTTAGCAACTCACCTCACCTTACTCATTGTTTGAGTGCAGATTCAATAGCAGACATCATAAATCCTCCACCGTGTCAACCTTTGCTTTGTATATTATGCGGTCCCCTTGTTTTGCCATTAAAAAAAAATACCATCAAAACTATTATAAACACATTATGCGATGCTGTTCTTATGGAGGATTTTTTTCATGACAGTTTTTTTGGAAAGTAGAATTTTTATTTAAATAATCCTTTGTCTATTTTTTATATCAACAAATAAGGTCAACTTTTTAATTTTATTTTAAGTTTTTTTGGGGGTCTCTTGCTTATTTTATATATATCTATATATATGTATGTATGTATGCAGCCGACGCAAGAGGAAAATGTATAGTATAGTCATGATTACATTTATAATGAAGGTATGAAGGTCTTCACTTATCTGTTTGTCATCACTGTCGACTTCAATCAATGCGTAACTAATGTCGCACGTATGGGCTTAATTTTCCATGTAAAGTTGTGGGTGAATTTCATTCTACGTGATTTTCCGTTTTTTTTTTTTTTTGTCTTTTTCACTTTCTCTCCTTTCAAAATTTGAAGACGTGTAGAATACGATAAGTGAATCTCGATTGCATTTGACAATGTATGAATATTATCTACAGAAGCTATATTTTCTTTTCATTATTTTTTGTTTGAATAAACATTACAATAGTGATTAGTGCCTCTTAATTATTGTTCCCTATCAGAGTGCTGCACAGAGGAACCAGCGAATATCAGGACATTGCCCTTTTGGACACAAAACGCTTTGGCAAGGTATCCTTATTACTAATATTCAATCACACTGATTTGGAGGATTAATTAAATTTTGGGGAACTAAGTGGCCACTAAATTTTCTTGTAGTTGCATCCTAATTTTTTAATACTTGATCTTGTATTTGGTAATCTTATCAACTCAATCCACTAAACTAATGAATAAAATGGTATATAACACGTCAACTCTACATAACAGCATCATCACTATGTTATTGTTATTGTTAATATTTTGCAAAATATATGGATGCATAATATACGTACGTGCAGGTGTTGGTGATCGATGGGAAGATGCAGAGTGCAGAAATCGATGAATTTATCTATCACGAATGTTTGATTCATCCACCACTCTTATGCCACCCCAAGTTAGTAGTGTTCACATATATGCATATCGTCATTATCTAAGGGAAAATTCTAGCGCGCATTGGATATGATTCAACTCAAAAATGAATTAATCTGTATCTTAATTACGAAATCACATTTGACAAATGGGAATTGATGGATGGGGGTGTGGTGTTTGTCAGTTTCTAGATTGCAGCTAATGTTAGTCAATCTGTGTCTGAATGACGAATGCAGCCCAAAAACTATGTTCATAATGGGCGGAGGCGAAGGCTCTGCCGCAAGGGAAGCACTGAGGCACGGATCAATAGAGAGAGTTGTCATGTGCGATATTGACCAGGTGACAAATTAATTAGCTACCATTAAGTAAACAAATAAATAATTATATATATATATATATATAAAATATTATTTTGTTTATTAATTGGGCGTGCACAATTAATTAACTTGATCCCCACGCAGGGGATGCCAACACTTCCTCGAAGTGGGTTTATACAACATTGATTACATGTTTGAATGGTTGCCCTTTTCGCCCCCGATTGTTGACAGCCTTAAGCCTGATGAGGTTGCATTAAGGGACAGAACTCCTCCTTCTTAAATGATGCTGTCCTTTGGTTTACTAGGGTTTTAGGCTGATTTGACTGGAATTAGGGGACATGATTAAAGTCATGTGGGACGATATATAAGATATATAATGATGATTGCCAATTAAGCGTGGTACTTATATCTGGATATATAATATTATTAATTAACTCTTATCAAACGTCAATACACTATCCTCTTTTAATTGCAAAAAGTTGTATAACTACATCATCATCAACAACGATAATAATAATAATACAACACATTGTTTGGCACATGCAGGAGGTGGTTGATTTTTGCAGAAAGCATCTAGCAGCAAATCACGAGGCTTTCCGAAGCATGAAGCTGGACTTAGTAATAAACGATGCCAAGTACGTGAGGATTGCTCCATTTCTGATTAACAACAAATTAATTAATGAAGCCCTACTGTTTGGTAACTAATTTGGTTATTATTATTTTTTGGTTGTCGATGAAGAGCTGAATTAGAGAAAAGGGAGGAAAATTTCGACGTAATAGTGGGAGACTTAGCAGACCCAGTAGAGGGAGGACCTTGCTATCAACTCTACACCAAGTCTTTCTATGAAAATATCCTCAAGCCTAAGCTCAATCACAATGGCATCTTCGTCACTCAGGTCAGTACTTGTACATATCATCCGTATTGATCAATTAATTAAGCCTTGAGATTTTAATTTTGTTTATTACATTCATTTGTGTGTGTCGTGTACAGGCTGGACCAGCAGGGGTGTTCACTCACAAAGAGGTCTTCTCATCAATATACAACACCATAAGACAGGTTTTCAAGTGTAAGTCGTCCGCACACCAAACTCAATTTCAGACTCTACAACATACGTTTGATTCATTCCTTTTATGCATACAGACGCTCGTGCTTACACGGCTCACGTGCCGTCGTTTGCTGATACGTGGGGCTGGGTTATTGTAAGTGCGCGTCCACGCTACGCTCTCTCTCAATTCAGATTAGCATGCAATATACTGTGAATTGTATACATGGTATGTGTGTTTAGTAGCATTAACAAAGCATGTCTGGGGCTGTTAATTATTTTCAGGCCTCCGATCAACCACTGTGCATTAATGCTGGAAAAATGGACAATAAGATTGCGGAAAGAATTGAGGGTGAACTGCTGTACTTGAATGGTGCCTCCTTTGTTTCCTCCACCATTTTAAACAAGACCGTTGCAAAAACGTGAGGACTCAAACTATAACATATATGACATTAAAATAAAATTTGTGGGAAATATATATATATATATATATATACATGATCATCTGGTTAATTCAGGTTGAAGAATGAGACACACGTGTATACGGAGGATAACGCGAGGTTTATCCACGGCCAAGGCAAGGCGTATCGGATGTGAAGGTCGGGAGCAGGAAGAGGGGACTATGAAATGGTGATGATGAGAATGTATTAGAATAACCAGAGATGTTAGAAGATGTGTGTGTGTGTGTGTCTGGACGGGGCTTTGTGTTAGGGGTTCTTCTGGTTGTTAGTTGTTGCAATACTTCTCATATAATGCATAAAAATTGTGAGGCTTTCCTCCCTTAATATCCTTTGGTTTGATTTCCCGTCTCTTTCCCACTCAAACATAGAAAAATACCTCGCAGCTTTGTTTAAATGCAAGAAAGAACTAACTGATGGACCCAATGGCCCATTAATGAATTGGCCTTCGATTGGGTCATTGCCAGTTTCTAGGCCCAGATGAAAGGAGAGATGCTCCAGCGTGAAGTGAAATAAATTCAAAAATACTGATCAGGAAGGCCAAGTTGGTCTGGGTTTTTCTATATCAATCACAGGTGTCTTTCGGTCATGTCTTGAAGATTGTTTTTCCACATCAGAAGAAATGAGTTGTGATGTTGCTAGTGCATGAAGCCAAACAGCACGTGAAAAATAATATTTGAACTGTAGCACTGAGTGCCACAAATGAAGGAAGATTAAACTTCATCAACAGATCAGTAATGAAGATGATAGAGAGTTACATCTTCACCACCATACCCTTACATTAGACGACATGCAAATACAATTCACCACTTCTCTCTCTCTCTCTCTCTCTCTCTCCATCTCTCAATTAAATTTTCTTTAATTTTAATTCAATTTTCATTAATTATATAAACGCTCACACACTCACATGTATATAACAATAAACACGTAGCTGGATACCCAATTACTAATATTGGGATGTAGATGCATTCGAGTGCAATCCTACGAAAAAGGATCCACGAAAACTAAGTTGATTGTAATATTATAATATAATGAGAAATGACCTAATTCTGTAATATTCGACTATCAATGATTAAAGTTATTATTAAGAGGTTGAATACTAGCATTGGGTCAATATTACATAAATAGAATGTTGATTCGTGATCGTGGTGGAATCCCCATCCGATATCCCTTTTGTTGTCTTCGGCACTATCCTCCTTCCTGAGTCTTGACCCACACAGATTTTCTGCCTAATGCCCCATTCCACCATCCTCAAAAGAAATTATCTTAGAAATGTGTCTAATAAATTACAACTTCTGGTCCCACCCAAATATTACAAAAGAAATAAATAAAAATTGTAAGAGTCGTATGACTCAGAAACAATGGCACAGGAGTATGCAATACTTTCAAAATTTTGGTTATGTTTGGAGGAAGAGTTTTAGTTAGAGATAATGTTTGGTAGTAATGATGTTAAGGGCGTAGTATATTTATAATGAATGTTTTGATTAGATAAATAATATGATTTGTTTGAATATATGTATAAAATATATAAAAATGATTGGATAATGTGATAGTATATACGAATAACAATTATATTTTAGAGTGTAAATAAAAAAATGTGAATATATGTGTGATATATATATATATATATTTATATATGTATATGATTGTGAATAGTATAATAATTGAAAAATAATTAATTAGTTATATATATAAGAGAGAGAAATTTTGAATTTGAATAAATATTTTATTAAATTATATGTCTTGTAGTATGAAGCATGAGACGATGATTTTGAGTTGAAAATTGAGTTAATTTTCACACATAACCTTTGAGTTTCATGTACTGTTATCCCTTATCCCAAAAAAATAATACAATAGCAATAGCCTTATTATCTATACTATGTCATTAAATAGTATAAGTATTTGAATCCATTTTAATTTTACAATAAAAAATGACAAATTTATTCCATTTTAGTTATACAATATGAAATTATACACTTGTCTTTAATTTAAGTTCTTTCCTTCTTTTCTGTCTTCTATTTTTCCCTTTTCCTTTGGTATATCTTTATTTGTATTTTCTTTATAAATATCTCACTTTTAATCTTTTATATTTTTTTTCTGAAATACATTAAGTATTTTTATTTTTAAACAATATCATTTCTATTATATAAAAATACAGTAATTTATTATTTAAATAATTTTACACATTCAAAGCGTCTGAATGTTCCTATATCTTATCATCATCATCAGCACTACCATTATCATTATTCTCTTTTTATCAAACTTACATGCCCACAAATAAATTAAAACCCTAAATTTTGTACTTTAAGTGTTTATTAAACAACCGAGTATCCTTACGACCGATGACTAGTTTAGCTTGTTTTCACTTCGCCCTCTTATTTAATGAGCATTGGAAAATCATTACATATGTGCATTGAATATCTGAACACACGTCACGTTATGGAACAAAAATAATATTTAAAAATTCATAATGTGCTGAGAAATCTGAACTTTTGAGGTGGCACAACATTATCACATAACAGCTGGGATCCCTCACTTGGTATCTACAATAATTAGATAATCTTTGTTCATTGGTGTCCTAATTTAAGGTTGAGTTAATTTACCAGGCATGTAGTTAAGTGGTGATGCTGACCTTGCAAGGATTGTACAAGACTATGAACACTAGCGACCCTGAAATCAATCAAGGATATCTACAAAACTTTTAAGGATACCGTCTAACTAATGGCTATATGCAAGTTTGGAGGGACGAAACCATTGTTATATTGACCAAACATACTAACTGAACATTCAAGCCATTGAATGCACAACAAAAGGATAAAAAAATCTCTAAACAAAACTATTTCAGTAGAACATTTTAAATTTGAAGTTAAGCATGTACTTAACACACACTTGTGCAAAATGTCTTTGAGACAAAGGACACATTTCCCTTGAAAAGAAGTAAAAACAGAACAGACTTAGTTTCGTAACAAATGCTTACGAAGTATTAAATTAGATCCGAATGATACTATGTATAATACGAACGCATATTCTTACAAGATGGTGGTGAATTTGATCCATTGATTAATCTATATCTATATTTAACTATCTATTAGGGTAATAAGACTTTGTAGTTGTATAATGTGCAATTACATAACTATTTTTATTTTTATTTTTTTTAATAATTTTCTTTCTCTATTATTTTACCTGGTCACTTTAATTTATGTTTTCTCTCAAATTCTTTCAATATTTCTTTACTTTTTGTCATAAATATTTTTTTATATTTTAAATTTTTAAATAATTTTATTTGTATTATTTAAAATACAATAATTTTTAATCTATAAATAAACTTGCACACATAAAGTTTGCTATTTTACTTGTTTAAATAAACCGCAGAACAAGTCAATGCTTGTGAACATGCAAGTGCAAATATTACCTTTCCAATATTGGATTATCAACATTGACAAGACAAATTAGATTAGTAACGATGGAATCTTTTCATTCTTGACCAAATATTTTAGGTGGTAGAAACATAATGACTGAAATAAAAAAAAAAACCCAGAAAAAAGGTTACGAAATATGGAGCAGAACGCAAAGGGGGGGCGAAATGCTCCCAAACAAAGTGGGACTTTACTTGGACTTATGGGATCCGTTTGACACCATTTTGAAGCAACAAAAATTCCCTTCCACATTAAAAAACAAGAAAAAGAAAGCCAAAGATTTTCACTTTCCCTAATCCCATGGGCAAGATTTTGCCTTTCCCTTTACCATCACCACCTCACATTTTGCTTCTCATTTTGATCTCGAATCTTCATTTTCTCCTCTCCTCTCCTCTGCTCCCTTTTCCTTTTTCCTCTGTTTTATCAAAATCTGTCACTCTCTTAGCAACTTGGGATCACAACCGCATCACACTCTATCCCCCCCTTCTTTTTCAGAACGTGTCTCGATTTCAGTCAGTGCTTTTTCCACATATATTCACATCATCAAATTCCAAAACTTGTAAAGTAACATAAGAGTACTAAAGCCTGTATGACATGATCTAAAGAATTCTGATTAAAACAGAGTTGTTCTTGGGAGATGAAATAATGTGGCAACTTCAAGAAAGATGAACTCAAATCTTGTAGCTTTGTGATTAACAAATCAAAGGACGGTTGGTGTCCAAATTAGTGGTTTCATACACCGGAAGTTCCTCACAGAATCTACTGTTCCCAAACAATGATAAGTGATCAAGCTCGAATAGATCCGAACTAGTATCACTCAACCCATCGTCGTCGTCGTCACCGTTAATCTTTCCGAACATGGAAAGACCATCACCCCTTTTATTACAATAGCCCTTCAAAGCAATTTGTGCAGCCTCTTCAATTTTCCTGTTTCTATCCCTTTTGCTCAATTCCAACTCTGCCCATGACTTCGGTGCCACTGCAAGCCTACCACACTTACTGGAATCTCCATCATATGTGCACTTGTGCCCACAAGGCCTTGAATCTTCACCAACAATCACACTCACTGGATGAAACCTGACCGTCCTCTGAGTCCCATTCCTCATTCGCTCCCTCGATTTCGGTGAATATTTGCTCAGACACGACCTCGAACAAGAAGAAGAAGAAACCGACGAACAGCTTGATGAGGAGGCCTTGGAGGACTTCACATCTTGAAGCCCTTTATTTCTATCAACGCCTTTTGACTTCTTGCCATTGGCATTGCTGAAAAGTGAATTGATGAAACTCGTCAGCCTTCCACCTGGAGAAATGGGCTGCTTCATCTTCTTCAAATTGGCATAAATCTTCACGGCCCTGGATTGGGACCTGATCAGATGATCTTCGCTGCCGACGGGCTTAGGCCTCGTCGTAGTAAAGCACGAAACCTTTTGCTTCGTCGAGGAACCGAAGAATTCCGTGTCAGACGACGAGAGTGCGCCGGAGCTGTCCGAAGAACTCGAAGTCGAACTGAAGAACAACACATCATTCTCTTGCAATGACTTGCTCTCCAACTCCGCCAGCAACGGCGGCCTTCCTTTACCCACGCCCCTCTCCTTACCCTTCTTCCCCATCCATTTCTCAACAAAACACGCCCTTCCAAAATCCGACAACTCCTCATCTTGCACAGTGCGGATCCTGGGGGCCTCCTGCCTTTTCGCAGTCCTTTCTCTGTACGCCGTGACGTCCCCTGTACTCTCGCCATTCCCATCGATCGAGCGGTAGATTTCATCGAGGAGGATGGAGGAAAACGACGGCATATTCTGGCAGTATTTTCTTGATCTACAACCTCCCTCACAAGAGTGCATTTTTACGTGATTTGGGCTACGGTCGAAAGAGGAAAAGGTTGGGAGAAAAAGGAAGTATGAACAGGGGAACAAAGAGAAAGAAGATTTGCAGGTGAGGTTGGGGAAAATGCAGGCAAAATTAAAGAGAAAGGTGAGGTTATGAGAAGAAAACAGCGTTCGGGTTTTGAATGGAGAGAAGGGAATAGGAAAGGGGCATATAAAGGAGGGGGCACGCGCGGTCTTTGAAGCCGATGCCAGCTTGGCATTTGACTGACTCGTTATTTTGGATGTTAATAATTTATTGCGACATATTTTCTTGACTTGCCATTTACACTGTGTTTGGTTTTTGAAATTTAAAAAGGAAAAAAAATGAAGAAAAATGATTTTAATCGTTTGGTTAGGAAAAAAATCTTATAGAAAATAAAAATAAAAAGAATTATAGTTTAAAAAAGAAAAATTCATTTTTTTCACAAAATAGTAAAGAAAATAGGAGGAAAATTATTTTAACTCTTACTTTTCCTTCAAAATTTTCACCAATTTTATTTATTTATTTATTTTTCAAATTATAAAAAATTTCAATTTTAAATTTTTATTTTATCTTAATTTTTCTTTCTTTATAAAAATCCTATCAACCAAATACAACATAAAATTTTATATTTTTTTCATTTTCTTTTCTTTTCTCTAACTTTTTCTTCTCAGCCTAAATTCTCAAAACCAAACACACTTGTAATAAATGACTTGGAGAAACAGTTTTTTCGGATACGGTCTGTACAGTTACAATAACTTCAATATATTTTGCCATCTTAGTGTGTGAAAAATGTTGCATATTTATGCATATAAATGCGTTGGCTATGTTTGTTTTCAAAATTTTATGTTAGTTTTTAAATATTTTTATTTTGAAAATTATGTAAAAATAAGAAAGAAAAGGAGATAAAATTTAAAAAGTATAATAATGAAGTGTGTATTTTTGAATTCTAAAATTTGAAAACAAGCATAACTAGTTTTTGACTATTTGAGTATGAGTATAATACAAGGGACTAATTTTCCATATATATTTGAAATTGAAATTGAAATTGAATTTCAAATAATGTGAGCAAGGCTAGAAGATTGGTCTTGTGTCATGAGAGACACTGTAAATGACCATGATTTTTTTTTTCTCATCTTAATCTCTAGACATTATAATTATTATATTTTTTTAGATTTTTTTTTCTATCTGTTTCTTATTTTTTACAATTTCAAAAAAAATATATACATCAAAATAGACATCATATTTAAAAAACAAGAATCCTTTCTTTAACATTATTTAAAAAACTATATAATTCAATGGATATTCTAATCAAGCTACAGTCAAGTTGTCGAACAATCATTTAAAGGTAAACTACTAAGAACACAACAAATGCAAGTAAAGAACAGCATCAATACATTGTACGGTCTAAGAAATATTGCACTCTATGTAATTACATTGAATAATTCATTACTGATATGTATCACATGATTTATACGAAATAAAATTTGATTAATTATTATTAAATAACGTGACATGTCATATAATAAATATCTATCGTAAGTCGTAACTACAGGACTGTAGTATTTATATGTGTTCAAAACATTGTAGTAGTCTACATGAAGTCAAGAAGAGACTACTAACAAATAACAGTGGGGCCAGTTACAGATATGTGTGTGTCGGGACACAGATTCTGATATGGTCAAAGTGCAATTCAGTGGGAGGCAATTCCATACAGAATAAGGCCTTAGTGTACTAAATTACTAATAATTGTTGTAACACCCCTTTTGGAAAGAAAAAGCTGTCGACTTTGGAAGTAGGGAGTTGGGAAATGTTAAAATGAGAACAGTTTGATAAATTTGTATTTTTCGTAAATTTTAGTTGATTGTTGAGTGTGGTTGGATTGGAACGTTGTGATTTCATGACGAGGAAATTCTTTTTATTTTTTATTTTCAAAATTATCACTTCGAACAGGGGACATAAGAACTGGCAATTTTGACAAACAAATTTACTTAATTTTTGCTTTATTTTGTAGACTTTTTGATTTGATATGGGCAATTTAATTACTCCTCCAATTTGACTGTCATATGGATCCGTATTTAACGCGCAATAATTGCATTTTTAATGAGGAAAAATAGATGGAACTAATTAAGGAATGATGATTAAGAAAAAATTGGGAAATAAATAATTTGGACGAGTAAAGAAAAATATAAGATATGGAAACAAAAGACTTGGTCAAGGACGATTATTGTCACATTTAATGTCTCACTAACCTAATTATTATATTTAATGCACTATTTATATTCTATGCAGAGTGCCTTACCAAAAATAATACCATATTTCCATGTTTCGGACAAACTAATTATTTACATGAAAAATTGATATAATAACTCAAACGTTTTAATTCTAAATAATGTGATTTTTTTCTTCTTGACCAAACGCATTTTGTTTTAATATTTAAGATGTTTGGTGCATCAAGCTAGAATCAATTTGTTACCAGACAGCTTAATGATTTGATTGCCAGTATTTTATTACTAAGGCGTTGAGTTCAAATTCATTTGAAAACCTTGTTAAAGTTAGTGAGTGTATAAGTAAAAATAATTGTTACCTATGCTAAATATGACGTATAAATGTCATTTATTTCGACGTAAGTTGTAGTATTTGAAGTATAATTCGTCCCTAAAGCGTGGAAAAAATAATTTGGCACCAAACCACAAATTAGAGAGCAGCACACATGCAAGAATCAAATTTATAATTCCTTATTATTTCAAATACTAGCTTAAATAAATCTGAAAGACTCTTTCGTAATTCATACAATTTTTAGTTTATAGTTATGTTTTAATTAAACGAAGTTCGGCGGAAAAGGGGATTTCAAAAAAATGGCTATTTCGATTTTAATCATGGTAATAAATTGATAGAGAGGAGCCTGTATGAAATAAATTTCAAAGCAATTTCTTCTAATCAATTAATTAAGAGTCAAACAATTCAACGGAGGAGCCTCAAGGCAGTAATTATTTTGACCTTGGACATAATTTAAATTTGAATCATGTAACATTGATGGCAGGAGCCTTACAAATTATCTGAGGAGCCTAGTTATGAAAACTCGAAAGGGTAAATTGTTACTTACTTAATCCATTAATAATTAATAGATAGGTAATTAATTAGAAGAAAAGAAGGTGTGAAAATGAAGAGGGCGATCACAGAAAAAGTGTGGATTTTCTTTTTTTACTTTAGTGCTGGGCTTTTGGCTTTTCCAAAAATCTGATTTCAAATCATCAAAAAGAAAAAGGATAAGTTTAATTATCAGGTTGTCACATCTAGATTAGACGTTAGATTCACTGGAATTGATGGAGCTCCCAATAAGCAAGTAAACAAAGTTCATTGCAGCTTGAATTGAATTGCAAATTCAATTACGATTAATTGAATATACCTACAAATATACACCAACATATTTCTAAATAAACATCTATACACATCTCGATACTTATTTATCTCTTTATTAGACACATCTGAATTTATATAGTATCATACATGATTTTTACCTTTATACCCCTTTTCCTGGACAAGTCTGGTTGTCCTCTAAATTGCTGTTGTACGGTCTACCCAGACTTAATTTCTTTTTCCGTCACATTTTAATTTTTAAATATATAATTGACTACGCTAACGTGAAAGTTAACTGTTAATCAATTTTTCTTTCGGACAAGGAGGCGTCATCCGATCAATTTCATCCATTACGTGACAAGTTTTTTTTTTTAAAAAAAAAATGGAATTTGAAGCTTCAACCCTAAGTTTGGATTGATCCCTTAGAAATGGGCCAACAAGGCGACATCATTAACTTTGAGAGCGAGATGTACGAGTCAAGTAAATTATTCCCATACCCCCCCCTCAAAATAGGGGTGTTGCTGCCCCCGTAATCGTTGTCAAGATCACATGCTTTTGTTCCTCTTTTGAATCTGTCTCTGCCGATTCATTACTCGGACGCTAGAGGTGATTTTCTAAGGCAAATTGCATCGCTTTCCCTCCAAAAACCCAGAGTTTTGGTCCCTCTAATGGGGATTTGTTCTTGATACAGGACATCTGATGAATATATGCATCCATCTGTGTTATAAAGTTGGACAATGCTGATCTTCTGCATTGATCTTGTCACACTCAAATGGCTCTGCATAACTTAGAAAGCCAAGTTGTTCTCAGTCAATTAGCTAGGAAAATCAGTGTCCTGGCTTTCTTTATCAGCACAAGGCATGATGGGGCACGCATTAGTTATTGTGCAATACTAATCTTGACTGTTGACCTGTAAAACATGCTCTTTGGAACATTTTTAGCCACTCCGCTTTGCCTTTGATTTCTTATTCCTATGAATCCAACCCAATTCAGGGCATATGGGCCATGTAGTGTTTCCTAGCTATCATCATATTCTCTCTTAATTCATGCATTTTCTCTTCAGACTATTAATTCGACCACATTTGGAAGCATGGGAACCAAATTCATTAATTGATTTAAGTTTCAACATGTACACGTGAACTAGACATCTTAGCACGTGAGAGTGTGGTTATCTTACATTAGCAATTCCGAAGATGATGCGTAGGAATGTCGGACAGGAAGATTGTCACGGGGAACATCTTCATAACTCTGCCCCTGCTCTGGGACAAACACAACAAACATCAAACTATTTAACAAACATATTCTCCCACTTTAGGATATAACAAGTGTTGAGTCAACTATGAGTCAAAATGGCTCTTGTTTTTACATTGAGAAAAAATGGAAAGATGCATATGACCATTATTAACAGTATTTGAGTTGAGATATGGTGTTAAATTCACGTGTATATGTGTGTATATATATATATATATATTCATATGCAAGCCTATAAATGTTGGTTGGACTATCTTATTTGACTCAATAAATTTAATCAGAATTTGAAATTAAATTTATATATGCCCAACATGCCATATTTCATGTCAATAGTATGTTTCCATAAACTTTGTTTGTTTTGAAATTTGACATGTATTTTAAAGTATTTTTGTTTTAAAAATTGTGTAAAAGTAAGAAAAATAAAGAAATAAAAAATGAAGAATAATAATCAAATCTGTTTTTTTAGTGTGTGCATAATTACAAAACAAATATATCGTATGGTCGATGATGTGGTGTCATAATTTTCCTTGTATAAATTTCTATTTTGGAAAAGAAAAAGTAAAAAAAAAAAAAAAAAAAAAACAAAGTCGACAACGGTAATTCGATTAAGTTTTCTTTGGTTCATCCATCTCGAGGATTGGTTACTTGTCATTGAGCCATAAATGATGGGAGTGAATGTTTAATAGCTAAGTAACAAAACAATAAATCAAGAGCAGTATGGCCTCTATTGTAACATTAATCTTCTTGAATATATCCTAGTGTCGTACGGCCCCTGTTTGTGTCTTTATTACTTCGCATTCAAGCGTGAAAAACAAAGACAAGGGTCACTAATCTTTGTTCTTTATAACAAATGTGCATGCAAGTGCGAATTCAACAAAATGGATATGGATGCAGATCCCAAGAAGATATATCTTTGTCCAAAGAGTGGGGCCAGGGGCGAGGGCTGTAGGGGACCGTCACCATATTCTCCAATGCCCCATTTTTCAATATTATGCCAAATATTTTTTAATTAGCAATATAAAAAAAGGAAAAGGGAAGAGGCTAAAAATCTTAATTAATACAAAATTAAGGGCAGTTTATTCTAAAGCTATGTTTGTTTCCAAATTTTGAATTAAACATAAACAAATAATTATTATATTTTTTAAATTTTATCATTTTCTTTTTAATTTAACACATTTTTTTGAAAAAAAAGTACTAACTAAAATTTTAAAACCTAAATTATTCGTCGACAAAAGCCCTCCCCACCTGACGAGGATGTGATGTATTTTCTCCCTCCCTCTCTGACAGCAGATTTCTTCGTGAGTCGAGCTCCACGTGCAGTCAGAGGGCCTTTCACTTTCTCGGTTGTGATGTCGTCACGTGCACTGCATGCCCCTTCATGACATCCTCATCCCGTCCTTCACTATGTGCATGCCCGACAATTAATACATCGATGGACTCCCATTCCATGTGTGTGGGTGGTGTCTCTATGATCATCCTCTTTTCTTTATGATCCATCAGTTTCTGGGGCATAACATATTAATTATTGGGGATGGCATCTTGCAGTTTTGCAATGCACGAGTACGAATGCGAAAATGACACTGCTCTTGTAGCAGGTAATTTTAGCATTTTTTGTTGGTGTGTGTTTTGTTTTAACTAAATGACAATGCCTAATTATTTCGGACAAATAACGGTCAGACTAATTACTGATTCAAATAATTTCAAAACGAGAAGGGATTACTGCAAGTCAAATTTAAATTAATAGTACCGTTGTAGTATATGTTGTCAACGGTCGTTAATTAACTGCCCTCTCTTCCTTCTACCATATTTCCAGAAGTTTCGATTACCAAAATCTTTCCCTTCCTTCTATCACTTTTGCTTCCGTAAAATACTGAAACACCAAGCGGCAATCACCACCGCGGCGCTTGGTCCACACCAGGCGTCGCCGCCCTCCGCAGCCACGGCTCACTATCACCAAGCCGCCCAAGAAAAGTTGCAATGGGGGACCCAAATCCCAACGTTCCGCACAATCACGAAGTCCTGGACGCGCTTGCCAGCGCAGAACAGTTATTAATGTTTGACGGAAGCCATTATGACTCTTTCATCGATAAATTTGTAAACGACATGGCGCAGGATCCTGGGAACAATGTTGTTGGGAATTATGGCAGTGCTTTTTCAGGAATCCCCCTGGAGGAAAATGCTTGTTTTGAAACCTGGAATTATGATGATTTTCCACGGAATTCTGCTTTCGGAAATCCGATACAAATTCCGATTTGGCCTGTTCCACCGTCTCCACACAATTGCACTTGTTGCCAAACACTTCGAGAATTCTGCCACGTTAATGGTCTGTTTGCAACGCCCAACTGATCCTCTCTTTATTTATTTATGTATTTTGATTTGAAGTTATAATGATTTAACACCGTCTCCACACAATTGGACTTGTTGCCAAACACTTCGAGAATTCTGCCACGTTCATGGTCTGTTTGCATCGCCAAACTGATCCTTTCTTTATTTATTTATGTTTTTTGATTTGAAGTTGTAACGATTTAAGGATACTTCTTGTTTCTGAAGGTACTCATGTGTTGAAGCTTGATATTCATGGAAGACTAGGAGTGATCAACCACGCGGTGCTGGAGAGATACAACAGCGACATGCCTTCCCAAAATCATGAGTGTTACATGTTTGAGTAAGATTTCACATATCATCTCCCGTTGAAGTTTTCCGATTATAGTTGATCATTTAAGGTAGGATTTAACCTAATCGTTGATGTGGAATTTCAGTTTCATCGAGGAAAGCATAAGCAATGTAAAGGGATTCTTGGTTCAGTACTGCAAAGATCGTAGAAGAGAAGGCTATACAATGTTGCAGGATCCTCTGTCTAACTTCTACGCTGCCTTGTGCATTGGACTTGACGGCGATGGTAGTCCTGATGCAGACATGTCCCTTCAGCAAACTTCAAGAGGTTCATATAAGAAATACAATTCTTTCTCGTGCTTCAAAGCATGAAATTTTCCTGACTTTTAATTAATTTGCATCAAGGACCAGTCCTAAGGTCCCTTGTTCCATGTAGATTGAGGGCAAAACATGGGAAGACATATTATATTGTGAGGATAACTAATGACCCTTGAATCTTTGCTACAGCGGACGTGAATCTAACTAACCAAGAAGATGGATGGAACCAAGCAGAAGATGGGAGGCTAATTAAGAGCTACATTGCAGCACAGGTTAATCAGTACCAAGATTTTCATCACATGGCTAGCAAGAAAAAGAAATCATATTATCGTTGAACCTTTTTGGAGATATGCTCCTTCTCACACTAGATTTGCATTTTTGTGCTTGTGATGAGTAGAGCAGAGGGAAAGAACTGGAAAGATGAAACTGAGAGACTTGGCAGGGTATTTTCATCTTCCAATAAGCGATGCGTCTAAGGCAACGAACATATGTCCATCTGCAATAAAAAGTATATGCCGCAAGGAAGGCTTGCTGAGGTGGCCTTATAGGAAGGTGACTTCATGTTATGTACTTCTGATTTTCTTCTTCTCCATGTGAGAGACATTAAGAGAATGCGTTATAGTGACTTGTGTCTGTTTTTGCAGATAAAAAGCATTGAGAGTAAAATATTGAAGAAGAAGCAGAGACTGAGTTCTAGTGATGCCAGTGAAAGAGCAAGTGCCTTGACAGAGATACAAGAGCTTCAACAAAGACTTGCCAGATTTTATGAAGCTAAATTTGGCTGAGGTATGGGTTGGCTTAGACAATCCAGCAGATTATACTAACTTTTCCACTAAGAAAGGACTAATCAGTAATTTAACAGATACGGACAGACGAGAAACGAGAGTCTCTCTCTCTCTCTCTCTCTCGTCCAATAATTATTATGTTTCTGTTTGGTTTATTGTGTTGAATTGTATAGCAGATCTGTGATCATATCTGTAAGATATGTCATGATTGTGTGGGGAAGGAGAGATGCTTTTCTCTTCGCCTTCTTGAAGTTTTGGTTTTGATCGAGGACTAGTGATGATTGGTTCCTCGGAGAACTCTTGATTTAATTTGCTGACTGCAAATATGCTGTTTTGCTTGTGTTGACAGCCAATGGCTTGAAAATGTATTCCTTCACGCCCAAAATTTGCAATGTAAACAAACCTTGGATTATTTAGTTTAGTTGTCTTAAGTAATTGATTCAGTGAATTACAGATCATATTTTATAACAATTGGAAAGACCAAACATAGGAAGTACCAAATAAGACATGGTAGACCTAGAGATCACCGTATTTTCTGTCCATTCTGATGTTTGTGGTGGGGATCCAATATTCTGAGATAAGCGAACAATCAACTTGTCAGTATAGCAATGTTGATATTTTTCTCAAGAAAATGGCAATGAGCCCTGCTCAGACAGTTTTCTGTGTAAAACAAGTGAAGGCGGATGCAGCAGAAGGATGGGACGAGAGTAAGCCATTGCATGGAGACATTATAGAAGGCTTAGCAACTGATGATGCTGGTGACTTAATAAATATGGTGTTGAAGGGCAGTAATGAGCTTCTGGCACTGTGTAATCTGTTTGTTTGGATCGCAGCATAGAAGTAAATATTTCTTCGAATCAATTTGTGTTGGAAAATGTTAGAAATAATTATTAATCAAATTTCAAATGTTATACCCACTTTTGCCTCTTGACATTAAATTGTGCATTTATTCTTAGCAGAAATTGGAAATACACCAGCAAAATTCCCGCCACATACATAGCGATGGCTGCCGCCGCTCGCAGCCTGCGTCAAACCCTGTCTCATCCGTTCTCCGAATCTCTCTCAGTCATTAACAGCATAAATTCTCTCCTTCAATCGCTAAACCCCCAAAGCCCGAAAACCTACCAAAACCCTAATCCTTCTGTCCTCAACCAATTCTCTCATTACTTGTCCCCTAATTTAGTGGTCGAGATAATCAGAAACCAGACAAATCCCTTCCATGCCCTCTTCTTCTTCACCTGGGCCTCAAGCTCAAACCCAAATCCCAACCACTATCGTCACTCCCATTTTTGCTACGTCGCCATCACCGACAAACTCCTATCGCACAAATTATTCTCGTTAGCGGCTGATTTACTGAAAACTCACAACAGGTTTTCTGATTTTATGGTGGGTAAGTTTATTAAAGCCCACGGTGATTTGGGGCACTTGAAATGGGCTGTAAAGCTTTTTCATCAAGTGAAAAGGAGGGAATTAGAGGGCTGTTTGTTTTCTTACAACGCATTGTTGGGTGTTCTGGTTAAGGCCAATAAGGTTAGTCACGCATGGGGGTACTTTGGGCAGATTGTTATTAAAGCCAGAACTGTGAAACCTGATGTTTCAACTTACACGACCATGATCAGGGGTTTATGTAAAGTGGGCATGGTTGTGGATGCGCAGAAACTGTTTGATGAAATGAGTCATGGCAAAAACTTGATGACTTATAACGTCATGATTGATGGGCTCTGCAAGAAGGGTTTGGTGGAAAGCGCACAAAGAATTGTGGATCAGATGGTTGGAGATGATGCTTGCTTGCCGGATACTGTGACATGTACAACTTTGATTGATGGTTATTGCAAGAAAGGGGAGTTTGGGAATGCAATGAGGTGCTTTGATGAGATGGTGCGTAGGGGAAATTACAAGCCTAATGTTTTAACATACAATGTTCTGATTAACGGATTGTGTTTGAATGGAGAAGTGGACGAGGCAAGAAAAATGGTGAGCAAGATGCAGTTGAGTGGAGTGAGGTCTGACATTGCAACTCATACAAGTTTGTTGAAGGGTTACTGCATTGCTGGCAGATCTGATGAGGCTATTAAGCATTTCAAAGAAATAGTTAATCATGGCATGGGTCTTGATGGAAAGTCATATGCTGTTATGGTGAACGAGTACTGCAAGTTGGGCAGGCCAGATGAAGCAATTGTGCTATTTAGGGAGATGAGAGCAAGAGATATTAGACCTACTTTAGCCAGCTTTAATGCTGTTCTTAGGAGTCTTGTGAAGTTGCAAGAATTTGATAAAGCCATTCTTTTTCTGAAGCAGATGCGGCAATGGGGTTGCCACCCAAACTTTATATCCTATAATGAGGTGATAATTGGGCTTGTTGAGGCCCAAGGAAGGATGCAAGATGTTGAGATGCTTGTCAATGAAATGGCTCGAAACGGTCATGGCCTTGATTCCACATTGTACAG
The DNA here is from genome assembly GCA_019155195.1 of Avicennia marina. Lineage (NCBI taxonomy): Eukaryota > Viridiplantae > Streptophyta > Magnoliopsida > Lamiales > Acanthaceae > Avicennia > Avicennia marina. The sequence goes on from CM032755.1 coordinate 500,500, forward strand.
TTCCCTAATTCAAGCATATTGCGCATCTGGAGATGTAAGAAAGGCAGTTCGTCTGTTTAAGGAGATGATTGATGAGAGCCTCATAATTAGGAAAGAATGCTTTGAAATCCTTGTTAAAGAAATGCTTTCTATGAGTTTGCTGCAGGAGGTGGAAAATCTTCTTGATCAGATGAGAAGTGTTTGCCCTGCTTGTGATCTGGAAGCATACCAACGAGTCTTAAATGAGTACCTTTCTGGAAATAGTGATGCTGCAGGCAAGACCGTCACCTCACCTCTTCATGTTAGTGATACATGATTGTGATTCTCTTAGATGTACAAAATTTAATGATTATTTATGCAATGGTAACGGCTAGCACAGCAGGAGAATTATCAAGCTTAAATTTGAAATCAGAGATATAGAACAATTTTACTGGGATTTCTACAGAACAAGGGCTGAAAAAAAATCTTTCTTTCCCTTATCAAGGATTTCTACGAACCATTCTTGGCCCCTCAGCTCTTTCTCTTTCAAGAGCTTCAAGGACCCTTCAATTCATTGAATAAAGTTCTCTCAACTCTTAGCAGAAAGCCGTTTAAGAAACTCATAGGTGGTTATCATAGTTGCTGCAGACATGGACATCGAAGCCCATCTCGGTCCCAGCCCTCTATAACAAGCCCCTATTCCACCACCTTCCTTCACCAAATTTCTCACGATTTGTGACATAGTCGGCGATCTACCACGCATGCTTCCTTCTCCATCCAAAACCTGCAGCCTCGTCTTAATTGTATCAAGCGGCATTGTCACCAAAGCAGACGCGCCACTAGCCACGGCAGCACTCAACCCCTGAACTGCCACCGTGGCCTTTCCATAGCCACTGCCATTCACATCCTTCCTACAGCAGTGACAGCCAACGGAGCCCCATATCATTCTCTGCGCAGCAGAGTAAGACGCCCACCACACAGCATTTGAAGGTGCATAAGTAAGTATGGACAGCCCCAATCCCCTGTACACTCCCCTGATTCCGTCCACGCATATAATCTTCTTGAATGCATCAATCCCACCACTGTACTTCTTCAGTGCAACCCCACAAGAAGTTGCATTACCATCACCTCCTTGAACCATTAGTCTCTGACTCACAACATCGATAGGAGTCCAAACCATTTGTGCAGCCATGGCAGCACTCAATCCGGCAGCAGCATTGGCAACGGCAGAGGCGGAGCCCTCAGACATCCCTAGCTGCATAGTGGCAACACTGCCCACATTACTCTTGGTGACTTCAAGGGCGCCCATGTAAAGGGCACGTGCGGGGATGGTTCCCATAAGGGAAGTACCAAAGCCAGAGTAAAAGCCTCTGTATCCCTCGCTCCGCATGATGGACGCCGCCATTCTGAAACACGGGATCGCCTTCATCATCACCTGCTGCCGCGTTTTCAGCACAACCATCGGGTAAAGAGTGCCGGAAACCGCCGAAAACAGGGCGGCGCCGAGGAAGAAGAACTTGGATTTGTCGAGCATCTCCCAATCCACGTCAGATGGAAGACGGATATCGGGTTCCGAATCGGCCTCTGCAGCACTCAAACTCATCTTCTCCATTTTCAGTTTCTTTAAACCCCAAAGGATAGACTAAAATAAGCGATTATCGTAATTTCCGGATTTAAACAAGAGTCTAGATTATGAAGTATTTGCGTTTGGGAAGTCAGATTGGGGAGCGAAATTGCTCAAACTCTCAAGAGGCAAACAAGAGGTTCAAGAAACGCAGCGAGATATATAACAGAAAAAATGGCGGTAACGCAACAGTGTGTATTGCAGATGTCAATGGATTTAATCAATGGTTTGAGGGTTTTGCGGATCCAAATGAGATGGACGAATTTCACTTAAATACTTCGAGTACACCATTTCTTGGGATTCAGTGTGACGAAGAAAGGCGGCTGCGGATTTGGGAATAAAACTGTGGGTTCAGAGATGTGCTTCAATTATTGGACTGATTGATGGACGGCAATCGTTCGAAGACAGCACTTGAGCAGTCCGGGAGCAATGCTCCCAATAATCATTGTGGGCCCTACTGAGAGGTGGATCCCACGCCGATATGAGTGGCGGGATCAGTGCTCCTGTCGCTGCCCAATGCCGCCTGGTTAGATATCCTTGTGGGCAGGAGCCCCCCTTTTTCGGCCACTGGGGTTTTAAATTTTTTATTCTTGACCCTTTTTCAACCAGTAAAGTTCACACACACACACACACACTCTCACTCTCACTCTCTCTCTCTCTCTCTCTATATATATATATATAAAATATTTTTAAATTATAATACAATCTCATATTGTTATATTTTTTAATAGTTTAATAATAAAATAAAGATACAGAAAAATTTAAGTAATATATAATATGAGAAATTAAGAAATTAAATGCTAATTAAAAAGATAAATTAATTAAAACAATAGTGATAACAAAGGAAAAGAAAAAACTAAATATATTATAATTCATTTATATTTTGGACTAACCATAGTTATTAAATAACATAAACAGATCTACTGAAAGAAGTACTTTTAAAAAATCAATTATAAAGACCAAATTTAGTTATTATAAAGGTAAGAGTCAAAACTCATGATGGCTATGTTTGGAAGTGGGGTTCGGTGACAGGTAATTTTAGGTTTAAGTCGTGTTAGATCTTTAATTTGTTTAGCAGTATGATTTTGATATTTTAAAATTTTTTATTTATTTAAATATATGTATAAAATATGTAATAATAATAATAATTAAATGATGTGATAGTATATAAATAATGATTAGTTGGTAATGTATAAATATATATAAATATGAGTTTATATGTGTATATGTATATGTACTGATTTGATTAACAACATGTGTAATGATAGAATAATAATTAGTTAGTTAGAAAAAAAAATTTTAAATTTGAATTTGAATAAAAATTTTATTTACTAATATATTTGATAACATGTGTTTGATGATGTATTGGATATTGAAAATGAGTTTCAAACATATCAGATATATAGTATAGATAATATAGATATGATTTAATTAATTATGAAGGGTTTTTATAGAATAATTATTAAAAGAGCAAATAAGACCTTAACAATATTATAATAGTATAAATAATGTTTATTAGTGTGCAAAACTTACTCCACATGTTTACAAATTTTGAACATATTTTTAAGTGTATTATTTTAAAAAATAAAAATATAGTGATTAAAGCAGGCGTATTTTTGTGGCAAATCGAAACAAACTTGCATGTAGTAATTGGAAATTGGGCCTTTAACGTATGCATATATTTAAACTTGTGATTATCTGAGTAAGACTCTTCGAGCATTATTCTTCTTATAGTCGTGCTCCACATTTGAGTTACCAACAGCTAAAGTTACTAAAAATCCAACATATATTAGTTTGAGTAGCATTGATGTGCTGTCAATACATCCCCTTTGAAATATCCACTTTCCAAGCTTTGATTCTAAGTAAAATTTCAAATTAAATCATTACTGCCGTGTGAAATTTTACTTTTGAATCAGTCTAAGAACTTTTTCTCTTCTCTCCAAATATAATTTATTCTGTCAAGATCGATAGTATAATTTAAGTAAATGATCTTGGGATTTCCCAATAGGTACTTTATTATGGTTAATATAATTTAAATCCGTGTCTCGAGATTTCATAATAGTTACATTTTGTACTTTCGATTCCTTGATAATCAAAATTAGATCGCAGAAGCTGCACAAAATTTGCATGTCAAGATAGGGTTTGTGGTTCCATTTAGATTAAATTAGCAATGTGAGACATCCATTTCAAAAATGAGTAGAAAGTACATGTGTTCATTTATTAATCAAATATTGAATAGAAATTTCGATATATTGCTTAATATTCATATTGAATATTGAACCAAATTTTTTGGTTTAGTTTAGTATATTATTAAATAATAAAAATAAAAATAAAATTCAATATTTGACTCGGTGTACTATATCGAATCTAAATAATAAAACTAAACCAAAAACTGAAAATTTAAAAATTACCATGTCAAATTTTGAAATTACAATTTGATGTTCTATATGTACCAAAATTTTAAATTCAATTTGATTTGATGAGTTCATCAAATTGTGCATGTCCAAGTAGAAAGCTCAACCGCTTGTCTTGCATTATTGTTTGAATTAATGGTTAATATAATTCATTAATGAAATCTATTTAAGAAACTTGGCAAGCCATGTCCTTAATTTCATATGGAGAGCTTTGTTCAAACTTCAGAACTGATATTTCCTTCATGACATTCACATGCTAGTATGGATTTCCTGATGACTGTTATTTTACAGTATATATGTTTGATTCTAGGATTTTAGAAAAAGAAATAAAAGAAAATAGTAAAAAATATTTATAGTCATTCGGTTAACAAAAAAATTAAAGAAAAGAAAACTTGACGGAAATATTATTACATCTAGGGAAAACTCATTTTTCTCATAAAATGGTGAAAAATATGACAGAATTATTTACTATATTTTATTAAATAACAAAAAATTTTAATTTGTAAATTTTGTTCATTTATTTTTTTATAATATTTTAATTTGTAAAATTTTAATTGTAAATGTTGATTTATTATTAATAAAATATCGATATTCTTGTTTTTACCAATACATGACAGTTTTATTTGAGTATGAAATTCTTAAGTTATTGTAAAGTATTGTATATACCAATATGATAGTGTTAAAAAGTTTTACTTATAAGTGTTATGAATATGGACACAAGATTTATTTATGCACAATCGTTAAAACTTGTTTGTGAATTGTATAATCTTTAAAAGGGCATTAGAGATACCAAAAAGATTTGCACACTTTATATTTGTATGATAAGTTTAATATGAGATATTGAAAACACACGTGTATTGATATGTCATTGAGAAATGCTTATTCAAACAGTTATTTATAGAATAAAGTAAACACATGGAGTTTATTCTTTATACTCAAATTTTTTTTTATGATCTTGTTAAATGAGTGAATCTTAGACCTGAGACGATATAGATATATTGTGTGTATTATGATCAATACTTCATTAGAACATTAAGAACCGAATCAACCTTAATAAGATTACAAGCCCAAAGTGTCATTGGTTATATGTGTATGGTGGTATGTGTATAATTAATAAGGAATTTGTCTTTTTATAAGTAAGTAAAGCATATGTTCTATGTGAACAATGTCTTACGAGACAAAATCTTGGCCAAGGTAAGACATGATTGGGATGGAGTTTCTGATAGACATTAGTCACATGAGGAATATTGATTTGGTTATATAATTGAATTTGAGAGATTAACTAAATTTATGATAATTATTCAATTGGGACATAACAAGATAAAAGGTTAATGTACTCATGATCGGAAGGATTTTTGTAATCATGTCACTTCACTTTAGTTGGGACATTGTACGGGCCATATGTTATGTTTTACATATATTCTTTCAGTTATATTCATTGCCAGTTCAAAATAAGAGTCACATATATAAGTACAAGGCAAGGTAAGGTGGTAATTTGGCGTTGAAGACTTAATTGAGACTTGAGAAATTTAACGATCAAATTAAATAGGCCACAATGAGATTTGGCTAGGGAAATTTATTTATTTGTCAATGTGTTCGTTATTTGGGATTGTTAATTAGAAGCATTTTGGGATTTTAATTTAATTAATAAAGTCAATTAAAATAAAATTTAAGATATAATAGGATTTTAATTATTAATAAGATTAATAGTTAAAGTTAATTTGAGCTTGAATTAAGTTCAAACCCATTCCATAATCCTTACCACCAATTAATGAAAAGATTCCTTATTGCTATAAGATGGAGATTATATTTTAGAATAAATAAGGTTGGATGTTATTCCGGCCCTATGAATACAGAAATTCAACTATCCACCTCTAGAAAATTATGAGCAAAACTTTTTCTACTCTTTTTCTGTTTTCTCTCTAAAATTCTTCTCTATATTGAATAAAGGGAGTTTTGCGAAGAGATTTTTGAAAATTTTTACCCAAACTTGTCTGTGTGGACAATTTAGAGGCCACAATTTAAATCTTGTGATTTTAAGACCACATAGGAGGAAGTTTCATATTAATCCTTAAAGTAAAATTCATGACCTTCTAACACATATAACATGCATTATTTAATCCTCATGTGAAGGTCACAAATTTTACCTCAAGAATTGATTTGATATGAAACTTTCTTCTACGAAGTATGAAACTTCTCTCTCAATTGTCCATACAAACAAATTCAGGTAAGAATCTCTAAAAACCTCTTCATAAATCTCCCATCATGAAATATGGAGAAGAAATTTAAAAAGAAAAAACAAATAGAGGCTAGAAATTTTGTAAAGTTAGGTGGCTGAATTTCAGCGATAGTAAGCTTGAAATGTCATCCAACCTTATTTATTCCAAACATAAACTCCTTATGACAATAAGGGATCTTTTTATAAATTGGAGGTAGGGTTTATAGAATGGGCTTTAATAAGCTTTTACATAGACTTGTAATATGATTTAAGTTCAATTTTAATTATTAATCTTATTAATAATTAATTAAATTAAAAGCTCAATGTGTTTCAAATTTACAATCCCATTCTTAACTGTCACATTGATGAATAAATAAATTTCCTTGACTCAATCTCATTGTGGCCTGTTTAATTCGATTATTAGACTTCTCAATCTCAATTGAGTCACCTACAACAAAATTCTCATCTTGCCCCTACCTTGTTCTTATATTTGTGATTCTCAATATTTATTTTTGATTAGTCACCATGAGACTAATGTCCTTCAATTTTTTTTTTTTCAGATTATACATTTTATTGGTCAAGGATTTTCGTACTTACTTACAAGAAGATAAATTTCTTATTAATCACACACATGGCTTTATACATGCATAACTATTGGTACTTTAAGCTCATAATTCTACCAATGTAAATTTGGTTCTTAATGTTTTAATAAGGCTTTGATTACAATAAACACAAGGTATCCATATTACCTCAAGTTTAAGGCACACTCACACTTAACATGATCAAAAAAACAAAATATTAACAGTAAAGAGTAAACTCTCTTAGTGTATTTGCTTCGTTCTTTGAGCCATGTTTAAATATGTTATTTTCTAATGGTATATCCACACACATGCGTTATCAATATTTCATATCAAATGGCATAACATTTTACTTATAAATATAAGGTATATAAGTCATACTAATATCTCTAGTGTCTATTTAAAGATTTTACGACTCATAAACATGCGTCAAGAATTGTGTAATAAAAAGTTTTGTTTCCATATTTATAATTCTTATGAATAAAAGTTCTAAATGTAATCATATGGACATTTCTAATTAATAATTTACACCAAGTTAAGAATTACATGCACGAATAAAGTTGTCATGTATTGATAATATATGCAAAATATTTTACAAATAAGGATAAACATTTATAGTCAATATCCCTTTCATACAAGAAAATTTGACATTAGATGATATATTATTAACATTCTTCCACTTCAGCATCTTGTTAAAAGAAAAAAGGGGAAAAAGAAACGCTCTCCCACTTTACGAACATTGCTGATTCTTTTTCTCGTTGGAGCGTACACAGATTGGATCTCAAAACATCTAATGGAGCTGGATTGACTCGGTGTCTGTCCTGCCTAAGTTTGCCTGCTTAGCAGACCATCTCATAGCTTAATTAAAAATTGATCAAGAAAAAACAAATGCCAATAGCATAGAACGAAAGCGAAATGTAAGGATAGGATTCAATGTTAACTAAATCCGCCATTTATTACTTACTTTCTTCGTTTTATGTTGACAAGGTGAATATTTTTTATTATGATCAATGTTTCTGCATTCTCCGTGAAATTTTACAAGACAAGTCGGTATGCATCTGATTTTATAATCCACAATAGGGAAAATTGATTTATATACACAAGCTACTTTAATCAAACCTAATAAAGGATGGAGAGGCTGGAAACTGAGCTCTTTGAAGCTGCATCAAATGGAAGCACCATTTCATTGCATAATCTGCTCAAAGTAGATCCACTGATTCTTGATAGGGTTGTGGTAAACTGTTTCTCTGAGACGCCTTTGCATGTGGCCGCCATGTTAGGTCATAATGATTTTGTGAGGGAAATCATTAGGATAAAGCCACAGCTCGCAAACGAGTTGAATTCATTGCAATCATCTCCTCTTCATTTGGCTTCAGCTAAAGGCCACGTTGATGTGGTCAGAGCGTTGTTATCAGTCCATCCTCGAACATGCCTGGCTCGTGACAGAAACAGGTTGACTCCCCTCCATCTAGCGGCACTCAAAGGCAGAATCGAAGTCGTGAAAATGCTGCTTCAAGAGAAATTGGATGCAACCCAGCTTGCTGTGTATGGACGAGAGAACATATTGCATTTATGTGTCAAACACTATCAAATAGAGATTCTAAAGCTCTTGGTAAAGAAGATAGATGACCCCGAGTTGATCAACTCTAAAGATGACGATGCGAATACTCTCCTGCATTTAGCTGTGGCTTATAAGCAAGTTGAGGTAAGCTGTCTGTCTGTAACTAATATTGTTAGCTTCCATTTTATATCGCAACATGGTATTGTTTATGTTTGGAAAGAGGTTCTGGTGAGAGATATGTTTGGTGATCTATGTCGGTTGATCTGATCATCTTAGGTGTAAAGAAGTAAAAATTTGAATTTAAATTTAAAAGAAAATTTAATTGAATTATATGTTTGAAAGTATAAAATTGGATTAGGACGGCAGGAGGATGAAAAATGGGTTCCAAACATAGCCACAGTATTTCTAAGAACTCTACAAACTTTTTTAACAGACTATCGAGTTTTTGCTGGCTATGCCTGCACTTGATGTGCACGCATCGAATCTTAATGGAATGACTGCAGTGGACGTTTTGATTCAAAGCAAGAGGGATATAAGAGATGCGGAGATTGAAGAATCACTCCAACAGGCCGGATGTTTGGGAACGTTGGAAGGTAATACAGCCACAAACATGAACAGCGAGAACAATCCAGTCAGGCATCAAAATGATTGGCTAGAGAAAATGCGCAGTGCATTGATGGTGGTGGCTTCATTGATTGCAACAATGGCCTTTCAAGTTGGAGTCAACCCTCCAAGTGGTGTCTGGCAAGACAGTAAAATAGTCGATGCACAAGGCAAATCTGTGTCAAATCCTCGCCTAGCAGGGCTTTCTGTATTGGCATATAACTACCCTAGACAATACATAAAAATGTACATCTACAATACAGTAAGCTTCACCGCATCCCTCAGCATCATATTGCTACTGATGAGTGGATTGCCCGTGACACGGAGAATTTTTATGTGGATTATGATGGTGATCACATGGGTTGCAATCACATCAATTGCTGTGGTTTACTTGACCTTTCTGTTAGTCTTGACACCTTTAGAGCTAGCAAAACCTACTTTCTATTTGGTAGAAATCACATCGCACGTCTGGCTTTTTCTAGTGGCTCTCCTCGTCATCATTCATGTAGTTCATCTGATGGTGAAGCTGGTTAAAAAGCTGAGAAAAACAATAAGGAGGAGGAAAAAGAAAGAGAAGGGTTGGAGGTTAAGCAATTGGTGACGTTTAAGGCTATGGTTGCTTTGTCTTTCGTTCTTTGTCAGAGTTTTCCCTAGTGTTCTATTGAATAAATCAGTTGATGTTTTTAAAGTTCATATTGCTCAGTTTTAATCTAAATAATTTAATTATTTCTATTATTTTAAATATAATAATTTTATAGTTTATAAATAAATTTACATGCACACGCAACTTTTATTAGTACTTCTTAAATTTATTAGTATCCTCTCGCCAACTGTAGTTGATCTTTCGGTTTTCTGTTCGGACATTAAATGTCAACGGCATCACACTTGCCAAATGCCAAGCACATGTGATGGTGTGAATGGTTAATGCTTGTAAAATAATTTCACTATACAAATTTTTATTATCTGAGTGTAACGAAATCTACGCGTGTTGATTGTCACGGAGGGATGAGAAATATTTTAAAGTTGTGGAGTATCCGTCACATACATAAAAAATAAAAAAATAAAAAATAAAAAAATAATGAGTGGAACGGAAAATGAACTCCTCGGATGCGAATGAGGTGAATGGACCTTTTTGATGACGTAATGGACGGCATTCTAGTAGCCCCAATAAAGAAAATGATTTATTTTGATACTTGCTTCCGCGTAAAGAAAATTTTAAAAGCTCTGGTGAGAGAAGAAAATTGATGCGAAAACTTAAAAATAATATAAAAACAAAAGAGAGTGATAAAAATGGATTTTGTTTTTTTTTTTTGTAGTATATTTAGAATTGTAAACTTTTAATGAGTGTTTTCCACTGGGGAAACGCTGATGCCAGTTGAAAGCCACGAGATGATGCCAGATGCAGAACAGAGTTGAAGACGTCTTCATTCTCTGTTTGATGTATTGAACATGTGCTGTAAACAATTCTCCCCACTGCTGGGACTGTTGCCAAATTCTAAAACAGTAACAAAATTTTAATGCGCTCTGCAACACAAGTATTATTAAACTGAGAAAGAAACGTGGAAAACAGGTGTTGGTTAAAAAATCAAAATTATGATTTTTTAAAGAAAAAAGATATTGCTTGTTTTAAGGGTTCTTTGACAAGGATCGAAAATCCACAATAAAAGCTTTGAACATCACAAAATGGTCGAGTTTGGCAGCAATGTTAAGCAAGGAGACCCTAGCCTGACAACATAATGCATGTTCCAGAACCTTCTTCTGGAAACCAGAAAGCTTTTGAAGACGCTTTATTTCAACATCAGTTCGACCTTGTGAAAAGAATTAAGAAAGTGAAGATGTTGCATGAGTAAGGCCTCGAAGCAATAGCAGCTTGAACATCCAGGATTGAGATGTCTGTGAAAAGTAGAAAACAAATGCATGTTCAATGGTGCTAATCAAAAGCCATGATGCTATTGTATGTGTCTTTACCCAAGAAATGGTTTCTCAAAACTAAGTCAAGAAGCAAATTGATAGCATCACAGAATTGACATTCCAAATTTGCAATTTGATGCTTAAACTTAAACTGGTATTCTTCCAAGAAAGTCAATGGTCATCACGTCGGCACTAATGGTTATCCAGGGTTGGGTGGTGAGCTTATGAAATCTTCAGAGGCTTGTGGTAACAAATCTCAAAGCCATAACAGAAGTAAGATTCTGGAAAGAAAAGCAACTCCTGCGCCAATATGTCATCAGAATCAACATATGAAAAGATGAACATGCATGGTTATATGAAGGGATAAAGCAAAACAATAACTGATATGGAAGATGTTGCGAGAGGACCTGAAAATTACATGCAGTATGTGATGGGAGTAAATGATCTAATCTCTCAAAGGCAGTCCCTGATCCAGAACATGATGGATCTAAAAGTATAGCACAAACCTGTTGAATGGAAAAAGTCGTTTGGGAGTAACTCAAACATGCATCAAGCAGATAAACATGAAGAAAAGAATTGGGCAAAGGGAAACAGCTTTTCCGAGTTACCTTTGAAAATGAGGGGTCTTGTGGGTCAAGATTTAAGAAGTCTTCATACATGACTTTTGCATCTATGCCAAGTTAAGTTTGCCATTACTATGTGCTAAATTAACAAAGCATGCCAAGAAAAAACAGCAATTAATTGGCAGACTATGTTGACAATGAGTCAGATAGAGCAGAAACATGCAAGACATTTCATCACAGCAAACAAAGGATTTGGGTCTTGTTTAGAGCAATAAGCACATACCTAGACTTCAATTGGACATGTATCTTTGTAATGCAGAGAAGTGGAGAGCAAGAAAAACCGACACTTGTGGCCCCAGCCAGTTTGTCATTATGTTTCAGGCGTTCAACCCTTTCCTTGTTGAGTTTACAAGCTATAATTTTTCCCTTGGCCCCCATAAGAGCGGCAAGGTGCACAATCTTGTTCCCAGGAGCTGAACAAGCATCAATGACCTTCAAGAAAACAGTCTTGTCTTAAGCAACGGCAACATATAAAATTAAATAAAGAAGCACGTATAAGATTTCCAGGTACACACCTCCCATCAAGGTTTAGGACCAAGAGCAACGGCAGCCTTGGAGCTCACCTTGCCCTGATACAATACAGATTAATACTTCCATCTGTGCTACTTACTCTTCTTTTGACTATCATGACAGCATAAACAAAACCCTTCAAACTGTGTACAATCAATACCTGTAAGAAAATACTTCCATTTAGGACTAGAGGATGATTGTGTAAATCAGCACTGTTGGGAGAATCAATAAATCTGGTACCGTGTCATCTTTCTGGGCCTGACTGATCAAAGAGACAGTCAATAACAACTTTTAAACACTTTACGGATATTGTAGGGAAAATAGTACATCAAGTACACATTTAGTAAGAGTAACCCATGGCTTGTCTGATTCTATATTTACCAATTTAGTCTAGTTGTTCCCACCAATTTTCAACTAGTGTCCGTGTTTCTCTAACTACAGCTCTTGATGAAGTCTTGCAATACATGAAAGGAATTTAACTGTAAATTTTGCTTATTTAAATTAAAGAACATACCAGATATTGTTGTTCTAATTCCCGAATGGCAAATTTTGTGTCTATCTTCAGAGTATTCACGGGAACATAACGAGGTTTTTGTAATTCTACAGAGACGCACAGATGACAAAATTCAGCAAACACAATGAGTTGCATATTGCACTAATTCTTAATGCACAGATTTCTTGGGTGCATATAGAGTGGAATATAAATTCTAAAGAGAAGCACGGGCACCAATGATAAAATTCTGCAAAATCACCAAGCTGCATATTGCACAAATTCTTGATGTACAGATTTTTTGGTTGCATATGGAGGGGAATATAATTCAGACACATTGTGCGCGGAAATAAATGTTTTACCCAATGAATTATTTCTGTACTCAGATTCCTCAGTTTGGTCAAGCCATAGATGTGATCACTATGCAGTCGGAGAAGTTCACAATGCATGTCAAAACCAAACAAAACAACTAACATAACAGACCTTGAAACCTTACTAGTTGGTCTTCAGTTTTGAACTAGGATTATCACAAAATCTAAGTAATGCCATGTTTGAAAACCAGATTGATCATACAGAGTATTAGTATTCACCAGGAGGAAAATGGCCAAAGATTACATACCAGAAATTTTATCAACATTCACCAAGTCTTCTACATTTCTCACTCCCCTGCGCCTTAAGATTTGTGATAGAGCTGATTGCAGTTTGTCTTTTTTTAGCATGGATAGTTTTCAGCATCACCAATTACTGAACCTTTCTAGAAACATATATTCAAGTCAACAATTTAGAGAACATAAGAACAGAGCAACATGATGTGGTTGATATGATTTTACAAAGATAAAGAAGTATCGTTACTGAGGCTTGTAGAAAGTAAATGAATCAACAACTAGGATCTAAAAGATTACCTAAAACTACTGAAACCCTCATGACTGAACAAAAGGGAAATAGCAAACATTTCACTTGCTCCAAGAGTAAATCATATGTGATGATACACAATAATTCTTTCTGCGTCTGTAGAAACAAACAGCAAAAGAGGTACGAAATTAGCAGAATAATATCAACGTCGACAAGAATATGCTATCGAGGAAAAGTATAGTTAGCTTTTACATCATAACCTAATATCTGTTGTGGTTATTACCTTTCACTTGGCACTTAGAACATCTGCCTCCTCCATTACATCCTTAATAACGGAGAGATCTACAAATCCAAAAAGAGAGGGAAAAAAAGGAATAAAGAAAAAAAAAAAGAAACATTCAGCCAAATAAAAGATGGAGAGGCTGGAACTGAGCTCTTTGAAGCAGCATCAAATGGAAGTACCACTTCATTGCAAAATCGACTCAAAGTAGATCCACTGATTTTTGATAGGTTTGCGGTAAACCGTTTCTTTGGGACGCCTTGGCATGTAGCCGCCATGTTAGGTCATACTGACTTTGTAAGGGAAATCGTTGGGATGAAGCCACGGCCCGCAACCCAGATGAATTCATTGCAATCATCTCCTCTTCATTTGGCTTCAGCTAAAGGCCACGTTGATGTGGTCAGAGCATTGTTATCAGTCGAATCTCGAACATGCCTAGCTCGTGACAGAAACGGGCTGACTCCCCTTCATTTAGCAGCACTCAAAGGCCAAATCGAAGTCATGGAAATGCTGCTTCAAGAGAAACCTGATGCAAATCAGCTGACTGTGTATGGAAGAGAGAACATACTGCATTTATGCTTCAAACACTACCAGCTAGTGGCCCTAAAGCTGTTGGTGAGCAAAACTGACGACCCCGAGTTGATCAACTCTAAAGACACCAATGGGAATACTCTCCTGCATTTAGCTGTGGCTAATAAGCAAGTTGAGGTAACTAATCTTGTTACCTTCCATATTTTATTTCAATATGGTATAGTGGTTCTAATAACTCTAAACTCTTTTAACAGACTGTCGAGTTTTTGTTGGCTATGCCTGCAATTGACGTGCATGCATCGAATCTTAATGGAATGACGGCAGTGGAAGTCTTGATTCAAAGCAGGAGGGATATAAGAGATGCGGAGATTGAAGAATCCCTTAAACAGGCTGGATGTTTTGGAACGTTGGGGGATAATACAGCCACAATCATGCAAAAGAACAGCGGGAAGAATCTAGTCAAGCAATATTGAAACGATTGGCTAGAGGGAAAGCGGGGTGCACTGATGGTTGTGGCTTCATTGATGGCAACGATGGCCTTTCAGGTGGGAATCAACCCTCCTGGTAGTGTCTGGCAGGATAACAAAATACTCGATGCACAAGGCAAAGCTGTGCCAGATCCTCACCAGGCGGGCTTTTCTATATTGGCATACAACTACCCTAGACAGTACATAAAAATGTATATCTACAATACAGTAAGTTTCGTTGCATCTTTCAGCATCATAATGCTTTTGATGAGTGGATTGCCCGTGGCACGAAGAATTTTTATGTGGATTATGATGGTGATCACATGGGTTGCAATAACATCAATTGCTGTGGTCTACTGGACCTTTCTGTTAGTCTTGACGCCCTTAGAGGAAGCAAAACCTACTCTCTATTTGCTACAAATCACAATGATCGTGTGGATTATTCTGGTGGCTCTCCTCCTCTTCAGTCATACAGTTATTCTGATCGTGAAGCTGGTTAAAAAGGTGAGAAAAACAATCATGAGGAGGAGGATGGTTGGAGTTTAAGCAACTGGTGGCGTTTAAGGCTGTTGTTGCTTTATCTTTCTTCGTCATAGTTTTCCCTAGTGTAGTTCATATTGCTCATAGTCATGTAGTTTTAAGTCATATTAGCAGTGTATGGGAAATAAACTATTGTGCTGATGTGTATCTCACTAGTTTTGTAAATTTCTTTGCCTTAGATATGAAGGGCCTTTTTTGCTGGAACTTTCTGTTCTTAGTTTTCTTTAATGCATGATTGGTAGTTCAGAATGGTTTTAATGTACGGTTTTGTTTTCTTTGTTTCCTTTGATTGCTGATCATCTTAGGTCATGGTAGTTTAGAATGGTTTAGTGATGATGTTAGGACCATTCAAAAATGAAGCTTGGCCATTCCATTAAGTTCATGACAAACTCAAAGTCAATTTCCACATTTTATAATTTATAAATAAATTCACAATATTTCTTAAATTTGTGTGTCCTCTCTCGCCGAGTACAGTTGATCTATCGGTTGTCTGTTCGATCATTTAAAACCAATTGCATCATCCTTGCCAAATGCCAAGCACACATGTGAGGGTGTGAATAATCAGTGTGAATCACAATACATAATTTTATTATATGAGTTTGAAATGTGTAATAAAATTTACGTGTGTTGATTGAGTAATATTTTAAAATTATGGAGTATCCATCTCATACATAAAAAATGATAATAAAAATGAGTGGAACGGAATATGAATTCCCCTGAAGCGAATGAACTTAAGACACCTTCTTGATGACTTAATGGACGGCATTCTTGCAGCCCAAATTTACAGTTGACTTTGAATTTGATGAAAATGATTTAATCTTTCATGACGGATTTTGGTAGTTTTGATGGGATTTTGTGTTGGCATACTTCCGTGTAAAGAAACTCTGGAAATTTGTGTGGAAGAGGACGATTGACATGAAAACTTAGAAATAAAACAAAAGTAAAAGAAAGTGATAAAAAAGGATTATTTTTTTAGATAGTATATTTAAAATTGTAAATTTCCGTGAGTGTGAAATAGTTGCAAATTTGCATCCAAACATAGCCTTTAAATTTTGTTGGTATTGAAAATAGTGACCATGTTTTAATTTATTTACCTTTCCAAGCACACATTACACTTTTTAGATTTTTTCTATTTTTCTTTCTTATTTTTATACAATTTTTAAAAAAAATACATAAAAAAGCACACACCTAAAATTATAAACAAGTATAACCAATGTATTTTAGATGTAAAAATTTAAGAATAGGATCAAAAGTAAAAAAGAAAAAAATATTTCTTTTAATGGACGGGAATTTGAACTTTCATTTGATGTGAAATTTGAAGCGAAGTTTGAACTTAAACCATTACTACTCTAAGAAATTTTAACTATATTTTTTTTATTTTTATCGCAAGAAATACATATCACAATTATTAAATTTTTTAAAATTTCTTTCTCTTTTACTTTTATACAATTTTCGATAAAGACGTGTTTAAAAACTCACAACTAAATAAACACAAGCATAACCTTTATTTTTTAAATTTAAATCACCTAATATTTTTTCTCTTTTCTTTAAATAATTAGATAATGTAATAGTATATAAGTTTATATAGTCATAAAATATGAATATGAATAAGAAAATTATAAGTATAGGTGTGATTTAATTGTTAATAAATATAATGATTAAAAAATTATTAATTAGTTAAAAAGAAAAATTTTAAATTTAAATTTTAATAAAATTTGTATAGCAAATTGTTTGATTTGTAAGATTTTTAATTGATGAATATATATATATATATGTGTGTGTGTGTGTGTGTGTGTGTGTGTGTGTATGTATAAAAGAAACAAACATAGCCTCCGTTACATTTAATAAGGCAAATGAGTGATCTAAACAATTGGGCCAGACTGCTGCCACCACAAGACTTTTTCTGGGTTTGGAATATAGGCCTCTGTCAACCTTCTACATGGGGTTGGGTTGTTTTGGAGGGATTTGATTAAATTAGCCGAATGACATTTCACGTCCTCAATCAGTAGCCCAAGTGCTCACTTTCTGCATTATTGTTCTAGTTAATAAAACTAGCAATTCTTGCAATCTCTTAGAATTTATAGTTTAAAGTATGGATCAGCATTACATTCACAGTTTTATTTTTATCATAAACATTTGGACATACATTGTGTATGCACCTTATTTTATAATCTGTAATTTAACAAAAATTAGGTACTTCAAGAATTAATTATGCCGATGGCATGTTATCTGCTTGTAATTCTTGTTTCTGTAGTATGAATGCAAACGAGTTGTCAGTTACAATCTCTTGCTCTGTCCTGAAATTGAAAATTTCTAGAAATTAAAAAACAATAACTTGTCAATCTTCAGATGCCTCGGGATGGTTGTGCCTTAGCTTTCTTGACCAAGAATTTGAATTGTACTTTAAGCATTTTGGCAACAAAAATGCTCAAAGGTTTTCTTGTCCTACCGGCGCTCTTCCTGCACGCTACGCCTCCATATTCTTCCGCTAGATGGTTGCCTTTCCGAACAAACAGTGCGATGAAGAAACCTTCTTTGTCTACTGTCAGGTCTGTTCGCAACAAACGTTCGGCTGAAAAGGGGAAACCAATCAATATGATTTTGGTGTTAACACCTTGAAAATAAGAGAATCGATCTGACAATTCAACAACACGTCGAAAAGACAAATCCCTTCGCATCTGGCCAGTATGGAAATATTGTGCAGAGAGTCATACACATAGCCCGATATTTGAAGCAAGGATTTTCATATTGTTAGCTAATGTTATCTGGTGATTTATACATAAAAGATCTGTAGGAAAAATCAAAAGCGAATTTTCTCCCAAACATTAGAGGAATTTTGCTGTGTAATGTAGAACTTACACCCATTGAAGGCTGGGAGACCACGGCGAGGCCACTGGGGAAACACTGGTGCCAGTTGAAAGCCACGAGATGATGCCAGATGCAGAACAGAGTTGACGACATCCTCATTCTCTGTTTGATGTATTGAACATGTGCTGTAAACAATTCTCTCCACTGCTGGGACTGTTGCCAAATTCGAAAACAGTTACATTTTAATGTGCTCTGCAACACAAATATTATTAAACTGAGAAAGAAACTTGGAAAACAGGTATTGGTTCAAAAATCAAAATTCCGATTTCTTAAAGAAAAAGGATATTGCTTGTTTTGAGGGTTCTTCAACAAGGATCGAAAATTCACAATCAAAACTTTTAACATCACAAAATAGTCAAGTTTGGCAGCAATATTAAGCAATGAGACCGTAGCCTTACAAGATAATGCATGCTCCAGAACCTTCTTCTGGAAACCAGAAAGCTTTTGAAGACGCTTTGTTTCAACATCAGTGCAACCTTGTGAAAAGAATCAAGAAAGTGAAGCTGGTGCATGAATAAGCCCTCGAAGCAATAGCAGCTTGAACATTCAGGATTGAGTTGTATGTGAAAAGTTGAAAACAAAAGCTGCATGTTCAATGGTGTTAATCAAAAGCCATGGTGCTAGTGTATGTGTCTTCACCCATGAAAAGGTTTCTCAAAACTAAGTCTAGAAGTAAATTGATAGTATGACAGACTTGATATTCCAGATTTGAAATTTGATGCTTAAACTTTAACTGGTAATTCTTCAAAGAATGTCATCGGCCATCACACTGGCACATCTGGGGTTGGGTGGTGAGCATGAAATCTTCAGAGGTTTGTGGTAACAAATCTCAAAGCAATAACAGTAGTAAGATTCTGGAAAGAGAAGCAACTCGTGGGCCGGTATGTTGTCAGAATCAACTTATGAAAGAGAACATGCATGGTTACATGAAAGGATAAAGCAAAACAATAACTGATATGGAAGGGTTAAATAAGCAGCACAGACATAAAATTGGTACTTCTAGAGAGAGGACCTGAAAATTACCTGCAGTATGTGATGGGAGTAAATGATCTAATCTCTCAAAGGCAGTCCCTGATCCAGAACACGATGGATCTAAAAGTATAGCACGAACCTGTTGAATGGAAAGATTTGTTTGGAAGTAACTCAACATGCATCAAGCAGATAAACATGAAGAAAAGAATAGCGCAAAGGGAAACAACTTTTCAGAGTTACCTCCGAATATGAGGGGTCTTGTGAGTCAAGATTTAAGAAGTCTTCGTGCATAACTCTTACATCTATGCGAAGTTAAGTTTGCCATCTACTATGTGCCAAATTAACAAAGCTTGCCAAGAAAAAAGAGCAATTGATTGGCAGACTATGTCGACCATGCATTAGACACAGCAGAAACAAGGAATAACAGCAAACAAAGGATTTGGGTCTTGTTTAGAGAAATAAGCACATTATCATCAACCTAGATTTCAAGTGGACATGTATCTTGCTAATGCAGATAGGTAGAGAGCAAGAAAAACGGATACTTGTGGCCCCAGCCAGTTTGACATTATGTTTCAGGCGTTCAACCCTTTCCTTGTTAAGTTCACAAGCTATAATTTTTCCCTTGCCCCCCATAAGAGCTGAAAGGTGCACAGTCTTGTTCCCAGGAGCTGAACAAGCATCAATGACCTTCACAAAAACAGTCTTGTCTTAAGCAACAGCAACATAGAAAATTAAATAAAGAAGCATGTATCAGATTTCCAGGCATACACCTCCCATCCAGGTTTAGGATCAAGAGCAACAGCAGCCATGGAGCTCGCTTTGCCCTGATACAATACAGATTAATACTTCCATTTGTTCTACTTTGTCTTCTTGTGACTATCATAATGGCATACACAAAACCCATTAAACTGTGTCCAGTCAAAACCTGTAAGAAAATACTTCCATTCAGGACTAGAGGATGATTGTGTAAATCAGCACCAGGCGGGAGAATCAATAAATCTGGTACAGTGTCGTCTTTCTGGACCTGATCAAAGAGACAGTCAATAACAACTTTCAAACACTTGATGGATATTGTAAGGAACATATTAAATCAAGTAGACATTTAGTAAGATTAACCCATGGCTTGTCTGATTCTATAGTTACTAATTTAGTCTAGTCATTCTCACCAATTTTCATCTAGTGTCAGTGTTTCTCTAACCTCATCCCCTCCTTACATACTAGAGGATCTTTTTCTTAATATGAAATCCCTATACGATATTTTGATTCTCATCAACAATTTTGTCATCACTGACAAGCAAACAGAGCAAAGGCTTGGCACAGCCCTTGATGAAGTCTTGCAATACATGAAAGGAATTTAACTGTAAATTTTGCTCATTTAAATTAAAGAACATACCGGATATTGTTGTTCTAATTCCCGAATGGCAAATTCAGTGTCTATCTTCAGGGTATTCACCCGAACATATCGAGGTTTTTGTAATTCTACAGAGACACACAGATGATAAAATTCAGCAAAAACAATGAGCTGCATATTGCACAAATTCTTGATGTACAGATTTTTTGGGTGCACACAGAGTGGAATATAAATTCTGAAGACATGCACAGATGATACAATTCAGCAAAATCAACAAGGTGCATATTGCACAAATTCTTGATGTACAGATTTTTTGGGTGCATATGGAGGGGAATATAATTCAGATACACTGTGCATGGAAATAAATGTTGGACCCAAAGAATTATTTCTGTCTCAGATTTCTCAGCTTGGTTAAGCCATAGATGTTATCACTATGCAGTCAGAGAAGTTCACAATGCATGTCAAAACAAAACAAAACAACTAATATAACAGACCTTGAAACCATAGTAGTTGGTCTTCAGTTTTAAAGTAGGATTCTCACAAAATCTAAGCAATGCCATGTTTGAAAACCAGGTTGAACATAAAGAGTATTAATATTCACCAAGAGGAAAATGGCAAAAGATAACATACCAGAAATTTTATCAACATTCACCAAGTCTTCTACATTTCTTACTCCCCTGCGCCTTAAGATTTGTGATAGAGCTGATTGCAATTTGTCCTTTTTTAGCATGAGATAGTTTTCAGCATCACCAATTAATGAGCCTTTCTAGAAACATATATTCAAGTCAAAATATAAGAATAGAGCAACATGATGTGGCTTATATGATTCAACAAAGATTAAAAAAAAAAAGGATCATTACTGAGGCTTGTAGAAAGTAAATGAATCAACAACTAGGCTCTACAAGATTACCTAAAACTACTTAAACCCTCATTAGTGAACAAAAGAGAAATAGCAAACATTTCACCTGCCCAAAGAGTAAATCATACGTGATGATATACAACAATTCTTTCCGCTTCTGTAGAAACAAACAGCAAAAGCGGTACAAAATTAGCAGAATAATATCAACGTCGACAAGAATATGCCATCGAGGAAAAGTATAGGTAGTTTTTACACCATAACCTAATATCTGTTGTAATGGCTATTACCTTCCATTTGGCACCTAGAACATCTGCCTCCTCCATTGCATCCTTAATAACAGAGAGATCTACAAATCCACAAAAGAGGGCGCAATAAGGAAGAAAGAAAAAAAAAAGAAAAGAAAAGAAAAGAAACATTCATTCTGCTTGCCTAATTTCAATGTAAAGAATAAAAATAAGAATAAAACAGCGTGAATAGAAAATAACGGGAGAAGGTTCCTAATAATAAAACCGCGAGAGTGATTCGAGCTCTATTCGTCACCTTATTAAATCAAACTTGAATTCCATTTCTGGAACTTCGAATTTTGAAACTCAACTTGGGTTTAATCAAATATGAAGTTTAATTAAAACCTATCCGACACGGATTCATTAGCATAAAGATCAATGAAAAACCAAGTTTGGAGAATTTGCTGCTCTGCTCCATTGTCTGCTTAACATTCCAAAGAACGCCTCAATAATTTTTTTTTTCATATAATAATTCCAAAATGTTCGCTCTGCTTGACTGATTGCACAATTAAGTTCAACGAGCGTTGCTTACGTACGCTTAAGAGTTTGGCAAACCAGAGCAAAGGTAGCCTTTTTGTTCCTGATGGAAGGACTGTAAACAAGCGCCTTAATTGAAGCAAAGGCGTGGCGCCGGGCGTCGCCCCGGAGCGTGCTGCTCAGGACCTTAGCTGCTTCCCTCCGAGCGAAATAAGCCGAGCGCTGGGCATTGCTCGGACGCTTTTCTTCCAGCTTCCGATCTTCGGCCGCCGATCGATGGGCAACAATCGGCTTCCTCCGCGGCATGGGTTTTGAATAACATGGAAGAAGAACGGGGGAATTCAGTTCAGGGTTTTTCTGAAAATCGCTATTTTGGGTTTTGTTTTAAACTAAATTGCGATTTTAATCGCCGTAGCGCGATTTTTGTCCGTGAAAGTTGTTTAGGGGACTGTTTTTTATTCATTTTCGAAAGGACGTAGTAAAACCATTTATTTATAATTTTTTACACATACAATGCATCAATTAACATTTTTTTCTCTCTTCATATATATATATAATATACGTGTGAAGTGAAATAACTATGTAATAAATTTTGATCATATAGACCACGTTTATTGCCGGTTTTAGACAATTTACGTTACATGAAAAATCGTAAATTTCAAATACATTAATTTTCAAACGTAATTTTTTGTCTCTCTCTCTATTATTTATTCCTATATTTTCACGTACAAAAACACATTTTTCCAAAATTGCCATCTTTATATATTAACGGTATTGATTTGTTTAACAAGTAATTATAAATAACTTCGTTAAAATTGCGGCAAATTCAACAAAATACAGCCGTTGATAAAATTATAGATCAAGTACTTATTTTGGGTTGTCCATCCTTTCTTTTATTTTTTTATGGTCCATAATAAGTGAAATAATAGAACTTTGAACCCTTAAAGCAAGCATTTGGCAATGCTAGTAATATTCTACAATTTAATTCCCATCACTCTTACCACGTAATTTCTATTGATCTGTTTTTATAAGAAAATTCAGCTTCAAATAGCTTTTAAATGGCAGAGCAAAAACCATTATTCCTAATACACTTTTAAAATTTTTATTTTTGTACTGAAGGTGCACACTATAATTATTACATTTTTAAAATTTTACTCTATTTTTCTCTTAATTTACACAAATTTCAAGAAGAATATACCAAAAAATACACTCTCCAAAAAAAAAAACATATGTAATAAGATTACATATGATGTGGGTTTATTTCAAAACCCCCTGATTATCGGAAACTAATTAATAAAAGCAGTAATTTTATTAAAAATAGTAAAGATTTTTTTGAATAGTAAAAATATCTTGCAATTTGTGTGTGTTTACAATCAAGAAAGGGTTACTATTTATAAGATATTTCAATTGTTATAATTTGTCATTACCGCGCAGCCTATCGATAGGTTAAACATTCTTTCATAGGTTTGACATGTAGGCCAAGAGAGGATGATTACCAGGCTAAATGATAGATTATTGTCATCGATTGTATTATCACACTTAACCTCTTCCCCTGCTCCCCAGTTCCTTACTCTTGTCAGGATATTATAAACAAGGGATAACCCTTTACATTTATTTCATTCATTCATAATTAATTTTCTTAAATTTTTATTTCTTCCTACATGGTTGGTCCAAATACTTCTCTTATTTCTATTTGCTCTTTAATAAAAGACCTCCACACTTCCCTCAATTTCTTTTGTAAAAAGGTTTCTACAACTTTTGACATCCTTTATGTCCTTGAATAACTTTAAGTGGAGTACACTGAACTTCACATCACATGAGGCTGAACATGAACCCTTTTTAAATGAACAAATAGAACACTTTCAATTACAATTTGATAGTGCTCACTTAAGGTTGAATGAATGCTTGAAGAGAAGTAAAGCTTGAGACAAGTCTCGAGAAGAATTCATTAAAGATTATTATCAATTATCTAAGGAGCTAAGATAATACCGGGCTACTTATGAGAGCTTAGTGTCAAAGTACCTGTCAAGTCCTAATAGACAACAATACCTTTAGAAATTTTGGCAGGATCAGCTCATAAGCTACCTTAATTCCTCTACTTTCTAATATCTAATAACCAAATAAATGTAAGTAGAGTTTCAGCATAACTTTCATGATTGCATAGATCAACTTGTTTCATAAGACATAATGGAGGCCGCTATTGCAGAGACTCGAGATGGGAATCGTGACTGAGACCTGTTCTGTGAGAAGATGATGCACCAAGCTAGTAATGGCAGTCCTAACTTAGCTTGTTGTACGTAGTTGCTAGACAAACATCTTTAGTTCTTATAAAGGCGAGATATTATTTTAAAAGAAGCTTTCCTTGGCCTTTTTATTGAACAACCTTCTTCCATCTCGAGGAAAGTAATGCTTATTTTGTTTCTAAGAGAAGTTTTTATAGTAATGAAGGTTTTGATTTCCCTTTACTAAGCTATCTTTTTCAAAAAAAATTTCCCAGTTAAAGAATATCGAACTCTAATAAAACTCTGGCCAACGAGCTCCTTACTAAATCTAAAAACATCACGTTCCTTGCTAATTAGGTTGGATTTCTAATTATCCAT
Organism: Avicennia marina; assembly: GCA_019155195.1. Taxonomy (NCBI): domain Eukaryota; kingdom Viridiplantae; phylum Streptophyta; class Magnoliopsida; order Lamiales; family Acanthaceae; genus Avicennia; species Avicennia marina. Next base: position 525,071 of record CM032755.1, read on the forward strand.
AAGTTCCATATCTTTTTAGATGTAATCATACTTTTTATCAAGTCAATTGTCACTTTTTAGATCCCAAATCTAAAAACCTTTGAGTTTCCTATCTAACCCTTGTCATATTCTAAAGCACTAGTCATGTCAGAAATCTTGTTCATTAAATGCTTATATAGGCCTTTTGTTTTTATAGCCATTTTTATTTTAATGCTCTAAGATCTCTATACAAGTGTATGATCAAGACATCAACCGTTATTTCTATATAAATCTTTTTCTCCCAAACAAAAGCACTTTTGTTGTTCCATTATGAAAAAACCTTCATCTACAAATTTCATTCACAATCATCTTCCCAAAATCATTTTCCCATTTTCTTCCCCTTATAGAGGTTAGTGACAATGTTTGTCAAATCTTCTTATTATGAAATAACAAAAAATAAGTGTAATAAATATATTTTAGCAAAATACGTTGATTCTTATGGAATTTTGACGAATTATACATACGTAATTTCTTGTGAGACATCCCACCCCCATTAAAGATTATATCCTGGTGTTTATCTACCAACTTGGGACAAGAATCACCTTTCCTATCCACCCTTTATATCGATTTTGCCAAGTCTTTTTATATTATGTTAACATAACTTACCCTAACTCTTTCTATTTGCTCACTAGGTTTTCAATTTTGTGCTAGCAAGCACTAATCAAACCCTCAACTGAGCTTTCCTTTCATTTATGTAGATTAAAAATTGCTAAGCATGGAATATTTTATCTCAGCCCTCGACCAAACTTGAAGTGCTTGAAGAAACTTCATTCCAACAATAACAAAGATTAGAAAAAAGAGTATATCCTTCTGAAGGGTTTTAAATCATGGGATTTCTCCATTGTTTTTCAACCTAACCCTCCATCTCCCTCAAACTTCTCAAAAAATCTATCCCTCGAGGTCATGGTAAATATCTGCCCTTCAAATAAATTGTACATAAACCTAGAAGCAGTATTGATCCTAGGGGCTTGTCTTGTTTTTGCTTGAGTAGTCACCACAAGGACCTACACACTGAGTACAGTGAGTTCTTTTTATTTTGTAAGTTGGGTAATGTTCTACTTACTTGTGTGCTTTTGTCTTGTAGATGACGTGATGAAGGGGTTGTTCATTAAATCTTGACACCAATGCAAAGGTAGAGGCAAAAGGAAAAAGAAGAAAAAGGAGAAGGAGAAAGAGGATGCTACTCTCTCTGCTTCGTCTCCTTTCCCTTCTCCTATTAAAGCTTTTCCAATCCCAGAGTAGGCCCAGGCTTCACCAACCCTGAGTTGAGTAGATGTTCCTTCCCACGGCATATATCCTTCACACACCAGAGATCTTTCACATACTATAGTGAAGATTTCATCTACCCCCTCATCTCTCTCTTTTAATCGTCATCTTTATGCAAAACAAACTACTTCTACTTGCCCCTCACAATCTCATGAAACTTTTGTTACTTAGTCTCAGACCGTGCTTCCCCCCACCGACCTTATACATTTCCAACCTACCTCTCAACCTAACCCCTGCTACCTCAATCGACCTTCTCCTGTTTACCGGGGCCAGTTTGCTTTGTCTTGTGAGATAAGAAACTAGCCCTCGAACATATCCATAAAGGAGTGATGCCCCACAATGCAGAATTGGCTTGCAACCTTATTCATAGTCAGATTATTTAGCAGAATATGCTGAATGTATGCCATATAAGTCTCGCTCTCTTCTGTTGTGTTTTCTTTTATAGTTGCTCTACTAATTTGGCTTCTAGAATTTGTTTTGCAGCACGCTATCTGGGTAAATGAGTTGGTCACTTGTTTAAAAATAAAGCTCCACCAGTCTTACCAGTATGTTGAATGGATCAAGTATATAATCAGTAAGGGTGATTTTTAAACTTGGAGAATGAGACTCTTCATGTGTGAGTCAATAGCACAATAAAGAACTGAAAACGGCTGCCTTAAGAGAGAATCACACCAAAAGAGTTAGAGGCAACTAAGGCTGAGATAAGGAAGGAAAAAGGCCCTTCTTCAACAATTCTGTCGCACACCTAAAGGCTAGGAATTTCTGGCAAAATATAAGAAATTTCAAGTAAGGAAATTTCGAGAGTCTGAGGAGTTCCTTCAGGCTCTAGCTGACCATGCCGCAATCTATTATGATACTGAGTTCTTCGTTTGTCGAGATAGAATAATAAAGAAGGACATGATGAAGCCAGAGTTGGATATGAATGACTTAAACCCTGAGGAGGATTTGACCGAATCCCAGAGGATGGCCATCTTGACCCAACCCACGCAGAGCTATTCGAGAAAAAGTTTGAACACTTTTCAAAGGAAGTTCACAATGCGAAAAATAAGGCTAAGGCTCAGACAAGAGCTAGTTTACCTAAAAGGGGGCCTAAGTGTAGAGGGTATGTCTAATGTATTCTTGTTTTTTCTTGCTTGTACTTTTAAACTTTTTATGAATGAAAGATTATTTTCTGTTATTCTCTTATTTTTTGTCTTTATATATTTATTTGAGTAAAAATGATTATATGATCATAGATGAACCCATTGCCTAAAGCTTTTAAGAATGTTTAGGAAATTCTTGGTCTTGTTCTGCCTTGGAAAAATTCTTGCTTATTGGCTTGCTAATGTATAATCATTGTGTAATGTAGCATTAGTCTAAGCAATTTACAGTTTTGAGCAACTTTTTTTTTAGATTAAGGCTTGGTTAGTTTTGTAGTTTCATGAATAATTTAAAGTTTGTATAGGATTTGAGCAACTAGGGAATTAGTTGAATTACATGCAATTTTATGTAGCTAACCAACATGTGACTCAGAAGGTTTAGGCAGCGTGTAGCTCAAAAAGTTTGGGTAGCTTATAACTTAATGAGCAACTTATAGTTCAAAAGATTTTGGGTATTTTGTAACTTGAAAAACAACTTGTAACTCAGGAAATTTGGACAACTTGTAGATCAGGAGGTTTTGAGCAACTTATAACTTAGGGAGTTTAGGCAACTTGTAGTTTAGGAGGTTTTTGGTAACTTATAATCTAATAAGCAACTTATAACTGGTATGTATTTGAGCAACTTATAGTTTAATGAGTAACTTGTAGTTCAAAAAATTTTAGGCAACTCGTAGCCCGATAACCAACTTATAGCTTAAAAAAGGATTGTTTTGTCTAGGAAATTTAATTATAATATCTTTTTAGGTTAAATGCATTTCATGGTCTTCCTAATTCTCTTCCGTTTAGATCAGTTAATTTGTAACTTCCTCTTAGAAAAACCTCTTCTATTATATATGGTCCCTCCCACTTAACTTCCAACTTTCCCACAAGTCCTATAGCTTGTATCTTTTGTAACGCCTTTTCTCTTTCTTCAAACTTCCTTTTCTATACTCACCTATTGAATAAGGCAATGATTCATTATTTATATTTTAAATTCCTAAGATGAGGCTTCTTTCTTTTCTTTTCTATTAGCATTAGCTCATCCTGCATTGTTTGTTCATTCTCTTTTAAGTCATTTCTTAACACTTGTTGGTATTCTTGTCCTATTTCCACAAGGATCACATTATCTACCCCATATGTTTAATCACATGAGTTCTCCTAGGTTGTATTTGCTGGCATAGTTTGGTATGCCCAAAGAACTTCCAGCAATTTTTCTACCTAGTTTCCATTTGACCCCACCAATCTCATCTTCAACTACTTGCTTGTTCGCTTGAGGATGGATGTCACGTTGAACTTTTGATTGATTTTTAGGCCTTCACACCTATCATGATTAATTTTGTGGTACACCATATTGACATACTATGTTTTCTATAAAAATTTTATTACCTTTTTCTCAGTTGTCTGAGTTACGAGCTCCGCATCTATTGACTTCGTAAAATAGTTTACTGCTACATGAAAGTCTTTCTTCTGATGAGCTGCTAGTGAAAAGGGTCCTATCATGTTAATTCACTATTGGTCGAAGGGTATTAGTGGCATCATGCTACCCGTTTTTTTTGGGCCAAAATGCTAGAATAATCACCTTATTTTTAGCATTTGTCGTTAGATCGAACTAACTGCAATGCATCTTCTTTTAAGATAGATCATAAATATCTTGCTCAAATAGTCTCCCTTGTTAGGCTTTGAACACTGGTTCAAGTACATTTACTTGCAATAAACATCATGGGTATATATCAGCAATCCAGTCACTATTAGCCCTTGGGACACGCTTGGTTGGACCATTGTGTTATTACGATTCACTTGGGAAAAGAGGGTTGGTCTCAACAGTGGACTTAGCAGACTTCACGCACGTAAAAACAAAGATCAAGAAAAGTCTACGCACGACTCATGTTTGTCCATTTATCACGTCTGGATCATCATCTGCTTGTGTTAGGCCTTCGTTGGGCCCAAATCATTGGTTTTAGCCACCACTGATCAGCAATAAGAACCAACCATGAAGCTTCTCCCCTCGTGCCAGGAAACCTCCACTCAGTCACTCACCCTCTCAATCCCACTTATATATACACCCACCAACCCTCAGTCAGCTGACCATCTCACCATGTTTCCTAACACAAACATCAATTCATCTGCTCCCTCTTTTGAGGTCTCCGATTTCTCCGAGTTCAGCAACTGGTTTGAGGGAGGTAATGAGAATAACATTCCTGCCTTTTCGTCGTTCTCTGCAGGTTATAACCCTCAAGCCCTGGATGCTGCGCCTCGTGAAGTGATCGTCAACTCCAGCGGGATTAACAACAGCGGCTTCCCAGAAGGGACCATCCAAAGTAAGTAACTCATCTTGAAGGCTTCTGACTGTCATCGTTGTGTTATTACATGCACGAGGAGATGGATGTAACGTCATGGCTAACTGTTGGTGTTCCGCATGTTTGTCAGGAGACGCTGTGGGTGAAAAGGAGAGGAAAGAAAGGGGAGACAAGGTTGCTTTCAAGACAAAGTCGGAGATCGAGATACTGGATGACGGATTCAAGTGGAGGAAGTACGGAAAAAAGAAGGTGAAGAACAGCCCGAATCCGAGGTACCGAATCATGCAATGTTTTAGGGTTTTAGCTATCATACGAGAGAAGCAATTACAGTGTTAAACAACGGTACGATGATCATGTAATGAACAGGAACTACTACAAGTGCTCCGTTGAAGGGTGCCCAGTGAAGAAGAGGGTCGAAAGAGACACGGAGGATGGACGGTACGTGGTGACAACGTACGAGGGAGTCCACAACCACGAAGGCCCTGCGCTCTAACATCAGAGGTGGAAGCCAAAATAAAGCGGTCACGGTTCAGTTACCGAAAGCAGAGTGTGCTGAACGGATTTCAGAGATTATAGTAATGTTTAGGTAAAGTATAGCGGGGCAGACCGGGATGCTTGGCCACGTCAGCATGTCCGCACTCTTTGCGAGCATTGTAGCTCTGAAGAGTCGTGTTCCACCTGAAAAAAAAAAAGTAAAAAGCTAAACCCACTTGTGCATTAAATTGCTTAAATAAATTAGTAACTTTGTGGGCATGTTTCTTTCCTTTCCCCGAACCATTCATCTCCGTTTCAAAATATTATAAATTAAAAATTTTATCTAATAAATTTTATTTAAATTTAAATTTAATTTTTTATTATTTATATTTAATTAATAATTTTTTAGTTGTATAATTATTTCTAATCAATTTAATACAAATCTTTTTTTATTACTTTTAAACCTATATATTCTTATATACTTTAATCATTATTACATATTAAACATATATAAATAATTTTTTTACTAATTTAATCTTATCAATCAAATATAATTTTTATATTTATACAAATCATTAAAAGTTTCATTCTGATCCTAATTTGGAAACAAACATAGCCTCTACGACTTTTATCAAAAATAATTTAAAATCATATTTTGATAATTCGACCTGCTACAGATCGTCAAATTCGTTTGATTAGCTATAATTAATTGATTTAAAATATTAAAATAAATGGGCCCCTTTTGACATCAATGTCAAAAAAAATTCTGAGCCCCCAAAAGTATTTTGAAAAAAAAAACAAAAAACAAACGTGTCAATGCAGACTCCACAAGACTTCTGCAGGCCTGAATGGCTCAGATGTTTCTACTTTATATTTATTTTGTATACATGAACACTTCCAAATGAAATAATAATAAATAATTGGTGCATACAATATAAAAAGACGTTCCTAACCCTCTGAACTTGTATATATCCGTTCCGGCGGCAGCCATCTCATATCTGCACTATATTATTAAAAAATAATAATATTTTTAACTACATAACCATTATTTTGATTTTGGATTTTTCTTTCTTATTTAACTTATTGCTTTATTCTTTTTTTCTTTAAATTTGCTCTGTTTTCAATTTGTTTATCCTTCATTATTTTGCTATTTTAAATATTTTTCATAATTTAATTCATACCATATTTTTAAGAAAATAAGACATTTTTTGAATGGTGTGAAATAATATAATTATTTTCATCTTAATTTTTTATAATTTCTATTATTTTTCTCCTTTTATAATTTATTATTTTATTTAAAATTTGTAATTTTCTCTCTCTTGCTTTGGCACTGTTTGATTTTCAATTTCCATACAATTTCATTTCATCGAATTAACTCAATTTAAATACAACTCAATAAAATTTTTATTCAAATTATTTTTTTCTTACATTTTACACGAATATACAAAATCCAATAATTATATATTCATAATTAAATAAACTAACATATATATATATATATGCATACCACTCATATTACATATTTACACATTAAAAATTAATTATTATCTCAATATATTATCGTATCATTAAATCATTGTCATATTATATATATATATATATATATATAACTAAATTCCCTTCATTTTCATTTTCCAATAAAAACCCCAGACAAGACATTGCCTTTTTGTTCTTGTTTTAATTTTTTTTTTGCTTATAATTTATACAATCAATCCATCCCAATTTTACTAATTCAAATAGTTTCAATATTTATTCTCACGTAAAATATCTAAACAAAATCTTCACAACGGTTAAAATTTCATTTAACTAAAAGGATCGTGCATGTGTACATAGTACTTTAAAAATTAAAATATAATTCTTCAGGAGGGAGCATCAAATGAAAAATAAATAATCATGGGCAATTACATAAAAGTATTAAATATTATTTTTAAAAAATAAAAGAAAAATATGATATAGGTTAATGGTGTATTAATGCCGTTAAGGCGAGAAGAGGATGCGCCATCCTAATCCCTTACCCGCGACAGGACAACGCCAAGACGTAACGGAAAGAAACGAAGCGCCATCATCGTTCATAATAAGCCGGATTACGCCGTAGACTAGAACAGGTAGCGAAAGGAAACGAAACGTCGCTGAGTCGGTTATGGCCGCGGCTAACGGCGGAGTTGTGGATTCGCTAGTGCAGGTGCCCTACAACGCTACAGTCCGTCTGATGCTCGCTTCGCTTGAGCGCAACTTGCTGCCTGACGCCGTCGTGCGCCGCCTCACTAGAGTCCTGCTCGCCAGTCGCCTTCGATCCGGTTACAGGTCATCCGCGGAAGTCCAGTTGTCCGAACTTCTCAACTTTGCGGAATGTGCGTTGCCGAACTGTGTCGAACGGCAGTTCAGTTACTTTTTGACACAGACTTGCTTCGATTCTGTTTACAGCGGATCTGATTATAGCGTTGTAACTGAAATTTTTCGAGTTTGTTACTGCGAAGCTTGCTGTTGTTTTAACCATTACCTGTTGGATGGGTTCTAGTTTGACAGTTTTTCAGCCAAACTAAAATCTACTTTTTGTTTCTCTTTTTTCTCTAAATCTTGTTATGGGCATAAAATTGTTGTTTACACAGATTTAGTAAGACCAAACTGATGGAATTTATTCAGTAATGTCAAATCCATAATTTTCCACAAGTGTTCTGTTTTCCGTTAGGATGCTGAAAGGACTGTCAAGTCAAACCCCAGTGTAAATTTGTATTGCTGGCTTTCTGGTAACATGGTATGCATCTTGCAATAGAAAGGGAAAGGTTCGCATATATTTTGGAAGTGTAGAAATTTTTTTGGCTTTTTATTGAACTGTGAACTGTCTAGAACATTGTACAATGTGGCAAAGCGGATTCTTCTATATATACTAATGGCTCTCTTCCTGCAGCTTTGAGAGAAATGCCAATAGCAATCAAGACAGAAAAGCCAAAGTCTCAGCATTATGAAGTTCCAACGTCTTTCTTCAAGATCGTCCTAGGAAAGCATCTGAAATACAGGCAAAATTTTCTGTATAAGCAACCCTGATTGTTTGTAACATATATTATATGTTTCTTATAACTGTTACTCTAGCCAATATTTTCAGAACATCTGAAATTCTTGTCCCGGGACTTTTGATGCTGATATTCAAGTCATTTACTTATTTTATACGAATTGATCTGGTTTTAAATGGCATTGGGCAGTTGCTGCTTCTTCCCAGACAAGTCAAGCACCTTAGAAGATGCTGAGAAGGCAATGCTAGAGTTATACTGTGAGAGGTCACAGATAAAAGATGGTCATTCTGTTCTTGATGTTGGTTGCGGCTGGGGTACTCTTTCTCTATACATAGCTCAGAAGTACCCCAATTGCCAGATTACTGGGATTTGCAATTCAATAACCCAAAAAGCATATATTGAGGAGCAGTGCCGGTACTTCAAATAACTTATTCTGTATGGTAATGTTTGGAAGGCGGGTTATGGTAGGAGATGATGTTCGTTGGGAATTATATTAGAATAAGTAATATATTTAATTGTAAGATTTTTATATTTTGAAAATTTTAATTTATTTATATATATATATGTATATATAAAATATATGATAATGATTATATGATGTGATAGTATATAGAGATAATTATTAATTTTTAAGGTATAAATATATATATGTGTGTGTGTGTGTGTGTGTAAATTTAGATATTGATTTGATTGTAAATAAGTATAACGGTTGAAAATAATTAGTTAATTATATAAATAAGAGAGGAAAAAATTAAATTTGAGTTTAAAAGAAAATTTTGTTAGATTGTATGTTTAGAAGTGTAAAATTGAATAAGATGTTGAGAATTGAAGGATGGGTTCCAAACATAGCCTATATATACAAGTATTAACATTCAGATGCCTGAATGCTAAATTCTGTAAGGCATACTATGAGAACTTAAATCAAGTTTATTTACGTGTTTAGACTGTAATGTCTGGTTTTGTCCATCTTTCTCACTATCAATATGCACCTGTGCCTTTCAGGGACCTGCAGCTGCAGAATGTGGAGATCATTGTTGCTGATATCAGCACATTTGACATGGAAGCTTCGTATGACAGAATATTTTCCATTGAAATGTTTGAGGTACAGAATGGTTGCTTGATTCCTCTGTAAAGAATGTGGGATCCCAGCCGTCAGGGAATGAATTATTGTTGGCCAGGCTCACGAATTATCTTTGTTCATTGAAACAGCACATGAAAAACTATCAGGATCTCCTTAAGAAGATATCCAGGTGGATGAAATCAGACAGTCTATTATTTGTCCATTATTTTTGCCATAAGACATTCGCTTACCACTTTGAGGTACCATAGCTATTTTCTCGATTCTTTCTTTCAGCTTTCGTGATCTCTTAACATCACTCAAGTGTATTAATTTCAATTGCTTTGATTAAAATTTTCAAATACTGAGATACTTGGTACTTGAAATACTATTGTGCAGGATGTCAATGATGATGATTGGATCACCAGGTACTTCTTTACTGGAGGCACAATGGCCTCTGCAAACCTGCTCCTTTACTTTCAGGTGAGCTGACTGTCTGACTTTGGAGTTCTCCACTCATTAGGTTGGATCATGATGGACCGGATAAATAATATTGGTGCACTTAAATCCTACCATACTTTTATCTCATTCTCCTAAGCGTATTTGCACCTTTAGTTTCCAAAATGTACCTGAAAATCAGGTCTCTCCGTGACATGAAATCTGATGCCATTGATGCTGAAACCTAAGATAAAATTAGGAGAAAACAGATTAGTGAAGGTAACATATGGTAATACCATCGTCCCATTTGACCTTAAGTTTGGTCTTTTTTAAAAAAAATTAAAAATTAAGTATAAAATGGACTAATATCTTTTGCAGAAAGCTTACATATGATTTATACACCATTATGGTGCGAGGCTCGAGCAGAGCAGCTTAAGTATCTTATTCTGGTGTCTTGAATGCAGGAAGACGTATCCATAGTTAATCACTGGCTTTTGAACGGCAAGCATTATGCACAGACAAGGTATATATCATTGAGATTGTATGTAATTGCTAACCACAACTATGGGACTGGAAGATAAAAGGCTTCCTCAACTGATTAGTCTTGATAGCGCTAGTTCATTTTTTCGTCTACGACTTGAGTTTTGCAGAATTTAATTAACCAAATGATATTTTGCTTGCAGTGAGGAATGGCTGAAGAGAATGGACCAGAACTTGAGTTCTATAAAGCCAATAATGGAGTCCACTTATGGCAAAGATTCAGCCGTCAAGTGGACTGTCTATTGGAGGACATTTTTCATCGCAGTTGCCGAACTGTTTGGTTACAACAATGGGGAAGAGTGGATGGTTGCACATTTCCTTTTCAAGAAGAAATAAAAGCCAATGGATCCTTGATTCATAAACTGAGAATAACCCAAGTTGGTTGAGACATCAACATGTTATTGTAGCTGATGTCGATAATGATTTCCTATGAATAATGAGCTCTTCGGTCTACAATTTGCAAAGGAATCGAGGGCGCAACACAATGGGAACTCACACTTCCTCTGTTGCAAAACATTGGCCCTATGTCTAAAGGAACAGTTCCAGAAACAATTGATCTACATGCCTAAAGCTGGTGCCGCGGCCACGCCAGTGAAGAATTTTAGAGGGATAGTCTAACAGGACTTCCTACATTTCTGCACAAAGCCCCAACCCAACTGCAGGGGTATTATTCCGATTACGAAAGATATTTTTTCCGGGAACACACGACGACGTTGTCATCATATGGCAAAATAGATGCCGGGTATGAAAATGGAACGTAATAATGCACCAATTTGAAATTTTACTTAATGTAAAGTTCAATTTACACAACAAAAACGTTATAGAATTATCAGCAGTATCACAATACAAGAATGCAATGGCTATTGAAGTCTCTGATCAACTAAATTATAATAAACTTACACTTTACAATTCATCAGGATAAAGCTTTAACTTCTATTTGAGTCAATCCGCAATGTGCATAAAGTCTAACATTCCTTTATCCAACAGCCTAACGAGAACGATATTTATACTAGTTAGATTGATTAAGGGATTACAATGCAAGCATGGAGAAATCATCTCAAAGTAGCTGCCCCAAGGAGAAGTAACCATGCTGAACTTGAGAAAACCAAATAGAAAGGCACTTTGATAATTTGATGACATTGCTCAAGATTAGATCAATTTCATCATCGACATCTTCAAATGACTTGTCAGACCTGAACCAAAACTAGAATTAGAACTATAGAATCAGGAGAACAATGTATTCGGGCTCTCAAAAAATAGAACCAGATGATTCCGACCATGCAAGGGTTCATTGAATCTGCTACTGAGAACCTTGACGCATGGAATTCACTTTTTCTGATCTCTCCCTCGGATTAGCCACAGATGTCTTGTGGTGACATTGTTCTTCCCCATCTTCACTGAACTAGGTTCAGACAACCTAGGATTTTCCCTTCGGTGAAATCATGGCAGGCCTTAGATGGTGGAATTGTGGCAAAGGATCAGCATTTGTTTGCTCCATTAGTCTACTTTCCCAAGGCCTTGCTGCCATCAACCTTTCCAGCCAGCTCCAGCCCCAGCTGTACTTACTAAATTCATGATATTTCAATGAGGGGACCGAAACTTGGGTGCAGTAATCAACACTTCGGCTTGACTTCCACTGCCCCAAAAAAAGGAAGAAAATAAATGCACCATCGAAAGCAAGATAGGAAGAATAACAAAGGGTGTTGCCTGCTCAATGCCTTCTGAGCCAGTCAGTATGCAAGTGCTGTTATACGTGCGTCAGCGCAACAAAGGGCAAGCAGAGCAAACTAACCTTGTATACCCGTACGAGAAGAGGGATGTTCTTCAAGAGTCACCAATTTGCACAGTGAGAATATGGGCTATCTTGGGCCAATTCTCCCCCTTTGCCACTTCACATGCCTTTCTAGATCTGGACAATCATAGATTTGCAGATTTCGAGATTTGCCACACTGGCCGGAAGTGATGCAAGCTTTGGGCAAATAAGAAATCACCCGAGCTTCAAGAGATGTCAAATCTCCCAACCAGTCCGGCACTGAGACAAGCTGAAGGAGGCCAAATAGCATTAGAAAGTCGAGTGAGGAGAGGTGTCTGATGGCTTCGGGAAAGCGTGCTATTGGAAGACAGGAGAGCTCGATGCGTTTCGGGGAGTGGAGGTATTTCCTCGGGCAGCTCTACACACTGCTTGCAGTTATGTATTTTTATTTTCCTCAGAGTAAACATGTCAATTTAGGGCTGCATGATATCTCTAATGATTGTTGACAATTTAATACTCGCAGCCCTGCTGCTGGGAGACACTGCTTGTGTGCCTCAAAGATACACAACTCCTTAAAGCTTAGTAAGGCGTTCCAGCGACCCACGTGGAATATACCTCACTTTCTCATCAACATTCACAAAAGGAGACTAGAGATTCTCTGGCAAATAAGGTAACTTTTTTAAGGGATGAGAGCCGCGCCGACACGATTGAAGGGCACTCCTTAAGTTCAAGCTTTCGAAGACTGGGGAACATTTCTCCAGCTTCATCCATCAACAAACCTTATAGATTGGGGACAGAATCCAACTCTAGATGTTCCAACGATGGGAAGCTTATGCGTATGCCATTTCCTCCACGACCAACGTACTCCATAGCCACATCCATCAATATCTACACTTTACGGTGGGGCAACGCTTCTAGTCGAGAAGGGCCCAGCAAATTCTTGCAGCACTGCATCTCAATCCGAACTAATTTTTCCATGGACGGGTTATTCATCCACTGTGGAAACCGCCTCCCACTAAAGCCACATGTCATTAAATCCACGAGGTTGGGACGAGGTTGAAGTGCCTCCAACACCTTTTCATCCGTACCTTGACTTGATTTGGATGCCTCGTGATTTTCCCAATCTAAGATCAAATGACGAAGGTTACGTTTCTCAATAAGATTTGCTTTCTTCGCATCCATTGGATTTTTCACTCTCTTCAAATTTCGAATTTCAAGCTTGCCGCCGAGGTTCAAGTATTGTGATTCCGCAAGTTGGCTGCCACCACCGTGACTGACTATGAACATACTCAATGTCTTAAGGGCAGTCAATTCTCTAATGTTAGAAGGCATCTCCCTCAAACAAATACATTCGTCCAAGAAAATATGGCGAAGATTTTTTTAAGTATCTCATGTTTTTTGGGCAAATTTTCAAGCTAGGAACAGGCAGTTGGAACCAAAATTTGTAAATTCCAAAGACTGCATAATGAGTTGGGTTAAGTACGAATTACAGTATGAGACAAATTCAAGAAACGCAAATGTTTCATGTTGCCTACTGCAGTATGGTTGAAAGACCTGGCCGCAATACTCTCAGACGCGTGCAGTTCATTAAGATGGAAGACATTTCCATTTCGAACTGAAGACTAGGAGGAAAGGTCAGATATTGTTTTTGTTCAAAGCAGAAACTTACCCCCCGGATTTTGCTATGTGATGCACTTGCAGGAATCCTTTCGCCAGGAACTCTGTTTTCCATTATTGATTGAGCAAGATCATGAACAAGATCGTGCATCTTGAAAACGGTACTCGTAGTGCTTGTACTCATTTGATCAAGACGGACTCGTTCAGAAAGGGATATCATAACCAATTCATCGCACATCCGATTGCCTTCATCCTCCACTTCAGAAGTTCCATTTGATAAAATATATCCATGAGCCATCCAAAGACACATCAACCGTTCTTTGCCAATCAGGTAGTCCTTTGGGAAGACAGCACAATAAGCAAAACAGTGTCTCAATTTTGAAGGAAGACGATAATAACTCCATTTCAAGGCTGGCAATATCAGAGTTTCTTCTTGAGGTAAATCCCATATTTCACTTTCTTTTTATGAATCCATTCCTTTTCGGTCCTCTTGAGTCGCAAAAGACCGGCAAGGGACTTGGCAGCCAGAGGCACACCCGCACACTGCTTCACTATTTGCTTCCCAATGTCTTTGAGATTCGGATACTTTCCGTTGTTTTAGCAACTTCCAACAATGCTTTTCTGACAACACTTTCAAAGGTTTTGTTGGAAGAGTTCCCATTATTTCAGCAACATTCCTCTGGCTTGTGGTGACAATAACTGTAAGAGCCAGCAGGCCACAGGACAGAACGCGTCTCAACTTTGACCACTTCTCCTGGTCGTCGCTCCAAACATCATCCTGCACGAGTGTCGGGAAACAAATATGAGTTAGAGAAAGTGGCATTCCACATTGGTAGAAAAAGAGAAAAGTGACTTGTATATAAAGTGGATATTTGACCCATAACTCACGGCCTTAAGGTTTTAGGCTAATATATGGTGTCAAGCCCACTTATATACGTGTCCACGTATAGGCCCGTGAACGGTTCTCCCTGATTTCGTTGGGCTCCGCTCCAGGCCCAACATACGTTGTTCATGGATGATGCTCCCAATTTGATTGGGCTTCTCCTCTGGCCCAATAAGGTTCAATTAGAGTTTGTAATTGGGCCTGCCGCACTCCCAACAAGTGGTATCAGAGCTGATGGTTCAGCTTGGGATGAACAAGTGGTATCAGAGCTAATGGTTCAGCTTGGGATGAGTATGAAGACGGTTTTTGGTGATTGCATGGGAGGTTCATATCCCATTGAAGGCCCACGGAAGTGATGGGCATGCAAGTGTGCTCGGAGATATCATGGGAAGCCCATACCCCATGGAAGAAAGGCCCACGGAATTGAAGGGCATTGATGAGCAACTTGGTGAGACCGTGAGATACTCAAGAAGTTTCTGATTGAGGGGGAGCAAGTGAAAGAAATTCGTATTTGAGGGGGAGATTGTTGGGAAACAAATATGAGTTAGAGAAAGTGGCATCTCACATTGGTAGAAAAAGAGAAAAGTGACTTGTATATAAAGTGGATATTTGACCAATAACTTACAGCCTTAAGGTTTTGGGCTAATATATAGTGTCAACCCCACTTATATACATGTCCACGTATAGGCCCGTAAACGGTTCTCCCCAATTTCGTTGGGCTCCGCTCCAGGCCCAACATACGTTGTTCATGGGTGATGCTCCCAATTTGATTGGGCTTCTCCTCTGGCCCAATAAGGTTCAATTAGAGTTTGTAATTGGGCCTGCCGCACTCCCAACAACGAGCAAGTATACTTTCCGGTTCAGCGAAGACCAGAGGTGGCGTTATAATGCATCCATGTGGCCTTGACCAAAGACTTGACATCAAAATTTTCGGAGACACAAACCCAGAGTCTTTTCTCAAAGTGCTTGGTTATTCGCGGATCACTGAAGACCAGTTGAGCAACCGTGGTCTTGCCAAGACCTTCTAGAACAATTATGGGTAGGATGTAGACTTGTTGATTGTCCCTGATGCGACTCACCAAGATTCCTACAGTCTCCTCTTTGTCACCTTCCCGACCACAAGCAGGACCTGCGTCGTTCCAAAGGGAGCTTGTCTCACGCGCCACAGCAGCCACGTTGCTTGGCCTCTCCTAATGCATCTCCTGCAGATGTAACTCTTCCTGCTATGAGGCAACCTTATCCAATTTGTTAGTGATTTCTTTCATCCTTCTACCGATCTTGAACAGAAACAGGATTTTCTTCACGGTATTACGACTAGGTAATGCTACTTTTCTGCTTCAATTGGGCAACCTGCGTCGCGCATTTGTCCAGTATGTTCTCAATGTCATAAGCGAGATCATTGAGCTTGATTAAACAGTTTCATATGGGTTTGCTCTCCAACTGCTTCCGTTCGGCGTCTTTGAGCACAGCTCGGATGGTGGTGCGGATGCAGGCGAGCCTTTTCATCTCCTCGTCCACGCCTGGTATCATTCCAATTTGTTGGGAGAAATGGACTCGAAAACAGAAAGGAGCTTTTAAAACGTGGCATTTTATATTTAAGTGTGTATAGTACACAAAAGAAAGAAAATAAACAACAAATGGGAGGGAGGAACTTGAACTCTCTAAAAAACAACCTCACAATGAACACTCCTTTTACACACACTCACACACTCAATTTTTGCACTTGAATTAATACCAAAGCTTGTCAAAACCTCCTCTATTTATAGTTGAAAGCCCTACACTCGATTAGCCACATTTGGAGGTACCTACCCCTGCACTCAATTGGCCATGTTTGGAGGCACCCACCCCCGCACCCGATTGGTCATAATCTTTCGCTTGTTCTTGTTGGTCAAAATGGGTGGCTCTTAGTGTATAAATAGCCACAAACCTTAACATTCCTCCCCCTTTGTTGCTATTTATAGACTTTCTTGCAACCCAGCAACTTCTTTGCATGTGTCAGTCTTTTCTCTGGGCAACGCCTTAGTTAACATGTCTGCTCTGTTATCATCTGTATGGATCTTTTGCAAACTTACTTCTTTTTCTTCCAAGGCTTGTCGAATCCAATGATAACGAACATCAATATGCTTGAACCGGGAATGGAATGTTGAATTCTTACTTAGGTGGATCGCACTTTGACTGTCACAATGGACGGCATACTTCTCTTGGCTCCATCTTAACTTTTGAAGGAACTCCTCCGACCAAATTAATTCTTTGCACGCCTTGGTTAGAGCAATATATTCTGCCTCTATACGTGAAAGTGCAACACATTTCTAGAGTTTACTTTGCCAAGATACAGCAGCACCTGCAAAGGTTATTAAATAACCAGAAGTAGATTTTCTTGAATCAACATCACCTGCCAGGTCTACATCAAAATATCCTTCAAGAACATGCTCATTCCTTCCTCGAGTATAGCAAAGTCCAAGTTTGATTGTTCCTTTTAGGTATCTCAAAATCCACTTGACAGCATTCCAATGTTCCTTTCCGGAATTTGACATGTAACGGCTTACTTGTCCAACTGCATAAGTTAGGTCTGGTCGGGTGCAAACCATTGCATACATCAAACTTCCAACAGTTGAGGCATATGGTATCTTACTCATATATAGCTTTTCATCTTCACTGCTTGGACACTGCTTCGAACTCAACTTAAATTATCTTCTCAGTGGAGTTGTCACTGGCTTTGCATTTTCCACCCTGAACTTTCTAACCATCTTTTTGATATAGCTTTCTTGATATAGCTAAATTTTACCATTTGGTCTATCTCGTAGAATATGCATGCCCAAAAATTTCTTTGTTGGTCCCAAGTCCTTCATTTCAAAGGACTTATTCAACTCCTTTTTCAACTTGTTAATCTTGTTTAGATCATGGCCAATAATAAGCATATCATCAACATACAATAAAAGAATGATAAAATCATCATCAAAATTTTTTATGTATATACAATGATCACCTCTTGTTTTTCTAAAACAGTAATTAGCTATGAAGGAGTCAAATTTTTTGTACCATTGCCTCGGGGCTTGCTTTAGTCCGTAAAGGCTTTTCTTAAGCCGACAGACTAAATTTTCTTTACCTTTTACCTGGAAGCCTTCTGGTTGCTCTATAAAAATTTCTTCTTCAAGTTCTCCATTTAAGAATGCTGTTTTCACATCAAGTTGTTCTATCTCCAAGTCCAAACTTGCAGCTAATCCAAGGACAACTCGAATTGAATTCATTTTCACAACAAGAGAGAAGATTTCATCAAAATCAATGCCAGATTTTTGTTCAAAGCCTTTAACTACTAACCTTGCCTTATACCTTGGTTGAGAACTCCTTTCAACCGTCTTTAGCTTGAATACCCATTTGTTTTTGAGTGCCTTTCTTCCCAAAGGTAGACTTATCAAATCATAAGTCTGATTTTCATAGATGGACTTCATTTCTTCTTCCATCGCCCTCCACCACTCTTTGCTATCTTTGTCATTTACTGCTTCTTCAAATGACTCTGGTTCACCATCTTCTGTCAGCATAAGGTATTCAGTTGGATTGTAACTTGTTGATGGTCTCTTTCTCGTTCAGACCTTTTTGTAGGCTGAGGTGGAGGTGCAGCGGTTTTAGCTTCATGCCTTTCTTCTGTGTTTTTCTGTGGGACTTCTACTCCTTGTTGAACTTGCTGGAAAAGAGGATTCCTTACTGGAATTTCTTTAGTAGTCCTGTTCTTACTTTCTTTCTTTACATCTTCAATAATTTGATTTTCAAAGAAAATAACATTCCGACTTCTTATTATTTTCTTTTCATTAAGGTCCCACAATCTATATCCAAATTTTTCATGCACATATCCCAAAAAGATGCAATCTCTTGATTTAAGATCAAGTTTATTCCTTTCATCCCTTGGGATATGAACAAATGCTCGACACCCAAAGACTTTTAAATGCTGTAAATTGATTGACTTACTGGACCATGCCTTTTCTGGAACATCTCCATTCAAAGGAACTGAAGGCGAAAGATTGATCAAATCAACAGCTGTCCTCATAGCCTTCCCCCAAAATAGATTTGATAGCTTTGCATGCGATAGCATAGCTCGAATCCTTTCAGTAATGGTTCGATTCATTCTTTCAGCAACGCCATTTTGCTGTGGGGTCTTTGGAACGGTCTTCTCCAATCGAATCCCATGGCTGTTATAATATTCTTCAAACGGTCCTCGGTATTCTCCACTATTATCAGCCCGAACACATTTTAATTTAAGGCCCATTTCTCATTCAATCCTTTTATGAAAATTTTTGAAAGACTCCAAAACTTAATCCTTTGATTTTAATGCATAGGACCAAACTTTTCTAAAAAAATCATCAATAAAAATCACAAAGTACAAAGCACCACCAATTGTTCTTTCATTCATTTGACAAACATCAGTATGTACAAGCTCAAGAGGTTTTTCTCTCCTTGTAAGGGGATAATTTTTGAAAGCAATTCTTTGTTGTTTCCCTTTTATACAGTCAGTACAAGGTATAAAATCCAATTTTTCAAATTTTGGCAAATAATTATTTTTAGCCAAAATTGACATACCTTTTCACTCATATGCCCTAGTCTTTTATGCCACAGCTCCATTGATGATTCCACTACTGCACAAGTATTACTATCAATTTTTGCATCAGTAATATAAAGGGTATTTACTTTTCTCCCTTTGGCAATAATCAAATTACCTTTTGTTAAATTCCAAATTCCACCAGTAAAATGACTGGAGAACCCTTCATCGTCCAACTTTCTCGTAGAAATTAAATTCAACCTCAGGTCCGGTACATATCTCACATCTTTCAGCTTTAATTTGCATCCCAAGGCAGTAGTTATCAAAACATCACCAAAACCATGAATTTTACAGATGCCACTATCACCCATTTTTACAAAACCATTTTCTACTGAATGGTAAGAAGAGAAGAATTCCTTATGCGGAGTAACGTGGTAGGAAGTCCCTGAGTCAATCACCTAAGAGAAATCTTGAAAGGTAAAGTTCAAGGAATTTTCATCACTTACAATTATCACATCTCCGTCTGAAGTTGTAGCTGTAGTTTTTTCACGCACGTTCCCTTGTTTCTTTTGCTCCTCTTTTCCTTTGTTAAAATCCCGTTTCCAATTCCAACAATCTCTTTTGATGTGGCCTTTTCTTTTACAGTAGAAACATTCAACTTCTTTTCTACTAACAGACTTACCTCTTGAGTATCCTCTTCCTCGATTTGATCCTCGACTTTGGCTTCGTCCACGTCTTCCATATTTTTCAAAAAACAAAGCCTGACCTTCAACTTCTTGTCCAAGCTCTTTCCTCCTTGTTTCTTCATTGAGTAGGGCTTCCTTCACCATATCCAAGGTCAAAACTCTATTTGGAGTAGAGTTAGAAATAGTAACAAACAAGGTTTTCCAACTATCAGGTAATGAACTAAACAACAAAAGAGTTTGAACCTCATCATCCAAATTTAATTTTAAGGATGTACAATGATTAATTAACCCTTGAAAATCATTTGGACCATTTTTAGCCACTCCACTTTCCTTCTGATTTCTCTTTATTCCTCTGAATCAAACCCAATTTTGGGCATATGGGCCATGTCTTGTCTCCTGGCTACTTACTTCTCTCTCATTTCATGCATTTTCTCTCGCAACTATTAAGTCGACCAAATTTGAAAACATTGGAGCCAACAAATTAATTGATTTAAGTAGTATCAACATTCACATGTGGTTATGGTTCTCTTACATTAGCAGTTCTGAAGATGATCCGTGGGAGTGTCGGGCATCAATCTCTTGAAACATTGGTTAGTTGTCAATGTCCGTCACTATGTGATAAATGAGCCATACATATAAATGGTGGGAGAGAATGTTTCGTGACTGACAGCCTAAAAATCAAAAAATAACAATTACAAAGTTAACAACAGTACGAGGATCATGCAATTAATGAACAGGAACTGCTCCACATGCTCGGTTGAAGAAGGGTGCCCAGTGAAGAACAGAGTCGAAAGAAGACCCACGGAGGATGAACGGTACAAAAATGATGCAGTCAGTGTTGGATTCTTGAGTTTGTGTTTGGGTAAATCAGACTAGGCAGACACCAGACAGGGATGCTTTGCCACGTCAGCGTGTCACCTCACTTTATGGGCATCGTAACTTGTGGCTCCGAAGAGTCGTGCTTCTCCCCAAATAAAAGTAAAAGCTAAAGTGCTAAACCCACTTTGTGCTTTTTTTTTTTTTCGTAATGATATTACAAATTATTACATTTTTTAATTTTTCCTCTTTTTTATTCTTAATTTTACATAATTTTCGCATAAAAAACCCATAAAAGGAATAGAATTGGACTAGATTTCAAAAACTAAATTATGTACATATATATCTTATAATATCTTATATATATGTGTGTGTGTGTGTAAAAATGCGGAACACACTAAAAATTTAAACAGAGGGAAGGGAAAAAAGCTGCAGTAGATATGGACAGTCAAAAAGCAGGGCTCCATTTGGTCCCTTGTATTCACCCACAATTAACAATTTTACAAATCAAATTAAATTTTATTTAAATTTAAATTTTAATATTTTTCTCTAAACTTTTATATTCAACTAATTTTTTTTTATTATTATACATATTTATGATCAAAACAACGACACGTACTAATAATTTTTCAACTTACATTCATCTATATATTTATACTCTAAAAAATTTTCTCTCCCTTTTACAATATAATATTAAGCAGAAATTTTTTACCCACTCAAGTCGTCAAATTTTCTAACCAACCCTAGTAAGGAACCAAACATAGCCTATATTTTCTTAAATATCCCTCCATTTAAAAAATAACACGTTAGAATATTGAGTATTAAATACTAAATCCGTCCTTCAATCTTCAACAACTAACTTAATCCACCCAGAAAACAAATGTTCACTTGGGGCCACTGCAGTGTATGGTAAATTAATTAAAATTTAGTAATATTTACAACTTTTAAAATTTATTTGTAAATTTAATTTTATTCGGTATACTGCATAAACTTGCTATGTTTTCCGCATTCAAGAAAAAATAGAAAATTATATCTACTTTTGTGTGTGGATGTATTAGTTATAACATTTATTCTATCTATATTCAACAGGACAATATGGAGCAATCATTGTAAAATATGTGTGAACAACAAATATTTCTCTACATGTTAAA
Source organism: Avicennia marina (assembly GCA_019155195.1). Classification (NCBI taxonomy): domain Eukaryota; kingdom Viridiplantae; phylum Streptophyta; class Magnoliopsida; order Lamiales; family Acanthaceae; genus Avicennia; species Avicennia marina. The sequence goes on from CM032755.1 coordinate 546,727, forward strand.
GTTACTTTTGTTGTGGAACATATATTTCATTAGTATTTCCTATTTTAACAATTAAAATAACTTATACATTCCATTTATATCCTGCATTTTGATATTTTTACTTTGTAATTATGGAAAATTATTTTATTTTTTATTGAACTCTTATAGAGTGTGCCACACTGCTAGATTGTATGCGTGCGTGCGTGCGTGCGTGTGTTGTATATATTTATTATTTATTATTATCTCATTTGGAAGTGTTTGTGTATACAATGGCTATATTTCATTTTAAACTAATTTAGTGTGTATTTTAGTTTAAAAATTAAATATATGTAAAAAAAATAAAATTTAAAATATATAATATCTGAAATAATTAAACAAATTCTTAGCAAAAGCTCATTTGCTTCGGACCTTCCTTATATATAACTATTAAAATTTCATTTAACAAAAAAGGAACGTTCGTGCTTATATATTTCTTTAAAATTAAATAATGATTCGTCAAAAGGAAGCATCCAATAAAAATAATTTAAGAGTTAAACTTCGAAAATTAATTAATCAAGAACAATTCCATAAAAGTATCAAATGTTATTATTTTTTTAAAAAAATTACTGTATGCACTAAGTGTGTATTAATGCCGTCTGAAGCGATGTCACCCGCAGATTTTGCGCCATCCTAATTCCTTACCCGCGACAACAACGACGAGACTTAACGGAAAAAGGCAAAGCGCCATCATCGCTCAAACTAAGCCACATTACGCCGTTAACTACAACTGGGAGCGAAACGAAGCGTCGTTTAATCGGTTATGGCGGGGGTTAACGGCGGAGTTGTCGATTCGCTTGTGCAGGTGCCCTACAACGCTACAGTCCGTCTGATGCTCGCTTCGCTCGAGCGCAACTTGCTGCCCGACGCCGTCTTACGCCGCCTCACTAGAGTCCTGCTCGCCAGTCGCCTCCGATCCGGTTACAGGTCCACTGCCGAAGTTCAGTTGTCCGACCTCCTCAACTTTGCACAATGTACGTTGCCGAACTGTGCCGCCTTTCGATTCTGTTTGCAGCGGATCTGATTATAGTTTTGTAATTGAATCTGTCAGAGTTTGTCACTGCGAACCTTGCTGTTACTTTGATCGATATCTGTTGGATAGGTACTAGTTTAACGGTTCTTTAGCCAAACTGAAGTCGATTTTCTCTCTTTTTTCCATATCTGGTCATCTGGCATAAAATTGCTATTTACACATATTTAATAAGACCAAATTTATTCCTTTCATCATCAAATCTATGTGTGAATTTGTATTGCTGGCTTTCTGAAAACACGGCACTCATATTGCAATAGGAAGGGAAAGGTTCCCTTGAGTTTGGGAAATGTAGAAATTTATATGGCTTCTTGTTGAACTGTGAACAGTCTTGCACTATGTATAATATAGCAAAGCGGATTCTTCTATACTAATGGCTCTCTTCTTGCAGCTCTGAGAGAAATGCCAATAGCAATCACGACAGAAAAGCCGAAGTCTCAGCACTATGAAGTTCCCACGTCTTTCTTCAAAATTGTCCTTGGAAAGCATCTGAAATACAGGCAAATTTTCTGCACAAACAAAATTGATTGCTTGTAACATGCATTATACATATTTCTTGTGAATGTACAGCATTTAATTTAGGCCTGTACTTCTGATAATCTGAAAGTGTTTCTTCTGGCACTTCTGGTTCCTATCAGCTAGTCATTTAATTATGTTACGCAAATTGATATGGCTTTATATGGCATTGGGCAGTTGCTGCTTCTTTACAGAGAAGTCAAGTACCCTAGAGGATGCTGAGAAGGCAATGTTAGAGTTATATTGTGGGAGGTCACAAATAAAAGATGGTCATTCTGTTCTTGACGTTGGTTGTGGCTGGGGTTCTCTTTCTCTGTACATAGCACAGAAGTACCCCAACTGCCAGATTACCGGGATTTGCAATTCAATAAGCCAAAAGGCATATATTGAGGAGCGGTGCCGGTACTTCACATAATTTATTTTCGCATATATACAAGTATTAACATACAGATACCTGAATGCTAAATTAAAATCAAGTTTATTTGCATGTTTAGACTGTAATGTGTGGTTTGGTCCTTCTCACTATTAATATACACTTGTACGTTGTACCTTTCAGGGATCTTCAGCTGCAGAATGTGGAGATCATTGTTGCAGATATCAGCACATTTGACATGGAAGCCTCGTATGACAGAATATTTTCCATTGAAATGTTAGAGGTGCGGAATGGTTACTTGATTCTACTATAAAGAATGTGCGTGTCCAGCCATCAAGGAATGAATAAATGTTGGCCAGACTCATGAATTGTTTTTGTTCACTGAAACAGCACATGAAAAACTATCAGGATCTCCTTAAGAAGATATCCAGGTGGATGAAATCAGACAGCCTATTATTTGTTCATTATTTTTGCCACAAGACATTCCCTTACCACTTTGAGGTACCAAGGCCATTTTCTTGCTTCTTTCTTTCAGCTGTCGTGATCATGCAACATTGCTCATGTGTATTAATTTCAATTGCTTTGATTTAGATTTTCAGACGCTGAGATCCTTGGCATTTGAAATATTATTGTGCAGGATGTTGATGATGATGATTGCATCACCAGGTACTTCTTTACTGGAGGCACAATGCCCTCGGCAAACCTGCTCCTTTATTTTCAGGTGAGCTGACTGAATTTGGAGTTCTCCGCTCTCATTAGACTGGATCTTGATGGACCGGATAAATAATATCAGTGCTTTTAAATTCTACCATTCTTTCATCTCATCCCCACAAGCATATTTGCACCTGTGGTTTCCAAAATGTACCTGAAAATCAGGTTTCTCCACGGCATGAAATCTGATGCCAAAACCTAAGATAAAATTAGTAGAAGACAGATTAAGAACTCACATGTAGTAATACACCATTATGATTCAAATTCCTTACCAGAGACTGATCCGCCCCACCCCCCCCAGAAAAGGGAAAAAAAGTCGGGACCAGAGCAACCTAATAAGTATCTCACATTGGCCTGTTTTGATGTCTTTAATGCAGGACGACGTGTCCATAATTAATCACTGGCTTTTGAACGGCAAGCATTATTCACAGACAAGGTATATATCATTAAGATTGTATGTAATTGCTAACCATAACTACGGGACTGGAAGATGAAAGGCTTCCTTGACTGATTAATCTTGATGGCGCTGGTTCATGTTTTTGTTTTGGGCTTGAGTCTTGGAAAATTTAGTTAGCCAAATATAATTGCTTGCAGTGAGGAATGGCTGAAGAGAATGGACCAGAACTTGAGTTCTATAAAGCCAATAATGGAGTCCACTTACGGCAAGGAGTCAGCCGTCAAGTGGACTGCCTATTGGAGGACATTTTTCATCGCAATCGCCGAGCTTTTTGGTTACAACAATGGGGAAGAGTGGATGATCGCACATTTCCTTTTCAAGAAGAAATAAAACCAATGGGTCGTAGATTTAAAGTCTACCAACGCCTACGGTAAAGAAATGGCCCATTTGGTCTGGACATTAACATTTTATTAACACATGAGTTTCTCTGATCGATCAGCTCCTGTCTGTCTACAATTTGCAAAGTGATTGAGCCTGGTATGCAATGGAACCTCTTGTTTTTCCTGTTAAAAAGGGCTAAAGATAGTCCTACGTCTAAACGAACACAATTTATCCGTTAGATGCCTAAAGCAAGGACACGGGAGTTGCATAAGAACGTTCCATAGATCATCTAACTGAATTTAATTCCAACACCTTCGTGCAGAAATCCGCAACGAACAGCCAGGTTATTTTTCCTATTATCTATCCATCGATCACTGGTTTCTTTCAAGTTTTTCATTTGTCGAATATGGATTATAGTATGAAGTCATAGGAGGAAAATTTACTATTGTAATTTGATTATATTTAATAATATTTTATAAAAATGAAATCGTGAATGTTCACATTCAATTTTTTTTTCTTTTTGTTATAACTTTTTAAATATTGTGGATTTTCAAATGAAATTAATTTCATGTAAAAGTATACTCTTAAATCTTTTTAACCATATAATCAGATTTCATATGAGAGTTTTACAATTATTTAAACTAATCATTATGTAAAATTATAGACTTATAGTAAAACATTGATTATGAACCTAATAATTTAAATTGATAGGAATATATGATTGAAATTAAATGTAAAATTATGTAGGTTTAGATATATAATTGGTGTGAAGTTGCAAATATGCAACCATCCAACCAAGTATTATAAAAACATTGATTATGAACATAATAATTTAAATCGATAGGAATATATGATTGAAATTAAATGTAAAATTATGTAGGTTTAAATATATAATTGGTGTGAAGTTGCAAATATGCAACCATCCAACCAAGTATTATAAAGTAAATAAGAGTATCGAATCATCATTCCTACCTATATCTTACTTTAAGTTGATCATTCTATAGTCAAGGATTTCATCAATTGTAAAAATAATAATTGTCGTGCTAAGCTTTTTAAATGGATGAATGCAAAGAATTCTTGAAAATTTCCAAATCACTATAAATTACTATGTCATTGTATTGTAACGTGACATTTATATTCAATTCATGCCAATCATCAATTAATTGAGATTGCTACCACTCAATTGCACAAAATTACTAATTTCACTTCTGTTATTCTTAAGAAAATTATGTTTGTGATTGATCATGAAATTAAATGACATTACTCACAACAAAACTACAAGTTCCTAGATTAAAGTTTAACTCAACATAATCCCATAAGAATACAATGAGAATTAATCATTCTACACAATGAGACACAAAAACTTTGAGATTAGAAGGCTCAGTCTAGTATTTTGAATTGGCTAGTTCTTCCATGTCTTCTCCCTTTTATCCCCCCTTTTCTCTATTTTTCCATCTTCCTTTTGTTCTCAATGTCCCATTTTTGTTTATGCAAGTTTCAATTTTAAATTAATTGTTCCCCAGCCGGAGCGATCGTAATGGCTGCATATCTCAACGGCCTGCATGGAAACCATCTTCTCCAATGGAGTCATTGGTGTGACCGCACGTACAACTTTTGTGGCCATACAGCGGCAGCAGCAGCAGCATCAGAATAGTATCACGACCGCGTGAAAATGTAACAAGCTGGTCTAATGCAGTTGTCTTGCTCGACTGCACCTGAAAGGTATAAGCTTGTCTTCATCAATTTCCTTTACACATACATAAATATAATCCATATTTCAGTTTAGAAATTGTTCAAAATACTTTCAGCCAATCGTAGAACTCCACATAAAATATGAGATCATATGAAAACTTGCAATCTGTTCTCACAATATCATAGAAAAATTTCTGAAAACCTGTAGAACTAGCAAATGTTTACTCCAAACTTAGTGTCAAATATCAGCAGTACATAATTTCTTGCAATTATTTATTTGCCAAACATGACCTGAATTGGTATAGTAAAAAATGATAAAGAGTAAAAGATAATATTGTAATTTCACATTCACAAATTTCTTTTCTTTCTTTTTGTTATAACTTTTTATGTATTTTGCATTTTTAGATGTAATTAAAAGTAGATTTCGATATTTTCTAATCGTTATTGACTAATGAACACTTTTTACGTGTGCAATAAAAATTTAAATACAATTCTATGTGCAGATGTCTGGTTTCTTCTTAGTTTTATATATGTATTGTAAAATTATCAAACTCTCGCCTCACACGAGCAAGAAAGAGAAGATAATTTTTTCAGTTTTCCTCTGATGTGTGTTCATAACTGTAAAAGAGCTAAAGCATTGAGAAATTCAAGATAATTATAGCAAAGAGTATGAGAAAATAATAATTATTGCGCGTGTGTGTGTGTGTGTGTGTGTCACGAGATCCATATTAATTATTATATTATTTGAGACACACACTGTCTCTATTTAAAGAGCGCTATTTGATTCACTCAGTGACAGGCACCAGGCATGAGAGATTGCAATGTGTGACAACTCAATATTGTGTCTTAAAATAAAAGGTAAAACCAACTTTCAGATGAATGGAAACAAAAATTAAAAATCAAATGAATAGATAAATAATATGTAAAATTTTGAAATATTTAAGATAAGTAAGTCTAATCATCTTCGTAGTGTTTTTTTCGTTTTTAACTTCATTAACAAAAATCGAAATTGAATCCATACTATATTATTAAAAATTTAGACTTGTTTTGATTTTATAGAGTAAAATTACATATCCATCCTCTAAAATTACATAACATAAAACTACTACACAATTATTCTTATTTTAAATTTTTTTTATTCTTTTCTATCCTTTCTATCTACCTTCTTTTAATTTTTTTATCATTTTTATTTTTATTTTCTTTTAATTTTGTTTTATCATTTTTATTGTTTTATTTCAAATATTTTTATATTCTTAATTTTAAGAAATATTATTTTTAATATTTGGAGTGCAACAATTTCGTATAATTTACAAACAATTTTACTCTGTACTAAGCCCGCCAGTGTGTGCGTGCTTCCAAAATAACAAAATTATTATTAGACAGCATCCTTAGGTGTGGTTATAGCAATGGTGAAGAGTGGATGGTTGCTCATTTTCTTTTCCCGATGAAATAGAAAATTAGTGGGCCATATATTCGATTCGAACCTTCCAATCAACCCTATGGACAAGAAATGGCCTATGACAGCTCTTTCAGTAGTCCACGCTTCTTACACTCATACTTAAGGAGGCTGTGATTCAATGGGTCCTTTTACCCTCCTTAATCTCTCTATTTGCTCTCCTCCTGGGCGTGTTCATTTTATTGTGGGATAAGAGTTTAAGAGGTTGATTTATTTTGACAAATTATTTTGAGCAGAAATTTTTTTTTTTTTTTTGTCATATAGTTTAGTTGATTAATCAAGAGATTCTAATTATTTCTCACTTATTTTGGCCAAAAAAAGATGCAACTTTTGATGTGAAATAGATTTCGTAAAAGGATTATAATTCTTAGTGAACAAAAAGTTGGCAGCCCTTCGTAGATTAAAAAATTAAAAAGGTTATTGCCTGGTTTGATGCAAATTACATTGGTAGAAATTTTGACATGGGAACTGAAGAATAATTTAAAAGTAAAATAGATAGATATAAAAAGAGTTATTTTATTAAATAGTACATTTGGAAGAATAATGTTTTGTACAGTTGGGGGACTAGTTGCAGGACGACGTAGTCTGGTTCATCTTCATTGTCAGTCATGGTGAAAACTCCTCCCTATCCCTCCATAAGCTTCTCTTGTTCTACCCAGTCCCGCCGACGAGCTCCAACTGGACGTGGCCGTGGTGCCAGAATGCTTGAAATGGATATAAATATAGGATTCCTCAATTTTGTACAAACACACCGAGTAATTCTCCATTGACCACTTGTTCTGAGAAATCAAGAACTTCACAACCAGGACCCAAGCTGCAAATATTTAGAAATTGATATTTTAATGTATCAAAAAGTTTTATTAATTTATTAATTACTTATTTATTTCATGCTTCCTATTAAGCGTAGGTGTCTTGTCTATACTTTTTATAAAGCATTCGACTACTAAATTTGATATTTTAGTTGGCTCAAAGTAAAATTTCTTTATTATTTTTATTATAATATTATACATGAGATGGATAAAGGTTAAATGAATAAATTTAAATGTCTTGGACTGTTTTTAAGTGAAACACATTTATGCCTGTATCTATGCCTACATTCATGCTCATTTATGATCATTATCGAATCAAAAGAAGAGATAATATGATTTTTCAGAAAAATTTATTCCTTATATCTCCATGGATGTGTGTATAAATACGTTTAATCTATTATAACTGCACACGGATTGAATGTATAAAAGCACTAATAGTAACTATTATTTGGCATTTCAAGTACAAAGATTAAAACTTCCCTCTTATTTGTTCGTTTATTTTTCTCCCCGTCATTTAGCATAAAATTGCCATTTAGCATTAGGAGTTTTTAAGGTTCATATCGCGACAGGTCCACTTACGGACACATGCTTACACGCCACCCCAGAAAAAGGGCGGCATACGTCTCATGAAGTTTCTTTGTAACAGCATATGAAGAACTGCGAGGATAGATATCCAAGTGGATGAAACCTGACGGGTCTTCTATTTGTCCAATATTTATGCCACGGAACATTGGCTTACCACTTTTGAGGTAACACCACCACCAATTGATGCTCTGACCAAAATTTCCAGAGGTTGAGCTCTTACCATGCAGGATGTCGGTGAGGATGATTGGATGGCTAGGCATTTCTTCTCCGGAGGTACAATGCCTTCGGCGAACGTGCTTCTTTATTTTCAGGTCAGCACTCTTACCTTTCACTAGGTTGGTTCTTGATGGATTAGACAAATGAACTGTTCCTGAAAATAAAGTTTAGCTGAGACACAGTCACAGTTGATGCCCATTAGTTTCCCACATTCATACTGCAGTCCAACATTGAACTAGTAAACACAAAACAGATCATTCCAATATCTCTTTCAAAAAGGCTTTCATATTATTAATATAGCATTATGATTCAAATCCCGAATCAGAGCAGCCTAAATACCTCCCGCTGGCTTCTTCTGAATGTGCTTCGTGCAGGACGATGTGTCCGTAGTTAACCATTGGGTTTTGAACGGCAAGCATTACCAACGGACAGGGTATACAATTAAGATTGTATAATCTTGATGCTGCTACGCCATTTTTTTTGATCCGGGACTTGAAGCTTTGCAGAAATTTCACCACATGATTTTGCTTTCCGGCCAGGAATGGCTTAAGAGAATGGATCAGAAGTTGAGTTCTATAATGGAATCTACTTACGGCAAAGATTCAGCTGTCGTCAAGTGGACTGCCTATTGGAGAACTTACTTCATTGCCGGTGCGGAACTGTTTGGCAACGACGATGGGGAAGAGTGGATGGTTGCACAGTTCCTTTTCAGGAAGAAATAAAACTCAATGGAGTCATAGATATTCAAGAACTATATGAAGGAAATGACCCGTTTGGTGAAAGGCTTCAGAATCTGATGTATTATGAATGACTTCCTCTGAATTATGGAGCTCTTCTCATCAAAGTAATTGAGTGTGCCATGCAATGGGACCTCTAGTTTTCCATGTAAACGGATTCATATTCGAACTGTGCATAACTGAATGGATAAACACTCACTAACCCGTCAATTTCGAAGCCTGTTTGATATTTTCCTTAGGAGGATCGAGAAACAAATGAATATTTTGGACTACAGTACATTGTACATGGATTATTATGCATGCACGGAGAAATTTGCTAAGTTAGAAGCTGCCTTGCCGAACTTATTAGAAAATCAGATAGAAGGAGTCTTGATGATTTTGAGGTACATTGCTCAAGATTACCCCAACTTCATTGACGAATGTGATTGGCCTTTCTACCACTGTTAATCATCTGAAACAACAAATTCCTTCCAAGCAGTAATTCAGAGTAGAAGTGTTTTTCTTTTTTCTTTTTTAATGTGATATTAGGATTCTATTGACTTCACTTTATTCACTAATAAAACTTCCATCGTCACTAATAACAGTAATTGAGCCTGTGATGCAATAGAAACTCTTGTTTTTCACTTTAAAATAAACAAAAAAAAAAAAAAAGAAAGCTAAAAATTGGCCCTACATCTAGAAGAACAGAATTGATCGCTTACATTCCTAGGCATGGACACAGGAGATGTGTAAGAGTCACCCACAGCTTGGCCAGCAGATTTCCAAGGCCACGTGTGATAGATGAGACTTGGGTTCCAAACATAGTTTATATATACACTCATATTTATATAAATTTATATCTTAAAAATTAATCACTGTTATCATATAATTTTGAAGGGATTAATTTCATTGCCTTACTGTATCAATATTTTGATATATACTAAATCTATAAATCTTAAGGCAATTGTGAAAAATAAAGTTTACATTATCGATTAAATATTTATATTTATTAATAAATAAAGTTGATTAAGTAAAAATAAAGTTATTTATAAAACAGACACCTCTTAGTAGAAAAACACTAATCCAATTTTAAATTATCTAAACCATGTATAAAATTATCTATAAAATAAACTAAATTAAGAAAATTAGTAGAATGTTAAATTATTTAAGCTAATTATATAGTTACTTATAATATTTAATTGTCTAAACTATGTATAAAAGTGTGTAATTAGATATCAGTAATTGATAATAAAATAAATCACGATACCTTTATATTTTTCAAATAACATAAATTTGTTAAAGGATTTTGATTTTATAACTATAACATATAATAAATATAAAATGAATTAATTTTTTGAAAATTTATAAATATGTATATAGGTTAAATTAAGTAAAGAAAGATGAAAAATAGGAATATAAATAAAGTTACAATAATCAGCTACAACTTCCAATAAATTTCATATACAGTGAAATCTCTACTTTTATACCAATCGGCTGTAGAATCTCTTTCAAAACAGAAGAGGAATTTTGACCAACCTTGTTATTAGGTGCATGATAATATTTTGTGTATAATTATTTTTGCGTATGAGTTAATTATATTTAATACAAAGAGAACAAATAACAACGAAAATAATGTTGTAATGATGCGCTAAATTATTAACTAGATAAACAAATAAATAAATAATATATGAACAAGATTAGTGTTCTTATGAAACAACATGCTATAAAATTGGGCTGATTGCGATTTCCGCTGGTTTTTCTTGGAAACTCATGCAAGAAGAGTTACAGGGTACTTTAGCTTGAGCCATGGGCTGCCACTGCCGTGGTTTCTATACATTTTTATTACAACTGGATCAATAATTCCAAAACCATAATATGGGCCTGATAGTGCTAGGATTGTCGAACAAATTTGTGATTTGGCTAAGGGGTATATATAATATAAACAAATAGACTCGAGTTTAATTAGATTTAAAAATGAATTCGAATTTTACATTAAACAATATTTATAAATTCATCCTAGAATTGATTTCAAATTTTATAAAATTGAGACGAATAAAATTTAAATAATTATTGAGTTTGAATTCAACTTATTAATGCTTAGAGGGTTAATGCTGCGGGGCAATTCAAGATTTGTTAATATTGGGTACCTTTGGATCATTCCCAACTCCCAAGTATTTTCAGGCAACACATAATCCGATTCATCCTAAAAAGTATCAGCAATAGCTAAATTGTCAAAAAACTTAAAAGGAAAATTCATCATGAAAAAGCTCCTATTTCTATTCCAATCAATCCTCAACTTGTGTGAAATCCAGCAACTAAACTTCTATTAGACACCTCTAAGCATTTTGAGTTTGTTTACTTTAAAAATTATTTTGAATGATAAATTAATTATAAGATAATTTGATATTGTATCTATTAATATAAATCAACACATTAAATAATTTAGTAACGAGTATATCAAATATGTGAATATATATATATATATATATATATGAATTACATTATCATGTTTGTCGGGTTGAATTATTTATCCCGTATTTTGTTAAATTAATATCAAATTCATATTTTATCGCAAATTTTCATCATTTAAAGAGAGTATTTTATTAGTTTTGATAAATTAATTTATCAAGCATCGTCTTTATAAAAATGAACAAGCCCTTTAAGATTGTTCTTGTCCGTGAGAATTTGATACTTAAAGTGAGTCCAATGTCTTGAAGGAATCAAGCCATCATGGAATTCTATTTCACCCGATGCCTTGAAATGATCTGATTCGTCACTTGCAGACGAATTTAAGAAATAGGAAGATTTAATTGAACGACAAGAATGCATGAATTCAAGAAATATTTTAACCTTGCACTCTTTTGCACGTAAGAATTTCTATCATCAGTTCAACACTCTAAATATTGCGAAATTTTGGCCCACTGACAAATTCGTACAAATATTAATTTTTGACGATCACTAAAAATAAAATAATTTTAACATCATGCAAATACCAAAAAAAAAAAAAAAAAAATTCAAAACGATTAATAAAAAAAGATACAAGAAACCGTACCGTGAAGAAAGATGTTAGGATATGTTGGAATGAAATTCGTGCTCATGGAAGGGATAATAAGATATTATTAGTCGATTAGAAAGGTAGAAGGAAATGTATGTAGGTTAGCTTATAAGTTTCTTTCGATAATTCTTTTATAAAAGGACTTATTATTTCGAAATATTTTATAAATTATTTTATTTTACATATTAGAGATGATTTAAAAATAAGTTTACCCAAACCCCCTTAGTAATAAAATTATATTCTTTTTATCTTATTTTTATACAAATTCTTAAGATAAAAATATTAAAAAATAAATATCAAAATTTAAAAAATAAATATTTTTTTTTTTACTTCTATTATTAATGATAATTATGTAAGTAAATTTTATACTGTCAAAGATTAACTTCTAAGCACATAGTATAATAATAATAATAATAATTGAACCATAAGCAGATAATAAATATGAAATAAAATTCTACCTAGGGGCCGCGGGCCGCCTCTGTTTTGTAGCCCGCATCTATATAGGTATCAATTGAGCACTGAACTAGCAATCCACTCTCTGCAGGAAGAGAAGCAATGGCGGAGCAGAAGCAAAACCACGCTCAATTCAAAGGGCAGCCGCGGCTCCCCAAGTTCGCAATCCCTAAACGCTACGATCTCAAACTCAAGCCCGATCTCACCGCCTGTAAATTCACCGGCGCCGTTCAGATCTCCGTTGACGTCGTCTCCGACACCAAGTTCCTCGTCCTTAACGCCGCCGAACTCTCTGTCAAACCTAATTCCGTCACCTTCACATCAGATAACAAGGTACACTCGAGTCTTTGCATCATTGGTTCCACGTCATCTGAATTAATTTCTTCCTTTTGTTTTGTTCGGGGGTGCCGAATTATTCTGGTTGGCTGTTGATCACTTCTTGATCGCTTGCTTGTGCAAATTTAGATAGAAAAGAGACACTCTGTATGAAATTCAATTACATTTCTATGCCACAATGGATGTTAGTAGTTTTAAATGGTTTTTTTTTTTTTTCTTTATCTGAGTTCTGGGGATCTTATTAATGAATATCTCTGTGATTAAGCTATACTTGATTTATGTGCTTGTAAAGGCTTTTTCGCACTAGTGATGTTTCATCTGTCACCATAAAGAAGTTTGGCCAGTCTTACGATCTATTTGGCTCCCAGATTTCATGTCAAAATCCTAGCCCAAAACATCGAGTTAAATTTCGTTACTAAATTTTTTCAGGTGGTGCAACCGGTGGAGGTAGAGTTATACAAGGAGGATGAGATAGTGGTTGTGGAGTTTAAGGAGAATTTGCCAATTGGCGTCGGGATTTTGAACATGGAATTTGAGGGGACTCTAAATGACCGAATGAAAGGGTTTTATAGAAGGTAATTTCTCTGTTCAATTCATGTGTAATTACGCAATTATGGCCTTTTTGTTGCCTGATATTTTTGTTTGCTATTGAAATTTTCATTACTTCCGCATTTTCTAGATGTGAAATTGGTTTAATAGTAGGCATAACCACAACTTGGAGAACGCTTTCCTTAACTGCTTTTGGGCTTGATTTTAGATGTTCCTTTTGGGCATGTATAATTCAATTTAACATGTCACACGAACTTGGATTTTGTATGCTCACCTGATACTCGCCAGAAAATTAATAATTTTGGGTGGTAATCTGTTGCCGGAAATGCTGGTGCTGAATTAATGAATCTTAAATGTTTTAATGCCTTACCAGCACGTATGAACACAATGGTGAGAAGAAAAATATGGCTGTGACGCAGTTCGAGCCAGCTGATGCAAGGCGTTGCTTTCCTTGTTGGGATGAGCCTGCTTGCAAGGTACTTATAATTGTTTCCCAGTCTCCGTGCATGTATGCACTAACGCGTCTGCGACTGTCTCGCTTGTACATGATGATCCATTTTTTCTGTATTGTGTGTGTGAGGTTTCCAATGTTATCTGCACTTGCTTCAATTTTTTAAACAATTGCTTTTAGATCCTGAGTGAGATGTATCTGTGATTCATTTCACATCTGCAATGCAGGCTACTTTCAAGATTTCCTTAGAAGTACCAACAGAACTCGTAGCTCTTTCCAACATGCCAGTCATTGAAGAAAAACTAAATGGGAATCTCAAGACTCTGTACTATCAAGAATCACCCATCATGTCCACTTACCTTCTGGCCATTGTTGTTGGTTTGTTTGATTATGTTGAAGACCATACACCTGATGGTATGTTTGCAACTTTCACACATCCCTTCTTAGCTCTATTTGTTCTAGTTTGCACTCCTGATGATGTAATTTTTATGTTTCACAGGAATCAAGGTAAGGGTATACTGTCAGGTTGGCAAGACCAGTCAAGGAAAATTTGCCCTGGACGTTGCCGTCAAAACACTTGGCCTTTATAAAGAGTATGTTCTGTGAATTTTAATGGCTTGATTACCAAGATTTTTCAACCAGTGCAGTTACGTGTGACAGGCTGTTGTATACTATGGTTTTGTTTATAGCTTTGTTCTTGCAGATTTGTATCATTTGACTCAATGCTGGTAAATTTAAAAATATCAGGTACTTTGCGGTGCCATATTCACTCCCTAAATTGGACATGATCGCAATTCCTGATTTTGCTGCTGGGGCGATGGAGAACTATGGTCTTGTTACATATCGGGAAACAGCTTTGCTTTATGATGATAAGCACTCTGCAGCAGCAAACAAGCAGAGGGTACATTCAACTTGCGTGAATTATATACGCATTATGTGTTTGTTTCTTATTGAATTTTCTATATCATATTGGATCTGATTAACTGTCTACTTATCTTCCACTTAGGTTGCCGTTGTTGTAGCTCATGAACTAGCACATCAGTGGTTTGGCAATCTTGTGACCATGGAATGGTGGACTCATTTGTGGCTAAATGAGGGATTCGCTACATGGGTATGATGTTCCATGTTCCATTCAAGTTTAAGTGTTTGTGCTTATGCCGTGTGGCCCTTACAGTTTGTTAATGCTTGGTTTTTGGTTTGTCAGGTAAGCTATTTAGCCGTTGATAGCTTGTTCCCCGATTGGCAAGTTTGGACTCAGTTTCTTGGTGAAAGTACAGAGGGACTTAGACTGGATGGGCTTGCAGAATCTCACCCCATAGAGGTAACTGGTGTATGTTGGCTTGTTGCTTTTGTGAGCGTGACTGTGAAAATCCTAAGGAGCTAAGTGGTTTAGCTTTAACAATAAATCTCGAGTAGTGAGAAATGATTATAATGTAGTTGTTAGTGTGTATCTTGGAGCTTTAGTTGATCTGCGATCTCCTTTCAGGTGGATGTTAATCATGCTGGTGAAATAGATGAAATTTTTGATGCAATTAGTTACAGGAAGGGTGCATCTGTCATTCGAATGCTGCAGAGCTATCTTGGACCAGAATGTTTTCAGGTAGTCTTTTGGTTTTGAAACTTTTACTTCCCTTAAATTTGTATTTCTTCATTTTTTTGAATTAGTCTTTTGGTTCTTTATTTGTCCTGTATTTAATCTTTTTTGAGCTGTTAGCCTTCCTTTATATATATATGTATATATACATATATATATAAAGGAAGGCTAACAACTCAAAAAATATACATATATATATATAAGCCGGATTATTTTCTTCTTAGTATATTTTTCGGGTATCAACTATCTTAAAATTGTTGACAGATGAGATATGTTAATGTGTGATAGTTATGTTTTGATTTCCTAAATTGTCACCGTTCACACTCCATAATTTCCATCTCAGATAGATTTCCAGAATTGATAGGCATTTCTTGTGACTTCTTGCAGAGGGCACTTGCTTCCTACATCAAGCAATATGCTTGCTCAAATGCAAAGACAGAAGATTTATGGTCAGTTCTTGAGGAAGAATCTGGTGAACCTGTGAATAAGCTGATGAACTCTTGGACAAAACAGAAAGGTTACCCTGTAGTCTCTGTGAAAGTCAAAGATCAAAACTTGGAATTTGAGCAGGTTTTTTAAATAACCGATTTATTCAACTGATTGCTTTTGTTAGGTGTAATTAATTCTTAATCACTTGACCAAATATATTCTCATTTCTGATATCTTCTGGAAATTCTGACTGGTCGTTGTTTGTCATTTATTAATAGGAACAATTTTTGCTCAGTGGTTCTCATGGTGAAGGGCAATGGATTGTTCCAATAACTCTATGTTGTGGCTCTTATGATGCTCGTAAAAGTTTCTTGCTGCAATCAAAAAATGAGACACTTGAGGTTAAGGAATTCTTGGGAAACTCAACTTCATTAGGCTGCGCTTGGATCAAAGTTAATGTGGACCAGACAGGTTTCTTCCGTGTTAAATATGATGAGGACCTATCGGCTAGACTTAGGGATGCAATAGAGAGAAAGAGCTTATCAACCAATGATAAATATGGTAATTCCAATTTGTGCCATTTTCTTATCATGTTTGCTGGTACTCTGGGATATTTATTTCAGTTCGTTTGTTTGAGCAGGAATATTGGATGACTACTATTCATTGTCCATGGCATGCCAGCAATCCTTGACCTCTTTACTTGCTTTGATGAGTGCTTATAGAGAGGAGCTTGATTACACTGTTCTATCTAACTTGATAAGTGTAATGTTCTAGTTTTATATTGTGTAGTTCATTCAGAATTTCTTCTCATCCTTGTTTATCTTCCTTTACATAAATGTTCTTGGTTCTGCAGGTAGCTTCTAAAGTGGCAAGAATTGTAGCTGATGCTGCACCTGAACTGCTGGATGACCTCAAACTGTTCTTCATCAACCTTTTCCAGTATTCTGCCAAGTATGTTTGTTATTTCTTTCTAATCTTGTTCTTTGAACATAATATACAATAGTTCACATGTTGGCACCTAATTTATGCTTCTCTTGTGCTATAAACACTGCATGGAACACTCCTGCCCATATAATTGGCTTCCCTTGGGAAACAAATGTAAATGAGTTCTTATTGCAAAGGCTGAGTTCGATATTTTTGCATTCTCATGACGATGGAGAGACATTGAAAAGTGCCACAACTTCCCATGCGACTGGGTTTCAGTGTAATATGAAATCCACTAATGATCCGAGTTCCAAAATTTATGCGACTTCATCTAACGAATTTGTTCTGAGAAGATATCAAATAAGAGACTTGACCACCAAATACCACCCCAGCCATTGTTCTGTATTATCATCTGTTTAATGAATAGACGTTCATTTAAAGCAGCAGAAATTTTTTTCACACATCACAAAACAGATCTCAACGTGTTTCTAATTAATAGGTCCTTTCCTTTGTGGGTGTTTCGTCCCTGTCAGCCATATTGAATGTATAATTTGACTGCCGTTTCATTTCATTATCAGGAGACTTGGTTGGGACCCTAAACCAGGGGAGAGCCATCTTGATGCCATGTTAAGGGGGGAACTGCTGACGGTGTTGGCTTCTTTTGGGCATGACATAACACTAAATGAAGCAAACAGGCGGTTCCGCATATTTTTGGATGATAGAAACACACCCGTTCTTCCTCCTGATTTGAGAAGGGTTATAAGGATACACTCAACTTCTAATTCATAATCAAGATCTATCAACATTCTGCTGTATTGCTGACAACTCATCATCTTCCATTATTGCAGGCTGTATATGTTGCTGTGGTTCAGAATGCAAGCAAATCAAACAGATTTGGCTATGACTCTGTTCTAAGAGTTTATAGAGAAACTGACCTCAGCCAGGAGAAAACACGAATTTTAGGTACATTTTCATCATTTCAAGCATCTCTATGCCTTGCAGGAACTAATGTAGCACCATCTTTCCCCCAGGTTCATTAGCTTCGTGCCGGGATCCTGAAATAATTAATGAATTTCTGAATTTCTTGTTGTCATCTGAGGTACTCTCGATCTCCTTTTGTTGGTAATTGAGAATTTCCCTTGAAATGTTGATCTTGCAAATAATTCAAAGTTGCTTGGATTCACGAATTCCTTGTTCTAATGTAGGTTAGGAGCCAAGATGCTGTATATGGACTGTCTGTTAGTGGGGAAGCTCGCGACACGGCTTGGAATTGGTTGAAAGTAAGTCCACGTTATTTGAATTGAACATAGATTTTAACACACCTTTTTTTCCCTGTAACCTCGCGAAATGTGAGACTTAGCTCGATCCTTGTATGTGGAGTCTCTGCGGTCAATGTCATTCATATTATGTGTATTTAGGAAACACACAAGTGAAGGTGACTTAAATTAAAGCCTTTAAGGCTTTCACAGTAATGTTTATTCCTGTCTGAAAATTTACATCCAACTGAAGATATTAAGCAACCGCGTTGAAATTCGCTGGCCTTAGAGAGAAACGTAATAATCAAATGGGTTCTTATTACCCTTTTATTGACGGTTGGTTTACAGGTGAATTGGGATCGTATCTGTGACACTTACGGAGCTGGATTCCTAATCACTCGTTACGTCAGTGCAATTGTCTCTCCGGTTTGTGCCATTCTCCTATGCACTTCAAAATTTCATATTAAGCTTAGGTACATAAGAAAGACGATGGTGATGTTTGTCTGTAATATGTCGTGGTCTCCCTCTGTTCTTCCCCAGTTCTCTTCATACGAAAAGGCAGAGGAAGTACAACAATTTTTCGCGAGCCGAACGAAGCCTTACATTGCAAGGACCCTGAAGCAGAGCTTAGAAAGGGTTCACATCAATGCAGCGTGGGTCAAAAGCATTCAAAGTGAGAAAAATCTTGCTGAGGCTGTGAAGGAGCTAGCGCACAGGAAATACTAGAAACTGTACATTTGCACCGGTTTGGTGTGGATGGATGTCCTTCGTTTGGGAGTTTTTGGCTGTGGAAACATTAACCGTGCCATCTGTCTAGGGTCTTTTCTATGTTTGGGCACGCACTGCAATAACGAAAATATTGTACTCTCTATGTCTCTGTTTTCCTAATATTTTCTTCTTCTCTAATCTTTATATAACCTTTACACACACACACACACACACACAAGTTTCAAATATGCTTTAACTCGGGGGTGTTATTAGCGTTTGTAGCAATTTGAAATCTGACTACTGCTCGAATTTAACTCGTGTGTGATAACTCAAATTAAACTTTGAGTTGAGTCAAGCCACAAGATTGAGTTTTAAAAAATAATTAATATTTAAATTTGAACTCAATTAAATTAAAAAATATTGTTGAGCATAATTGAGTAATTTGATTTATTAAAACTCCTTTTTTTTAACTCAAGAGTTTCATTTTTATTATATAACTAGAAATAGGTAAGGCACAGAGGGTATGTATTTTGAGGTAAATATTATATTTGTTAATTATATACTGTTATTATTTATTGACCATTGCATGCAATTAAATTTCTATTGGGGAAAAATTTGAGATTTATTGCTATAATTTTGAATCTAGTAAACTAATGTACACTTTAGAGTCTCTTTACATATTTACCTCAAAATGTATTATAGGCATAAAAATTAACTTTTATTCTTGTATTCAATTAATAACAGTGGACTTTTAAATTTTTTTTATTGTTTTTCAAATTGTAGTTAATAAATATTGAGTTATCAAATGGCACATAATATTAATTTCTTATTTCAAAAATATTAATTAGTTAAATAAGAAATTGTAATTTTAAATTTTATTATTAGGATTGATTCAAATTGCAAAACTTTTATTAATAAATTAATTTTTGATGGTATCTTTTAACTAAGGAAAAAAATGTATAAATAAAAATTCATTTAAACATTTATTTACATAAATAAATTTTTATTAACAAAAAGATTTACTTGATCACAAATATTCATCTCGAAGCAATTCAATGAAGTGAAAAATTTTTATATAAAATATTATGTAAACAGTGATTTATCCAAATTGATGAGAGAAAATTATACTTATTGAAGAAATTCACATTAAAGAAATAATTACCAAAATTGAAGATTTTAATTAAAAGGAATTATATCTATCTAATTATCTTTTACTTTTTAAGTTTTATATTACATTGTTATAGGCAAATGTCACTCCATTTTCATTAACATAACTTTTATAATAATCTTTGTATACAACATTCAAAGTTCAAATTGTTAAAAACCTTAAATGATAATTTAGATAAATAAAGTCAATTAAAATGATCTTTCATTTCTTAGTGTATTAAACTTTTAATCAAATTATATGCATTCTATTTATTATTTATTGTGCACCTTTAAAACATAATAAAAATAATTTGTATAACATTAAAAACTAATAATGTATTAAGACCATTCTATATTAATATAAATTCAGTTAGTCAATTTTTTTTCCCTATTAGTGTCATATGCAATTCAACATAAAGGTTTAGAACTAATTTAATACTATCATTATTCCTTATTTTATCATTTTATTTTTCAATGCCTTCTATTTTCAAATTGGTTGATTTTCAACTAATTTTTTAAATAATTATAATATCAAATTAATCTAAATAAAAATTCTTTTGCTAATAAAATAGATTTACTTTATCTTATGAGGTTCTATAATAATATTGTTCATATTAAGTTTAATTGTTTTAACTTTTATATTTTTTAATTATACTTATTTTTTTTTGTTTATATGTGTGTGTATAATTTTTTTTCTAATCTAACACACATGCATCCAGTTAAATTTTAAAATACCTTACTTATAAGATATTTAGTGCCAAATCACCAAAATGTCCCCTGAAGACGTTATTTACCAAACAGTGCTTTTTAATTAGCTTACGATATCGTCACATTCAACATAGATGTGTGTGTGTGTGTGTGTATAAAAGTAAGTATTATTACAAGGGGTTTGTTAGCCCCTATTAATGATTTTAAACAAACTTTTAAATTCTCAAAAATTTGTACTTTCTTAAAATTATTTAATAATTGTTCAATTATATTATTATAACTTGCTGTCAGATTGTTAGATATCAGTATTCATATAATTTAAAGTTTAAATTGTTCTATAGATCGAGCAATTATGTATTTAATATTTTAAACAAAAATATTGTATAATAATTGATCATATAAATTGTTTTTTAATTATTTAATTCGTCAATTATATTTTAATAACTTCTTATCAAATTTTTAAATATAACAATTCGTATAACAGAAAGATTAAAATATTCTATTAACCAATAAATTATACATATTCAAATATTTTAATAAAAATATTCTATAATGATTATTCATACAAAGTCTTTTATTCTTAGATTTTAGTAAAATTACGTTCTATTAATATTAAGTAGAAAAGTTTCATGAACGAAGAAATCATGTTTAATTTACGTTTATTTGTATCTTTTTATAATATATATTCCCTCCTAGAATTTTAATGCATTTCTTCATTATTTCAATTGTAATATTTTTTGTTCTGCATTAACAATTCTTAATTTGTGACTGATACATTATGACAACTTGCAAAAATATATTCCAAAAATCAATAAAATATGCCACTAAATATTTTAGCTAAATGATGATTAATAATATAATTTTTACTCTTAAATTTAAGAATAATTACTTTTTCACTCGTGTAAAAAGTAAAATGCCAAAACCTATTTTATTTGAAGGTATATTTTGAATTATTAATAAAAAATTTTAACTTGAAAAAAATTTATGATATTTTATTAGTAAGGTTTTTATGTTGATTATTCACTATTTATTTGATATTTTATCAGTAAGGTATTTAACTAATGTTTATATTTATAAATTTCAATTAATTAATTGATTTTTCTATTTATTGTCCCGTGAATTTATTATTAGCTTTAGATATATAGTCATGAAGTTATAGTTCGATTATCTATTATTTAATTATGAAATTTTTATATTTTATAAATAATTTACGATTATAATAAATAATATAACTCATTTATATCATTAATTTTTTAATTTCCATGATATTACTTAATTTATGGATAACTACATAAGTATTTTAGGTAAGTTAGAATTCCATCGATTTACTATTGCTAAGGATTCTTATTTTAATTAAAATTTAATTTTTACCTAATTAATCTTATTTGGTAATGAATGTATGTATTTAATTAAGGGCATAATTATCTTTTCATATTTGGCAAAAACATACATACTTTTTAATATAGTATAGGTATAGATTTAGATAATTTATAAATAATTTATATACACATGGACGGTACAATGTCCACTAATAAAAAAGAATTATCAAATATTTCGAATTAGTTTTAATATCTCATTATTTAATTTGAAGCAAGTTTGACTTTCTTTTTTTTTTTTTTTTTATCTAATACGCTAACAATATCTTACTAGGCATTTTGTGCACACTCCTTGTGTGTAATTAAAAATTATTTCAAAATAAATTGTATTGATAAAATATATTTTATTATGATTTATGTAATAAATTTATATTGTTTGGTTAGAATTTGCATAAAGTTGTGGAACAATTGATAACCAATAACATATTCATAATACAAGAATATGTGAAATACTTGAAAGGAAAATAAAGAAAACTCAACTGGAGATTAAAAAATAATGAGATTTGTTGTAGATTAGGTAAGGCCATGTAGTCAAGTCAAGCAATGCATCACACACATTTCTTAATTAAAAAATATTATAATGTGTACATAAATATATAAATATATAAAGAAAAAGAGACAAGATCTTCAATGGCACCAGAAAGGAAAACAGGGATTGGATCTTCTCTTCCTAAAGACAGCCGCTTATCTTCTTCTCAGAGGAGAGAAAGTCCTCCAATTTTATTCAGTTGTGTTTTACTTGTTTTGGTTGCAATATATATATTTTTATAAATAGATTGCAACAAGACTAAAAATAAAAATAAATTGAAAGATAGAATATAAATAAATAAAAAGTTAAAAAATAAAATATGAAAGTTTGGAGATGATAGTGAGAGAGAAAAATACACACACACACACACACACAGAGACAGACAATAAAAAGGATCAAAATATAATAAATGAAAGTTTGAAAGAAAAGTTCAAAATTTAATATAATACAAGTACATTTAAGCCTTGAAAGACCAAAGTGGTTATACCACCTTCATTCTTTTTATGTAGTATAGAAATATATCTTCTATCATGTTCCATAGGCATTCAACAAGTCATGGATCTACAAACTCCCTACTGCTGACAAAATTGGATCTTGATTTCATTGATCACAGATCAAATCTTCTCCCGTTATTTTTACTATTTTTTTATTTTTAATTTTTCAATAGTACATGGTGGCCATGCATTCTCAATTCACGGTGACCATACATGTATGTGATTGTCCCGCATGAAGAAATAATAAACGTAACTATTGCATATATTGGAAGAACAATCGAATAAAGTGTAAAAAAAGCAATAGATAAAGAGGATTTAATGGGCATTTATTCCTTCAAGGCAAAGGTAATATAACAAAATGGGATAACCCCTCACAGGGTTGACAGATCAGAGCCACACTATTGCCCCTGCTTTCTCCCTTATCCGAGGCTCCAAATTCCTGCCTCAAATAGCTACATTACATTGGCAAATCCTGGAAGTTTGAGGACACAGAGTTCCAAAATAATAAAGTCACTACAGGAATTGAGACTGCCTTTCTATTGAAGCAATAGCCCTCGACTAAAATCGATGTGCATTTCACCATATAACAATTTCCATCTGTGATAAAATGAAGTGCAAGTGAGACATGAGTTCACGCTACGTTTCTATTCTTGATCTTTCTTTGAGCCTTCAAGTCTACAACGACTACGCTGATGTTATCCTTGCTGCCCTTTTGAAATGCACGGTTTGATAGATATTCAGCTGCTGCCTGGGCTGCAGGATCAATCCCTTCGCCCCTTCGTAGTGGAAGTGTGACTCCGTTATTCTTATGCCAGAGGAGTATCCTTTTACGAGCAATGTCACAGACCTCCTCATTCGACATAACATCCCACAAACCATCGCTTGCCAGAATGAGACATTCATCCTCCCTCGTTCGGGGAACAAACATTACTTCAGGATCTGGAATTATCCAGGGTTTCAAATATCTGTCCCCTGCAAGCAACAAAGAGATGTAGAGATTCAGAAGCCGTGGTCCACTATCAAGCCTTACCAAGAAGCTTTCTGTTGACATGCATGAAGTTGTGATATTTCACTTTTGCTTTAACTATGGCAGAGACAAATGCACACAAGTATATCAAAGATATATCCACTCGTTAATTTTTCTAAGGAATCATGTCATTACTTAAACTCGAAAATTATATTCATGGCAGGACAACATGGTTTGGCAGATTGTTTTCTTGTAAGGCTGTCTAGTGTAGTAGCCCCCAGCAAATTTTCTTATGACCAAATTATTTTTATTTTAATTCTCCTCCAAGCCTCAGGAAGTCATTTCTCACAGTCACCTCAGACAGTAAAGCAAGATACAACAAGGAAATGTTACTACCGCCCGCATTTGTGTTGGCAGAGCATTTCTTTTTTCCAAGTGATATCATGCTATGTCACCTATCATATTAAGGAGATGATAAAATTTATTGCCACAATGATTTGATCTATAGATAGGAAAAAGATAATTATTAAATCCAGAAGTTGGTTAAATAATGAAGTCAACAAAAGTAAACAGCACAGGGTCAGGGCATAAGGCAACATAGAGAAGCTGGACTTATGGGATGCCAAATGAAAGGAAAATGAAGGCTAAGGACATACCGATGGATCTAGACATTGCAAGGACCCCAAAAACACGGTGTCCATTCCACTGTATGACCTTACCTCCCGCTGCTTCAATTCTTGCATATTCATCTTCCCGTTTTGGCTAACAGATTTCAGAGAATGATATTAAATCATATTCATAAAAGATTCACCAAAGAAACAGGCTGAAATGATGTAGTCATTACCTTATGATCAACAGAGAGTGCCATGGGTTCTCTGCCACGGTAGAGGACAGCCCTTGAATCACCACAGTTGGCCACTATTATATGCGATGAACAAACTATGGCAACAACGGCAGTAGAGCCAACAGTTTCCGGAGCAATAGGTTCAACACTGGCTTTCCCTCCAACGTCTTCGTCAACCTTGATAAAACATTTCTCCAGAGCTCTTCTCCATAGCTCTTCGCTGTTGTACTTATCACTTGAATCATTCATGTTGCTCATGATAGTTTCCAACTCCTCATTCAAAGCACAATGAATATGATCACGACAGTAATTAGCAACCTGAAAATGAAATTTCAAATGTCATATCTCATACACAACAATCCTACAGAGTGTGTAAACACGTGCAAGGGCACGTGTAAGGAAATATACCTGAGAACCTCCATGGCCATCATAAACTCCAAAGAAATGGCCAGTCAAATGACTTAAAAGGGAATTCACTCCATCAATCACGCGATCACCAATTAGCATCTGGAGAGGAATTTTCATGAACTGTGGCACGGTTGCAACTGCGTCTTCCATCTCTGGTCTCCTACCACATACAGATACAGAACCCCAGAGAGGCACCGAATCCACCTCAAAAATACTACGGCTGGCCCTTCCACTTGGTCTTTTATCCAACTGAATATCAACTGTAGGTGACTTTGAGCTGCCACCATCGGCTGTCTCTTCCCCAATGCCCACGGACAAAGAGTTGCCAAGAATTGTGCCAGCACTTGGATCTCCCAAACCTATCTTGGATATTAGATCAACATCACACGTGCTTTTCTCAATCCCTATATCTTGCACCCCAATTTCAGAATTGATCTCAAAACCTAGCAAGTCATCGCCACATAGACTACTAGTATCACTAACCACAGACAAGGAGCAGGAGCAATCAAGGATTGGGTCACCTTCCAGTGATGATGAACCATCTTCTTCACTCTCGCGCACTACAATGTCAGTAGCCAACGAGTTGCTCTCATCCTCAGAAGTCACAGCCAATGCAGAAGACGCTCCACTTCTAGTTTCTCCAGACCCCAACAACAACGTGAAACTAACTTCACTTCCTGAATCGCCTAAACTGCAATCCTCATTATCACCATCTCTAGAGTTTCCAGAACTTTTGGCTTTGGTATCCGAGCTTGCTTGGTCAGCCATCAATTCAAAGTTCATCACATCCAGACAAATTTCAACACTTGGATTGTCAAAGATCAAATTACCTAATCCAAATTGTAGTGTGACCGCCCCATACATCTCCTCCGTTGATGTCACTATCTAAACAGTAGTTACCCCGCTGCCCATCTAAAATTACAGGACCAGTCATCGTTAAATCAATTTGTTACCTTTCTCTGATATAAACAAAATGATAGGTAAAATCTGATAAACCATCTCCCGTGCTCACTATATATAGAAGCTCATAGACACTTCAATTCACCGTTGAATAGTGGGAACCCACTCAACTGAATGAGGCTTAAAATGGAAATGACTTGTCAGATCCGGTGACCTAAAAATAAACACCAACTACAATCCGTGGAAAGGTATCACCGTCGACAGAAAGGTGAAGCAAACTTCTGTAAACCTTCTCTTCTTATTTTCTGGACTCTTAACCATCCATCAAGCACGGTGCAAATGGAAAACCAAAACGGGAAAAATAAAGAACAAATAGAAGCGGAATATATGTATGGTGTGTGTATTTATATAAATCAGGAATCAAAAGTCGGAATTAAACTCGGACCTTTATCATTTCCAACCACAAGAAAAGCAGAGGAACAACGAAAGGTGTCATGGAAAGAAACAAAGAAAGGCAGAGCAAAGTTTCGAGAATCACAGGGAGACCCTGAAACAAAGAGGGCAGCTTTTTTTCAACACACAACTTGGAGTACCCTGGATCTGAGGCAACCCATGTCAACCCCTTATCCAAATCGCGCGAGCCCCTTTCTTTAATCTAACTCTCCCTTTCAACCAATAATTACTTCACTTGCTTGCATCACTACACAATCAGGAAATTGGTAGTAATAATACAATAATGATAATGAATGAAAGCTAAGCAAGTTAAAAATAGAAAAGGAGCAAATACAACCACTGCCCAATTTCTTACAGTTTTTGTTCGTTTACAAGAAACTATTGTTTATCCGTCCTTTCGCTTTCATGATCATCTCTGCTGGAAACACAAAAAAGAAATTGTTAATAAATCATGAAACCAACAAAAGTTAGGGTGCTAACAAATGTCAACCCAAAACTTCTTTTTGTGTTTCCAATTTTTCTAGTTCTGTGGTTACTGCGGCCAACACACTGAAAGCCAACAAAACAAGTGGACCTGGGAAGAGAAAAAAAATCATTAATAAAGAGAATAAACGGCTATTAATTATCACTGTTATTATAACAGGATAAAGTAAGATACCATCTCGAGAAAAGCTTTGGCGCGACAACTGACAGATGTCAAGTGGGGAGAAACGTGTTGAAAGCCTCTCCACCCGTTCCCTGCACCCGCCCGCCTTCCTTCTGAGGGTCTCCAGCATCACTGCCAACGGCAAATATAGCTATTGAATGAACTGACTTTAATTGAATTTGACTTGAAATTCAGTGTTGGATCACTATTTAATGGGCACCAATCAATTCTTTACGTTTGTAGCGGGTTTCAAACGGCTGTGAGTTCACCAAATTGGCTTGTCATTTCCTGCGGATCGCATTCTAAGAAAGCATGGAATTAAAAAGTAGATACTCAAGTGTAGAAAGAATCTCGTTTCCCTCATGTGTTGTGTTGGGGCAAATGCCCTTTCCGCCCCCAACGAAGTCTAAAATTACGATTGCACCCTTGACGGGGTAAAAATCAATATTAAAAATAATTACAATAATGATTTAGATACATCTAGCACTTTTGCCGATTTCGAAGACACGATTTTAGCGTGAATTGTTGAAAGTTGCAGCAACGTACAGGGAGGAACCGAATAACAGCCAACGGCTCGTAAACCTAGTCACGTGCCTTTCCAAAGACAAGCGAATTCCTTTCGACGGAGAGGTTTTCGTCGCTGGACAGCTGATGGATGTCATATTTGCTGCCGCACCTTCACTCGGGATTGGCCGTCGATCAGGCGATCCTCGCCGAGGAGGAGCGCCGCGTAATCATACGTTTTGGCCACGACTGGGACGAGACCTGTATGCAGGTCAGATTTCTTTGCGGTTTTGACTTGTTTATCCAAACTACTTTACGTTTGATAACTTTTGTTTTTTAGGTGAAGGCAAAAGACAATAGGGACTTTGGGACACGTTGCTCTTGATTTAGTCTTTTTTGGTTTGGGGTATTTTTTCGCGAGTCTCGGCTCCGTGGTTGTTTCAATTAGGGTTCGGCTGCAGTAGTTCGATTGAACGAGAAGATTTGAATTTCGCGTTTGTTAGTGTTTCTCTAGTGGTTTCCATGTGTTGCCCGGGGAAAATCTGGGTAAAGTCGACATGGGGTGGTGATCCTTCATCTTGAGGAATTGCCAATCATTAGCCAATTATGAGTTCACTTGCTAGGGATTTTAAGCGAAATTTATCTAGAGTGGATGTTCAATTGGCGAAGTACCGCCCTTGTGCCGTAGATGCGTAAAATGTCTCAAACGTTTCAGGTGAATTCTGCAGGACTACATCTTTATGGTTTCAAGGTTTTTTCGTACATCAATTAATGTGTAGTCACCTGTTTTACTCACAGCCCGTTGAATTTGTTTTCTGTTGCTTCATGCTATGCATCTTTTTTATGCGTATGTCTTTTATGCCCAGAAAACATTGTGCTTAACGTCCTTTTCATAGTATAAGACCATGCTAGACGAACGTGCATCATGATAGGTACATGCTCAGTTCCACCCAATAAGTTCTTCGGCGTTTGCTAGAACCATTTTTCAGACATTGATGTAACTTCGAGGATTCTCATTTACAATAGTCTGGTTGGCCCTTACGTTTTCCTGATCCGTTATCTCTTTGTTTGTCAGTTGGAAACACGACCCATTATGTGTGCTCGATTTATACACTTGCGATGTACGTTACTGGCATTCTCATTTGTTTCTTAGTTTTAAGTTCAGATGGATGAGGTGCTGGCTCCAGTTGCAGAGACAATAAAGAACTTTGCCGTCATATACTTTGTGGATATCACCGAGGTGCCTGATTTCAACACAATGTATGAGCTGTACGACCCTTCCACTGTCATGTTCTTCTTCAGGAACAAGCTCATTATGATTGATCTTGGCACTGGAAACAACAAGAAGATCAACTGGGCATTGAAGGATAAGCAGTTCATTGACATAGTTGAGACTGTATCGTGGTGCTAGGAAGGGCCGTGGTCTTGTTATCGCTCCCAAGGATTACTCCACCAAGTATCGATACTGAGTGTTCACATCTTTCAACAATCCTATGGTCTAATTGAGTTTCAGTGGCCCATCTATCAGCGTGTAATGTAGCACATTTGAGCTTATATGCAAAACCGATTGCCCCATGTGACTGAATAGTTCTGTTTTGCTTTCTGGTGTGATTGGCAACGATGTATCCTTAATTTGTTTTGTTCAACACATCACTTTCATAATCGAATCCTATCAGTGATAAGAGTGTTGGAACTCAAGGAACCTTCATAAATCCAGTTCTGTAGGGCGCTTTACGCTACTTGTTCCTGTTATGTGCCTTTGTATATTTTTTCAAATTTTAGTGTTACATGTGTTCATATACGAGTTCTTAGCATTATCAACCGTGTCCGTCAAATTCTTCAAATTAGGATAGATCTTCTGGGTTGGCTAACGAAAAATGGGCTATCGATGTTTCAATCGGTGGAATTGTGACAGCGACTGCTCTAGTATTTTAAAAGAATTTAGATTCATAATGATGGGTATACGCGGTTGGATTCGATCTATTCAATAACAAAACTTGACTGGATTCTTCGACATGGGGAATAACAGTTAAATAAAAATAATTTAAAACTAAAAGAAGAATAAAGACAAACATAATAAATAAATATTATCAAGCAAATTAATTTTAGTTATGAAATAGATTGATGCGAATACATGACCTTGAAACACACACACACACACACACACACACACACATATATATATATATATATTAATTATGACTTTATGTGTGTGTGTGTGTGTAGTAGTCGGATTAAGTGGATTGTAATTGTTAAATTCTATCATTCACCAGAACGGCAGGTTTTTTACTAAGGAAAATATAATTTTATTGTCGCAGACTTAAAGAAAAACACTGATTTGGTGTAGCTTGCTTGGCCAGAGTGTGAGCCAGCTCACTGGCCTCTCTTCTAACGAAGGAAAAGACTACGGAACGGAAATTGCTAGACATGTCTAGGATATCGGCTATAATTGAACCTGTCAAGGATGATTGTGTCGTTTTACTTCGAACAAGGCTGATTAATTGCAAGCAGTCACCCTCCACAATGACCTCGTTCCACGCCTGTGCCTTTACGCTGCTGCAGTGACTCTCTAACGCGGCCAAAGCTTCCACCACCAGCGTGCAGGAATATAGACTCCCAGAGAAGGATTTCACCATGACTGTCCCGAGCCACCACGCCAACTCCAGCTCCTTTGTATTCTTGGATGATCATAGTTAATTTTAATAATAACGTCCGGAGGGGGTTGCCCAGACACGACCAAGGGTCTTTCCGAGTGTGGTGAGCCTACGACTTCCTCAAAAGCAGCTTAGACGTTACCACCGAAATCAGTAGCGTCCATGGTGTGTGCAGGTGAGACCCTTGTTAATTTTACGATTCCGGCATCTCCACAAGACCCACATGATAACACAAGCCCTACGGAAGGTTGTTTCGTCCAGACTAACAGCCAAGTGAGATATCCAGGACTGCGGTTCAGACGTCCATTGGGAGACAGTTTGCCGAGGAATATTGGAGAGGGCCCGCTCTTGTCTGGCAAAGTGGCACGAAATGAAGACATGTTGAGCGTCTACTTCCGATTCTCCGAAATGGATGCAAAATTCCGGGACATAACAGTCTCTTTGCCGTAGGTTGTAGCACGTGGGAAGAGCATTCTTCGATAGTCTCCACGAGAGCACCTGCATCTTTCGTGGCACTTTTGTTTTCCGTATCGTTTTCCATAAACAAAACCAGGTCCCATTCGTGTCACCCGAGGAAGAAGGCTGATTGGTGTTCGGAATGGATTTGGCTAAATGATATCCCGTCTTGACAGTGTACACCCTTGAGGTGGAATAGTGCAAATAAGTGTGTCCAGGACGCCATATCGGCTCAAGGGAATGCTCATTATTGCTTCGGCGTCGGCTGGGCAGAACCTTCGTTCAATATCATCCCTCTGCCAACGGCCTAAATCTGCATTAATCAGGGTGGCGACGAGTTTTGAAGAATCCTCTTGCGGCCGGGGGTTGAAGGGTCTAGACGACATGCCTCGGGGTATCCACTTGTCTTCCCAGATTTTGATTGACTTTCCATCCCCAGCCCGCCACCCAACTCCAGCCTCCCGGATGAACTTTGTTGCACAAATTTGTTGGGTGTATAGCAAGCTTAATTATTAAATCTTGTTGAATCAGGGTCAAATCAATAACATCACTCGTGAATAATACTTGTTGATCTTGAGGCTGAGTCCAACTAATTTGGAGAGGACAACAACAGGCTTATATATGAGTATATATAGCAATGTATTAATTCAAAATTTTAATATTATGAATTATGTGTTAATTATCTATTTATATAAAAATCATTCTCTTATTATTTTAATATGAAATTCCAACTATTTTCTCAACTCATATTTATTTTCAACAATCTCCTTTTTAAATATGCATTTTTTAAACTTGATTCTCAAATCATATTTGTTCCTACCAAATAGCTCGTACATATTCATTAATTCTATGAACTTTCCTTTCATAGAATCTAGGCTTCCCATGTGATTATCGAGCCCATCAATTCTATGAGTTTTTTTTTCTATGATTATTAAACACATGCACCGTCTTTCTATTTATCTCAAGTCGAACCATTGATTGTGATCTCATTTATTGGATGTATGTCAAATTTAAGTAGGAAGTTTGATTAAATCTTGTTAGGTCTGGTGAAAGAGTTTAATTAAATTGTAAGCATTATCTATGAATAATACTTATTTGACCTGGAGTAGAGTCCAACTAATTCGGAAAGAATCAACTATAAGTCTATGTACAGAACATATATATGAGTAAGTTTGACACCATGCATTAACTCAAAATTATAAAGGTATGGAGTGAAATATCTACTTATATATAAGCTATTTTTCTCTTATTATTTTATCGTGGGATTTTAACTATTTTTTTCAACTTATATTTCTTTTATCAAATATGAAGTTTCTTCAAGTTGCTTCTCAACTCATCATAATTGTTTCCAGCAAATCGATCTCCATGTCATTGAGGTATTTGGTGGAATTTGAGCGTCGAAAAAATCTGATTTTGGATAGTATTTGTACTCGAACACTGGTGCTAGTAGGCTAGTAGGATTATTGAGTAGTCTCTATCCCTGCTTGGCGAGGAAGACAAGATTAAACAGGTTGAGGTCTCTGAATCCAAGTCCCCCATCCCTTAAGACTTTTAGTTACAGTCTGCCAGCTCACCCAACGTCTAGGCTTTCCTGTAGAGGAATCCCACCAAAAATTGGCAATAAGCGAATGTAGTTCTCTACTTTGTGCATCCAGAAATTTGAAGCAGCTCATGGAATATGTGGAGATTGCTTGTAAAGTGCCTTTTTTTTCAAACCTCCTCTACCTGCTTGACGAAGGAGTTTTTCTTTCCACCTTTTGGACTTTTCGCCCTAAGCGTTCCTTAATCTCTCTGAAAGACGCCATTTTAGAGTGACCTAGGCATGTTGGAAGGCCGAGGCATTTCCCATGCACTGTATCCCATTTACTGTGAAGGATGGACGCTTCTCTACTTCTACACTGGAGGGGAATACCACTGCCGATTTGTGGAGGTTGATCGAACAGCAGGTATTAATATCTACAATTTCTAATTATTTGTTGAGTGGACAGAGATGAAATCCAAAAACCCAATAAACACTCTGATCTAAGCCCATTGTCTGATGGTAGAAGCCCAAAATTGATTGGGCTGCGGAAACCCATAAAATTTCTCCCAGCCATCACCCCGCTTCGCTTTACCGCCACGACACTTCTGCTAAAGCCCTAATCTTGCGCCGAATCTTGCCGCCACCGTTTTCTCTCCACCTTTTTATCTTCCGAGAGTTCTCAACAGTACGATTATGGCAAGCACGACGGAGCCCACGACTCTGAAAAGAGAAGAAGAAGAGGAGGAAGACTCGAAGCCATCAGCGGAAGACGAGGACACTGGCGCTCAGGTAGCCCCGATCGTCAAGCTTCAAGAAGTTGCGGTTACCACCGGAGAAGAAAATGAGGACATCCTCCTCGACTTGTAAGCAATCTTGTTCTACATTTTATTTGCTAAAAGTGTTAATTAACTATTTCTGGCGGCAAAATGCCTTGGGGTTTGGAATGAGCTCTTTAGACGGGGATCGATGTTGATTTATTGTATCAATTGTTTTGTGCAATTGATGCGTTAGATGTTGGATATTCGAGTGAATCGAAGCAGTTTACACCGTAAATTTTGGTGTTTGATAAGTTTCGTAATTAATGTGGTTGGATCGTCTTTGATTGATAGGAAGATCAACTTGTGGATTTGATGCCATACATTTTCGCTTAGAACTTGTTACTGTTTTTTCTTACTAGACTGAATTTTGTAATGTTGTGTGGTGATAGTGCTTATATTTCGGTGATTTTTAATTTAATGTTCAACTTTTGCTATTTGTAGGAAAGCGAAGTTGTATAGATTTGACAAGGAAGGTAATCAATGGAAAGAGAGGGGAGTTGGGACTGTGAAGCTACTCAAGCACAAGGAGACTGGCAAAGTGAGGCTTGTTATGAGACAGAACAAGACCCTTAAGATCTGTGCCAACCATCTTGGTTAGTAAATCATATACTTAAATTTTTGTATTTCTGTCTTGTGTAGTTGTATTTTTATTGTGATACATTTCTCGTATCCATCATGTTAATGCTAAAAGTGGTGTTCGCGTTTTGATTGTGGGTTGCAACTTTGCCGTGTCAAATAATCACGACACCATACCATGACGTGGTTTCTTACTCTGAAAATCTGCGTTTTTCTTTCTAATTTAGTGCTGCCTACAATGGCTGTTCAAGAGCATCATGGAAACGACAAGTCGTGTGTTTGGCATGCTGCTGATTTTGCAGATGGAGAGCTGAAGGAGGAGACTTTCTGCATTCGTTTTGCATCGGTGGAGAGTGAGTTAATTCTTCTTATTTTCTATACATAAATTATTTTCTGCATTAAAAAAAATTAAATAATTGCTCTAATGGTTGTATATTAAAAATTTAAGAGATACAAGTTGGTAACTTGGCAGGTTAAGTGTCATAGATAAGTGGTCCTAGTCTTTATGTAGTCATTTTTTAAGTGTCTGGGGGAACTAGTTGAATAATTTGCTCAAGTAGAAACACCACTTCCATCTATGAATGTTGGGATGTATAAATTGTGCACTTGTTCCATTAGGGTGTGAGTTATGTGCCCTTGGACAAACGTTAGCTCGGGATTCAATCTTTTCTACCCGCTTGGTTCTACATGAGTCACTTGGATATTATTTGCCTTATATTTTCCTGCTTAGATTGCAAATCTTTCAAGGATAAGATTGAAGAAATCACTGAATCTCTGGCAAAGGACGGTGGAGAAAGCAAAGAAGCCGTTGCTGCTGCCAGTCTTATTGAAAAGTTGAGTGTTCAAGCAAAAGATAAAGAAGAAAAAGCAGAGGCCAAAGAAACACCTTTGTCCTCAGAAGAGAAAAAGGATGACAATAAGAAACCTGAAAAATCAGGGGATGAGAAGTAAGGCCTTGGATGTTCTTGTCTGTATTTTTATTGACAAGGGTTGAAACATGGGTCAATTCAGGTGAGTTAACCCAGCGGCAAATGCTATAATCCTGGACCATTTGGTGTGTTTCGTTGTTTGCTTTGCTTGATGGTCTTCTGGTTGGTTGGTGTCTTGTGTCTAGTTTCAGGCTGTGGCTTTACCTTGATACTTGTCTGTCTTTTCTCAACTGTCATTATTGTATTGCCGAAGTCTCCTGCACATATTTTTGACTTGTAGATTTAAAAGGTTTATTGCAGTAGCCCACAGAGGAGCTTTTGACTTTGATGCTGATTATATTTACATATCGGAAGCATCGAAGATGACTTGATTGGTAATTCTCAAATTAATTTGTGAGCCGGGTTTGCTGAACATTGTGAAAGAAAATTGGCCGCCATTTGGTTTAATGCTAAGATTTTAAAAAATATCTATGATATTTTGACTAGGTTACAGTTATTTTGAACTATAAATGCCTGAGGGGAGGGGTCTGGCGTCCATAACTCCAGCTAAGAACTGTTGGAGGAGTCATCACGGCACCTAAAAAGAGATATTAATTAAGACAGAACTTTAGGAATCGGGAGGTTACGGCAGGAATGCGTCAAGATTGATATGTAGGAAATCTAATGTTAGAGGACTTACCCAAACAGTTAATGTATGGGACCAGAGATCTAAATCCACAGGAGATAGAAGTATTGCAAAGCCGGGTTTTATACATGCTAGCAAAAATATATTGGATTTTCAAGATTGTGAGAAAAGATTAAAAAAATTAATTAAATAATAAGATTATGGCGTTTTTCGTAATTTTAAAGAGTGCATTTTTATCAGCATTTACACGATCATCGGCCGAAGCTACTGAGGTATCTTCTCCTCTTGTGCTCCCTCACAAAATGAGTCTATTTGCCGTTTTAAAAAAAAAAAAAAAAAACTGGCCCATAAAAGCTTACCTCTTATGCATGTCGACCCCATCCCCGACTCTCTATTCTTCGTCAAATAGCACTCCAACGCCCGCAACAGCATGTGGATTTGCCCGCTACTCCCGTCACTATTCGGCCCTATCCCAAACTCCCACTTCTTACAAACAATGACAATAATGATATGGTGAATTATGTCGACACTGATTGAAGTTTTGTCTCATAATATCTAATTTGGCCAAACTATTAAAACTCACTTTGAAAATTCAACAATGATAAGGATTGGATTTTGATGGAAAATTTGGACAAAATACCAAAAATGCTCTTGGATCAGTCCAAATTAATGGATGATAATACCTTTGTGTCTTCTCTTTTTTTTGGGTAAAAAGCTAGGAGCATTTTCATAATTTTATGTTTCGCTTTCATCTCTCTTATCTTTTTTTATTTTATTTTAGTTCCCGCCGAAAAAACGTGAGGGCATTAAGATTTTATGCCTATTCCAACAACTTATTTGTAAAGTATTTCAATTCTTGAAAAGGGTTTTGATAGTTTTTACGAATTAAAGGGATTGAATTTTATTTGATCAATTCTCAGGAATGTAGATATAATTTACCCAAAGTAATATTATTTTTTCATCATCATCTACTTTATATTATCAGTAATAGTATTATTGTTTTTGTTTGTGTTGTTGCCATTCATATTATTACTAATATTACTAGAAGTACTATTATTGCAATTATTATTATTTTCATAACAACAGCACTCTTATAACACCTGTAATAATAATAATAGTTAATACAATAACAACAATTGCAACATTCAAAATACATTAAAACACAATATGAAAAAAAAATCAATATCTAGTATGACAATACTAACAGCACTCTACATACAAAACAATTACCTCTGCATCTATTTACAATATTTTGTTTCATCATTATTTTCCTACAAAAACATCATCATTCCACAATTTTATCCAATCACGTATAACTCATTACTGTTTACTTTCAAAAATTAATTTTCCTCCCATCGTACAAAATTAATGACATTCCATCCAATAACATCCAATACGTTGCAGAAAAATGAACTTGCTTCATGTTTATCTGGATCAATGAACAAAGCATATATTCAACTGAATAATCAAACCTCCACTTCACAAATAATAAACAAGATTTCACCTTTTTCGTCCTAGCAAAGTTTTCCATAGGCATATAGCCATCTACTTTTTTTTTCAAACCTTTTAAAATATACACTTTCCATGTATAAAATTAACTATTTTCCTCCCCTTACTACCACTATTCTTAAATTTTTGTACAACTCTCAAATTTTTTTACCAAATTTCGTACGCATTAAATACGTGTACCCGAACATTCTCCAACCATTTAACAAATGAGCCCAGTGATGTGAAAGAGATCGCCAACTTTGCATTGCAAACTTGACCTAATTTTCTACGACATCCAACAAGCACAGACAAAACTACTTCTAGTCTCATAATTAACCAAGACAATATAAGACCAGAAGGAGCATCAAAATCCAAATTAGCGTATTCAGAGGAGCAAAAGCAACCACACGGTAGCCACCAAACCAGGAAATCATCATTATTCACAGCCCTAAAATCGTAATCAAAAGCCAAAAATTCCACGGGTTTAATAAGTATCGGGCCTACCTTTTACGCACCAGTATGACAGATAAAGACAAACACCCTTTCTCTGAAGGGAGCCCACCAGCCTGGGGCACTATGATTATTGGTGTTCATGCTCGTAAATATATCAACGACTCAATGCAAAAGGAAAAGAAACAATCTTCTAACACAGGAGGAAAACTTCGTTTAACAAATATGAGCAATATAAGTTGTTTAGAATACAACCCTTTGGAACCGTCACAATGCAATAAAACAATCAGCTTGAGACTATCGAAACTAACCTAAAAATAACAGTTAACTGTAAAGCGCTGAATTACATATATATGCCATTTCTCTGTGTGACTTCTGCCTAAACGACAGTTAGCATCAATTTGCTCAAGCGGGAAAGCACTCATCATGGAGAAATGAAGCCCCTTGAACGAATTGGAGACTCTATTGTACAAAGTTATAACACAGAGGTAAAAGGTCATTCATTAAGGATAGCAAGTGGTGAAGGCTTTTCTCAACATCCCTTAAGAAAGAAAGGACGTGCCCGCATGGTTATGATGCAAGAGATTGTGAGCAATTGCATCTCTTGCCGTCGCCGCATTTGTCGACCTCACTCCAAACTCAGGAACCATCTCATCATCTACGAGCTCGATCTCAAGGCCCGGATCCAAATGCTCGTTCCTCAACTCACATATGTTATGCAACACGCAGCACGCCCCAAGCACCACAGGCAGGTCCTGAAGCTTCACTTCAGTTCTTTTCTGCAGACAAGTCCACCTGCCTTTCAGTCTCGCAAACGACTCCTTGGCAGTCCTTTGAATCTCCCCAGTTTTCTCATTGAAGGCATGCTGAGTCCATGTCAAATGCTGCTGTGTATAGGGCACCAACACCCAATCCATCAGAGGATATCCAGTTCCCCCAACAATCCAGGTACCCTGATAGAACCCCGCATTTGCTCGCTGAAAAAGCGTGGATTTCTCCAACACTTGATCATCAGACATTGAGCCAGGGTAACCGATGCAGATATCAGTAAACACGCCCCTCGGATCAACAACACCCTGAAGGGTGATTGAATACGATGTCTTTTGATTCCTCTCGGTATGCCTCCTGTTGAAGTAAGCCGCGACACTGATCTTAGGTGCGATGATCGGTATATGTGTTGTATACATAGATCCAACCACATTAGGTATCCCAGAAAAGGACTCAAATTCTTCCCTGATCCTCCGTACACTCTCCTCATTCGGCCACCTTAGATACTTAGGCATCAACACACTCCTTATTGCAGAACAAACCTCAAGCACGAGTTTATGGCATGTGGATATTCCCAATCCAAACTTCTTTGAGACAAGCCTGAGTGGCTCTCCCGTGGCCAACCGCCAAATGCACACCGCCACACGTTGCCTGACCGGAACTGCATCCCTCAACATGGTATTCTCCTTGGCAACAGCTGAGCTAAGCTCATTGCAAATCAAGTCAAACGTGTCCTTCCCCATCCGAAACGCCTTCTTAAATTCTTCCTCCGGGAAATCAGGACTGTTACATTGATCCCACCAATCTTTAGACCTATTCTTAACCCACAGCCGCCTCTGAGGGCCAGCGGCCGGAGCTTTATCACTTGCGGCGGCGTTTTTGTCGTTAGAAAAGGAATCCTTCGCCGTTGCCGCGACAGTGGGCAATGCGGCGACGTTTGTGGCGGCGAGAGCGTTCGCCTTTGCCTTTCTCTTCCTCGTCCCCTCGGCGTGTTCCGCGTCTTTATGAGAATCCTGCAGCTTGGAGAAATAATCCATCATAGCTCGCGTCTTGCTCTGATTTTCTTCCAATTGAAACCTTTCTTCTCGATCGGCCTTCTCCAAATCCTCACTATCGTTCTTTTCTTGATCGTCAAGCAAAATCAAAGACGTTATGATCTCGCTCAACCCTTTAGTCCTGACCTGCTTCTCGTCGACTCCCACCTCCCGAATTCCGATGCTGTCGCTCGTGTTCTCTTCTCTTCTTTGCCTCTTCCTCTGCGGCTGGTGGTGGTTCTCATTCATCTCGAAATGGGCTCTCGCTGGAAAAAGTCCAAAGCACGCAAAACAAAAGAGCAATCAGGATTTCCTGCAAAAAACGGGCGCTTCAAATAAATATAGAGTCAAGATAATAGACAGAATGCGTGAATGGAAGTGTTAACGCATAGCGAAGGTCAAACAACCGAAATCGGAATTGAAAACTTGGGGTCAGCTGTGAAAACAATACCCGTAAGAGAGAAAAAAACGCGTGGGATAGGTGTGAACCCAGACGCATCAGGATTGAGGAAGTTTCGAGGCGAAGATGGTGGGGTTGGGCTGTTGCAGACGGTGACTTGGACAGCTTGAGAGGGTTGACAATTGGGAGACTACTACGCGGTTTTGGGGTGCGTTTGTTTGACCTATATATATTTTTTTTCCTTCTTTTTTAGAGGTTCGGTTTAGGCTTAGTCTGTTTTCAAAATTTGATTTATGTTTTTAAATATGTTTATTTCAAAAATTATATAAAAATAAAAAAATAAAATTTAAAAAGTTCAGAATAAATTTAGGTTTTCTTTTTTTTTATTTGTGGTATATAAAAGTGTTGAAGTAATAAATGAGAGAATTTTCCTTTCCTTTTCTTCTGGTGTATGATATATATTAAGAAAATCATGGACTATAAAGTGCATATAATCCTAGTGAAAGAATTTGGCTGAATATTACTACATTATGAAGATGCACAAAATACTAATTTGGCCATGGGGTTTCTTTTATCAATCACCAGAAAGAATTCAAAATGTCATCATTGAGCAATATGAAGAAAACGGAGTAGGAAAGGCGGTGCTTGTTTGGGCATTTAGATTGAGGTTGAAAAAAAATGAAGATTCTATTGGGTATAAAAATTATGTTGATGGGGATAAAAAAAATAGAATTTGAGTATTTATATAAAGACATTACATGAGACGGTGGTATACAAAGGTTTTAGGATATAAATATATATAAATATTAGTGTATGTATGCGTATATATATAAATTGATTTGATTATGATAAATATGAGGATTGAATTTTAAATATTTATGTATCCAAGTAAGACATGAAAATTTGAAATTTGAAATTTGAAATTAAATTAAAATTTTGTGATATATACTTTGATAGTTTTCAAAACCCACGGGCTATGCTTGTTTTTCTTCTTCACACTAATGTATCAAACATTGTACTAACAAATATATAATTTAATAGAATTTTATTTAAATTCAAATCCACATCTTTACCTTTTTATTTATAAAACTAACTAATTGTTATTTCATATTTACAAATCAAACCTTATATATATGCATGTATTTATTCACACGCGCGCGCACAAGCACTATGAACTTATCATTATTCCCATACAATATCATATCATTCGATCATTATTATATATTTTATAAACATTTATAAATAAATTAAAATTTTCATCTCATCAATTGACTTCTTGAAATACCAATTATCTGCAATTTTTAACCCATTAAAATACATATTTCAAACGTATTATCGTCAAAATAATCATAATTTTGTAATTGAACATACTGCAAGCAATATGGTATCATGATATTTACAAAATTATCCCAATTAATTCATCATCTTATTTTGGGGTAACTAAAAAAATCTGAGTCTAAATTATATATAAAGTTAAAAGCATGCCTCTTTTGGTTCCTCTATTATGCAAACCTTGGCTGCTTTATTATATGGAATTGGAGAAAATTTGTGAATTAAAGTGTTTGCCAAAGTACATGAATAATGCCTCAGTTGAATGACGACCGTTTAATTTTCTTTCTTACATTTGTGAGTGCAAAAATTACAAAAATTAATGTATGGTTGCCATCACTTTGACCTCTTCTCTGTGCAGCCACAACTAGTATGAGATTGAAAAAAGAAACAATGTTATATCTTGTCTAAACGACTTTTAGCTAAATTTATTGAGAAATTTTTTAGAAAAAAAATTTTAAAAAAAACTATATCTTTATCGTTACTGCCAATATTCTGGTTTAGGGGACAACTACAAATTTCAATATATTATAGGGTTAATTGCACTTAAATCTCGTTCAAAAATAGTTAAATTACTAGTTCATTATTAAATCTTTAAATTTACAAACATTTTTTTTTTTTTTGAAAATTAAATGTTTACAACATCGTTAGTGTTCTGGAAGTGCCAACTGAATCTAATGAATTTTGCTAGTCGATGTTGACAAACATTTCGTATATTTAAGAATTAATTAATTAATTACAACAGGACCCTTTCAAAGATTCTAAAGCTATCAACCATGTGGATTAGGATACATAGTGTCATTAACTCTCCCCAATCCCATATATTGCATAATTAAACACTGTAAATATATTTAATACATCTTCGTTTGAAGACAATTTAAAGATGAAAAAAGCAGTCTACAACTGGGATCTTGCTTGGAATTTATAGCTTGTGAGTTGAAAGCATTTTTACCCTGGCTGATTTCTCAATTTTGGACCCTTTAAAAATTAATAAGAAAAGAAAGGAATAAGAAGGGGAAAAAAAAAACAGAAGAGACAAGAAAGGGACACGAGTGGTGTCATCTGCAGTCAGCAATAGACAATTGGAAAAGCAAAGGGTGTTGGAAGTTAAACCAAAGTGAAATTCAGCTAG
Organism: Avicennia marina; assembly: GCA_019155195.1. NCBI lineage: Eukaryota > Viridiplantae > Streptophyta > Magnoliopsida > Lamiales > Acanthaceae > Avicennia > Avicennia marina. The sequence continues at coordinate 588,535 of CM032755.1, forward strand.
CTTGCAGTAAATGTACTAGATGATAAAATTATAATATTTTTACATTTTTTAATATAATATTATAATATTTATTATAATTTTAAGCAATGGGGGTAAATACATCAGGTGCATTTCCAACTGGCCATTCCACAGAAACTTCTCCTATATTTTCCTCTGCTGGATTCCTTAGGAGTTAGGCCTCCAACAAATGACAGTTTCATTAAATAAACATAAGAAGGAAAAGAATAATAATAACAACGAGCTTTGACCTTGGAACCATGTTTGGAACTTAAATTTCACTTCTCCAATTTCTCTTCAAGCTTTGTTCAACCAAACATACCAATTAACAAAATTTCATCGGACTTTTAATTCATTTTTTCTCTTTATATATATTATATACAAGTTAGGGAAAACATTATTGTTCATTAAAACCCCTTTCCAAACATGGATCATACGACGAAGTTTGATCAAGTCTTTGTAACAAATCAAATTCACTTTGATTTTCTCCATAGACATAATAGATGTACAATTACATCACTCGATCAAAACAATTAATCCTATTTATCATATCCTCTTAGCATTTTCTCAGAAAGCTCAATTACTTGATCAACAAGAGGGCTGACCAAAGTTTATGTCGAATTGAACGAATTTTTTCTGAGTCTTCTTGGTTATTCAAAATTCCAAGTGGAGGGAATGCAATTAAATGACTTAAGACACGACCCTAATGAATGGCTCATTCTCTTTTCTTCTTTAGTGTGGAATGAAAACGCCAAAGTGAGACCTTAGCACCCGTCTATTTGAATTGAATTGGAGGTCGTGTTTGCTCTCAAACAAAATTTCATGTCATAAACCAGCTGAGCATAAAACACGAGAGGGGGAAAAAAAAAAAAAGAAATTAATTTTTTTGGCATCTCAAACAAACGAAGCACAGGAAAATCAGCAACACGCGTCTTCTTCTTTCTTCCAGAGGCGGGTGCTGTTTCTATTGGTGGCCTGTTCAGCTCATACGCGGTAACAGCTATGGTTATTACCAAAATTTCTGGCCTGGGGATTCTGTCCATTGGACAGAGATCAAGTGGTCAAAGAATACCATTTGAATTAATAATTGCAACGTTCAAGATTCAGATCTGGGCTTAGTCTTCGATTCGCATTGTTACTTGATGCTGCTGCAATAAAATAGGTCATGTACATGTCTATATATATATATATATATGTAAAGGAGGAAAAATATGAATTTGAATTTGAATAAAATTTGTTAAATTATATGTTAGATGGATTGTGTATAATATTAAAAAAGGGGAAACAAACATTGCCTAAATATTTTTTGTTGATGTTGATATGTCCGGAAGTTCTAAATATGTAAGATTTTATTGTGGAAGTTGGATCAAACATGCATCTCGGCAGTTTTGGGCGTCCCACGTTCACATTCGCCCAACAGAAGACAAGCTAGACATTTTTTCAGCATTAATTGATGGGTTATATATTGTTTTCTATAAATTAAAATTGATATATTATATATAATGGTGTGCAACATGCTTTGACTGGAGAATTCCATTTCCATCCACTTAATTACATGGTGAACACAGCTCACACGGCTAAAAACAATTCAATGTTACAAGCAAGCTCATTATGATTTTGGACCAATAATTGATTGTCTCAGCGACATTCTTGATATGGAATAGAGACCAAACCTCGCAATGTTTGGCGTAGTTGTCCGCTGGAAAGAAAATTCTCTGCAAACCAAGTCCAGAAGTCACAACATTTACTCTTCTATCATAATATTCTCCATTCGATGCCCATTGATTACTTTTCAAGCCAGCCTTTCTATGGTGCTTAAATAAATTTACCTCCATTTGGTGATAAATTTCATGAAACTGGTAGCCAGTGTTTTAAAAATCAACTCGAATTGAGCGATTGAATTGGTCTGATCGTCGACTTTTGACCAGTCAGAAAAATAGTTTGAATAAAACTTAAAAACAGAAATTACAACAAAATTAAGCAAAATTGAGTAAAGCTTCTAAGTCAAATTTGATAAAAAAAACCAAACAGTCTAAATTAATAAATGAATAGATTTTCAAAACTTAATTTGCTTCTTCTTAATTTAAATTTTGTTTCCTTTATTATAATTTATCTTCAAGTTCTTTTCCTTCATAGACAGAATTTTATTGAATAAATTATTTGAACATATATTGAATTTATAAGACCTTAATATGATTTTATTATTTTTTTGATTAAATATTTTAATAAGATATATTTTTTTATATTTTTACATTTTACTTATTGAATTAATATTTATTACTTTTATTTTAGTATATTTTTATTATAAAAAGTGCAGTATATTTAATTATTAGTAGTAATTAAAAATACTTAAAATTATGTTCGAGTATTTTTTTTCTTAATATTCATTATTTTATGTATATTTTATTATATTAATTAATATTTATAATATAAATATTACGCATTCGATTCAACCGGTAAATTTTCTAATTTAATAATTGATCTGATTTTTAAAGCACTGAGCCTAGTTTATGTCTGGGTGTTTATAACGTACCTAGTTGGAGGAGAGAATATAGTGGAGCTGTGAAAGCAACTACCTAAAATAAACATTATCATCTGCAAAAATTACATTGTAGGTTCCCACGGGATGGTGAATACCATAATCATTTTCAGCAACAGAAGCCCAGAATACAATGGTACATGGACGATCCACTTATATGCATCCCCAGACGGCATATATGTACACTCAACAAGTAGTGGCCACCACTTCATAAGTCCCAACATTGAACATGGAGAGAGGAAACTGGTAGGAAGAGGGAGGGAAGCACCAGTACACTAACATGACTGGTTGAATTGGCTATCTGATCAATCAAGCTGTTACACTGCAAAAAAAAATAATAATAACAACACTTGATAAACACATTTGCTGCATCTGTCATGGTATGGTCATCTTTTAAAGCTCACTCAACTGTTATTTTTAAGAAGCAAAACCCCGTTCAAGTAAGAGATTTCCCAGCCCATTCTCGCTGTCTTCGTTTTTCCTTCGCCTGCATTCTGTTGAATTTCTCCTTTCCTTTCTCCAAAAGAGGGTCATGGACTACATAATCATTTGGGTCGTCACTGCGAGACATATTATTCTGCAACAAAATGCAAAGCTTCAACATATTGACTTTCAGTTTAAACGACTAATGAAAAAGGATGAGAGTTTAAAGTGTGATGGCCAACAACAGTTGTTGCAAGAACCTCGGATAATAGATCAGAACTGATATTCCATCATGACCAACTATACTTGTGCAAATAATGCATGAAAAACTTAGACAGGTGACGTTGTCAGATGGCATAAAGTCCGCAACTGCATGCAATGAACAGAAAATGACCTTGCCAGGCTCTGGAGCAAATTGTAGCTGAACTCCCATCCAATCTGACAAATCACCATCCTCGCCACTTTCACCATTTGATACTTTGGATTTGGTAGAGAAAGCTGATTTGAACTTCTCAAGTTTGGCTAGAACCTAGAATCCACGTCCATACAATATGCCAAATAAGTAAATTTTTGAGATATTGAACAAACTAGTAAAAATAGGTTAATCTAGGCCATAATTTGGACCTAATATTTAAAATGATTCTGTTCTCTACTTCCATCAATGCCGATATTGGGAAATTAAGCTTCAGTCAAACATTGAATAAGAAGACAGAATAATAAGAAAGTTGAGGCACAAAGTTGGTTTCTCACTCCAAGAAGTCACTCTCTCTTGTGGCCAACCATGCATGCGGTCACCTATATATTTTCCAGAGTTCCCATGAAAGCGCAGTAGCTCATTCATTCAAATCTATGTTCTAGAGCCATTTCCTAAGTCATACAGTCTCTCTCTCTCTCTCTCTCTCTCTCTCTCTCTCTCATCCATATTTTTGTCATGGATAATCACATAAAAAAGGATAAGTTTCAAAAGTAATAAACCAATGAAACAAAACGTTGTATCATTAACTTTGGTGACTCGAACAAATAGGCAGTCTAGGACAATGACAATGTTACATACGATAAATTAGAATGTTTTTTAAGTAGAATAAGTGTTCCATTTTATATAAAACTTCAAATCATGTATTCCATTTTGCAAGTAAGCTTTCTTACACAAAGTCAAAAATTGCATACGAGTCTTCCATAACTTGCTAAACAAACTCTACAGATATATCATGCTGTTGGACAGTCTAACTTGAACCATAGTATAGAATACAAAGAAGATTTTCAAAGATAATAAAAACCATATGGAAAAATAAATAAAAACGTAAGAGCATACCTCATCTTCATGTCCTTGTCGCCTACGTTTCTTTTGCTTCTGCTGCTGTCTTCCTCGCTCTGCTTCACCAAGCAACTGCAAATCTGCATCTGCATTAGCCATGCGTTCAGCCCTGGCTTCGGAGCCTATTCCTTTTTTCTTCAGCAACAATCTGTCCTTTTTTGGCATTTCATCATGTTTGTCAGCCTTGGACCTGGTAACACCAAATCATGATACAGCTTGAAAATCTCAAGCCACAATCCCAACTAATCATAGTGATGTCGGGAAAGAGAAATGGTAAGCTACCGTAAAGTAACTGCATATGCCAATGATGTGAAACCAATTGATGCTGGGTTGTCATTGAAATAAGAACATTTGCAATGTATTAAGTTGCGCAAAGAATAGCCCCAGGGAATTAGCAAGCCTATGACTTTTGTAGGTCCCAATTTTCAGAAAATAACTAACAAAAGGCACTTTTCTGCCAACCAAATCATAAATATGAGATTTATGCCTTACTTTGATGAAATTGGTCACAAAAGAATATTATATTCGAATTGCTCATTCCTTTTGCAAAACTGAGTTTGAGTTGCATGTTTTTCAAAGCTGATTTTCAAATTGAAAACTCTGTAAGCTTAAACGAGATATGTGAGCCAATGCCAGGGTAAGGGAATTCTAGCAATGGTAAGACATGCCACGGAAAAGGAAAGGGTGGGGACTCTTGTACCACTGCCAATCAGGGGGAACCCAATAAACTGAACTTGCGATTTCTATCAACATTGGCATCAAAACAATAGGTGAAACTTTTCAAGAATAAGGCCCTAGCAGCAGTGTGGTTCATGGTCACATATAAGTATCAATGATTGTGCTATATAATTTTTAGCAGCGACCTTTCGAATAAAATCTAAAAATGCAAAATATACATCAAACTTAATGGCACATGAGCAAGAAAATTGAAAAAATGTCCAGAGAAAATATCATACCTTGGTGGAGATGCTGCAAGGTTCCCTGAGCCCCGTGAAGTGACATGCTCTGCCCAAGCAAAAGATGAGTTTCAATAATTTGGAAGATGCATTTCCAGTCACAGAGAAGAAAATATTGATTGAAGAAAGAATAAAAAACACAGTTCTGGAGCAGATAAGACTATAGAGACATTCTCATTTCTCAACACCGAGGATAAAATCATGGAAGACTATAGAGTGCTGAATCTGTAGGCTATAAAGATGGATATGATTTATCAATTAATCAGCTTATTTCATAATAGCTGTTATATGAGAATCTTTTTGTTCTTATGATCCACAGGCTTTCTAACGCGATTTAGGAATTTGTCGAATTTTATTTAATATTTGTTATTTTTATTTTTATCTATTATTAGATTTTATTAATAATCTAGGCCATATAGGCTTTCCGTATTAAGGTCTAATAGGATTTAGTATAAATAGTTATTTAATTCAATTTAAACAGATAGATCTTGATATTGAATTTGAGAGTTATGAGATTACTCAACTTTATTTGAAATTGAGAATGTTCAAATCGATTCAATAGGAGTAATCCTTGTATGAGTCGTGACATATCAATCAATCAATCTCGGCGTATCGATTGTGGCCGTCCTATCATGCCGATTATTAATTTTGGGTCTAACTTTGGTTTTAGTATGTTGGGTCGGGCACTCTGATGTACAATTCAAATTTTTGATATTCAATTTATGTTCAATCTATTTTATTCTTCCGCTACTCTTTCTCTGATCATGTCAGTTGGACTAAACTGTAATGGCCCAAAAGTCTTTGACCCAACAACTCTCCTTTTTTTTTGGATTTTTTTTTCAATCTAGACTTGGTATCGAATTAGAAATCGATACAACCAACTTTAACGCCAATTGATGTGATTAGAGGGAGGGCAGCGGAAGAATAAAAATAGATCGAACTCAAATTGAACCCCAAAAACGCAAACCGTGCATCAGAGTGCCCTATCCAACGTATTGAAACTAAAGTTGAATCTAAAATTGATAATCGGCGTGATAGGACAGCTACAATCAATATGTTGAGATACGTCACGACTCATACAAGGATTACTCCTATTGAATCAATTTGAGCATTCTCAGTTTTAGAGAAAGTTGAGTAATTTCATAACTCTCAAATTCAATATCAAGATTTGTCAGTCTAAACTAAATTAAATAACTATTGATACTAAATCCTATTAGACCCTAATCTAAAAAACCCACATGCTCCAAATTATTAAAAAAGCCCAATAATAGATAAAAAATAAAAAATAACAAATATTAAAAAATATTTGACGGATTCCTGGATCTCGTCACTTTTTGTCCCTATATTCAAATCTATAGTTTTCTCAAACATGCTCCAGCAACATCTTTCCCTTCGCCTTCCAAGAAAAAGGTTACTAATGATGAAGCATCTCTATTCACTATGCCACAAGGGATACTGACTTATCAGATTCTATAAAATTTTCAGCTCACCCTTATGCGATTCTTTCTTAGTTGGCAGGTCTCCAAGATCTTTCCTTCTTTTTAGTATCTGCTGGCGCATTCGAGCATCAAAGCTAGCCTCGTCTTCATCGCTATAATCAATAGCATCAGAAGACTCAGTTCCTAATTCTTTTTGGTGCTCTTTCTTTAAGCTTAGAGCTTCTCTCACAATTAATTGCACATCCTTTGAATCTTGGCTTTCAGCTGACTTCTGCAGAGATAAGTTTCATCAGATATGCCTTGCAGGAAATTTAGTAACTTTATAATATATATATATGAAACCACAAAGCAGGGAACAGAAAAACAAATGAATAAATATGAATCAGTACAAGTGTGAATTTAAACGCATAAATTCAGCTTTTTGAACCAGTCAAGACATCAATTAGTGGTGAGAGAGAAATAAAGGCTTGGATCTAAGACTTAGCACCGGCTTGTATCTATTTCTGACAGTGTTCTTCATGACTCAAATCGATTTATTTAGGTAAATCGTTACATTTATTTCCTCCACTCCAATCTTGATATTTTAAACAGGGACACTAATCATCGTGGGTAAGCCAAGTGTAGAAATAGTGAATACCAATAATCTACACAAAAAAACCACACATAGTTACCAATTCATTTTCATGGCCCTCCTTCAAGAGGCGGGGATCATTCAAAACATCATGACTACTTTTTATTTTGGCATTGGCAATGGCAAGTTCCTTCTCCTCTTCCTCAGCTTCTTCTCCAAATGAAAGTAAGTTCAACTTTCTGTACAATAAATCAAATGAAGTCATCATCTTATGGTTTATATATATAAAATGTAATATAACATGAGCAGTACAAAGTCTCACATCAAAATGAATGAGCAAGGAACCTACTTAGTGACCTTCTGCTTTGTTTCTTTCTTTGCGGGTGATGGTAAAGCCTTTGAAGGATTTATCCTTGGGACAATGTCATCGAATGGATTCCATAACACCTAAACAACATTCACAAGAAGAAAAGTGTGCAAAAAAATTTCGAGATACAGATCTGCAAAATGAAATGAAAGAAATTTTTAAGAAAGTCCTATTAACACTAATTGAGCCATATGTGCAACACATAAGCATCCGCTTTCATCCAATTAGATCACATCCACAAGCAGCCTACCAACAGTCCAACACTAAGAGAAGCATAGAAGCAGTCAATAGTACAAAAAAGATAAATTTCACTTGAGGTTTTGAGAGTGTCAGTTTTCCATAATGGCTGTGCCGAATGAACCAATTTCATAGAACATTTTGACTGCTAGATGGTACAGAAAATAAAACTGGAGATCGAGACTTTGAGACTCACTGATAAACGACTCCTGAACAACAATAAACTCATACCTCAACTGAAAGTATCTTAGGAAGCGGGTCCAGTGGTCTATCGTCTTTATCAGTCTCTACTTCACCTAACTGCAACAGATTAAATATTGAATCGCCAGTTACCTGCGAACAGATATTAGGCATACTATCAATTCCAATACAGCAAGTTATAAAATCTAGAAATAACCATAACAAAGTAGGTCGCAATTACTTTTCCCAATATTGTATGCTTCTTGTCCAGCCAGTCACAACGATCCAAGGTTATAAAGAACTGGCTACCATTTGAATTAGGTGTGCCAGCACCAGCACATGCAACCAAACCCCTATGCTTAAATCGTAGACGAGAATGAAATTCATCAGGGAAGACACCACCATATATACTCTCACCACCTGTGTGTATACAATTAATCAACTTTTCAATGAAAAAGAAAGAGTAAGGCAGAAACACAGGCCACTCAAAAAAAAAAAAAACCATTTCCAAATATCACGATTTTGATGTCGTGTTTCATAAAGGAAATTTATCAACTATAAAAATGACAAGTAAGGCAATATTGAATTATCATCAAGCAATTAAAGAATTTTCAGCAGAAAATAGTTATTCAAACAATGGAAACCCAGAAGCCTACGCATTTTCAGAGTTTTGTAACCTAAAACCACATAAATTACAATAAATCATTCAAAATAATCAATAAAGCGCAAAAAACCTGACTCAAACTATTCAACTCCGAAAGTAAATGATGTTTATAATGTAACTACAATGTATAAGAGCTTACATACTTATTTCATTCCACCTTTTATATTCTATTTACATAAAAAAAAAGGGTCAACAGCGAATGATTTCTGGGGCACATTGCATACTTGCCTCCAATTACATTGGCCTAAAGCTTTTCTAATCCAAAGACTAAGCATCAGTACTCCCAGAAATAATTAAGCAATATGCCAAACGCTAAAGTCATAAAAAATGAGAACATCTCTCCCTCTCATAAACCAAAGAATAAGTGAGAACGTAGAAGTATAGTGCTGCGTCATTGTCTCAAATTTCATAAAAAGCAATGGACTGATTGTACCCTGTCCAGAACCAGTAGGATCACCGCCTTGAACGAGAAACGATTTAATGACGCGGTGGAAAACGGAGTTGTCGTAGTAGCCCTCGAGGCACAACTGCACGAAATTGCGGACGGCCTTCGGCGCCTCCTTCGGCCAGAGCTCGATGTCCAGTGGGCCGTACGACGTCGTCAGTATCACCTTCCCCTTCGTCGGCGGCTCCAATACATACACCGTCGACATATTTTATTAATTCTCAATTGAATTATTATGGTAAAGGATTTCTTCAATTGCTGTAGGATTAAATCTTGTGGTGAATTCAGGAATGAATGACGCAGGCCCGGCTGGATTTAGGGTTAATCATTAAAGGCCCCAAATTTGGTCCAAAACAGCGTCGGATAAGGACCAATTTTGCATACTTGCCCCGAGGTTGGTAAAATAGTAAGGGCACCCCGTCATATCAATTATTTCATGACACCCCTCTTTCCCTTGTTATTTTTTGTCTGCCCTTCCATCTTTTTTCCATAGATAATATTTGATTCGTTAATTTAAATTTAGAATTTAATTTTTAGAAAAATTATTGTGAGCTGGACAGTTAAAGTAATCGAAATTAGGTAAAACATATCGGCTATGTTTGTTCTTAAATTTTAATTTGTGTTTTTAAATATTTTTATATTAAAAATTGTATAAAAATAAGAGAGAGTAAGAGAAAAAATTTTAAAAATATGATAATTAAGTATCTATTTTTAGTAGCCTAATTTGCAAATGTTATGTTTGTTTCATAATTAGAATGCCAAAGGATAATTTGAGTGATTTAAATAGGGATGAAGATTATATTTAGCTTATTAAATTTTGACGGGTAAAAAAATTATTTTTATTTATATTTAATATAAAATAATAATTGAGTGATGGAAATTATATAGGGTTATAGGGTAATAAAAAATAAATATGAGTAAAAAAATTATACAGATATGTGTTAATTTGATTGTAAATAAATATAATGATTAAAAAATTATTACTTAGTTATAAAAAATAAGAAATGAAAAATTTTGAATTTGAATTTAAATAAATTTTATATGGTAAGGTATTTATTTTATTTTTGAAGATTTTTAAATAAAGATGATCAGTAGAAAGGAAAGGAAACTGGCACAGCCAAAACAAACTCTCTTAGCAATTACATTTGGTACCTTTTTTCTTCATGATTACGAAATCAGGTCGTTATTCCATTTTAAATCAATACTAAGAACTTTAACTTCCGACTAATTGAGAACATATTTTTACAACATCGGAGACAAACAAAATTCAGAAACCATCTAAAATAAATAAATAAAGAGAGGGGGGGGGGGGGGGTGTTTCTTATGAACCAAAAATAATGCCCAAAGGGAGTGGATAGACGAGAAGGGGGCCTTAAAAATAGGTTGCGTCAATACACTCACAGGTCAATGTAGTGAGGAGCCTCCTCTTTTCTCATTTCCTTCGTCGGAAAGCCTGTCGGAACAAAGTGGTGGTCAAGGTGGTCACGGTGGTGGAAATGCCGCTGCATTACTGGTATTGACCTCCGATACGCCACCACACGTACGTTCTATGAAACATTATTTCATAGGAGAAACAGACACGCGACATCATTAGATATATCGGCATCAACCTCGTTGCACCACCAGGTTCTTCGTATTGATCACAGGACAAGACGTTGGGTGTGCATTCCGGGGCTGCGAAGATGTTGCCCCTTCCAGATGAAAAGGATCCCATATACGTGGCCATCGACAGGGAAAAGCACAGCATGGTTGCCGTTAAATGGGCTATCGAGAACCTGCTTATATACAACCAAACTCTTGTCTTGATCAATGTTAGGACCCGAAGTAGGTGTTTCTGCCTGATTCCTGGCATAGTCATAATAGACAGACAGGAAGGCTAAAAATTTTTGTTGTGTATTGCGTGTGATATCAGACGGCGGGAATAGCGGTTCGTGGGAGGCAAATGGCGGATCGTCTGAGGGTTGTGTCTTCGCGCCTTTTCGCACATATTGTGCACGTAAAGGGGTAAGAGGGATTTCTCTCGTCTCTGTGCATGAGTAAATGTCGCGATTCCTTATGTTTGTGGCCAAACCTGAAGATGTGATTCCAATAATGTTGCAGATCATGGTACAAGAAGTTATCCTGGAAGGCCCGGATGCGCACAGCACGCTTTTGGACTACATCAACAGAAGCAATGCCACTAACATTGTCCTTGGCGCCCCATCAAGGAATGCCATAACATGGTACACCCTGTCTCTCTGTCTGTTTTAGGCCTAAAAATCAGGTGAACTGATGCTCTAACATCCTGTCTTCTACGTTTGTGCAGGAAGTTTTGGAGTCAGGATTTGCCAACCCTGATTAACAAGGCTGCTCCGGATTTTTGTTCTGTTTATGTAATTTCGAAAGGCAAGGTACAGTCGATACGTCCAGCAGCAACGTACGCCGCCTGCGCGACTGTTCCTAGGTTGCCTTCTCCACAGGCAACAACCAAGTTTAATAGATCAGATCCAGAAATGGGCAGCAGCAGGTACTTTACTCACTCATGTGTTTCAGTTTCCCCCTTTTTCTGTTGTTCCTTGGTTTGAGAAGAAAAACAGAAACAATATAATGCACTGCAAATGCATGGAACAGGGCATGTCCTTCCAAGGGCGACAGGAAATCTGCTGACCATGAGAGTCTCAACAAATGGTCTAAATATGTACCGGGTCACAGTCAGTCGAGTTCGGTGGGAACGCATAGAGACTTGGGCAGTTTGAGTTCCCTGGACATTGATTTAACAGATCCAGGTGAAATGAGTGACATCACGCAAGTGGGAATCAGAGTGGCTTCCAACGCTGTAGCTGATCTTGATGACAAGGTATGGCTAATAGCTCAGAGTTGCGTTTGAAGGATTCGTGTTAGAGGTAATTTACAAGTATTCGCTTGCACTTGGCAGAATGAAGTTCAAAGGCTGAAGATAGAGGTGCAGCAAACCATGGACATGTACAACACAGCTTGCAAGCAGGCAGTTTCAGCCCAGCACAAGGTAAAAATACGATGGCTGACGATGTGAAATGGCATGAGACCATGGCCTGTTGGTGCCTGACAATTTATGATATATAAGTCTTGTTTGATGAACTACTTTTTAGGTTGATGAGCTTCAACAATTGAAGATGGATGAAAAGACCAGAATTGAGCAGGCGCGGCTTGCTGAGGAGGCTGCGCTCTCGCTTGTGGAAATGGAGAAGGCTAAGTGCAGAGCTGCCATTGAGGCGGCGGAGAAGGCACAGAGAATAGCAGAGAAGGAGGCGCAGAGAAGGAAGAACGCGGAGGAAAGAGCGAAGAGAGAAGAAGAAGAGAAGAACCGAGCGTTGGATGTCTTGTCACGTAACGATGTCCGCTACAGAAGGTACACCATGGAGGAGATTCAAGCAGCCACCACCAACTTCTCGAAGAACTTGAAGATAGGTGAAGGTGGCTATGGGCCTGTTTACAAAGCCAAACTTGATTACACCCTAGTTGCCATCAAGGTGCTCAGATCTGATGCTGGACAAGGGAGAAAACAGTTCCAACAAGAGGTACTAAAACTATGATCCTCTCTAGCAAAGTTTGAGATGCATAAGACAACATCCTGGTTGTGTCACATGCAGGTTGAGGTCTTAAGCTGCATAAGACATCCAAATATGGTCCTCCTCTTGGGTGCTTGTCCTGAATATGGATGCTTGGTGTATGAGTTCATGGACAATGGAAGCCTAGAAGACCGTCTATTTCGCAAAGGCAACACCTTTCCAATCCCATGGGGAATCCGCTTCAAGATTGCAGCTGACATAGCAAGAGGGCTTCTGTTCCTCCACCAGAGCAAACCGGAACCCCTTGTGCACCGTGACCTAAAGCCGGCCAACATCCTATTGGACCATAATTACTCGTGCAAGATCAGCGACGTTGGTTTGGCTAGACTGGTTCCGCCTTCTGTTGCAGATACTGTGACTCAGTATCATATGACCTCAGCTGCAGGCACATTTTGTTACATAGATCCTGAGTATCAGCAAACAGGCAAGTTAGGGACTAAATCTGATATATACTCACTGGGGGTGGTGTTGCTGCAAATTATCACTGCTAGGCCACCAATGGGCCTCACCCACCATGTGGAGAGGGCCATTGAGAAAGGGACGTTTGCTGATTTGCTTGACCCAACTGTGCCCGATTGGCCCGTTGAAGAGACCCTGGGCTTTGCAAAAATGGCCCTGAAATGTGCTGAGCTGAGAAAGAAAGACAGGCCCGATCTTGGCAATGATGTGTTGCCAGAGCTTAACAGGCTAGAGGAACTTGGGATCAAACATGGATTAGGCCACTGGCACGCTTCTCATAGATCAGAGTCTTCTTGAAAGTTTCTCCTAGGTGATGAAATTATTGATGGAAATACGATTCGCCGCCTGGTACTTTGGATTCGGTCATATAAAATTTAAACCTATCATTATGTTAATAGAGAATGCCTTGTTTATGATAGCAGCCTCAGATTTCTTGATCTTGGATATTCAAAGAGCTGCCTCCAGCGGAATCTGCAGTGGAAGATCAAATTCTTCTCTTGGGATTAGAGACCAAAGAGGGATGATTCCAAAGTCCTCCAAAAGTAAAGTTTATGCAAAGAATAAAGCATAAAGAGTGAAGGAAAGTTCCGTGAAATCGGTGCCCACAAATGTAGACTTTGAAGAGGAGTGCACAATAAAATGTTGGAATTGCTACTGCCACATGCATTCTGCTTTGGATTCTCTTTTCAACTTTTGAATGTAGAGGATAACATATTATGTTATCCACTTGTAATGGATAATAAAAGAAAGTATCTTCATTCCTTCTTTCTTCCATGCACTTAAAGAGCACGAAACACACTACTTACTTAAGTGAAAAGGGATTTTTTTTTTTTTCCTTTTTGGGATCCATCTTCACTTCACTCAGTATGTTTTATGTCAGTGCTGGCCCCTCTTCCCAGATTTCTTTCTAGGCATTTTTCTCTATAAATACGTTAATGCACAGAGGATGCACAAGCTAGTAATCAGCTACAAAGTACACATCAAATGCATCTAAATTTCACCTGATCAGCAGTGTAGCAAAAAACCAAATGATGAAATCCTCAAGAATTCTTTCTTCTCTGAAGAGAGAAAGTTGGATCATTCTCTTAATTTTGCTTTTCAGTTTGACATCTGAAGGACAGACTAGCTTCCCATCAGCAGGTTCGCTCTGTGTAAGCAACTGTGATATGTGCCCTGTCGTGTGCTCGCCTCCACCACCCACTTCAACGTTGCAACCACCGCCAAAGGCCCACCACCGCTCACCTCCAAAACTCGATGATTCTCCGCCACCAGCTTATCCATCGCCTCCGCGACCTTTAGGCAGTGGGGGCATTCCTCCACCTCCTGCACTGTATGGATACAATCCAGGCAGCATGGTTCCACCAGGCATGGTGCAGCAGAACTTCTCCTATCCATACTATTTCTCCACTTCCGAAGCTACTAGCTCTCGTCCTCTTCATCAGGGCTTCATTATTTTCATGTCATTCGTGTTCTTTCAGGTTTTTTCCGTTGTAGCTGTAAGTGACTATATGCATTTTGCAATTCAAACTGTAAAATAAATGGAATTGGGGTATGTCCATCTTGGTGAGTGTATTGGTGGAATGAACATGGTAGCCATTAGATTGTGTCAAGGATGAATTTGCTTGCCTCGTGCTACGGAAAATAAGAGCCATTATTGTTTAATCCTCTTGTTTGTAATCTGGTTGAAGATATAAGTCAAAATGAGAAGGTTTTTTTTTTTTTTTTTTATTACAGTTTGCTATTACTCAATTATTTTGTGGGTTTGGTTGTGGGTTTCTTTCTGACACTGGACTCCCTAATTTTGGTGTTTTTGGATTGCTTTAACCTCAAAATTTTAATTTATGATCTGACAGCTCCAATGTTTAAATTATATTGGCTATCTTTGTTTTTAATTTAACCACTGTTTATTTTCATATAAAGATCTTATAAATCAATCATTCTAATATATACAAATTGTAGTCAAATTCAAATTTAAATTCAATGTTTCCCTCTCTCAACTTTTATAACTATTTAATAATTTTTCAATCATTATACCTAATTCCAATTAAATCAACACCTATTCTCATAATTTTCTCACTTACATTTATTATTATTTTTTATCTATATATTATCATATTATTCAATTATTATTACATATTAAATATATATAAAAATAATTTTTTAACCCATTCAAATCTTCCAAATAAAACATAATTTTCATTCCTACCATAGTCATTCAAATTTCCTCCTTCATCCTAATTTGGAAACAAACATACCCATTTTGTTTTATATATTTGGATCAATTTTTTTTATGGAAATTAATTTCTATAAGAACATAGTAAAATATTTTTTCATATATTAAAATTAAAATAATATATTAAAGAGTAAGTGCAGTCACGTTTTGCAGCTTTATTAATATTATTAATTATAATAATAAGATAGGTCATTTGTTACATTCAAATTGCAATGAAATATGATTTTATGTAAATTTTGAAAGTTGAAAGTTTGACATGAAAATTTAACATAATACATGAAAATTTAACAATTATGTGAAAATAAGAGAAAAAACTGTATTATTTTAATGTTTGGTACACCGGAAAGAGTTGATTTTAAATCCTGCAAATTTCCATCCAAACACACACAAATATCGACTACAAAGGCTTAAGGTGCCAAATTGCAATTTCCAAAACCACAGGTGACAAATTATGGTTATCTAAAATTTATTAAATCCACCTTATGATCTTAATTATTATTAACTAGGCCTTGTAAAATCCGACAAAACTCCCTTCCTTCCCAGATCTCAATCAAATTCTGAGCATCAATCATGACGGCAATGGCGACGCCGGAAGCTCCGCCCAACGCCGACATGTCCATGGAAGTGTGAAGTATTCTTCCTCTTGCCTCGGCCTCGCAGCAGCCCTACGTCTCCGAGCTTCTCTCGTTCATTCTCGATCGCCTGCACAAGGCATGATAACGGTCTCAACGGCTTAATTTCGTGTCTGGTTTGGAATTCGAGTTAATGTTTGTGTTTGTTTTGTCTAAGGAACCGGAATTGCTCAGAGTAAATGCGGAGCGAATACGGCGGCAGATGCAGGAGGTGGCAGTGGCAAATTACCGTGCATTCATTGCGGCGGCGGATGCCTTGCTCGAGATCCGAAGGAGGTTTCTTCTATTGACAAGCATCTCGAGTCTCTGGTAAGTTCGATTTTATAATTAATTCTATTATTTGATTCTATTTTCGATGTATTTTTGAGCTGGCAATGTAGTTGCACTGACTGTGAGTTGTTAATTTTAATTGGACGTTGGTAATTCATGGACTGCTAATAGATTGTTTTGGAGTATAGCATGGACAGTATGGTTTTATTTTGCTATTTTGGAAATCCTAATTATGTGTTGGCCCATATATTTTTTTTATCATGATATATTTTTGACTGAAGTTTTGAATGAACAGAATTGTTGGAATTGAACATTTTTGCCTACATGGTGTAAAATGTATATTGAGCGTTCTAAAAACCATGCACAATTTATTACCAAAAAAGAAGTTTTAAATCTAATAGATTTTTTTTTCACCTTATTTTAGTTGATGAGATGAAGATGGTTTTGAATCCGTAGAACAATAGTTAAATGAAATTCAGAATTTTTTTTCTTGGATATATCTAGGGAGAGCTTGCTTTGAATTTGGGCAATTAGAGCCTAAAGTTAATCTTCACAAGGGTCTGTATGTGCAACATTTTTGTGATGCTTAACAGCTTAAGTTACTCTTATATTTCTCAGAAGATATCTCTTAAATGAATCTCATTTAGTCTTGTTTCTTCCAGACACAACTAAAATAATGGAGAAGGAAGAAGTTTGAACGAATATACAGACATTGTTTAGGAGTAAATGTTTGATACAATACAAACTGCCTCTGTTAACCTTATGAAATTATTAGCAGTATATATGTGGGGGATAAAAGAATCTCCGTAAAAGAATCTTGGAGATAGTGGCATACACTTGACTGGTTTAACTGAAGCTTCTCTTTGCTTCTTCTTCACACTTGTGTCTTCAATGTGAGACAATTATAAACTCATGGAGATTTATAAATGTTTGTCCTCTTATGCAGATATCTGAAATTCCTAAGCTAACACCTGGATGCACTGAATTTGTTGATTCGGCAGAACAAATTTTGGAGAAAAGGAAGATGAACCAAACACTATTAGCAAATCATAGTACTTTGCTTGATTTGCTTGAAATTCCTCAACTCATGGACATGTATATGCCCAAGTTTATTTATTTATGTTTTTATATCTCTGATAATTTATGTTGGCTCTTAAATATAACTTAAAATTTCTGAAAGAATGATTAGATAGCATATTAATGCAGATGTGTGAGGAACAGAAATTATGATGAAGCTCTTGATTTAGAAGCATTTGTTTCTAAGCTTACTACAATGCACCCAAAGTGAGTTATGTCAGTGGTTCTCTTAGCATAATGCATGCCTTTGCGTTTGTAAATTTTCTTTGATGCAATTATTGAGGCTCTATTTTCTGTTTTTTTTCTTTCAAAAAAGAATTCCTGTGATTCAGGCACTAGCTGCAGAACTTCATCAGACCACCCAATCTCTCCTTTCTCAGCTTCTCCAGAAACTTGGATCTAAAATTCAGGTGCAAAATTAAGCATGTCAATTTAATGCAAATTTGTTGAAATGAAATAAGGGGTCTAATGTCTTTAAACATTGCTCATCATTTGCTTGCAGTTGCCAGAATGCCTTCGCATAATTGGATATTCATGTCGCATAGGAGTTTACTGTGAATTTGAAATGCGCCTGCAGGTAGCCTTGTTAAAGTTTGTCCATACTGTGTGAATGGATTTGACTTTATCTTGGCTTTTATAGCTTCTTCCGACGAATGATACATGTCTTCAGTTTCTAAGGTGCCGTGAAGCCTGGCTTACTGGAATACTTGATGATCTGGACCAGAGAAATCCTTACGAATATTTGTTTTGTTTTAGCAGCAATATTTGTTCTGTTCTGCAAATAATGATCTGCATTTTCATGCAGGTTGTTTTTCCTCATTGCGCTACATGCTTTGGTCGCTGCTACCCCAGGGGAGCTGCTCTGATCACAGATGCCAAGAACTTGTTTGATGGACTTGGTCACCTATTCGTAAATTCACCCTTGAGAGAAGTCCCAAAATCCGTTAATAAGACAGAGGGCAATAGTGTCACGGAGAATGGTAAATAGTGTCCCGGAGGATGGTAATATGCCTACAGTTGAAAACGGGGTTGCGCACGATATTGGTGGCACTGGTAGCGCCGGCCTAGAGAAAGAACAAAATTATGTTAGCCCACAAAAGGAAGAGAAGACAGCAATAAATGAAGATACACAAGGATAACAGGTAGTACGAAATAATCCCCTGGTTCTGGCCTCCATTCAACTGGGTTATTTTTACTATAACATCCAAAAGCAGTTTCCTTGTACTAGTTCCTATATTCATTCAAGCTCAAAGGGGTGATAATAGCCATTGGCAAGCAAGTAATTGGACTCAAAAGAATACACAAGCGGAGGTGATGGTTTGTATAAAACTGACATATATGCTTGATGAAAAAAGGGTGTTCTTGTACATAGGTTGTTGGATAATTTTTGTTCGGATTACGTATCGATATAATTTGAAACTAATGGAAATCTGATTATGCCATTCTTGATTTCTTGTTTTTCAACTGCATCGAAGACCAGAAGCTCCCATCCCATTTGTATGATTGTGTGGCCTGTGTGACATTCTTCATATTCCTGGTTTTCCTGACCTTTCTTCTCGTCCCACATGTAATTTTGAGGAGCTTGTTTCTTTGGATTCGGAAATGCATCTGACCAGTTGCACATCTTCTGAAATCGTCACTCGTGCCGACATCTTACCTACAGATATTGGTCGACGTCGTTTCAATTGTCATCTATCATCAACTCAAGACGCATTTGTACATATAAGCGTAGATCAAGAGGTGTTTCGTTAAGTTTATAAATTCTTTAAAATATTTTATAAAATATTTATAAGTTTATAAGTATTTTGAAAGTACTTAGTAATATTTTTACTAAAAAAGTTTATACACTCTCAGAATAAGATGTTTGAAATGTATTAACTTTTTAAAAATAAATTAAAAAAATTCTGAGAGTGTATAAACTTTTTTAGTAAAAACATTATTAAGTTTTTAATTTATTTTTAAATATTTTATAAATTATCTTATTATTTATATATTAAAAATAGCATAAACATTTTCTATTATATTATATTGATAATATTTAATTTATTTTTATCATTAGTACACTAAAAAAATTAAAATTAATTATAATTATAAATTTCAACAAAATTTTATAAGATGTTTTATTCAATTACTTTATAAATTTATTTTAAAAAATATATGTATGAACTTATAAATTCTAAAAATATCTTATAAGATATTTGCTCTTATAAGATACTCAAAATAAATTTAGCCAAACACTCTTTAAGTAGAGTTATTTTCGGCTAATTAATTTTAATATTATAAATTACTAAAGGTTTTGGCTAGGTTTGTTTCTATGGGGAGGATAATATGAGTAATTTGAGTGGGAATAAAAATTATATGTGATTTGTAAGATTTGGGTGAGTAAAAAAATTATTTTTTTAATATATATTAAAAATGCAAGAATGACTTAATTATGTAATAGTATATAAGCTTATAAAATAATAAAAAAATGTATGTAAGTAGAAAAATTATAAGAATAGGTATTGATTTGATTGTAAATTGTAATAATACTAGAAAAATTATTTATTAGTTATAAAAAATAAAGAGAGAAATTTGAATAAAATTTGTAAGGTAAGATGTTTGGTTTGTAAGATTTTTAAATACTAATGAATAGTGGAAAATAAAGGAAACAAACATAGCCTTGATCTTGTGTTGTAAAATGTATATTAAGGCTATGTTTGGAACCCATTTTTCAATCCCTATATACCCTATCAAATTGCACATAACTAAACATATTGTTCAACAAAATTTTCATTCAAATCTAAATCCAACTTTTCCTTCCCGACATATATAATTAATTATTTGTTTATGAATTATTATATTTATTCACAATCAAATTAATATCGATTTATGTACACACATGAACTCATTTATATATATATTTATATCTATATATTATCATATTATCTAAAATATATATTATACATATATTTAAAAACATTAAAATTTTTAAAAAATCTAAATCATACTACTACCGAATATATTACTCATTTTAATACAACTCACACTATATATCATGTTTCACCCAAACCTCTCTCCCAAACATGGTGTAAGGAATCAAACCTTCATTTTTAAGATCGAGGATCAATTATTTGGTTTTGACTTACAATTGTTATTGTTGTTATTATTGTTGTCATTGTTATTGGCGGTTTATGTGCAATGACATTATTCCATTTAGAGCAACGTTTTTTTGATTGAAGAGGGATCGAAGTTGCAAGGTACTCTTATTCTTTTGGGAAACTTTTATTATTTTTGGTAAATTATTACTTTTATGAATTACTCGTAGATAATTAGAAGGGGTTTAACAACGAACCCACATGTTATTAATGCTACCCACTCCGTAATTAAAGAATTCTGAGTGAAATTATCATCACCGTCATCATCATAAGTTATTGAATTGATATTTGTTAAATAAATAAAAGCAAGTGCTAAGTGCACACTTTACGTGTTGCACTTTTAATGGGAATGCGGTTTATATTCAAAATGATTCACATGATAACTTGAAAATTTTAAACTTATATTAAATAAAAATTATTTATATTGTATTATTATAACTAAAGCTTATTCTTTAGTTGCACAATGAGCAATTTCAAGACTTTCTTTATTGAAAAAAGTCAAAGTTATATTAAATCATTAAAAATATAGATAAAACGATGAATTCATAATTACAATTAAATTCCATCATTAATAACTTATCCTTTTATTTATACCGCGATTTCTCCATTAATTTGTCCACTTTTGAAATTGTCTTTTCATTTTCGTAAAATCTTTCTACACTCACATAACTTCTCACTTCTTTTAATTACTTCCTCAACTCCTCAATTTTGATCAAGACATCTTCGTTTCTCCCAAATTGAAGCACTTTGATTACACCAAAAATAGAGCTTATCATAATTTTATAAATTCCAATCTCTCCACATTTTTATAAAATTTAAAATTAAGACAAATGTCATAATGAAACTTATGAAAATATTATTAAATATGAAGATGACATCGTTTGTCACAATCTTTTTAGTCGGAGCAAATGCACCAGGTGCAGCCAGAACTTGATCAAGTTCAATCCATGGTTATAGGAAATTATAAAGAGATTAATTCCCACCTATTACGACCATCAAATATACACAGAAGTCGTGAAGAGTCTTCCTATACTGGTTCCTTTATGTTACATCAATTATAATATTTGTACTCATCTAGTCCAAAGGGTCCAGTTAAATTGATCATATATACCACTGATAACTGATGCCCTGTCCCTGGAAGACAAGGGTACAACATGTGCTGTGCATTTAGGGACTAATGTAGCTTCCTTCAATATTTTATAATCTTGAATCAACTGGCCAGGCAACAGTATTATTCAAACAGCCCCATAGTACATATATAAATGCTAGGGCAAGCAATTATATAATCCATTCACAAGCCAGCTTACATGACTGGCTAGTTCACGTATATAGCTGCAGAAGACTACAATGTCTGAAACAATGGTGTAATGGAAAAGACTTCAGGAATAAGTAGGTTAACAGACATAACCTTACAACTTGAAGCTTAAAAAAATCATCACATACTGCACCAATTTACCCTAATTAAGTGTACAACTCGGAAAATTTCTCTAAATGCTGATGTAAATCTGATCTAAAGGTACAACAAATGGGGTTGTTTCAAACTTGAATAAATACAGCAGATAAAACCGGGAAGCCCGTAGCCTCCCCATATAATTGACCTAACCCCTTTTTAACATGGTTGCCCTTTCGACTCCTGAAATAAATATCCACTGCAGTATGCTGCTGCAAGAAAGAGTGTTTGTGTGATAAATGCATGAAATTACAACTAGTAAATCCCTGTGGCTTAAATTAACTTGGATCCAATAACTGAAATTAACCATTCCTGAAATATTAGAAATAAAAATAACATGCATGCGTTCATGGGAAGTACATTGGTAAATAAGAACCATTAAAAATGCAAGTTAAATTGGTATTTCTGATTACAAATATATGTACATGTGTGTGTATGTTTGTAATTAAAACCAATAACCAAGATTAAACTAAAAAAATGACTAAAAGGGAAATAAGAAAGGGATCAGAAGACAATGTATTTAACAGTTGTGCTTGTGAAAAGAACTATGATAATTAGAGTGACGATCATGTAGGATTAGTAAAGGGTGGGGTGCCCTCGATCCGAATTTCAGTCAATCGAATGAAAATGACTTAAACACCTTTGGTTTTTTAAAAAAACTATTAAGTGACTTTGGTGGGAAAACTAGCTCAGAAAATGGATCTCACTGACGAGGTTAATTTCTGAGTCTCAGCAAATACCAATTTAATTACTAATTCCATGGGAAAACTTTGTTTATTTGCTTTGGAACAGAGAAAGAAGAAAACTAATCAAACAACCAAAAGAATGGACCTTAAAATCTTGGCACTCGCCCCCCAACAGTCCCCAGCACAGAACTTGATCACAATAATTTCCTGCTGCGAGAAATGTCAAATACTGTTGTGATTTTTGTCAATATGTGAGGGCAAGTTCACGGAGACCTGAACCGAATCCAACTACAACATGACACTAGACGTAATGATGCAGGAAGAAGAAAGAACTAAATCGGGTGCATTTGGAATCAATATTAAGGGCTTCTCTGAACATCTGAAGTTGTGTGGGGTTGAAATGAACAAATCCCCTCAGATCCCACCAGATCCAGAAAACCCTAAACAGTTTGATCTTTCTCCTGTTAACTATTGGCAACAGTACCAGCCTCCAACCCCTCAAAAATCAATAAATAAACATAAAAAAAAAGGTAAAGCATGACAACAATTGGGGGGTGGGCGGGAGACTTTAGTGGTGAAAATCTCGAAAATAATTCAGATGGGGAAATGGTTTTCGTGAAGTAATTAACAGCAGATCAACGGATGAGTCCCGTAGGGCTACACAAATAAACAGTTTGCATCATACAAAAATCAAAATAGAGGAAATTAGATCACACACGGGAAAAAAATGCATCCATAAATTGATATTTGATGTGTGTATGTGTGCGCCTAATTACAGACTGAGAAAGAGACAGTGGTGGGGTGACAGACAGAGAGTAAGCACCCATAGCTTCAAGCATATGTGTTCATGCAAGAAAACACCATGTGTGCTCACTCTCTTCTGTCACCTCCCTTACCCTTCCAAGGAGTTCCGCGAATCACTCCAAGGAGTTCCATGAATCCGTCTGCTCATGACTAATTACTCATGTCTTTTGTCTAAATATAGGCAAGGCGTTTTGGGGTTGTTTGAGGAAATGATGGAACCCTAATTGTCGAAACCCTCGAAACTGCCACAACACAGAAAGACTTATGTTGGTAGTGGGGACTGTTCCATTAGAGAGGGAACAACGGCTTAGATTTGATGTGTGAAGAAGTGATGCCCTCCGCGTGCCCTTATATAGAAGGGCAAAGCTAAACGGTTCTATCAACTCTCACCTATGGAATAAATGTGGCTTTATCTTTTTATGGGCCAGTCCCTATTTTTTTTATCGAATCACCCACCTCCCTTTCTCTCTCTCTCTCTGTATGTTCGTGTCATACGTGCATATCATATCTTCTGATGAAAGTCATCCTTCCCCAAGCAGATCAAATGAATAATTAATTCAGCAATAAAGAAATAATAATAATATTAACTAATAGAGAAGAGAAAAACAAGAATCCATAAATTCAAGTACACTAACCAATGCATCTTGTAATTCTAAATCTTTTACCACCCAATAGCAGCCACCATCTCAAATGTATATATCTGATGAATCTGTGTGATGCAGAATGGTCAACGCATTGAGGCCATGTTCGGAAGTGGGGTTTTGGTGAATGGTAATGTTTGCTGTGATCTGTGTCTAGAATGAGTAATATCTTTGGTAGTATAATTTTAATGTTTTAAAATTTGTTATTTATTTGAAATGATGTATAAAATATATAACAATAATTAGATGATGTGATATTAAATAGAAATAATGATTAATTTATCAGTTATAAATATATATATATATACATGAGTATATGTGTGTGTGTGTATAATTATTAATTTGATTAAAAATATGTGCAATGATGGAATAATAATTAATTAATTAGTTAGAAAGGAAAATTTTGAACTTGAATTTGAATAAAAATTTTGTTTGATGGTATATTGAATATTGAAAATGGGTTTCAAATGTGATTTGTGTATGAAAGGGTTTTTGGAAATTTGTTTCTATTAGGGAGAAAAAGTGAAAAACTAAATGGTTCTGAAAAGATGCAAACTTCAAAGGCTTTAAAGACAACAAGGATTATCCAGCGTGCGTGTATGTGCACTGACCCTAACAATATTTAGGTACGTGCATCTCTTAGTTATTCATCCAACTTCCAGTGGAAATTTATTTTCTTTACGATTTAGTAATTATATGACAAATAATTATTAACCATATGACAATTATATGCACACAAGCTCTGATTGAAAGGGCAACTTCCTGCATAAAACTTGGAGAGGGGAGCAATTATATACATGGTCCGACACCATATTTGTATTCAAAAATATGAATTAATATGCTACTACCTCACAATATATTTCTATGTACACGTTGATATGTATTATGGCTCCATCCTGCTAACTTTATTAATTTTAATGAGTTTCTCGTATTAACACTCCTAATACAATTATTTTTTATATAATAGATACTTTTTTCCTCAAATATAAATCCATACTATATATTATGGTTCTATCTAAATGATTACTGACTCTAGTCATTTGAATAAATTTTCTAAAATACCCTTCGTAATAAATTTATTTATATAATGTAATGACTTTTTTGTCTTCAATATAAATGAATTAAAAATACGTTGATTTTGTTCTTTGTTCTCCTTGTTATTATAATTTTAAAATCTCTTTTTCTCTCCCTTTCTGTCTTTCTCATCAACAATAAGGATCTTCTTTCCTAATCCTTTCTATTACCTCTATTTTATTTTGTCTTTTTAAAAATATATATTTAAGAGCATAATTGATGTATAAGAATGAGGTTGAAATAAAATGAATATTTTCAACTCTATTATAAATCACATAATTGGTATAATTTTTACACAAAAATAACCATCTTCGAAAGGATACTAATAGAGATGGCCATGGGGCGGTTGATCCCTCCCCCACCCCTTGCTCTATTGTCAAAAATTCTCCCCTACCCTCACCCCATCACCCATCCTAATTCCCTTGCAAGTGCCTCATTGAGGTAAAAAATTTAAATTTAAATTTAATTTATTAATAATATTACAATAAAAAAAACTATTTTATAGTTATAATAATTAATTAACTACTTTAGTCTAGTATATATAAAAAAAAAAAAAGCTTCAATCTTTGTATTGATTAAAATGAAAACTTTTATGCTTTTGTTTATTGTAATTAATTTGATTTTTTTTCATATTTTGTGATTTTTTATTGTAAGAAAAATATATTAGTTTTGTACGAAGGTACATATTTCATCAAAATTAATATATATATATATATATATCCAACATTATTTCTTTTTATAAGATTTTTTGTTTTAATTTTAAGTTGGGTGACCAAATTATTAACTTAGTAAACTAATTTTCAAATTAACCAAACTTAAAATTGTATATAAATTGGAGTTATTTAACATTTAACACAATTAATTTTAATATATTATTTATTTTATTTAAAATAATATAAATTTTTGTTAGTTTATGATTTATTTTAATTAAACAATATATATTTATATGTATATAATAACTATAATTATATATATTATTTCATTAATGTGGGGGGTTAAGGCGGGGGTAGGTTCTCCATCACCCACCCCATTTAAAAGCGAGGGCAAAAAATCCCCTCCATCCCGCCCCAACCCTTGCCCAACCCCTACACTAACCCCATTTCTCCCCTGCGAGGTGAGTCGCTACTATCACCCACTTTAATTGTCATCTCTAATTACTGATCACCAATACTATAGGATTTTTCATTCCCCTTGAACACAATACATTATGCATTACTAATCGATTAGAAATTAATTTATATTTTTGTTTGATGGAGTTATTATTCTATAATATACTAAGATTGTACAATATATAATAGCTAAAATACCCTTAATTATTTATATAATTTTTCATTATAATCCCTCTATGTTTATTTATTTCATTTACTTATCTTAATTTATATTTATTCCATATTTTCTGTTTCTTAAGTTTATTCCTTTTTATCATCTTATGAATTATATAAATAATAAAAAAATTATATTTAAAAATTATTCATATTTTATTTTTATGCATAGATATTGAATGTCCTTAAATTTTAATTTCTTATATTTTTTAATTTGGTCAATATCCTCCTTTAATTTTAATTTTTTCTACTTCTTCCTATTTTAGATTTCATACTTTATCTTTTATTTTATAAATAATGCAAAATAGTATTTATACAATCAAACACACATTTATCTTTTATAAAAATTCTACGCCAACACAAAAAATCATATTTACCACAATTATTGTCTCTTTTTTTTTTTGTTTGTTTAGTATCATCTTTTTTTTGTAAAAAATTGAAAATCTATGCCATGAGAAAAAAATTATGATGCTTTTGAATTGATTAGTTATTTGGAGTTTATCAATCTAAAAGCATATGTAATTATTCATGTTTTCAATTGACCGAATAAACAAAAAAAATTTTGTATGTGGAAGTCTTTTTTAATTAGTGGATTTTGTGTTGCAGTTGATTTAAGTGTTAAAAAATAAAAATATAAATTGAGTTTTTAATGCACAAATGTATCAAAAAACTCCATTTAAGAATAATTTTGACATTGTAAATAAGTTCATAATATTTATATGCTCATTTCTTTTTGCCAATTATGGGAATGAAATTTTGAATAACAATTTTGTTCCTTTATCATTTCTTGTATGTACCAACTATGGGATAAATTACGCAATTTTTATTCTATTCCTATATTCATTTTATTTCTACCCTGTTCCATTCATGCATGCCATAAGTAATTTTATTGTATTATTAAACTACTAAAAATGCAATAATAGTATATTTTATTATAATTAATGGTGTTCTATAATTTTTTATAAATTTGTGCACGCATAGGGTGTGCAAGTTTAGCTTATACATAATGTGTATATACATATTTGCGTGGCGGT
The DNA here is from genome assembly GCA_019155195.1 of Avicennia marina. Taxonomy (NCBI): domain Eukaryota; kingdom Viridiplantae; phylum Streptophyta; class Magnoliopsida; order Lamiales; family Acanthaceae; genus Avicennia; species Avicennia marina. The sequence continues at coordinate 616,074 of CM032755.1, forward strand.
GAAGGGAGAAATATGTTTTTATTTTATAGGAAAGGGCCCCACAATAATTCATACTAATAAATTATATTGGAAAGAATATGTTCAAATTCATCAGCAATTGATCAAATATTACCAAAGTTACGAATCAACGGATGGGGTAATGCCTCCTTTTCAATTCGGCCCCGACACTCCCTTTGGATGTGCTTTCCAGAAAATGGGATCCCTACTTTATTTCAGTTGCCACGTGATTCCATTTCAGGAGCATGACGACGTCAACGATTTTCCACTTTGCTGGATTTTCTTCTTGTATTGTATTCAGTAGTGGACGATTACGTTATTTTTTCAGCCCAATTTTCAATTAAATTGAATACTCAAGAATCATGCCCTTTTGACCATAAAATCTATAGTGATCTCATGCTAAAAGTAAATCCCAGTGGCGCCATATATATAGATTTACAATATATAATTTGTAAGATATGAGTTTTGCCTGCCCGTTAATTACAATATGAGTCCCGATGGTAAAGTTTAAGACTTGAATCCCACTTTGGTATTAGGGGGATTAATGTTAATTAATGTGATGTTTACATAGCATTTTGAGATGAGACTCTTCGAATGTACATCAGTTAGTGTTAAGAGAGGATGGCGACATCGACACGACAGTGTTGGCACACCCAATGCCATAACCTGGTGCAGAGTTAGCTTGAGCAGATCACATATAAGGAGGATTGTTGCAGTATCCTAACTGCAAAATGTAAAGTGTGCAACGTGAATCCCATATTGGTGTTATTGTATTATGAGATGATGTGAGGTTTCCATTACTTTGAGTTGTAAATTGTAATTAGCTAGCTTTTGGGGCGTGGTTCTCTAAAAATTGTATCATGCCCTTCAATTCTCTTTATCGAAAAAGAAAAATGGAAAAGGATAAACGTGGCATGCAGTGTTGATGAAGACAGATACACACTAGCAGTGGACTTTGCACATTCTATGCATATGCCAATTTATTTATAAATTATAAACTTTTATAGTTTAAATCATAAATAAAATAAAATCATCTAAAATTAAAATTATAAACTGCATATAGAGTAAGAAAATAAAGAAAGACAAAAAATCAAAATAGAAAAATCTGAAAGAAAATACAAATAAACATAATATGTTTGAAGAAAAGAGAAAAATAATAAAAAATTTTAAAATAATAAAATAAAGAAAGGCCTAAAGAATTTAAAAGGAGAAAAAAAATAGGAGAGAACATAACATAACAAAATAAAAAGTTTAAAAAAAAAGAAGGAAAAATATAAAAATATAAAAAAATAACATAATTAATGATAATTGTATAACTTTACTCTCTAAAACCAATATCCTTGTTAACATAGTGATATTGTGTGTGTGTGTGTGTGTGTGTGTGTGATGATGATCGACCAATAGCATGTGAGCAGAGAGATTGAGTGGAGATATAAAGCACAAACCCACGCGTAGATCTTGTTTAGCTCCAAAGCAACTTAGAGTATATATGCTTTTCATTATTTTAATCAACAAGAAGAACTAAAGAAACCGCATTATTGCGGAAGAATATATTGACAATGGCTCCAGTCGTCGGTACAAAGGCGTACTTTGCGGGAATGTCACATTCCCATATCCCCACCCACCCACGACTCATTTTCCTTCTTGTAATGTGACATGTTGCACACAACTGATTAATCAATCAATGCCACCCAAGATGCGATGGCAAAGTGGATATCGTTCAAAGGAACCCAACAATGACGTAGTTGGTTGGTCCAAAGCATTTCCAATTAACTTTGCCATCATGCATGCACCCACCCACACACACACACACACACATATATATATATAGGGAGAGAGAGATAGAGAGGGACAAAACATTAGAACGGATCCACTTTGTTTAAATATAGGTGACCTAAACAACTCCATATAGGTGACCACTAAAAAGTATAAACAAAGTACGCAATTTTTATGTGTATGTTACATCAGTATGTAGTTATTACATTTATTTTACCAATGTACACATTACAAAAAAAATCATCATTTGTGAGGAATTTTTTCCTTGCATAAAAGAAAATTCTCCTCACATATAAGGAAAAAGTTTCATCACAAATTGTGCCTCATATTACATTAATACAAGGAATTATTTTTCCTCACAAATAATAATTGTGATGAAATCAATCTCCTCCCAAAAGGAGATATTGTGATGAAATCATCATCACAAAAACTAATTTCTTTCATCACAACTTCGTTTTCCTCACAAAAAAATTATATAATGTGACAATTAAGTTCATTACTATATGGAAGTTTTCCTCACAATTGTATTAACATATTGCAAGAACAATTTCCTCATATTAAGTTTATCCACAATTATTAAATAAAATAATGTGAGGATGACTTCCTCACAGTAACATTTTTATTTTAAGTAAATATTAGCTCTATGAAATTTATTTTTGAGGAAAATTTCTGCACACTAACATTTACACATTACTTTAGAGTATATTTACAATAATTATTTTGCCAAAATTAACAAATACTTTTACATTAAGAGGTCAGTCAGTTTGACTAATATCTACAACCTACATCACAATGGTTTAATAATTTAACATATTCATAAATATATGTCATATTTATCCATTAAAAATAAATAATTCTTTTATATACAAAGAACAATTTAAACAAGTACACCAATCCTATTAATAGAGAAGGGAGTATCAAAACTAGAGGAACATCCCAATGACCAGAGTGGATGTGAACACTCTGCTTTCCTAGAGAACCAATTTCAATTCTTTCAATAAGCCATCTTCGTTGTTTTCCTTTTGTCTTCTGCTTGATTCCTCTCTCCAAGACTTTCTTGAGCTCTTCCTATAGTGCATGTTGTGGCCAACAACATTTGTGACAACTCATTTTTGTCTAATCAAAATTTTAAAGCACATCAAAACTTGAATAGGAATGGAGTCAAGTGTAGGAAATTTTTTGAATTGAGTATCATCTCTTATTAGAAACTTTAAAAGAATTTTTAATTATTGCAAGCATGACGAAAGATCCATCCAAAAAAGGAAGACATTTTGATATCATCAATCACGACGAATTCACATTAATGTTTTTCAAATTTCAAATGGATCAATTGTACTCTCCTGCTATATCAACTTTATTTGCCTTTTTTAAAGTGAATTATAGGGTTTCTTGCTCAGTTGCAATAACATGAGAAAGAGAGATAAGACGACTTGTTTAAATAATAAACATTCTCTTCAACCAAAATCTTCAATGTCACTTGAATAAAAGAAAACTTTACGCTTCTTTATCTTAAGCATGCATCAACGGTGAGCCAACTGAAATGTGTTTAATAGCAGTCTTGCGGCTGCAATCTACTTATCTTCAATAGATTCAACAATAGAAGAGTTGCATCATGACTAAGGATGGCAATGGTAGGGCTGTTCAATCGGTTAAACCGAATCAAATCGTATTGAAATTTTGGTACACCAAAATTATGTACCAAATATTGAACCGAATTTTTCGATTCAATTCGGTATTTATCAAAAAATTTTCGGTCGATTTCGGTTCAATTTTCGATAAACTGAATTTCAGCAAAAAACTGTGATGTGAAGAAATCATAGATGTGTTTTTGGAGCTAAGACTATGTTTGTTACACATTATTTGGAAAAGAAGAAAAAATATATTTAAAAAATAAAAAATGAAAAAATTTGGTATTCAGTTGGTACGATATATTGAAATCAAATACCAATATCAAACTAAAAATCGAATTTTTAAAAAATGATATACCGAATACCGAACCGAATTTTCGATTCGATATTCGATACGTACTGAAATTTCGATTTCAGCACGGTTTAGTTGATATACCAAACCGTGCACAGCCCTAGGCAACGTAGTTGAAAATGGAGCAGGGTGGATGCAAGGGCGACGGTTAAATTTTTCCCCCACTTTAAAATGGGGCAAAAATGGGGGAACTAACCCCCTCCCCCCATCCTTATTAATACACACGCATGCACGCACACATATATTTACATTATTCTAATTTATACTATACTTTTAAGAAAATAAATTATATAATTATTCTTATTTTACATTCTTTTATTTTTAATCTTTTATGTTTATTTTATTCTAATTTACTTTTATTTGTATTTTCTCTTTAAATTTCTATATGTTTCTTTATTTTTATGCTTTAAATATTTCTATAGTTTAATATTAAATAAACTTATTTGTATTATTTAAAATATAATAAGTTAATAATTTGTAAACATCTTTGCACATACCAAGAGTGTACGGTATTTATTAGTTTGAATAAATTACAAACTGACATTTAGTTCTATTTAATGTTTAATTGTTAACTTTGTATATTATCTTATATTTGATTAATTTGAAAATTCATTAATTTAAACTATTGTTTGATTATGATAATACAAAGAAATTGCTTGCTTTGATACTTCAATAATTTTCATATTAATACTAGGAAAATCAAATTTTTTAAATTTAATTTAAAAAATAATACTTTTCTTCCCTTATTGGAGCACCACAAGGGGGATTGGGGTGAGAAACTAGGTGAGGGCGTGGGGGGGAGGGAGGGGGGGAGGGAAGAGCCGGGGGTGGAACAGGGGTAGGGAGAAATATTTAATGATAGAACGGGGGGAGGGGGAAGTATTTGTTAATGGAGTGAGGAACGGGGGAGCAATACCCTGCCCCATTGCCATCCCTAATCCATGATTCCAAAAAGTAGAATGTATTACAAGACTATGACTCTTAAATGATATTTCGGGTTTCAAAATTAAGGTTAACAAATGATACTTCTTCTATTTAGTTGCATCATAAATAGTTTGATCTTTGATTATTATGTTAATTTTTAGAAAGAAGCATATTGATGATTGATATTCTTTTCATTTATGTCAAAAAGAAAAGCTCAATTGGCATGTTTGGTTGAGCTTTGGAAGTGTGTGCGTGTACAGTGCAAACCAACAATAATTTTATTAGTTCTACTTTTCATTAAAAGTCTAGTGGCCTACTATTTGTTAACCATTTGCATATAGAGGACAATCGAGTATTTCTTCATGTTGAGTAGGTCAGCATTAAATACCAACTTATAATCAATTTTTTTGCCTTTATAATGAGAATATTAAACAATCAATAACACTAGGCATTGACTGGAAATAGAGTAGTTAAGCATTATTAATGAAATCCACTTATTTAAGCATCATATCAACACTTTTAGCTTACAAAATAAGCAAAAGTTCAAAAGATAAAAAGTTGCATTCACAGTGCCAACTAGAAAGATAAAAAGAAGTGCAAAAACAGGAAAGAATGGAAATGAAATAAACACAAGAAAAAAGGCTTGTGTGTCTCTCTACAACTAGAGATCAATTCAATTTGAAATCAATTATTCTGTTTATTGGAAAAATATGTCCTTCCAACTCAACTAATTAACAAGAATAGAAAGAATAAGCATTAGTTAAATTCATATTAAGGAAGAAAGGAAACAAAGAACTAAAACAATCATTCAAGCCGCACAAGAAAAAGAAATTTATGGACTTTCTGAAAAACATTTATGATAGAATTCACACCACAACTAGTCAACCTAATCAAATGAACAAAGGCAACAACAATTTTAGCATTTTATATTCCTTTGTGTATAGGGTTTTAGATTCTCGCTACAGACTCTCCATAACAAGGCGGTTGGTTCTATTATATGACACCAAAATTTGGTATCCTCGTAAGTTCAGGTTTTATTCATCATCATTCAAGTTTTATGTGTCTCAGTCTCAATCATCATCGTAAAAGAGTATTCCGGGAATAATAAATTTCATTGTTCTTGCTAAAGAATATCTAATCCTCTGGCCCAAGAAAATGCCAACCCTCTACTCCCACAAAAAATAAATACATAAAACAAATAATCCCCTAAATTAACTTGAACACTTATGCTGACACACATTATTCACACCTTTGAATTGAAAAATCTATGAATAATACTTGATTGATTAGACCAAAATTCATTTCATGTCTCTCCTCCAAAATGGAGTGGTTTAAGTATAAACAATTTATTTATTTTCCCCAAAAGAGATATTTTGATGAGGTTTTTTTTGTCACATTATATTAAATTTTATTGTAAGAGTTAACTTAGTATATGTGACAAAATTTTTACTTCCTCATAATTAATGCATGTAATTGTGAGGAATTAAAAACTATCGTAGCAAGTAAAACATAGTGTGAAGAAAAAATATTTTGTCGCATTATCTTGTACTATGTGACCAAAATAAGTTTCCTCGCAATACATTTATCACAAAAAATGACATTTTTTATAGTGACAATGTGTCATATATTAATACACATGATAAATTTGTACTGATGAGAATATAGGGTCAAATTGATTTTTAGAGATAAAAGAGTTCATACCTCAAAGGATAAGGTACACTAACAACACTTGAGTAGACGAAAGAGTTAAAGTGCTTTTATTACACACACAAGACAAAATAAAAGAAATAATGATTTTGTCTGGAGTGAGCAAGACTCGAGCAAATCTCAAGGTGTAAGATGAGTTGAGCTCACTCATCAGTTTAATATGTTGGTTCAACTTAAGCTTAAACAATTTAAAGCTTGGCTTGACTTTGACTCACTTCAAATCTTTTGTGAGATGAGAACGAACTCAATTATTTCTATTCAAAAGTTCACAGGTTGGCTTGTGAGTTTTTATTTTTAAAATATTTTTATATTTTTATTTATCAAATATTTTATCTTTCAAATATATTTATAATAATCAAATTAATATATGATAAATAATGTCTAATATATTAAATTCATATTTAGTAAATAATTTTTATTTTAAAATTATACAATAGTAATAACGGAATGTTTTTACCAATATTATATGAAATACATCTATTTATAAATAAGTTCTATCAATGAATGTTTTGCAACTCCCTTATTTTTCAGAAATACTTGTTTAGTATAATATCTATAAATCTATATTTGAATAAATTTTCTAATATTTTATGCAAACAACTATATGTGCTTTTATAATTTGATTTTAAGCAATACTTTAAAATTAAAATTGAAATACTCTGCTTTGGTTAATGATAATTAAATTTATTTATCAAATACTTATGCACTATACAATTACTATTAAATTTTTATATAATTTACTTCAAAAGAAATAAAAAACGCTATGATACACTTATTTATAAGATGACATTATAAAATTGATTAAAATTTTCACATTTGTTCATTTTGTAAATTAATATATAAATAATTAGATTAAATTATTATGTTAATTAGAATGTATTCGCATGACTAATTAAATTCATATATTTTTAATCATGTTAATAATTTCAAATTAATATTAATTTCATAAATTTAAATGTTGAGTTGAACACTTGAACTAATACTCTGACATGCTTAACTTTTTATAAATTTGTTTAAGTTTTTTTGCCAATTTTTAATAAAAAATATTTTAAGTAAATTAAAAATTAATGAGTTCGAATTTGAATTTGATTTCAACTAGATTTAAATTCAAAAATATTAGAGGTCAAACTGGAATGAGCTTTTCTTTCAATTTTGCAACATGAGTTTAAACCTAACTCAAATTAGAGTTCTTTTTTATACCTCTAACCAAATCAATAAGCTATTTTATACGAAAACACTTAAGGCCCAGCATCCACTGAGCCAAGTGAGAAGTATATATTAACAGGCATGATGTCATATCCCAATTTAAAATCTTAAGATTTAAACATGTAAGTCATTTATAAATTATTTACTACTCATTATTTCTATATTTTTTTTTTCAACATGGAGAAACTCACACTTGATTTCTCAATAAATGTTGAAATAAATATTAATTAATTCAGCCGATTAGTTCATCTTAGGTTCCAAGAGAGGTTAATATAAGCGCCATTCTGAATAAGAAAAGCTTTCATATTCAATAGATCATTTCTACTAATTCAACCAAAAGACCTTAGGTGACAACAACTCCATAGCTGGGCTATGATGGATTTGCTTGTTTAACCTAGGTTTAGTATCTTATTTTCAAGTTGAGGGAGATTGATTTTGGGTTTCTAAGATGGTTCTTGTAAACCGAACCCAACCCTAGTTCAGGTGTTTAATTAACTAGAAGATGTTATAGACATACAAAATTGGTTTTTCAGTTTATTGGTCGAATTTTCTTGATGTATATATGTGATGAATTAAAAGTATTGGTACATAAAAATCAAATGGTCACGTGCCTCTCTCGGAGTATGGGTTGTAATTGATCAAATGATGGAACAGTGAGGGACGGATTAATGATGAACAGCTGCTGCAAGTAATCAACATGGTTGGCTGACTAGCTAGCTAGGTTTCATCGGCCAATAATCCAAGCATGTTAATTGGATAGTGCAACTAACATTAGTCCACTGTTTTTGACTGTACTATGTAACAAGTTAGTGATCCAATGATGACATGGTGTAAGTACATAGTGGCCGTATGCATGGGACAGTTATAATGCTTAATTTCCCTTTGAGGAAGTCGTGTCACTGGAATTTCCTCAGACTTTCCCCTTCTTGCAGGTTGGATGATTAAATATATTTGCATGCACCGTTAATTTCTTTGGATTTTACTAGCAAAAAAAAATGAAAAACCTTTTTGGGGATTATGCGCGTATGATGCATCCAAAAAAAAAACCCATAAATTGAGATCCAGAGTTCCGACAACTTTCTAGAATAACACCCCAATGGGAAAAGCCCTTTGCCTCTAAAGTTGTAATAAATTGAAGTTAATACAATTGTGCATATTAGGTGTCTTATTATACGTATAATACCAAATAATCTGTTGAAACACAGAAAATTGATATAATACCTACATTTTCGGTTTCCTTTCCATATTAATTTTGGTTTGTTTAATTAGGCGTTGCATGTTCTGCCTCGAGCAATATGATTGTTGATTTGGAATCTTTTGATATTCCAATAAATTATGTATATAACAATTAAAAAATCCGACAAATTTTGGAAATTTTGTTTAATAAAAGGAGCAAAAAGTTGATTGGTAACAGGCAACAACCCAACTTTTGTTAAAATAAATTTTATATCGATAAGAATCTTGCAGCATGCAGGGAAGATAATGTATTTTTTGTGATTGGTCAAAGTGTCTAGGCATGTTCACATCTGATTCTATCTTCTCATCTTCTTCACTTTCGGCGGCTGGGGAATGTTTTATGGACTATTGACACTCGAGTTCCACGTGGCACGATCGCAGGCGTTCTTGTCGTGGCCGCACCCATCCACAGGATCCATTTCAATAATTCTAACAACGGCAAAATTAAATAAAATACCTCTCTCACTGTAATAGATTTTAATAATAACCGAAGAGAATGAAATAGACCAAAATGGATTTATTTTTAGTGGAAATCACTAGGAAATGGTTAATAGATCTTCTAATTTTTCGTCAATAATAATTTTTTGATTATTGTTAATAAGGTCATCTTTTTTACAGTTACTTGTTGCTGTTGTTTAATTTCAAATTGAGCTAGTTTCTAAGTAGGGGTCTAACATGGCCCATTTAGCCAAAGATGGATATCTTAATATTGTGGCCCAAATTGGGGATCTAATGTGACTTAGCCCATATTCTAAGTGAGACCAAGGACAAAGGTTCACCCAAATCTTTTCAAGCTTTATCTCAAGAAGATAATATACAAATTGATCCTCTCGGTCTTATTATGTGTATCATATAGTATAATATAGAATCACTACATAAATTTTCATTTTATGAATAATATGCCCCAAAGAATTAATTCAATAATGTGAAATTTCGTTGGTTGTGAAAACGTACAAGAATCGAAGATAATTTTTCGTACATGACATGGATATCAAAGCATCCAAAGAGGATTTTCGCAAAGGATTAAGGGTTTTGGTGAAATGACCGATCATTTGATCAATTGGGAGTTAAAGAAGTCATTTTGGATCAAATTGGCGAAATGAAGATTAAAAGCGACTTTATGTTAATGATATAAAATGTGCAAAGTGCAAAATGAAGAGAGTTGATAATTTGGAGCAATTGTAACAATGTTAAGTAAATTGAACATGTCTCTTTCATATGAATTGGATTGAATTGAAATGACTCAAACTGATATTGGAAGTTGAAAGAAAAGGATACAACTTTTCTTTTTGGATTTTTTTATTACAATGGTTGAATTGGATTAATTATTTTTCATTTGAGTTATTTTATATCTATTTTCCCTTTTATCAAAAATTTATATCCATAAAAATATATATGATTAGTTAAAATAAAATATTTTATTCAATTTAATCATTTGGATTGGACGTTACTTTAATATTTTTGTAGGGACATGCATACGGTTTGCAAGTCCAAGTAATACTCACGCATTTGAAAATTTTATTCCGGCAATCTTATTAATGATCACGTCATACGAGCTTTAAAAATTTTACCAATCAAATATTTTATTATATAAATTTTACTTATATTCAAAATTTTTCATATCTTACATTTTATAACTTACTAATAATTTTTCAATCGTCATATCCATTCACAATCAAATCAATACATATTATTATAATTTATAAACTCACATTCATTTTTTATTGTCCTGTAAACCTGCATGCTATCGTATTATTTAATAATTACTATATGTAAAAATATATTTCTTATCCACTCAAATCTAACAAACTAAATATAAATTATTTTTTTACTTAAATCATCAAAATTTTTCTGTTCACCCTAATAACAAACCAAGCATACCCAAGAGGTTTATTCAAGAAATTTCAAATAGCTATAATGCATCTAATCTTCAACTTTTATGAAAAAAATAACATATTTCTTCTAATAAAAAAATGCTTTTCCAAAGGATAGAATTGTGGAATTGTGCGGATCCACTATGCAGTTGATGGATCTCGAGTGGGCCCAATCTGAGCCCATATTCAACTATTGGGTCGTCTGCAATGAGCCCTTTATCCAAAACGACGCCGTTTCGGGGATAAGCTTTTTAACCAGATACCCATCACTCTTCAGGGGCAGAACGGGTAATTCACGTGGAAGACGACAGAGGGATTGTCATCGCGGTGGGCTCAATCCATCCATATCCCTAAAAGCAACACCACTCCTCGTCTCTCGCTTTTTCTCGCTGCTCCCTTCTCCTCAACTCCGCGGCGTGGATCCAAGGAGTTTTGGAAAATCCCGGCGCTTAAAGAAAACAGTTGGTCCTTCACAATATCACTTGCCTTTTTCTCGGATCTTTTCCTGAATCGAGTTTTCGCTGCTATCAGGTGACTTAATCAAATCTCTTTTAAATCTATTTGTATACGTGTGATTGATTCTGTGTATATTTTGCGTAGTTTAGCTGTGTTATTGAGCTTTATTGATTTTGATTGGTAGGAAAAACCTTTTATATTTAGCGATTTGTGTTTTGATATATACTTAGTCTGAATCGGTTTTTATGGCTAACTTGCGAAAGATCTGTTTTTTAATTATTCTGCGATTTCATGTTTTATCTTTAACCTAAACGGTGGTTTAGTTTTGGGTCGGGCCTTGGTTTTCCTTTGCCATTGATTTTGTTGGGGTTATGCTAGCCCCTGGGTTTTCGACCTTAAATTTTCCGTAGATAGGTATAGCAATGCCACGATTTTATGTGCCATCACAGTTAAACTGGCGAAGCAGGATGTAAACCATACGTGTGTTTGGATGGATCCTCACCCCCCCCCCCGCCCGTTTATTATTGGTATTGACCAATCATCTGCAATGCTAGTGACATCTACCTGGAGATAAAACAAGCAGAATTTTCTACCTGACAAAAACTTTGACTGGAATGAAGCAATTCTTTTAGTCTGGAGGTACATAGGTTGTCGCTTGCATTTATCATTTTTTTTTTAGTTTCTGCAGTCATGGCTGGAATAGTACCCGAAGGTTCTCAGTTTGATGCCCGTCAATATGACTCCAAAATGAATGAATTGTAAGTTCACATCTACTTTTGTATCTTTAATTATTCTGATAGTAGCTTGAAGAATTTGTACTGCTGCACATCATTCTCTTCTTGATCATCTAAATCTATGCACACAGACTTGGAGCTGATGGTGAGGACTTCTTCACGAGTTATGATGAGGTGCATGACAGTTTTGATGATATGGGTTTGCAGGAAAATCTTCTTAGGGGGATCTATGCCTACGGTACATGAATAATCGGTTTAAGTGTACTTTATTCTAATAATTTCTTTATTTGTATATAATGTTAATGCCATTTTTAGGAGTTATTTGTTGGATTAATTTTCTATTCTATTCCCTCCATTTTCCTTATCTGTGATGTATTTCATAATGCATCGTTTGATTGATATCTTTGTCAAATCCTTGTTTAACTTGCAAGGTCATGAAGCGCTCATGTATGTGTATGTCTGTATTTATCATCATTGTGCTGGTAGAAAAGTTCATTATTGTGAACTTACTATGTATTCGTGTTGACTGATGAACTTTTTCTTCCAACTAATTTTGTTTTCCATTCTTTTACAGTCTGAGATGCTACATTAGTGGGTTTTTATTTTTGAGTCTTCTGATTGGAGAATTAAAGGATTCTCCATTCATGTTGTTTTGAAGGTTTTGAGAAGCCTTCTGCAATTCAACAAAGAGGGATTGTTCCTTTCTGCAAGGGTCTTGATGTGATTCAACAAGCTCAATCTGGGACTGGAAAAACTGCAACATTTTGCTCTGGAATTCTACAACAGCTGGACTATAATATAGTTGAATGTCAGGCCTTAGTGTTGGCACCTACTCGTGAACTTGCTCAGCAAATTGAGAAGGTCATGCGTGCACTAGGTGATTATCTTGGTGTTAAGGTTCATGCTTGTGTTGGAGGTACCAGCGTTCGTGAAGATCAACGTATTCTCTCCAGTGGGGTTCATGTGGTGGTTGGCACTCCTGGACGTGTGTTTGACATGCTGAGGAGGCAGTCACTACGCCCTGATTACATCAAGATGTTTGTATTGGATGAAGCAGATGAGATGCTTTCCAGGGGTTTCAAGGATCAGGTATTCCTCTTATCTTTTGGCTTTCACCCTCCTTCTTAACGATTATTTTTATGTATTCTTGTTATTGTTGCCTGTCAGTAAATTGATCCTGTTGTCATACCTCATTGTTGCTGCTATTCTGGATTTCATGTCAGCCTTCACCTAATTTGTCTTCTGTGTTCACTGTATAGAATTTACATAAACAGTAATTCATCTAAGTGCCATAAGTTCACTATATCTCGCATCTAACACCTTGGGTTGTTATTGCAGATATATGATATCTTTCAGTTGCTGCCACCTAAGATTCAAGTTGGTGTGTTCTCTGCTACCATGCCACCAGAGGCCCTTGAGATTACAAGGAAATTTATGAATAAGCCTGTCCGGATTCTTGTGAAACGTGATGAGTTAACCCTGGAGGGTATCAAGCAATTTTATGTTAATGTTGAGAAGGAGGAATGGAAACTTGAAACCCTCTGTGATCTATATGAGACCTTGGCCATCACCCAGAGTGTCATCTTTGTTAACACTAGGCGTAAGGTTGATTGGCTTACTGACAAAATGCGCAGCCGTGATCATACTGTCTCTGCCACCCATGGTGACATGGACCAGAACACAAGAGATATCATCATGCGAGAATTCAGGTCTGGTTCTTCACGAGTTCTCATCACAACTGATCTCCTGGCTCGTGGCATTGATGTTCAGCAAGTCTCTCTTGTTATCAATTATGATCTGCCAACTCAGCCTGAGAACTACCTGCATCGTATTGGACGAAGTGGAAGGTTTGGCAGAAAGGGTGTTGCCATAAATTTTGTTACTAGAGACGATGAACGGATGCTCTTTGACATACAGAAGTTCTATAATGTTGTAATTGAGGAGCTGCCAGCAAATGTTGCTGATCTCCTGTGATATGCAGTTTTGAGTCCCTGGGGTGAATGCGCCGTATTTGAAGTAATTTATTATCTTATTTCATAGGCCTAGTTTAATATGTAATGGAGCAAGCTTGGGAGATATAAGTGCCTTCATTTGCATCTCCCAATTTGGCTGCAGTTCCAGACTGCTGTTTCAAAGTTTTTGGTTTGTTTTTTTTTGTATTTTGCATGTCCAAAAACCCGCAGATTTGGATAATGTTGGGCTTTCGTGATATGATATTGGATTTTTACTCTGTATTGAGGGTCTGCTTGGCTTTACGAGTTCTGATTTTATCTTGGGAAATGATATCAGATATGGTAGTTGTGTACAAATGTGTGGACAGATCTTGTTTCAAAAGGATCCGCATGTCTCCTGTCAAATGGGATTCCTAGTTTCTTTTCCATTGAAGTTGGTCTCCTACCTGAATGAAATTGTACTTCATCATTTAATGAATGGGGTTGTGAGATGGAAAATGCTTGAATATGAATATTACTTAAGGAGACTGGTGTGTGTGGACGAATGGGTCATCAAGGCTTTAAGGAGTCGATGCTTCTCTCTTGTTGATAGTGCTCGCAGGGATATGGAGAAAGTTGAGTGGTTGGCATGGCAAGTGGTGAATGCAGTTCCATTGTCCTTTGGACACTATTTCATCTGTCCTAATATTTGGAGATGATAATCGAGGAATCGAGCCAAGACTGTCTTCAACAACGCTTTTGTCCCCAGAGACTTGGCGTGACTTAAATATTTCCTGGGTATTGAAATTGCTTTCGACAATAATAAGAGTACTACATAATTCGATATGCATCAAGAAGCTTGTTTACATGGAAGTAGACCTGTGGACATGCTTATAGAGCTGAATTCTAATCTTTAGAATAGTGTTATGAGTTATTAGCAGGCATGACTAAGTTTAAGCAACTTGTTGGAATTTGTGGGTTACTAGACTTGATATTTAATTTGTAATAAACATGGTGAGTCAGTTCATGGAAAATTCACATCTTTTCATTGGGAAGCTGCAAGCTACGGAGGCTACTCCTGAAAATGTCTCCTGTTCAAAAAGTATGGCCATTTAAAAAATTGAAGCGGACTCTGATCTTGATTATGCAATAGCTCAAAATTACAGAAAATTCACCTCAAAATATTGTACTTATATGCTAATGGAAATTTTGTGACGTACCTGTAGTTGCCATGTTCAGTGTCGATACTGAATATAACACACGGAGTTACGCACACACTGCCGGTGAGATGACGTGGCAGGAAAAATTTTTCTGGAAGAATTGGAATTTTTGTAAAAAGAACCACTTTTTATGTATTATGATGATAATCAAGCAACTATTTGTGTTGCTAACAATGCTTTTTCGTGAGAACTAAATATGTAGGAGAAGCTGATTGTTATTTTGTTTGCAACAATGCCCTTTTAACAAAAGAAAATTGGGAGTGGACAGCACCGGAGAACATGCGATGCACGATGTGCAGTCACAGAAACAGTTTTTAATTTTTTTTTTTTTTTTTATTTTTCGTGCCACATTAGGACCTTTTGCTGGCCGAATTTGATCATTATTTAAACATTCATCTTGTGCATTTGTTTCTTTGTTGGAGGTGATCTATGGCAAAGCATTTACATCCTAATGGACGTGTTTGAAGTTCAGTACATTCATTCTCTTTATAGAAACCAAAAAAGCCCCTTCAATTTGTTTTTTTTTTTTGAAAGACCATTCGGTTATGTTTGGAACTTAAGTTTCAACTCTAAAATATCGTCTCGAGCTTCCCGCTACCAAATATATCATTTAATAAATTTAGACGTGTCTTCGCTCATATATATAATTAACTAATTATTAAATTTATTCACAATCAAATTAATAGTTATATATATACTCACATTTATTTTTATTTATACCTAAAAACAAAATTATTATTTTTATAAATTATCATATAATTCAATTATTATTATATATTTTATACACATATTTAAATATATTATACTATTTATCTTATTAAAACATTCTTCCGAACATATTATTCTTATCAGCTGAACTCTCCTCTAATATTATATCCAACCAAAATCCATCCTCCAAACATAGCTGTTAAGTTGAACCATATCAAAAATTTAGGTGACACGGCATGCACCCCGACAATGATATAATAAATTTAACCTTGTATTAGTTGTTGCTTGTCTTACTTTGCTTCTTTCTTATTATTGTTGTAGATAAAATTCACACACACGCACACGTCCGTACAAGTGTCCAGCTTCATTTATTTGACCCGAAGAAATTTTTAAATTCAAATTCATGGCTGAGGATTCATTCTTGATCTATTGCAATAATTGGTCTTTCTTTGTCACTATTTCTGTCTCCGTTTAAATATAATGTCATTTTCAGCGTTAACATCATATATATGTTTGTTGTCAAATGTTAGCGCATGATTTTAAATATTTTTATTTTAAAAATTATAAAAATATAAAATTTAAAAAATATAATGATTAAATATGTATTTTAAAATTTTAATATTAAAAAATTAAAAAAAAAAAAAAAAAAAGTGCAGCAGTTACTATCATTAATTTGTTAAGACGAGTTGCCCAATCAACAAGAGTCGTAATTGGAAGGTATTTTCTGTTCATATGTAATGATTTTCAGAACCCTATCCGACAGCCGTTCCCATGAAATATGGGTATGAGCAACAGCTTCCAAATGGGCAAAGCACATTCACACTCACATTGGGATGCGCGCGCGCGCGCGTTTGTTTGTTTGTTTGCTTTTTTTTTTTTTTTTCCTTATTGTTTGCCAAGAATGCTGAATTGAAGTGGTTGCATGGCAAGAATTATTTCGATTTGATCTATCATTCTGATTAAATTACACAAGTGTTGTGATTGGATTTGAAAATATACATAAACAACTTGGACGACATATTTGGAAATATATTGTTTCATCTCCTGTTTTTTTTTTTTTTTTTTAACAATCAAAGCCCATAAATGGAATCCCATATGACTTTCGTAGACATTAGTTTGGAAGGAATGGAAGGATCTCCCGTAATGGCGGCGTGCTAAAAATATCTGACTGGTCCAAACTCAGGTTTCCTGAGAGTGAGAGGGTGTTTGGCTATGATTATTTTTTGACTTATAAAATCGTGTAGTTTATAAAATATTTTTAAAATTTACAAGTTTATAAGTCTTATTTTAAAAATAAGTTATTAAAATATTTGATTATATTAAAATTTATAATTATAATTAATTATAATTTTTAATAATGATAATAATAAATTAAATACTATTAATAAAATATAATTTAAGAATATTTATATTATTTTTAAAATATGAAATAAAATAATTTATAAAATATTTAAAAATAAATTGATAATTTTTTTTATAAAAAAAATATTATTAAATACTCAATAAAAATTTATAAGCTCTGTCTTATAAGACGTTTCAACGAAGATAAGCTCGCCCAAACAGCCTCTAAAAGCGGCTGCGTATCTGATTACCCGTATTAAACGACATCAAGAAAATCCATTCCAACACTCTTAACAAATTTCAAAATCAAAGAATAAATCCACTACTCAGCCTCTCCTCTCTCCTCTGCTGGTAGTTGGTCTTTGGCCCCCCACTCCGCCAACTTCCCCTAACGGAGCAACCCCCCAAATGTCACCAAGACAAGCTTTTCCCCACCCCCATCAGAAGAAATCCATGGTGGGATACAAATCCAAGTCCTACAGTGGTGGACAAATGCAAATAGAGCCTTACTATGGAGCCTCCTCCGCCGCAAGGCCAAACGGTTTCAGGTCCTACAGCGTTTCCTACACTTCTTCTTCCTTCTCTTCTTACTACGAAGCTGCGCCGCCGGCCGCCCCACCCCAGGAGCTGAAGAAGGGGAAGAGTGCTAGATCTTGGAGTTTTAAGGATCCTGAGTTGCAGAGGAAGAGGAGAGTGGCTGGCTACAAGGTTTACACCGTAGAAGGCAAGGTCAAATGGTCCGTGAGGAAGAGCTTCAGGTGGCTCAAGGATAGGTACATTCGGGTGGTTGATGGATGGTGGTGATCATGACTTAGAGGAACTCTTAGGGGTATGCTTTGCTTTTGTGTATCTTACATGCGTAGAAAAAGTTGTTTGGGCAGCTGCTGTAGAAGTGATGTGTTGTGCTGTTGGCCTAGAAGGTTGTGGAAGTTAAATCGATCCCTTCTTCTTTCCTTTTGTTGATTTTTAGGAAGTTGTTTCATAATATTGGTTATAGTATGTTTTTTCTTCGATTAAGCCTCTCCTGCTTTTGTGTTTATACTCCTGAAACATGAAGTTGATATGGATTGCGATTTAGTGTTTTTTTTTCCCCTCTTTTTGTTGATCACCTTGGTTGATTGTTTTGCTTAATTCTTTTAATGGAAAAGACTTGTGCTTGATCTTTTTTAAAACTTGTAGATTTATTTAATTAACGCTAATCTTCGAACTTGGCACCCTGATTTGGGGATGAACTCCTTGAACTTGACGAAAAATGTCTTGAATGTTCTTGACCTTAAAAGAATTTGTGTCTTCCTTTCTTCTTCTCCTTTTTCTTTGTTGTTGTCTTTGGCTCTTGTCGTGGTCTCCTTTGATTTGTAGATGTCACCCCAGTCTATAGGAGTGGAGAAGGTTTAGCTGTCATATTTAACAAGCGACATGACGAAGTCTGATTGGTCGGGAATATTTGATTTGGCATTACTTCCTTTAATTAGATGATTGCAAATTAATTGTTAAATCAACAATATTCTCCTTCTAAATTTACAAGAATTGACACGTGGTGTGATATAATTGGCCCACTTATCGCGATTTAAGTGGACAATGCTATTTGTAATAAAAATATTAATTTATTTATTATTTAATTTTAAAAATTATGTTTATTTTAATTCTTAAAATATAAATAATTAATTATTAACATTTTATCACAATAAAATACCACATGGTAACATTTAATTAGACAAATTTATTTTAATTAACTACAATAATATTTATTTCAATACAATCCATCGAAACATAGTCTCCCAACAAAACACCCTCCCCAACATAGCCATAGTTTATGTGACAATAAAGTGGCATTATCCCAGTCGCCTATTAATGTTCACGAGACGACTGTAAATGTAGCTTAATTGTAATTTTCTACTAGTCTACTACAACAAGTCATCTTCTTGTGCATATAATTTAAGTTTGTGGCTGATTATTTGTTGTTAAAATTATCAACTCGACTCGTGGCTTGCATACATGGATCTTTGCAGCAAAACTTAATAAACACACCGGTCAAAAATGAATTTTGGTATCTTAATTGTAAACAATCGGGTTTGAGAAAAATTTTATAAATTTTCAATTAGATTGCAATCCAATGAATATACATGCGTGCATGCATACATACATACATACATACATACATACATACATATATATATATATATATCTGGATTCATGTGCAAATTTATCCAAAAATTATATTATAAAATATTATTATATTTTTAATAATGAAAATAATTTCGTTCTAAAATAATAAAATGTGGACAAAGAAAACATAATTAAAAATAAAAATTTAAAAATAAATTAGAGTAAAGTTATTTTACGAAACCAGTATGTCAAACTAAAGGTAGGGTTTAGCTTTTGTTTTTAATTTTTTTGGATCACGGAAGGGGTTCAACTTTAGTCAAATAGTATAGGTAACAATAATATATAATAAAATGGAATTTAAATATTTTTACAGTGAATAAAAATAAAAAATAAAATGCAAAGACAAACTTATTTTTATTGTTAACTTTCATACACAGCAAAAATAAATCAAGTAGAGGAGCTGTTTCTCTTGTATCGTCGACAACAAATTTTTTAAACAAAAAAGGGCGATCATCCTAATTTGTCCATCAAAATCCAAAGAATAAAATGAAGTAGGAAAAATATTCACAGGCATAGCACTGATCTCTCTCCAAAAACAAATAAGCTGTTCGATTATTTTTCATCCGTCGCTTATATTCTTATTTTTTCATTAATACATAATAAACATATATTTATTCATATCATAAAAAATAATGTATAATTGTAAGAGAAAACTAGTAGTCACCGACATCCTCACTCTAACTGGTATTTCAGTCCCGTTTAACACTTAGATCACAAGACGGCAAAAGCTGGGTTGGCATTATGCCCAATCTAAATGGCATAAAGGGATTTTCTGGGTTAGGCTAGGGCCCTACTTGACAGACAGACTCATAAGCCATGCAGGTGCATGTTAGAACGAAATGAACGTCCTAAGATAATTGAGTATCACGTGAGCTTAGAAGAACACTATGGGAGGAGTTAATGTCCCCCAAGCAAGAGGATGAGTACCCTTCTAGGAAAAGGTAGTGTAGCGGTTAAAAATGCCTAGAAATATTTTGGAGCCACGATCTGTAATGTTGGCCACATCCTATAGTGGGCAATTCAAGGGACGTGGAATAATTGTCTTGAACTAGGCCTATAAATATTGATATTGTAGGAAAAAAAAAAAGGCATTTTGCTTGTATATAAAAACTTCTAGCAATAACATTACTAAAGAACTCAGTGGAGGTATGCTTTATTAAATCAAACAACGTAAATCTATGGTCGTGTTTTCATTTCAATTCAATTCTATATTCTAGTTTGAGTATATGCTCAAGAATTTATAACAAACTTAATTCTTAGACACATCTGTCTGTAGAAACTCACCCCTAGGTTTTATTATCAAAGGAAAAAGAAGAATAGAGACAAATTTCCTCGTAGTTTAGCCTAATCAGAAGCAATTCCAAGTTATGGTTGATAAAGTCGCCCTTAACAACCATTCAATGTTAGAGAAGACTTCCGATGGTAAGAGGTTCGATGAAGCCCCTGAGAAAGATCAAGGAAAGGAACATCTCAAGACCTCTAATGCCGATTATCCAAAGAGAAGTTGAAAGGGGAATGGGTTAGAAAGTTGAAGGCAAAAGGGATCCATTCCACTAGATAGTAAGAAACTCCAATAGCTGCTAGAGGACCTTCCTTTCTCTGAAGAAATTTTGAATGAGCCACTGTTGGAAAATTTCTGTAATGTGGCGATGACTAAGTATATAGTGGTCTTAGATCTATTTGAACGTCTATCTAGGTTTAGACATCAATCCCTACTTTACCAGTATTCAAAAAGTGTGAAGCATAGAGTCTTCCAAACCACACTAAAAGGAATAGCTTAGTGGTGGTTAGCCCATCTCTCAGCCTGAAGTCATCCATTGCTTTGAAAACTTCACATCTTTGCTCCTACATCAATTTGCGAGCAACAAACATTATGAAAAGACTCCTTTATCCTTGTTTAGTACTCGACAGGGTAATGAGGAACTGTCGTAGAGAATACATAAGGAGGTTTACACAAAATGCTTGGACCACTTCTATTCATTAGCCAAGAAACCTTTTTTCCAACTTTGATAAGTCCTTGGCTAGAGCTGAAAAATATAACAATATGAAAGATACTAGAAGGAAAAGAGATGAGTGGAAATTGGAACCTGAGTTCGGGGTGGTCGCTGGGTAAAACTGAACTGAATCGAACTAAAAATTCGGTACACCAAAATTTCGGTACATTAAATTGGCATAGTGAATACTGAACTGAATTTTTTAGTTCAGTTCAATTTTGTACCGAAATTATTTTGGTCGGTTCGGTTCAGTAATCAAATTATCAAAATTTCACAAAAAAATTAAAAAAAAAAGAAAAAACCTCTTTTGCTAGCTAAAATCTGTAGAAGAAGTAAAAAGTGAACAAGGCTATGTTTGGTTTTCTTGGAAAGGCTAAAAGCATGTTTTAGTTTGACAGATAGCATGCAATAGTGCACAAAATATTAATATAAAAGATATAAAATATATATATTAAAAAAATTCTATGTTCGGTTCGATTTGATATGTTGAACTTGTATACTAAAACTGAACTGAATACCAAAATTTGAAAAATTATTGTATCTTTTTTGTTGGTTCAGTACGGTTTGATCGGTAAACCGAACTTCGCACACCTCTAACCCCGGTGGTTGAAGAGGACCAAACGCAACCAAAAATTCTCAAGATCGCAAACTCAAGGGAAGAGCTCATGCTACAGAATCTAAAGTACCTAGGCATCTTGGAGGAATAGTAGCTGAATAGCCTAAAATTTATGAAATAGCCTTGTTAACTATAGATTGGGAAAAGCTCATGCTACAGAATCTGAAGTACTTAGATATCTTGGGGGTATAGTGGCTGAATAGCCTAAAATTTGTGTGAAATACCTCAATCGGCATAGACTGGAAAGAGTTTATGCTATAAAATTTGAAATACCTAGGTATCTTGGGGGGTACAATGGTTTAATAGCTTAAAATTTGTGAAATAGCCTAGTCAACCATAGACTAGAGCCCATCTATCCAAGGGTAAAGCCATGTAAAGGGATAAGTAATAAAAATATTGTAAGCTAGAGCCCATCCATCCAAGGGTAGGGTAGAGCAAAGAGCAAAGAACAAAATAGCAAAAATGTTATGAGCCAAAGCCTATCTATCCAAGGGTAAAGGTAAAGCAATTGCAGCAAAAAATATTGCATCTGACCTACCGAAGTAGTAAAGGAAAGAGTATAAAAATGTTGCAAGCTAGAATCCATCTATCCAAGGTAAAGGTAGAGCAAGGAAATGAGTAGTAAAAATATCGCAAGCTAAAGCGTATCTATCTAATGGTAGGGTCGAGTAAAGGGATGAATAGCAAAAATATTGCAAGCTGGAGCCTATCGATCAAGGGGTAAAGTAGAGCAAAGAGATGAGTAGCAAATATGTTGCAAGCTAAAGCCCATTTGTCAAAGGGTAAAGGTAGAGCAACTGCAACAAAAAATATTATGTCTAACTTACTCGGGTGGTAAAGGGATGAATATAAAAAATATTGCAAAATAGAGCTCATCCATCCAAAGTAAGGAGAGAGTAAGAGGATGAAGAGTAAAAATGTTGCAAGATAAAGTCCATCTATCTAAGGATAGGGTAGAGCAAATGGATGAGAAGCAAAAATATTGCAAGTTCCGTCTATCCAAGGGTAGGGTAGAGCAAAGGGATGAGCAACGAAATGTTACAAGCTAGAGCCATTTATCTAAGGATAGGATAGAGCAACAACAACAAAAAAAATCACACCTAATATGGTTGGCTTATAAGGGTCGTAACTTAGTTAATCTAGATCAAGAATTAAGATGGGAACTAGCGAATAATTTCTATTATAGAGAGCCAGTACAAGTATACTAGCCCAATCACCCAAGACCTGAAAAGGCAAAATACCAGTCGTCATTGGTGTGCATATCTTTGCTAGGAAATTTTATTTTTCTTTTTTGCAAAATAAGGTTATCCAAAGACTCTAGACAGTATCTTTGGTGGCTTGTTTGGAGGGATCATCATAAATGATTAAAGTGTGTTGTTTACGGTACATAAAATATTCAGCCAAAGCAGCTCCCGTATAAGGAGCAAGGTATTGTAAGGTAGCAGGGGAATCCGCCGTTTCGGCTACCACAATAGTGTATTCCATCGCCCCCCTTTCCTGTAAAGTGGTTACTACCTGAGACACAGAAGATGCTTTTTGCCCAATAGCTACATAAACACATATTACATTTTGACCTTGTTGATTGAGAATCGTATCTGTGGCTACTGCTGTTTTACCGGTCTGTCTGTCTCCAATAATTATGAGGGGAGTGGTGATGTGGTATAAACAGTCTGATAATCCATATTTGCTCACACAGACGGTCAAGCCGTAAACCAAGAAGCTATAAACGACTTAGACGGCAGGTGTACAGCCTAGTCATCTAAGGGCATAGCCTAGTCATCTAGGCTTCTTCACCCATGAAGTTAGGCAGCAACATTATGACCTAAACAACAAAAAAATGATCTCGATTGAATGGTTGTGTTGCTTCTAGATTGGCAAATGATTATCAAAATCAAAAGTTGAAAAGACGTGATGTATCTACAATAAAAGATTTGATGCAACTCTATCCAAAACCGAGGACAACATTGTCCTTAGTCCATTTGGGGGGAGTAGTGATACGACACACGCAATCTCATTCATCACCTAGATCACAAAGCAGGGAAGGCTGAGTTGGTATTATACCCAAACCAGAGGATGTAAGTGGATTTTCTTGACTAGGCTATGGCCCTTCCAAATAGGTGGACTCATAAGCCATGCGGGTAAAGGTATATACCAGATCAGCATTGGTGTTCCATAATGATTGAGTATCATGTCAATTAGAAAGAGCACTCTGAGAGGATTAAATGTCACTCAAGCAAGAGGAAGAGACATTTAGAAGCCACAATTCATAATTTCGACCACGCCCTATATTGGGCAATTCAAGGAATGTTGAATAACTATCTTGGACTTAGCCTAAAATATTGGTATTCTATGAAAGAAAAAGATATCCCGCTTGTACATAAAAACTTTTAAAGATAAGATTACTATCCTAGGGACACAGGCCTTAATAAGCCAAACCACATATATTTGGATCCAATTTTTATTTCCATTCAAATCTATATTTTAGTTTGAATGTGTAATCAAGAATTTATAACAAACTTAATTCTATATTGCGGTTTAAGTGTGTGTTAAGAAGTTATGACAAGCTTAATTCTTGGATGCATCAGTATTAATGCAAATGTTGTACTTAAAAAATACATTAAATTATAATACATTTTAATATTTAATTTTTTTTTACATTTTTTAACGATGATCAAACCCTACAAAGGCCAACCCTTCACTCGATCTCCTTAGACATGCGTACTCTATTAGCCTTTTTAAATGTATATTTTATTACGAAACCTTCGTAAAGACGTTATTCCGACCTTTATATACAGAATGCCATCATATAAAACAAAGAAAGGCCATTTTATTCGATCTTACCCTCTGTCCGTGGGTGCAATTAACGTAAAATCTGGCCGCTAGATTTATACAGCCCCGAGGTTTTAATAATGCTCTTAAACTTTCAGATCCAAGATTTTAATTTATTCTACAAAAAAGCGGAAATTTTAGTTGGGAATATTACCCGTCTAAGAAACCGAGAGCCCACCGGCAACTGAATCACATGTAAATTGGTGAAAATCGACGGAGATCTGTCGGCGACAATAGACAGAGATCGTTGTTGCTGTTGCTTAGGCATTACACGACATCCCACTTATATATAAATATTGTTTAGTTTAATGCATACATCCACAGATGCACGAAATTGACATAACAGAGAAAAAATTAGCGGAAGAAAAGTAAGAAACCGGAAACGGGGCTGAGGGGGCGAGATGTGGGAAGCAATTTGCTTGACGGTGGCGGCCACCGCAGGAAACAACATCGGCAAAGTTCTCCAGAAAAAAGGCACTCTCATTCTACCTCCTCTCTCCTTCAAGCTCAAGGTATGTATGTAATATGTATGTCTGCATATGGGTGGGTTCTATTTGTGTATGTAATCCCGTACGGTTGTGTGGGTGTAAATTGTTTCTGGTCCTGTCGTTCCGTTTAAATCTTCTTCACGACAATTTTTTGGTGGTTGATTAGATTTTTGCATAGCTGTGGCTGTCTCTGTGTTGTTGTTGTGTTTTGTTTTTTGCTTCTGCTGGGATATAGAGATATACTTAATCTCGTCCTTGTACAAACATATTCTGGATTTTTGTGATTTATATGCTTCTCGATTTATTCATCTTTCCCCGGTCAATTTAATCTCCATTAGGGTATTCTTTGAAAAGGCAATCTGTATTGTTTTTCTTGATGACTTCTGTGTTAGAATGCTCAAAATTTTCTTTTGTGGGGTTCTCTTGATGTACACTAATCAATCTGCCATGCATTCAGTTCCATACGTTTTTATTTTGATTGAGGGCATTGACTTATTTCCGTTAGATTTGTACAGATAAAGTTCTTACAGTAGAAAGCTCATATTTGTGAATTGTAAAGCTCATGTCTGCAAATTGATCTTTATTTTAATATTTCAGAAATGTGGCTGCATTTTTCTTCTGATGGCTGATGATTTGTAAATTCGTGTTTTACTTTTGGTGGAATTAAATCTGCATGTTGCACTCCAAACAATATAAATTTGTTGGTTGTTGTGTTAATTTGCCGCTGGTGTCTTTGATAATTTTTCCTTTTTTGCCGTATGTTCTTTGTCATGTGAATTGCCTTTATACTTTATCTTATTTGACATAGTAGTTAGCTCTATTGATTTAGTGTATACATTATCTTTCCCTATGTTCGATATAAACCCTCAAGGCAGCATTTAGTAACAAACATTCATCAACAAAACAGTAAAAACTTAGCACGTTGCAGGCTTGGACACTTAATCATCATTCCCTAGGTGCTTGTATTAAAACTTTCACCTAAGCTAGTTGGAGTGGAGTTATGCGAAACAATGACTTGAAAAGAGGCATTTAAAGTAAAAAAGAGGAGGCCAGTGGAGCTATTGACTTGTGCATGAGGATGTGACTGGTGACTTCTATTTATTAAGGGTGAGGGGGGTGGTGATGGGCGTGGGGGGGGGGGGGGGGTTTGTTGGACCAAGAACAATGCACCCTGTTAATGCAAATCTTTGTGATCTAGATAAATCAGTCATCGCTTATTCGTGGGATAAATGAAACTTATTTTCTATTATAGGTTTGAGCAAACCCTTGAATGACATGACATTTCTCTGTCTTTCATCCCTTGTATGGCTTAACCCCACTCATTACATGCGTAGAGCAATGAACATGCCTTCTCAGTAGTCTCTTTCCTTGGGAGTTCCAATCAATTACATGATGAGGATAAATCAACCCATGCTATAAGTGATTTAGCTTTGGCTGGACAGAGTTGAGGTAGAATTCTGCTGGGGTCAGTAGTAATTTCTGACACTGTAGTAAGCTTTGGATTTCAACTTCTGTTATAGATTAGTTAAGCTTATGATTATGGAATTTTTTGCATTTAATAGTTTTCCTCAATGCTGGGATTTGGAAATCATAATTCCTACAGATTTATGTTAGTATGTCTGTATAACTCTAATTCCTTACCATTCTCCATTGGCCCATGGTCAGTGACAATTAAGAGATCGACAATTGATGCTCTGACCATATATTTTAAGTCTTTATATATAGCTAAATCTTATCTCACTCTTCCATCTCTTTTCCACTAAGATTTTGACATCTGCATATTTTTTTCTTTCTTTTGAGTGGAAATATTTATTCTCCACGCTTAAGCATATATTATTCACAACCAAGTAAGCAGATAGACAAAATGCATATTATTCAAAGTGAATTAAGCCAAATAAATATGACAGATGGTGTGTACTTACAGGTAATAAGAGCATATGTTTCCAACAAGACTTGGATTATTGGATTCCTTATGGACATTTTTGGAGCTGTATTGATGCTGCTAGCACTATCGCAAGCTCCTGTAAATGCCATCAAACTTACACTTAATTTCAATCTGTTCTACTATATCTGAGCTCCTGTAAATTATGTGTTCTAATATGTCATGGTAACAACTTGATCTTTATATTTTACCTTTCAAACAGGTATCAGTCATTCAACCTGTTTCTGGCTGTGGACTTGCTATCCTTTCAGTCTTTTCTCATTTTTATCTGAAGGAGATCATGAATGCTATTGACTGGATAGGAATTGCTCTGGCTGGTGTTGGCACCATAGGTAATGTAAGATTTTTGGAGTAGAAGGTTGATGCTAGGGTTCCTTGGAGTGCCTACAAGGTTCCTTGTTCCTTTGGCTGTTATATTGATTTCTTATTTAGGTGCTGCACCTGTTGTTTATTTGAATTTTTGCTATTCCTTTCCATGACCAATATTCCAGTTAAACAATATCCCTTTTATCCAAAAGCCAATATGCAGTTAAAAAAGAGTTAATTTGGTTTGTGGAAGATGAGTTTAGGCTTTAAGTTTCATTTATTGTCACCAAGTCAAAGGAACTTACCAGTGACCTTATACTCAAATGCCTTCTGGGTAACCAGATATCACTTCTACAGATCCTGAAGTGGTTTGAAGATGGGGTTTCATAGTGGTGAAGTAGTAGTATTAAGTCTGGTTTCTCATTTCTGTTGCGTAATCCTGATTATTTTATGAAAACTAGTGAGCACAAGAAGGTCTTCTCTGCGCAGAAATGCTTTGTATGATTTATATCTCCATCCTGAATGGGCTTCTCCATAATTGGCTGCATCTTATGCTTCCAGGTGTTGGTGCTGGAGGGGAAGAGCAAGAGGCATTGCCCATCTCATTTTTCCATCTGCCATGGCTGGCATTCGTTGTTGCTTTATTGTTTGTAGGTATCTTATCTTATTCAGCTTCTAATCTTAGAGTTGAAAATTGAATATCTTGAAACTTGGAAGTGCATGCACTAGAATACTGTTGTTTGCTATCCTGACATAATTTTAAAAGCTACAACACAGTGCCTTGATTGCTTGCCACAAGCATTGCCATAGGTTTCCTCCATGTTGAAATTACAGATCACCGGTGTTTGCAAGAAACATAATTATCTTAAAATACCTTTTTTCTGGGCATCTGCTAATGCCAACAATTGGATGTCCCTCACTGCATGTAGTTGCTCCAAAGAAATGGTAGGGGCAATCAGCCAATTGGTTGAAGATATCAAAGAGTAGAGCAATGAATTGTTAAGCAACTGTAGAATTTTGATTGGTTGGTTTCCAAATGAACAGACAAATATTTATGCATTTAAGAGGGACATCTGGAGCATGTTACTTTATTGTTGATTTCATCCCCTCTCTATTAAGAAGGAAAATAAATTGAAAAGTGAAATTTCCTTTTCTATTCATTTCAAATGATCTTAATCTTATGACATTTTCTCATTATAGGTATTTCTTAATGGATGGCTTCGTGTGTACAGGCGCCAAAGAAGAGAACAGGAATTGGTATATATGATGATACCTAATTGAAGATATCTTACTATTAAGTGTTCAAATTGCTTTATTAAAAGCCTCGTGAGCTTCTTGTTGTTTGCTTGCTTGTTGACCTTTCAGATACAATATGAAGTGGTTGAGGAAATCATTTATGGTCTGGAATCTGGCATTTTATTTGGGTACTGTAATAACTTGAACCTGAAGAAAGTGGTTATTGTGTGATTATTTTTTTTTGTGCAGGATTCACCATTGTTCTATTTGTATTGTATTATTTTTTCTTTTTGGGACCTCTTACCCGTAAAAACCACTTCAAATATAATTTCAGGCTTGCATCTGTAATATCAAAGATGGGATTTGTATTCTTGGATCAGGGATTTTCCAAGTTACTGCTTCCTATCTGCATTTCAATCAGCATGTCCTGCAGTGCTTCTGGATTTGTTTATCAGGTTAATATATGTTCTATTTCAGACCAATGTTGTAGCATTATAACTATCTCCCATGTTTCTGTTTTCTCACTAATTAAATCCATGTGCACGTTTAGAGGAATTCATAAGATAATTTATCTGAAGGTTTTAAGCTGTAAGTCTGTGACAGTATTATTGAATCATTCAATAATAATATGCTATGCTTTAGGCTTTTCTGTCGTGTGCTCTACATAAGTCAAGGAATCTGCCCGTCTTAATAATTTGTGGAGGATAATAATTGCTTGTCACTTTTCCTGATAGACTTGTGGTTTGAAGCATGGAAGGGCGATTGTTGTGTCGACTTGTGCAGCTGTTGCTTCAATTGTGACAGGTGTACTTGCTGGTATGTTTGCATTAGGTGAACGGTTGCCCTCAGCTCCTTTGGCCCGCCTAGTGCTTCTTCTTGGATGGTATCCTATTTACATTTTCTCATCTCTCTTTTTACCCCTTAGAATTGGCATTTCATTGAGGCTTTAACTTGATACGCTCTAAAGTATTTCAATGAAATATATTCTTATCTTTTGTGTATTCGTTACACACTGATATTTCATGCAGGCTGTTTATCATTCTTGGTGTAATCCTACTGGTAACTTCTAAACGCCTTGTGCGACACCTTCCAAGGCCATGGAGACGCTTTGCGCAAAGCAGTGTAGAGAGAAACTTTGGCCTGAAGCAACCTGGCTCAATCCGCACAAGGGACACAAATCCAAGTGCGGTCATCCAAGCAAGCACGCTGCACCACTTAATACCGTCTCCCTCGAAAGAGAAAGCATGATTCTACGTGAACATGAATAAATATACTAATAAAAACAAGGCAAGTTCCTCGGCTCTTGAATACCTAGCTAGCTTTTACTCTGGTTGGTCCATTGCGAGTGTACAGTGTATCTGTGCCTGCGGACGGAACTGCAGTGAATTAGAGCTGGACAATTGTCTTACTTCGTTGATTACAGACAATCTGATTTTTGTTGGTGCTCCTGTTTGGTTTTGCAATGATAAACAAATTACAAGGTCTGCAAGTCCTTGGTGGCCACAAATTACTTGAATTGTCTCTAGTCTGCCAGAGAAAAGACGTTGCCTGTGCTCCAGAAAACTCAATAAATATCCTGTGAGCTTGTTAGGTGAGGTCTGAACTGTAAAAACTAGTTGGCTTTTCAATGGGGGCATGAGGCAGAGAAAGAGATAAGATTGTGACATGAAAGAACACCAGACAAAGTGCACAAAGGTCTCCAAGGGACCCCATGACTTCAGTCCACCTTAAAAACTCCAAAAGGCACTCCAACATGTTTTGACGATTTATCAGAGAGGGGCTGTATATGTGTAAGGCATCCCCACTACACTTCAAATCAATCAAAGGAATTCCAGGACAAAGGGGGAGGCTCTACCAGGTAGCCAGGCCATTTTGGCCCTGCCGGCGTGCCTCATCCGTTTAGCTTGGTCCTCCATGACAGGGCCTTCATAGGGTTGGCAATGGACCACCTCTACAATCATGCACATGTTGTCGCCTCTTAAGTGTAGGATCCATTACACTTTTCAGACCACCAGTTGCAGTAAACGAACATTAACCATACTGAATAGCCAACAGGCATTCCCACTAGGCACGTCTCTAGTTTATGGTTAGATGCAGGGACTTGGAACACATTCAACAATAGGATGCAACTCAAGGATGATGCATGCATTGTGATTCATCTTCCTGATGGACCCTATGCCATGTGATTCATCTTCCTGGAAATGTCCTCGAGAAATAACTTAAAACCAGCTTACAGTGCAACTCAGGAAACTCCGAACGTATAGAAATTTATTAGGCCATTTTTTTGGGACTAATCTCGTGGAATTACTATGCTGAGCTAAGAGGCTCTGCTAATGATAAGAAGCAGCCATGTCTTGATTATTGCGTTCTGGTTATAATCAAGATTTTGTACGCACGTGTTCAAAGCAAATTGATTCAACTTATCCACCACTCATAATTGCAGAAGAACATTTTGATTTAGCTGATATGGCTTCATGTAGAAAAAAAGGTTTAGGCAGAACTACTACTGCACGTACAAAAATGAATGTAGAAAGCAGTGGCATTGACTGATTTTCCTACTAATTTCCACCATAGGGATAGTGTTGGTATCTCACACACCTCATTCTTACTGGCCCGGAAACATGTGGTCCTGGTGTCTTCTGTCATATAAAGTTTTGTAAGCATTTCAAAGCAAGCCTCAATGGTGTGAATTGACAACATGATTGCAAAGTGGTGCCTTGATCATAAGGGCAAACAGCGACGACAGTTATGCTGGGATTCAAATCACAAGGAATTAAAGGGCAAACGACAAGGCATTGGAAACACTCTTTAACACAGAAACTGTAATATCAGATATCTATGTTCCCAGTAAATGGAGGGCTAACACAAACAGGAATTCCATCAACTATTTCTTTAAGATGGGTAATTACCCAGCTGATCCGTCTGCCAGCTTTCATGAGAGGCGACATGGTCACGGTAAGGCGTGCATTGCTGCAAAGATGCACCACTCAGAAAGAATTAAACTAAGCCAGTTGCTGCTGTATGAGAGAGCCAATTCATTCAGGCTATGTTTAGTTTCAATGAGAGGATGAAGGCCATTAATCATTTAAGGTGAACATGGTCTTAACATATTCTTGTAATAGTTTTCTCCGCATAACCTGCCATTGCATTTAATTTTCCAACATGATCTTGAAATTGCTGGTGAACTCAATAATTTGATAAAGTTAAGCTAAAGAAAGAGTACCTCCATCTCTGTTAGAAGCTCCTCAGCAGTGGGAGCTGAAAGAACAATGTGCCTAGCTGCTGACTTTATGAAACCTTCTTCAACACCTTTGTCGAATAAGGTGAGCAAAGAGTTGTAATACCCGTCAACATTCAGCAAACCAACCTGTCCACAGCAGCTTTCAGATCAAAAGATGGTAATCCACTTCATCTAAGCCTACACGATAGATGAGTTAAGATGCATCACCGGCTTTTTATGGATTCCAAGCTGTGCCCATGTTATCATCTCCAGCAGCTCTTCCATGGTTCCGTATCCTCCTAGAAGTCCAGAAAACAGAAATGTTACTCTTTGGGATGAACATGGGACAAACTTATATTCGGAATCGCTTCTACGCCTTTACCAGGAAGAGCAATAAATGCCTCAGCCTCCTTAGCCATTTCGGCCTTGCGCTCGTGCATGTCAGCAACAATTTTCACTTCTCCAACAGTTTCACCCGATATCTGTTGGTACAACTCATCCACATTGCTCTTATCAGAAACTAGTTCATTTTAAGAAGGCCTAAAATAATAGCAAACTGGCTTTTAAAGACACAGCACAGAGGCAACCAAAAGATTCGAATGTAGGTAAGGAGCATGAAACTTGGATGCCCACTAGTCTGAAAATTGTAGTCTATTTGATAGATCATTTGAAAATAAAATAGCAGAGATGTATAGAGCAATGAAAATCAAGAAGCAGTCGTGAAGTCTGTGAAGATATACCTCAATGGGAACTAGAGCTTTTGGAATTACACTGCATGTTAAAGCAAATAGCTATCAAGTTAAGGCTACCATATTTGTCCAGCCATCATCATGTTTTAGGAAGAAACTTCACTAGTATTCTTTGTTTTTTTTTGAACCCTTACCCTAGAACATGGCAACCACCATCATAGACTCTCTGGGAAATTAACCCCATTAGCCCAATGCTACCACCCCCATACACCAAGTTTATCTTCCTATTCACCTGCAATCAAAATCCACCAAATACAAAGTCATCCCCAATAAACAAGACAGTCCCATAACTAAAGCAGTAGCCGAACACTTCACAGAAGCACAAAATTCATGAGACTCCCAATGCCAAAACAAAGGGAAACATTGCAATAGACTAATACAAATTCATCATGACACCATCAACACATTCAAAAGCTCGAAACTTTATCCAGTTCACCGAAAAAAAGAGTCATGTTTTCTCAATTACTGTCCCCCATGGTTCATGTTGCAATCAAAGATTGGCTGCTTTTCTAAGAAAAAAAAAGGAAGATAAAGTCACAGACCAGTTCATTTCCCAAGTCCAGAGCAGCATCACTGAAGACTTTCCTGTGGCCGGAATGACTTCCACAGAAGACACAGATTTTCTTGAATTTGTTCCTGCCACTTGAATTGCTTTCCATTCAATCTCAATCCTCTTCACCTCCAAAACTCTTTTTACTTGTGTGTGTGTGTGTGTGTGTGTGTATTATGTATGTATGTATATATAGATATATGCCTGTCTATGGCTAAGCGAAAACGGGAGGTACAAGATTTAAAATATATCAGACGAATACGTGTATGAGAAACTGTTTCAAAAGGCAAGCACGAAAAGGACAGGGCAAGATAAAATAAAGACAGTCCGAGTATTTTCTTGATTTAATGAACAAAGCAGTTGAGCCCAAGAAATCAACAGGGTTTTCAGACGTGTCTGGGGCTTATGTATGGGAGTGAGTGTTTGCAAGCTGCTTAATCATTAAAGAAAACATTAGCTGCCCACGTCCCCAATTTCTGTCGGCTTTTCAAACTTTCATTAAAAATATGGAGTGTGTAAATCACAAGATTGATTGAACTAAAGATACTAGATTTAGTTTGTAGACACCTGCTTTTATAATGTACTAAATACTAATAGCTTCAATTAGATCAAAACAACATTATAAAATTGTTACTGACTCTTACAACAAGACCAATAATAGAATTTGATCAACACCACCTCTAACCCTAGCATCAACGTTAAAGAATTCCATAGGTCACCTTTCCCAATAGAAATGGACTATCCGACCCACAAAGAACACTGTTCTATGTAATTACTGTTTTTATTAATTACACTTTGTAAAATATAATTAATTTACTTACTGTTTAATTAATTACATCTATTATTTTAATTTTATAATAAGTTTAACTTTTTAATTATTTTTTATAACTTAATAACTGCATAAAAACATAAAAACATAAAAACAAATTACAATAAATATAAAAATTACAAAAGTATATTAAAATTGTATTTTATTTTAGTTTACGTTTTTTTTGTTAATAATTGTGATTAATTAATATCCACACATATGAATGTGAGTCAAATATATGATCTTATTGAATAAATAATTTTAGTACATTAACCTTACCATTGAAGTAAAACATTCAGGATTTTTAAAATTAATTTAGACAATACACTTTAATGATTAAAGAAAAGAATTGGTAAAAAATAATACAGTAATTAAACAACAACATAATTGAAATTTATTTTAAAATTAAAATAATTGGTAAATTTAATAAATATATTCATTGAGACAACACATTTTTATGTATAAGAAAAAAATTAGTAAAAAATACTACACTAATTAAGCAATATTAAAATTGAAACTTGTTATAAAATTAAAAAAAAGATTTAAAATTAACAAAAAATGACAATAAAATACAAGCGCAATTTTAAATTAAAATATTCAATTAATTATACTTAAAAATTTATTAAGGAAAAAAGGAAAAAAAAAACAGAAAATAAAAAAAAAAAAAAAAAGGGTTGAACAAGAAAAGTGTCACGTTTTAGCAGCATCCAGACCAGTGTTTCAGGTACAAGGTCGAACGGACCAGTTTTATGGGCTATTTTTAAACACTTGGGATTTGTTCACATTGTGGATAGGATTAAGGTTTTTAATATCAGTTTGAAAGATAAATTAATTATATGATAATTTAATATTTTATTTATTGATATGACTTAAAATGTAGGATAATTTAATAATGAGTATATCAAATTGACCAATATATTTAGATTGTTTTATTTCACTTGTTGGGTTGGATTTTCTTATCCAAAATTTTGTTAAATAATACTAAACTTATATTTTATCATGAACTTCTATTATCTAAAATGAATATTTGATTAGTCTTGATAAATTAATTTACCAAGCCTATTCTAAAAAGTGAGCACGCCCTTGATTTATATCTTCTGGGCAGTAGGCAGACAAGAAGATAAACACAGTTGATGTTTGGTGGGGATTGGCAGCTTGCAGGCCTCAGTTATTTCCTCCTACTAGCCTTTTTTGAGGCTAACCTTGATTTTCAAATCTGTATTGATGAACCGAGGTTGATATGGTGTAGAATAAATTTCCCTTCTTGCAGTGTCTATTTTTGATGCCTCTGGTGCACTGCCTCTTGGACCAGGATTTTATGAGGAAAGCACAATTTGGATTCATCCCCTTTTGGACAAATTGAGGGATTGGCATTTCCCATTTAGGGGCACACGTAAACAACAAAAAGACAAAACTGAAAGAAAAAGGCTAATTAGTTGGATTAACATGAACGTAGAATGCTGGCATACCTTAATTTTAACACTGTTGATAGCTAACACTAATGGGATTCTCATCAAGTCAATGGGCATGTTTTCACTTTGCAATGTGATTGTGAGTTGTCACCAAAGAAACCTTTTCCTTTTTCTCTGGGAAATGACTCAAGAAAGTTGTCACTTTGGGTCACGTTAAGACAGCCCAACTCTACTAAGCAAAGAATAAAGACGAGGCCCATGTCCCACAACACATTGGATAGGATGGCAACGGAATGGGTGTTAGGGCGGGACGGGGGTCGGAGACAAGGAAATGTAGGCAATGTTTGGAACCCATATTTCAATCTTACAAAATCTTGTCCAACTACACTTTTAATTATTTAATTCGATAAAACATTTTTTTTAAATTTATATTCAAAATTTTACTTTCTTACATTTATAACTAATTAATTATTTTTCAATTAACGCACCAATTTTCAGTCAAACCAATATCTGTATTTATACATACATATACTCACATTTATATATATTTATACTTTAACAACTAATAATTTTTCTTATATACTATTATATCATCTAATTATTAGCATATATTTTATACATATATTTAAATAAATTAATATTTTCAAATATCGAAATCTTACAACCAAACATATTATTCATTCCAATACAATTCTCACCCAACATTATCTCCTACCAAAACCCCCTTCCAAACATAACCATACCTTTCATCTCTCTCTCTTTGATATAATACTGTGAATTATTTTATATACTATACACATATAAATACATTTTATTTAATGAAAATAAATTATAAACTAAGTAAAAGTACGGATTATTTTAATAAAAGTATATTATGAACTAACAATTAGTTTACTTGTAATTTTAAGTAATTACGTGTATATATTTTTATATTTGATTAATTTAAAAATTAGTAAATTAAATTTGTAATTTGATCTTGTATTAAAGTTTAAAGAACTCTAACAAAATAATTCTAAATAAATGTACATTATAATTGTGATAGAACACCAAATTTTAACCGTTAAAATTTAATGCCCTAACAAAAATAGAGGTGCCAAACAATCTCCTTGGTGGACCATTTTTCACAAGTGGAACAATATTGAGTTTCTTGCAACAATATTCAACCCAAAAAACCCATTAAAAGGATTTCTGTAAGTCCCAGAAAAACGTAACTTGTACACTTTTTCATGCTTTAAACAAATCGCTGTCTTTCCTGTTTTTGCAGACTTTTCATGGGTAAAAAGGATTTTTAGGGTTTTTTTATATCATTATTTTACATTTCGGAAAAAGAAAATTAAAATAAGGAAAAACCAAATTATTTCTCAGTATGATCTCATCCACTCATGAACCCTAATAATTTATGCCAAAACATTCTAAATCAATTTAAAGGCGAACAAACCCCACTTTCCTAACCCTCTGGCAAGTGTGGTGAGGGTGGCACGGTGCTGATACAAGTACAAATAAGATTTTGGTTCTTTACGACGGCATAAAAGACGACAAATCTGAACTCAAACGAAGGTACCATATTTGCTTGGAGACGGATAACAATGCTGAGAATCAGCTAATGGAAGCCAGCAGACACAGTGGCAGCACAAAATCCATCAGGTATTATACTTTACAGGCCATGACTCGAGCTCAGTCTTGCGACAATGAATTGGAGAAACAGCCGAACGAACCATCAGACCCTGTCAGGGACAACAGAAAGTTCGAAGTTGGAAGCTCTTTGTAGTGTCATATCAGGCCCATGCGAAAAGCATTAATTGTCGGATCGAAGTTATGACGAAATTAGGGGTTGACTTATCTACATAGATCTTATAGGGGATATCCGAGATAATTAGTAATAAATTATTTAAGAATGAAGGGAGAGGATTATTTAGGATGTTTTGCACTAATATCAAAACAAACCATCTTGTCCGAGAAAACCCTCGTGAAGGAATAAAACAAAATTCAATAATTCAGCAAGGCCAGGTTATGAGGCTATAACCGAAGTGCTTATTTTGAAGGGTAAAATTTGTAAAAATTAATTAATTCTTCATAATTATTTTTAATAAATTAACTTATTTAAAATGATTATATTTAATTTTTCATTATAATCTTATTTTGTAAATAATTAAATTGATCATGTAAAGTCAAAATAACTTTTTGAATAAATTATAATACAATTATGAAATCTTAATTATTTTGTTATAACCTTCAAGTAGACTCTTTAATTTTACAATTTTGTAATTTCATACTGACTCATTAATTTATCAAGAATTTTAACTAAACAAAAAGAACTTATAATTAATATATATAAAATAATTTATTCAATCTAATCATCAATAGTGAATATGGTTTAAGAGAATCAAATTCTCTTTCGTTGGTTCCTTCTTGTTTCTTGTACTTTATAATTAACAATTACTATCTTCTCCGTTCAACAGTTACGAAAATGAAAGGGATATTAACCCTGGAAATGTTTAGAAAATATGGGGCTTGAATATACGAAGAAACACGTTTCCCTTTTTTCATACGAGTCCTCTGTAGCTACTTCTACTCAGTTCAAATCCCCTTTTTTCATATTTTCACCAATACGAGGTGGAATGCATATACGTTGTCGCCACTCGTAATGATGTAAAACACATGGAAACTATCTTTTTGTTTGTTAAAGGGCTAGCGATAAAAAAGCGAATAAGGAAATGCAACAAAGTTTGCATTATAACTGGAGTTTTTAATTAGAAATATTGATGTTATTTCGATATTGGATTCAAATTATTTTCTTTAATTTTAAATTGAATTCTCCCTAATATCTGGTAAAATTACATATAGACTGGCTATTTAATTAATAAGTAGTTTTTAAAGTCACTGAAAATTTTAAGCTTGCACTGACCTTCGGATGTAAATTCTTTATACATCATTACCATAGCAAACAGAGTGTATGTCCAAGAAAAATTACGAATTCAATTCAGAAGAACGTCTCTTCTCACCCCAACGTTCTCAAACCCTAGAAGAAGAGACACCAATCCATGTGCAATTGTGAGCGAATCCTCATAAACTCGTATATAAAATTATAGGTAATAAAGAAAGGATTACATTGAACCCTATATGCCCGATTTATAATAAAAGAGTTCTTGAATTTTCAATAAATGACACATGCTTTATATTGCATAGTATAAGCAAAATAACTCAATAGATATCAATCTTGACATGGATTCCTCTTGGTTCCCATTTTTTTTTATTTGTTGTCCCTTGCCTTATAACCCAAAGCTGGCTTTTATAGTGAAGACAAAGTCCCACTATTAATCTTAGTGCATGTGCAAAGCCACCATAGCCTTAGGTTTGCCGCCCATCCTAGCAATAGTTGCCCAATCTATATGTCAGCTAATTATAGATTATGGACCCTTCTGTTGGTTTATTTCAGTATAATGATGTGGAGTTAGGTCACTAGCCCCTTTTTATATCTATACCTTATGTACACTATCTATAAATAGAGTTGTACTTAGTACATTTATTATTCCATGTTGCTTACCTCCTGTTTCTTCATCAATGTTTTCTTTTCCCTCTAATGGCCAAAATCACCTCCGTTCCCTAACAACGGAGTCGAACTCTTCTCTTTCTTTTCACTGTGACAGGGTATCTCAAGTTTCCCTCGTTCTTCAACATTTTGAGAGGCTTCATGTTGACACCGTTTCCTAATTTTACAAGTAGATGGAACGTCTCCAGCTTCAATTCGATAGAGTTAGCAAGGATACCAGTAAAAGCTTTACCGAATTCTTGGCTGAAGCTACTTCACGTGGTCTGATTGCATCTGATACTAATACAAGTGGCTTGAGCTGAAAGCTTAGGTGGCCATACTTTTCTACTTCTGTGTCCAAGGTAAACCTAAGGGTGACTTTGCTCTGGATGGGGCAGGTCATGTTAAGTAGCAAATTATCAAAGACATAAAAGCCCCTTTCCTTTTGTCATGCTGTGAGAAGGGCTATTTTTTTTTGTATGTAATATTTCTGTATAAGGCATGTTATTTTGCTTAGAGCCCTTGTATGGTTGTATCAATCTTACATGGAGTGGGGGTGGGGTGGAAAATTGCTCCCCATAAAATATTTTCCTCCACCCTGTTACTATTCCCCCCACCCCGCGCCTGCCTCAATCCTCATGGATGTTCTAAGAAAAGAGAAATATTTAATTTTATTTAAAAAATTAAAATTTTTTTAAAAAATTTTGATTTGCTCATTTTTATTATCAAAATTAAGAGATATTAATTAATTCTACAAAAATAATAAACACGAAAAGTATTTTTCATAATTAATATAAAAAACAATAATATATAAAAAGAAAATAATTTTTTATATTATAATGGTCAAATAATAATTTGGATTAATTATTTTCATATTAACCACATTTAAAAGAAATTTACAAAATTAACCACTAAATATTATACATAACTAAGTACTAGCTAGCAAGTTATTCTAACAAATAAATTTCTCACACTTTTAATATACATAAAGTTATTTACAAATTATAATGTTATTATATTTTAAATAATAAAAATAATATAATTTATTCCAATTATATATATTTCTTGTGGGACCTACCCCGAGCTACTTAAATCAAGTTGCGCAATATGTTAGTTGATGAGGACAACTTGCTTGAGGAACTTACACTGAGCTAATTAAACCAAACTTGACGATGGGCTAGTCCATGGGCTAGTCGCTAAGCAACTTTAGGGGTTAATCCCATGCTGCCTAGACAGTGTTGGGCAATAGACTGGTTGCTGAGGGCAAATAACATGGGTAACTTACACCAAGCTAATTAAGCCAGACTTAGCAATGGGCTAGCCGCTAAGTAGCTTTAGAAGCCAACCTCATGCTATTTAGACTGAACTAGGAAATAGGCTAGTTGCTAATGGCAATTAGCTTAGGGGGCTTACACCAAGCTACTTGAGCCTAGTTTGGTGATAGGTTAGCTATTAAGTAATTTGAGGACCAACCCTAAGCTACCCATGCTAGCCTAGGTATCCTAATCCACCAATTAAATACTGTACATGTTCTCTTATTAGCTTGAATTCTAATCTTAGCTGTGCTTAACCTTCCATATGTATGTTAATCCTACATCGACGCCTTGTTTCTTGAGCCCAAAACGTCAGTCCTTACATGGAAAGCCAGTTTCTTAGTCCATTCTTCTGTATAAACACACCTCTCTATTTCAATTTTCACCTTTGGTACCCCTCTCTCTAAAATCTCACATTCTCTCTCCAGCTTCTGGCACCCCTTTCCACTAGGTTAGTTCAAGTTTTAATATAGTCCTTCCAAGTTAATTCGATCTTTCATTATGTCTAGTAAACCCCATATTTTACATCTATAGTTAGTTAATGCACTCAAGATTTAGTGTCCACAACACGTACTTCTTATATCTTGACATATCACATTTAAATACCTAAGATCTTTAATCATCATATAATCCCCTTTCTCGATATATTCTAGTTCTTGCATTCTATTTTCTATACCCCAGCTTAAGTTGGGTCTGACATTCCCTCTTCTCCTTTCTTTATAGATGAAGTGAATACCTTTAATTTTTTAATAACACAATTGACCTCTAATTCCATTTATCTTTTAACTGGTTTTCTAATTTTATATTGGGCCCCTTTAGGCCCTACCCTCAAGTTGCTTTTTATACGTGTGCTTTAAAATCTGCTAAGTTTGAGGTTTTTCACTTTAGTCTTAAGTCAGATATCAAATGATTGAAGAATCCTCCTTCCAAGTTGGAAGGATCAATTTTTTTCACTTGAAGGGGCCTAAACCATAAGCTATTCCTACGACCTTCCAATCTACCTTACCTCTTCAAACCTTCCTACCAATGAAACCATTTTAACTAAGGAGTTGCTAGGTTAGATAGATACCTTGAATAAATTTACTCTAAACCTGCGTATCATAACTCGTCTCGATGTATTTTTTACTTTGAGCTTAGTTGCCACCCTTAGGATCTTTTCCGAATATTGGTACATTTTTTTAAAAAAATTTAAGCTCTATGTCCATTTTCTATTGCTTATTTCCCTTTATTTTGGCAGAGAAGTCACAAACTATCTATTTAAAGAGCAATACTATTATCACCAAAGGGGTAAAAGAAAAAGGGACTCATCTAGAGTAGTCCCATCTGAGGGAGTTGAGGGACCTTGAGCTAAAACTTGAGAATTAGTCCCCTGTGTCGAAGAGACCTCTTCCCCCCTACTGTCATCATAGTCCTGTCCTTAGTGTGGTGAGCCTTTTGTCACTGTTGATGAATATTCCACTCCTTCTCGCATCTTCCCTACAATACCTCGAGTTCCTCCCTCATATTTTGGAATTTAGATCATGAATCCGAACTGCAAACACTCATTTGATGACTAGATCATCCATTCTCCAAAATCATAGCCAAGCTAAGAGTTTTCTTTAAGAAGGAGTCACTCCCCAAGATGCTAAATTAGTTAGGGAAATAGGGGATGCTAAACTCCTTCAAAGCTCAGTGGTCAATCTAGCACTGGTATGTATGCTAACTTGTGTATACATCATCATCATCATCATCATTATTATTTGTAGCACTTCATAAAGATGAATAAATTTGTAGCTCGATTTTGAGACCTAAGACACTCACCAATTTCA
Organism: Avicennia marina; assembly: GCA_019155195.1. Lineage (NCBI taxonomy): Eukaryota > Viridiplantae > Streptophyta > Magnoliopsida > Lamiales > Acanthaceae > Avicennia > Avicennia marina. Next base: position 658,130 of record CM032755.1, read on the forward strand.
AGAGATGAGTCAGAAGCTAGCTAACCTTTAGTTTGAGAATATTGCCTTCAAATCCTGTGCTGAGAAGGCTACGGTTGAAGCTTAGAATCGATCCTACCAACTAGCCAATCTAGAAATTGAACGACAACAACTTGATGTTGAATGCAAAAGGTAGGCATCCCAAGTTAATGTTCAATCGAGTCTTTTATAGTTGGGATTGAGGCAGCCTTAGAGAAAGTTAAGAAGCCTGTTACTGCAAAGTTTCCTTAGACTGAAGACAGCAAGAACTTCTTGGCTAACTATTAGGATGAATCCAAAGAATACCTAACTAAGCTTGCTCGATATAAGTAACCAAATATTATGATCTTGACTTTTCTTCATGTCGGAATCATATGGTGGAGCTCGACTTCACGAAGAAAGGTGTGGATCACTCGTCTCTTGACCCTAATGTTAGCTTGGGCAACATTTCAAAAGGAGGGTTCCCAAACTCAAGTGAAGAGGAAACTAGTGATGATGAGGCTAAAGGCAAAGGTGGTACCTAGTGATTATATTAAATACTATGAACTTTTTGTATTTTGTCTTTGTTTATGGTAGCCTAGAACTCATGTGTTTAGGAGCCCTATGCTTGGATGAGCTTAGTAGCTCAGAGCTCGAGTGTCTAGGGATCCTTAGCATCGATGAGCATAGTAGCTTAGTGCTCAGGTGTCTTAGGAGCATTGGCTTGGATGAACTTAGGAGCTTGGAACTTGGGTGTCTTGGAACTCTTGGCCTCAATTAGCTTAATGCTTAAGTGTCTTGAGACTCTTTGACGTGATCAACGATCGCATCGGATAGAACGGTGTAACCGGACCCGAATCCGATAACCCCAGGGACGCGAACCGGGCGAAGAACGCCGACCCAACGTGGTAGGATTGGATTGAACCCGATAAGAACGGCCACAATCAGCACACCGATTGCTGATTGATACGTTACGAATCACTCGAACCAATTCGGAATGACTCGATTTGGGATAGAAACTCACGAGAAATTGAAAGGATCAATTTCAGGGAATTGAAAGGAAACCTGAATTAATTGAAAACACTCTGTATTGTCTTCTATCGTCAACTGAATAACAAACCACTATTTATACTAAAACTATCAGACTCTAACCTAAAAAGCCCATATGGCCCAATTTATTAATTAAGCCCATTAACCAATAAACTAAAATTAATAAATACTAAAATAAAATTCGACGGATCCTTGGGATCGCGCATACCCCTCCTCTTGAAGGCGAATTGTCCTCAATTCGAATTTGTGTCCTCCTGGATCAAACACGAATCTCTGGAAGTTCTTTAACTCTTCATCGCCTCGCTGAAACTTCAACTTTATCTTCCTATGAGTCCAGCATAGAAATTTCGGCAACAAACCATATAAAGGAATATAAAAGGGCACCAACGACTTATTCGGATATGCATGTGTAACCTCTGCAAATAAAACTATCTTCAACTCTTGTACCGTACAATTGGACACAGGATCCGTTAGATAGTCGAATGGATCAATGTACACGTGGCTCTGTAGAAGTTTAATCTCCCAATCCTTGGCTTGTTCTTCATGCTTGTGGTTGTCCTCAACTTCCACTTTAATTTCTATGGCTTTTTCCATCTCAGCTTTATCCCTTTCAATTTCTACTGATTCCGTTACTTCTTTCCGTTCACTTTTCTCCTCAGTTTCCAGATGTGTGTTATCACTGCCATTATCTTCATGTTGTACTTCATCCGATGGCATCTTCTCTGCAATCTTCACTTGAGTCAAAGATGACATCTCGATGGATGAGCTTTTCTTCTCTCCCAAAACTTTGCTAATGCCGATATGGGTATCAACTTCTCGTTTCGACATTCACTCATGCTATGCCCACGCTGAAAGCAATTAAAACACACCCGAGTTTGACTTCCAATATGAGAATCTGATACCTTGGATGGCTTGTTGTACTCATGCACATTCGATCCATAATCTCTGACATTATAATGTCTGGATAGTGTATATTTATTTCTTGTCTCCTTGTAGCCTCGTCGATCTTGTCTTACTGGCCTGACATGATGCCCATGTCCGTCCCTAACCTGAGCTTGGCCTGGCACGGGACTGCCTCTGCGTCCAGTCGGTCTGGACAGTAAACTGTCTCTTTCTAGGGTTGCAGCTTGGGACGCTTCTACGCGCCCTAATCGGTCTTGCACATCTGTCATCCTGTCTTGCATACCCTTTACACTTCTGGTAAGCTTTCTCAATTCATCAGAGAGGGATTTGAATAAGAACTTAGTCTCGTCAGGGCCATTACCTTGGTCTGAATATTGACTGGCCATCCAACGTGATTAAAGTTGAAATGCGGGCCTAACACATCTCCAAAATAAATAAATAGATAAATAAATAAACTCCTCTCCTTTTTTTTTGTTTTTTTTTTTGGCCTTTCTTTTTTTTTTTTGCCTCTTCTCTTTTTTTTTCCTCTTTTTTTTTTAAAAAAAAATTTAGTAACCAAACAGGCCCTTAAGCAGAAATAAAAATTCTGCAGCCAAACAAGTCCTTAAGCTTACAGGCCCAGAAATAGCCAAACAGGCCCTTCCTGCAGCCAAACAGGCCCTTAGTCTGAAACGAAAAACTGTAACCAAACACGGCCTTACCACGTCAGAAGGTTCAGCCCAGCAACAGCTTCTGGTCCAGCCCAATTCCTTCGGCCCAATGAGTTTTTTTCCTCAAGCCTGGCCCAGTTTTAATTTGGCCCAGATCCTGCTTCCAGCCCACTTGACACGCGGTCCAATAATCTCGGCCCAACAGAATAATTTTGGCCCAGGCAACCTCGGCCCAACAGGATTTTATTTTTTTTTTCGGCCCAAGTAAAGTCGGCCCAATAGAAACCTTTTTTTTTTTTTTTTAAATATGAAATCAGGCGGAGGCGGCGGCGGCGGCGGAGAAATCCCTGATTTCACCGGCGATTGTCCCCGGAATTGGCCGGCGTCGACTCCCCGAGCGTCGGCCAGCCCTGGGCGGTCTTCAACGACTGCAGTAGGCGGCGGATCGGGCGGAATTTTTCACGGTGGTCGCGGTGGCTCGCGGCGGTTTGCGGTGGAATTGCGGCGGATCCGCTTCTCCGCTGGCGACGATTGGCGGTGGGATGGAACGGGCTCGCGGCGGCGGTCCTTTTGGTGGTAGTCGTGGCCGTGAATCGGCCACGGCGGCGTCGGAATCGCGGCAGCGGCTGTCGGCAGTTCGCGGCGGCGACAATTTGACTTTTTTTTTTTTTTGTTTTCCCCGGCGGCGGCGGGGTTGATTGCGGCCGTGAAACAACTGAGCGGTGCAAATTTGCGGCGGCAACGACGGTGGCGCAACGACGGCGTTTTCCCCTTTTTTTTTATTTTTTTGTTTTTTTTTGACACTACGGATCGTGTATCGAATTAGAATTCGATACAAGATGGCTCTGATACCAAATTGACGTGATCAACGATCGCGTCGGATAGAACGGTGTAACCGGACCCGAATCCGATAACCCCAGGGACGCGAACCGGGCGAAGAACGCCGACCCAACGTGGTAGGATTGGATTGAACCCGATAAGAACGGCCACAATCAGCACACCGATTGCTGATTGATACGTTACGAATCACTCGAACCAATTCGGAATGACTCGATTTGGGATAGAAACTCACGAGAAATTGAAAGGATCAATTTCAGGGAATTGAAAGGAAACCTGAATTAATTGAAAACACTCTGTATTGTCTTCTATCGTCAACTGAATAACAAACCACTATTTATACTAAAACTATCAGACTCTAACAAGCCCATATGGCCCAATTTATTAATTAAGCCCATTAACCAATAAACTAAAATTAATAAATACTAAAATAAAATTCGACGGATCCTTGGGATCGCGTCACTCTTGGCCTCTATGAACTTAGTAGTTTGGTGCTCAAGTGTCCTGGGAAGCTTGGCCTTTTATTCAACTGTAAAATCTTTTAAAATGACATACATTCCATGTTAGGGATAGATCTTTAGCCTCCATATCTGTCAACCTATAACTATCCCTTGGGATCACCTCCTTTATTTTATATAACCCATCCCATTTAACTTCTAGTTTTTCCACTAGGTGGATGTGTTGCTTTAGTACCAAGTTGCCTTAAATTTTCATTCCTTTGCCTTTTTGTTAAACAGGATAGATATCATCTACTTATATTTTAAATTCTTCAAACAAGCCTAATGTCTCCATTCTTCAATCATCACTGATTCGTCCTTCATCAATTGTTCATTTTGCTCGAAGTTGTAAAATGAGACACAATGTGACTCTTCTCCAATTTTAGTTGGAATTACTGCATCTACTCCACAAGTCAAAGTGTACAGACTTTCTTTGGTTGATGTCGTGGGCATTTTTCTGTAAGCCCATAAAATGCTTGGCAATTCTTCGACCCTGTTTCCTTTGACGCTTTTCTTTTCTTTTTGTTTTGAGTACCCATATAATAATTTGGTTGGTTACTTCAGCCTGTTTTGTGGTTTGGGGATGGTAAACCAAACTAAAATTTTGATCTTCATTTTCTTATGCATCCATTATTATTATTATTTTTGAAATTGTCTTCTATTATTCATGATCAATGCCCTAAACAACCCAGATCTACATGCAATGTTCTTTCATAAAAACTTCATCACCTCTTTCTGAGTGATCTTGGCTACCACTTTTCCTTTTGCCTATTTTGTGAAATAGTCTACACCCGTCAAAAGAAATTTCTTTTGTCCCTTTAATGGAGGGAAAGGCTGTGCTATATCCATCCTCACTAAGTGAATGGTATAAGTGAGACATCATCCCTGTTTCATGCACTGAGACATTTGAACAGTGCACATATTTTTGGCATTTTTCACATATTTGTATCATTGTCATGGCGTCCCCCTTACTTGTATGCCATCCCACCTGAATCGTTTTCCTTACCAAGCTTATACCTCCTCTATGCAATCCACATCTTCTTTCATTTATTTGTCATGGTACATAGTTGGCCTCATCCTTTCCTAAGCACTTTATCCCGGAGCACCTTATGTATAGAATATTCCCCAAAGTAACAAATCTAATTGCCCTTTGCTGTGTTTTTTGTCTTTTTCTTCTCCTTGAATTGCTTTAAGATTGGGCATTCACTAGCCACCTTCTTTAGATATCGTACCTATAAAGGCCTCATTTGTTTTCTATAATGTTATCTTTTTTAGTGCTTTCAATTTAAAAATGGCCAAGATTGAACGTACTAATAAAGGACTCAATTTCCTATAAAGGCCTCATTTTTTAGTGTTTTCTATATATATATATATAAATGCATGTATGTATGTACGTACTAAACAACACCACAACCAAGATTGAAACAAAAGCTCAAGAATGAAAATTTCTCCTATTTATTCAGTCTTGATTTTTTTCCTTGTGCTACTAGCATCTTTAATCAACAGCTTCAAGTTGGCAAAACCACACAATGAAATAATAACAGACCAACTCATCCGTAAGATTTGCTCTCAAACTAGGTCCCGATCTCTCTGTCAAAGCAGTTTGGCATCCACTAAAGGCAAGACCCTTCGCCCTATTCCCATTGCAGCCATCGGCGACAACCCCTTCACCATGGCTGAGCATCAGGCTGGCATAGCTGCCGACATGATCCGGCGCCGTTTCACCGCTACACCGGTTAACAAACCAGAACTAAGATTGATTTACCACTAGTGTTACATGATATATTCCGTGGACGTAGTGAATCGTCTCGCAAAAGCTCAAACAGACATGTTTGCTGGGTGGCAAGATCTGTTAAGAAATCCATTTCTTATGCTGAGAAAAAGAGTGCACTCTTGCAGCAAGGATTTGAAGAAGAAAGCCCCTCGTGAGAAAGCGGGCTCAGTCCTCCGGGCTAATGAAAAGTTTGAAGATCTCTTTGCAGTATCATTGTGGCCATTTGTAAGAAGGCACCCAGGTTGAAATGAACTCATCGCGTTCATCAGTTTCGCGTCTTTATGAATAAACTCTTGAAATAAATACGAGTAGTAGTATGCTCAACGCTTACAGAGAAATGAAATAACGATATTTTTAAATATAGATCATTTTATCGCAATTCTTTATATATTTTCTTATTATTCTTCTCAGATTTTTTTCATTTATTTAACATTGTCCTCCATCAACTTTAATTTAATATATTTACTTCTTTTAATTGTATTGTTTTTTTTTACTTATTTTCAAATTATGTTAAACAAAAGATATATTTTCAATTTTCAATTATTTTTCTTACTTGTTCTTTAACCTCCACTGACTTCACTTTATCTCTTTTTTCATCTAAGTTTTTTCATATAAATTTAATTTTAAATAATTTTATTATATACTAAAAATATTTTATGTGCTATTAATTATTGAATTTCTTCTCAAATTAAATATAAATTTTTTATTAATCAACATAATTAAGCCACGTCAATCAATGAGAAATAAAATTTATTTATATGAATTTATCTATAAAATATTTTTTTGATTACACATCTGATGAGTGTGCAAAAATGCCATTGTATATAAATAATATTTTAGCAATATACCAGCAAAAATTGTACACAATCAATATGTGTGTGTGTGTGTGTATTTTTTTAAAAAAATAATGAACGTTACTAATTGTTATAAAAAATAAAATTATTATTTTTCATATAATTTTAATAATAAATTTTATGTATTAAAATTATGTTTAAAAATTTTATAAAAGAGATAAAGACAAAATAGAGGTTAGAGTAAAAAGAGGAAAAATCAAAATTTTATTGAAAGAAAGGAGAGAGAAAAAGAAAAAGCAAAGAAAATAGGTATAATTTTATAATTTATCATTTAATACCAAAAGTTATTTATTCTAGATCCCTCACAATTAATAATATAATATACACATAACCTAAGATACATTGAGGATAATATTATAATTTCACATTATATAACGTAAGTAAATTAGCCTCGTGCTCTTAATAATGCTAGTAAGGTACATGCGTTGTGTGTGGATGTTTTATTTTAATTTTAAAAATAAAATTTTAAAATATTGGATTGTAAAGTTATAAATGCATTAAAAAAACACTATAATGTGAATGAATAAAATTTATTTTGTAGATATCTGTATAACTATTTCTTTCTTATGTTTATTAAGATTGTCTATATCTTAATCAATATTTACAAAAATAGGTATTTTGAATGTCATGTTTATCAGTCAACAATTGCAGTTTTTCATTTTTTCTAAAGCCATCTTGAGACGTAGCTGCTGGAGATAATTGTCTATTATAATATTATTTTAATTAGATTTCAAATTCAATATAGTTGAAATTATTTTTATTGTTATCTGCATATAATATTTGATTGTTCTTTTTATTCTTATGTAAAATGTTATCTTAATAAATATTAATGAACATAAGTGTATTTTATTATTTTTCAAATATACTATTACCAAGACATTATTTTTCTTCAAAAGTAAGGGAGAAACAATTAAATATGAATATTAACATTTACAATTAGTCTAATACATATAAAATAATTTAAAATATAAAGTGTTCTAGAAATTGTTACAAAGCAGTCAAAAAAAATCAATTTAATTAATAATTCAATATATTAAATTTTGTTCTTTCTCATTTGTGTTTGAATTAATTAGAAAACCTATTTCTTTCTCATAATATATATGTACTTTACTAAAATTATATTATCTCCAACTTTAATATAAGTACTTTTTTACCTTTTCGAATTTACTAAAATTGTATGTAACTCCAACTTTTACTGAAATTATGTTACTTTTTCATAATATCATGTTATGTATTAAAAATTAATTTATTGGAAAAATATTTCCTTCTTCAAGATGGCTTTTTAATTTTATAAAACATCAAAACACCTATGGGCATTTAAAAAAATAAATATTATATAAAATTTAAGTGAAAATGATACTAAAGAAATAGTTAATCTATGAGTTATCATACCTAAAATTCCAATAAATTGTGTCCTTTCACCAATAATCTCGATGCCTCCATTTTATATTTTTATTTTACGTTAGTAAAATTTCTTGCTTGAATTTTTAATTTTTGTACTATTTAAAGTTTTTTAATTTTTTTACACTCACTTAATTTTTTTCTTTTGCCAGTATCATACTTTCCTGTCATTTTCTTTTAGACACAAAATTGAAAATGTTATAACTTGCATTTTATGTATTGAAATTCTTTCATGGTCTTTTTTTAAGCAAAATAAATCATTCATTATTCTAATTTAACTCACTAACTCTGAAAAATTAGTACAGCAATTTTACCATAACTTTTATTTTTAATAAATTAATTCAGTTTTTGAAAGTTTTTTGTGTTAAAGATTCAATTCATCATATAAGTTAGCATATCCAAACATAAACGATTTTACATAATTTAAATTTTCTTAATTTCCACCAATTCATATTTATAGATTTACAAATTAACAAGTATAACATTGTGAAGTAATTAATTTAAATAATAAAAAAATCTCATATGAAATCTTTAATGCACCATATGCTATATAATTCAAATGATCTCAAAAGTTACTTTTATATAAAACTAATTTCATTTGAAAATTCAAAGTAATTAAAAAGTAATAATGTAAAGGTGAGAAAGAAAAAAATTGAATATAAAAAGTAACAATTAAATTTAAATATATAATATTAAATATAATCAAATTGCAATAACATCCTCCACTATTATTATTTTATAAAATAATAATTAGAGTCAAATTTGGCAAATCAAAAATTGTAAGAAACCATTTTTATAACTCATACTTTTATCAGAATGTAATAAATAATATAATGTAATGTATTGTAATCTATCATATATAATCATAATAATTCTATAATCCGTAATATTGTGAAATTCTTTCACGATCACCAGTTTACGTTATAATGTAATGTAAAACAAATAATGCTTTATTTTAATTTAACTCACTAGTTTGGAAACATACCACAATTTTACCATAATTTTGATTTTAAGAAATTAATTCTATTTTCGAAAGTTTTATTTAAATTAATTTAATTCATCATTTATTTATATTTCTATAAGATACGTAATTTTACAGACAATTTTCATCATGCCCTAATCTCCACTAATCTATTAATTATTTATTTATTATAACTTTATAATTTTGTATATAAATTAGTTTAAATAATTGTGAAACTCCTATATGAAATCTTTTATATGTCATATGGTATATGGTTGGGAAAATATCAGAACTTATTTCTATTTAAAATTAATTTCAATTGAAACTCCAAATATTTAAAAAGTTATCCTAGAAAGAAGGAAAAGAAAGATCTTTAATGTGAAAATTCAAGATTATATTTTTAATATATAATATTAAATATAATTGAATTGCAATAATACCCGGTACTCTTTATACAATAATCAGTTGGGTCATATTTGACAAATCAAAAATTGCAAGAAATCTTTCTTGCAACTCATTTTTATATATGGATGGACAAGCCATAATGTAATAGTAACAATAACAATATGACAATATAATAAAATAAAAGTTAAAATTTTATAACTTGTATTGTGTGTGTGTGTGTGTGTTTGTGCATTGAAATTTTTTCTCGATCATTTTCATACAAAATAAATGATGTACTATTTTAATTTAACTTGCTAACTTTGAAATATACTATTAAATGATGCATGATTTTCACAAAATTTTTATTTTTAAGAAATTATTTCAATTTAAAAAGCTTTATTTGAATTAAATTAAATTTTTAATATAAGATTATATATCTAAATATACATAATTTTACTTAAAATTTTAATCATATCTTAATCTCCGCTACTTTTTATATATTCATTACATGTTTATAGTTTTGTATAATAATTAATGTAAATAATTGTAGATCTCTCATATGAAATCTTTTATACATTATTATTTATATATCGCTGGAAGATCTTGAAGTCCATTTTTATATTGAATCGATTTTATTTAAAAATTCAAAATATTTAAAAGTTTTAATTAAAAGAAGAAAAAGAAAAAATTGAAATATAAAAAACCACTATTACATTTTTAGTATTAAATATTCTATATTATCAAATTGCTATAATATCTTTGCACCATACACAGTCATGTTTCTTATTTATATACGTTCCTCAAATTAAAATTAAAAATTTTATAACTTGTGTTATATATATTGGAATTCTTTTGGCTATGTGTGTTTCCAAATTTATTATTATCCATTACTACTTAAAAATCTTACAAATCAACCATTTTACCATACTAATTTTATTCAAATGCAGATTTAAAGTTTTTCCTCTCCTACCTTTTATAACTATCTAATAATTTTTTAATCATTATACATATTCAAAATCAAATTAACAACTACTTCTATAATATTCCTACTCAAATTTATTTTTTAGTATACTATAAACATATATACTATTACATTATCAAATCAGTATTACATATTAAATATATACATAAAAATAATTTTTCTACCAACTTAAATCTTATAAACCAAATATAATTTTTATCCCCACTCAAAATTTCCTTCCCATCCTAATTAGGAAACAAGCATAACCTTTGGCCATATTCTCTTTAATGGATAGGATTCGAGTGTAAAATAATTATTTTGATTGATTGTTTTATCACATGTGTTGGATAGAATTATTTATCATATAATTTATTTATAGTACACGAACCTCTAATTAATCAAGGGTTTTTTCTTTGAAAGTAAACATTATATTAGCCTATATAAAATTCTCTATCTACTCTAATCTTTTATATTGAACATGCCCTTCATGATCATTTAATACAAAATAATCAATGAATTATTTTAATTTAACTCATTAACTTTGAAACATAATACAATTTTATCATAATATCAATTTTTAAGAAATTAATTCAATTTCAAAAAGCTTATTTTAAATTAAATTTAATTGGTCATATAAGTTTATATATGTAAACATACATAATTTTAATTTTAATCATGCCTTAGTGTCCACTAATTTATTTTTATAGATTCAATAATTAATTTTTATTAAAAGCTTATAGTTTTGAATAGCGATTAATATAAATAATTGTAAAACCATCGTATGAAATCATCTGTACAACATATGGTACATGATTTAAATGATCTCAAAATCTACTTTCCTCTAATATTAGTTTTATTTTAAAAATTTATAATACTGAAAAAAATATACCAAAAGGAAGACAAAGAAAATTTTGAATATGAAAAGTTGCAATCACCTTTTCAATATGTAAATTTAATACAAACAAATTGAAATAATACCTATTGTTCTTAATATTTTATATTATAATACTCAAGGTCATACTTGACAAAATCAAAATTGAAAGAATCCTTTCTTGTAACTCACACTTTTATACATAGAAGATAAGAAAAGGTGGTAATGATGATGATGATGATGATAAATTGTATTATATTCATATTTAAATTATTTAAGGATCATTTTCATACAAACAAAATAATGCATTATTTTAATTTAATTTGCTAACTTTGAAAAATACTATAATTTTCCATAACTTTTATTTTCAAGATATTAGTTCAATTTTAGAAAGTTTTATTTAACTAAAATTTAATTCATCATGTATGGTTATGCATCTAGACTTACAAAATTATAAATAATTTTAATCTTGTCTTAATTGTCACTAATTTATATTTATAAATTAATAAAATAATTTTTTGTTAACAATTTCTATTTTTTTATGGTGATTAATTTAAATTTAATTTTTTACATCATATTATGCATGCTTTAAAATATCTCAAAATCTATTTTTTTTCATAGAACTAATTTCATTTTAAAATCCAAAGTATTTAAAAAGCTGTACTAAATGATGCAAAAGTTTTGAATACAGAACGTCGATATAACTGTTTAAATATAATCAAATTACAACAATACCCATTTTCTTTTATTATTCCATATAATAATAATTAGGGTCATACCAAGCCAATCAAAAATCACAATAAAAAACTCATGCTTTATCATAAAATAATAATAATAATAATAATAATATATTTGTATTTTGTATTATTTATGTTGAAATTTTTTCATGATCATTTTTATACGCAATAAATAATTCATTATTTTAATTTAACTAACGAACTTTGAAATATATAATACAATTTTACCATAATTTTGGTTTTTGATAAATTCATTCAATTTAGAAATTTTTGTTTAAATTAAATTTAATTCATCATATAAGTTTATGCATTTAAATCAATTCCAACGAGCCTTTCAAACTAGTACTTTTTGTAATCGACTCTATAGCTTCTTCACTAAACGCTGGTTTTACGATCAAGTTTTGAATGACTTTCTAGTCAGATCGTTCCCGAGTTTCGGATATGAAGTCTCACCGCTTCCACCGCCTGTTTTTAGCAGCAAATGGGAGGTAGTTGTTGACCTTTCCGGGCCCAAAACCAGGATCGGCTTTACGATGTATTAGTCGAACCCCTGGGATACGACGCCTGCTCCTTGAGTCTCATGGGATTGATTTTTTACATATAATTTTAGTGGTGTCTTAATCTCCACTGATTTATAGTTCTGTATTTATCAATTAATTTTTCAATTTAATACAGTGATCAATTTAAATAAATGTAAAACTCTCATGGGAAATCTTTTGTAATTCATAATATATAAAAATATACTTTTATATAAAATTAATTTGATTTGAAAATTCTAAATATCTAAAAATTTGCACTAAAAAGCAGAAAGAGAAAAATTTTGGATATAAAATGTCACAATTACATTTTTAGAATCTAATATTAGGTATAATCAAATTGTAATAATATCTTTGCTCATATTATCTTGTCCACTAATAATTAGGGTCGTAGTTGTCCAAAATCAGAGAGGAATAGAGAGAGACATATCACCTTACAACTATATTACACCACGCATAACAAGCCATTCATTGTCAAAAACAAATGAATAGAAACCAAAATCCAAAACCTCCAAGAATGACTCCAAATTTCTTATGCTTATGCTTGATATTTCTCACACTCACAATCACACCACCAACCAAAACTTTCGCAGATGCAGTACTCAACCCTAACCAAGAAACAGTGTCGGAAGGCATGGTTCAAACCACCTGCCGCGACACAACGAACAGCTCCGTTTGTCAGCAAATCTTGGGACCCTTAAGAGGTCAACCCCTTGATCTCAAAGGTCTGGCGGCCAAACCCTTGAAGATGTTGCAGACCCAGTCTTACAACGCCAGCAGCATACTTCTGGACTTATACCAGAAATCAGTTGATAAACCATCCACAAATCCGGATCAGCTTTACCTGCAGCAAAGGTATAGCAAGTGTCACGCACAAGTCTCACAGATCAGGTTTGAGCTGCCTGGAGCTGAGGAGGCCATGGAGAAAGGGCAGCCATCAGTTGTCCAAAACCGCATGTCCACTGCCCTGGATTTTGCGGAAACTTGCTTGCAAGACTTTGAGATCCCTCCTCCGGATCCGTCGGGTGTGTATAAGGTTGTGAGAGCCTTGTCAGATATCTGCAGTACCATCGCTGCCATAAGTAATCACACTACAAAAGCGGGGTAGAGGGCGTACATAAGCTTTTGTGGCCCAAAATGGCTATTTGGAATGAATAAAATAATGATATTTAAGAGCCTTGCTTTCTTATTTATGTAAATCGTCTTGAATCGTATTATAGCTAAGACGCGATTCAGTTTAATAGTTATTGGATCTGTTACCGCTTGAGAGATGTAGGGATATGTCCAAAATAGATCTCTCTCTCTCTCTCTCTCTCTGTATATATATATATATATGAAAGAAATAAAATAATAATATGAATTGAAAGTTATATAATTCTTCATATCAAAGCGGCTCTTTATTTGAACGTTAAACCGATCATCTCGTCATTTGAATTTTTGAAATATGCAATCTTTCATGTGAACTCTATGAAACTACACAATCTTTCACTGAAGTAATGCAAGTTTTTTTTATTGCAAATGATGTGTACTTATCAAACATTGCAACTGCAACTTTTGAAGACAATGTTTCGTTTTCCTGTATAGAGAATGTAAATTTCATTGTTTTTCAGTGGTTGTTATTTTTGTTTTTTTTATTTCGTCATAAGGGTGTTTAGTGCAACTATATATTCAACAAAGTAGAATCTATTGAATAGAAATATTGATTTTGTATCCGTTGAACAATTAATTTCCAAAAAAAACATCTTCATAATGTGAAAATTATTGCTTTTAAAATAGTATCTCAAGTGATGTACTTATCCAAATTATTTTTCTAACAGCAAATTTTCCCTTCTTTGGTACCATGTATAAATCCCCCGACAGAAGAGTACTTTGACCCTTATGCATGCATACACACACACACACACCATTTATCAAAAAGAGAAGTTTTTTCTTACAATGCGACTTCCATTTCCTTCTCTAGTATTTGTTGATGTGCTAATCGTACAAGAGCAAAACACATGGATAGTATATTAAGAAATTCTAGTAGCAAATAAATATTGCCATAATGAGAGAGGGGATCGAAATTTACTGCCAACCATTGCCAAAAATTTGTCACTGCATTTGTACAGTTTTTTTTGACCTCACAGACACACCAAAATATTCCACTCTTAAATTTTATTTTATGTTATATGAGCATGAAAATTGAGTCTGGGGATCGATCTTAGAATCCAAGCCATCTTTATATAGGTGAGTTCCCATCGAACTCAACGCACGTGGCTTGGATTCGTGGTTCTTCAAATTTGAATTTTTTGTGCATTTAAATGCTGTCCAGGAATATGTTAGATTATCTAAATTCAAATTTATCTAAAACCAACAACTTTGAGAGTCCTACAGAGTTTAAGATTTTGTTCCATTCATTTTTAAGAGTTTGAAACCTTTTAATTTCTATCCTAATCATTGAACCATATTTATGGACGTCATATATCCTAATAAGATATATATTTTATCTAAGTGATAAGAAGAGTAATTAAGATCGATTTAATCTTATTGTCCAGAAGTGGTTGCGGCAATCGATAGAGTTTTGCTCATATGCACCATTTTTCCGTGTTTGAAAAAGGGTGTAAATCACTCAAACTATTAATTATAAACACACTAATCAAACATACTAAGAAGCAAATAAAAAGCAACCAAAAAGAAAATCAAAAGCTGCAAGAATGGCAACTTCTGTTTCCTTACATCATTTTTTCATTTTCCTCATACTCCTAATCACAACTTTCACATATGCAAAGAACGCAACTGTCATCCATGAAATACTCTGCAAAAACACAAAGAACCTTTCTTATTGTCTGCAAACCCTAAGACCCTTAACAGGCAAAGCCCTTGTTCCCAACCCTGTTGCAACCCTAGGCACCACACCCATGAACATGGCACGGAAATTAGCTCTGTCCACCCACAAAAGATTTGGGGCCTTCATGAGAAAATAAAGGACAAGAGCTGAAGGCCAGTAATGATCAGACTAAACCAAAGGTATTACAAGTGTCAAGTTATTCAGATGTGAGGTGGAGATTGACGGAAGCCAAGATGGCCGTGCAAGAGAGAGACTTAGCATCTGTCGCAAGCGCCACCTCCAAGGCGATGAATCAGGCTGTTGCTTGCCGGCGAGAACTTGCTAAAGGACCGTGTCCCTGGTCAACTGTTCCCAAGAATGTTGGGAATTTGATAGATGTTGGTACCATCACATTGGCCATACCAAAAGTGATAAATTACATTAAATAAATTTAATAGTAGAATATAAATGAAAAATACATGGCATATTTTATGATATTCAATGTTAGCTATATATAAGGAAGAATAAGAAATAAATCTGTCATTTTCTTTGTACTTCAATTTATGTATAATTGAAAAAAGAAATTTAAAATATATAATGATTTTTTTTTACAGTCAAACTAGCGTTTTGCATACCAAAATTTTCTCTAAAATTATTCATATGTTAACATAAATAACTAGATAAGCAAAACTTATTTTGTATGATCAAATGTAAAAATAAATAATATATTTTATTTTATTGTGATATGTGTATTTTACTATAAAATAAATTCTTTATTACTAATATATAAACAAGTACATGGTATTTATTATGCATATTAATAACGGCATAAAATATATTTTAAATATGTTTACGAAATCCATATTTCCATATTATGGGTTATAAGTTTTAAACTTCTATCATGTAGCTATATGATAAATCTTTATTAAATTTAGTAGGGTAATTAACTATGACCAAAAAAATAAAGAAAAAAGGATTACTTCTTATTAAAGATTAGGAATAACTTTGCAGTTATAGAAGAATTAATTTTCTAATCACGTATTTTTAAAAATAATTAGTTTTAAATTATTAGCACTCAATTATTACTAATTATATATATTTAAGTCAGGGTAAAAATATGAATGGAAATTCTATTCCAAACAAACATGGGCGAAACCACCTTCTAGAGTGGTTAAATTAAGCTCCATAAATCAAAATTGTCGTACGTATGGGACTCAAAATGCAAATATTTCTCCCAATTTTCCCAGAATTATAAATTGTAGAAGATAATATATTAACATGTATGGATATATAATATATATTTCATCTGAGTGATAAGAAGAAAATGCGTTAATTAAAAGTAGAATAAAAATGAAAGAGAGAGGACACATTTAAAGAAACTCAATGCCAGCTATATATATGAAGAATAAGAAATAGAACTGTCATTTCTTTATACTTCATTTTGTACATAATTAAAAATAGATATTAAAAAAATGATGATTTTTTAAGTCAAAATTATCATTTGATGAAAATATTCATACTTGAAAATGATTAACTATAATCAAAATGTCTCATACACACACACACAAAATGAATACGAATCAATAATACATTTTATTTTATTTAGATATATATTATTTTACGATGAAATAAATGCTTACTAATATGTAAACAAATATATAATATTTTATTATGCAAAATGAGAATATGAAATATATTGGTATAAATCAATACTTCTACATAGATTAGAAATGACTAAGGTCATAGTCATAGAAGAAATTACTAATCTGAAATTTCTAGAGATAGCTATTCCCTAACTTAAGAGATCATGTAGCTTAAAATGTTTTTACAGTTTATAAGCTCATAGATCTTATTTTAAAAATAAATTAATAAAATGTTTGGTAATCATATTCTTATAAGATTTTATTAAAATTTACAATTATAATTTTTTGATATAATTATAATGAAAATAAATTAAATATTATTAATAATATGTAATTTAAAGATATATATGTTATTTTTTAATATTCAAAACAAAGTAGCATATAAAATAAAAATAACTAACTTATTTTTGAAGAACTAACTTATAAATTTCAAACAACTTATAAGATATTTTGAAAAACTTATAAGTTCAGCCATGCGACCTTGATATACAAATTATATATTTTTCAAATAATTACTTGGTTGTCAATCCAATTCTTATTTCATTACCGATCACATTCAACGTAGCATGCAATTGGAACGGTTTCTTTCGTGCAGCGGGGCTTAGGTGGGATTGGTTCTTTGTATGGACATACTCTACTATTTCAAAAGTTAAAACATGCATAAAATAGTTTAAATAATAATTTTAATTATATATTAGCATTAAAAAAATAAAATAAAATGATTTAGAATTAAATATATTTTGTATTATTTCAAAAATATTCTAATTATCTTCTAAGTTAAAATTTTAAAACTAAAGAGAATAAATATTAAAAAATTTTAAATAATGTATAAATAAATAATATATTCAAAGTTTTCTTTACTATATAAAATTAATTTAAAAAATAAAAAATTATATTCTATAAATAATTCATAATGGAATTTTGAAAAACTCTAAAACTGAGTAACAAAAATATGATTTTCTATAAATAAAATTAAAGTCTTTTATGTCTGTTTTGATTTTTAGCCGTGTGTTGTTTGGTATATATTTTTAAAAATTGTATAAAAGTATGAGAGAGAGAAAGATAGATTTTAAATTACGTAACGATTGAAGTGTGTAGTTTTTGTTATAAAAGCGAAAAGAAAAAAAAAACATAGCCTTTATTTCTTTACTATAAGAAAGTAAATAGTTTAAAAGATTTTAGATCAAATAATTCTGAACTAATTCCAATTATTCAGAGAAGAATTTCTAAAATTTTTTATTTTTTTTTTATCTGTACTTTCACATTTTTAAACTGTCTTAATTCATGGTACAATGATCCCTTCCCCACTTTCATCTACTGTTTCCGCCGTCTCCACTTTTCTCTTCATTTGTAGCATACGCCAAATTTGCGAATCCAATGTCTACTCTAAAATCTCGACACAATTCAGTAATTTTCTATTTTTTTGGTATAATTGGTTCAGTATTATGGTAAATTACATTTAATTGAAAAATTAAAAATATTGAAATTTATATTTATAATTATACATTTTACTTGTATGGCTTATAAATAAATATTAAAAAAAAATTTATCTTAGTATTTCATTGTTTTGATAATATTTTTTTAAAGATAAAAATATATCATCATGATAAAATATTTTTCTTTAACAAATATAAGAGAATAATATAAAAGTTTTAAATTTTAAACATAATAATAAAAAAATGAAATCATAGATATATATATATATAATAATTTAAGAGAAAAATAAATGAAAATATGATAAAAATTAAAAATAAAAATAAAATATGAAACAATATAAAACCCAAATATTAAAATATAATAGAAAACTAAAATTTTGAAAATTCTAATACTGAATATCAACCCTTCCTTAATTATATGGTCTTGGCCTATCTGTAAAATCACATTGAGCCCAGAAGTGAGGAAAGAGAAAATTTGCACCTCCAAGGAGAAGAGTGGCTGGCCAGAGACAGAGAAAGGAGAGAGAAGAATTTTTCTGGCTCCACCAAGAGTTAATTTCCAGTCCGAAACTCTATAGTTCATATTCCTAGGAAATTGACATTCACATATTTTAAGCACTTGAGCATGAATTTTATAAGTCTATACATAATTTAATTGGATAGTATGTGAATAAAACTATACTAGCATGAGTTATAAACTTAAAGTAATTTCCTAGTTTAAACCCGTTATTTCATGCATGTTTCTAAGAATTCATGTTCACACCTTTTAGTCACGAGAAATATGAAATTTGTGGGTGTGAACGTGACTAAATTGATGTAAATGAAATTATGTTAGTATAAAATATACATAGGAATATTGACGAAAGACAAAGTGTAGCCAAAACAAGTAAATTCTTGTAGATTCTTCAAAATCTTTAGTAATTTATCAAAATAGACATTTTAATGCCTAGGATTTATTAGAAGACCCGCAAAAAACCTGTAGAACCTCTGTACTCGTCCAATAAGATACTTGGAATTGTGTAGACACGGAAAATTGAGCCAAATAGTGCCTCCTTCAACACGGGCCTGACTACCCTTGCCATCGCAAGACACACTCTTGTGGTGGCGACGTGCATTTGTACTAGTGCAAATCGGCTGCAAACGCAGCCAATGCGCGTTGCAGCGACCACTGTGGTCGCAAGGCTCCACCCCATGGTTGCGACGCGACCTCACGTGATTGCAAGGCATGGGCATGGACGTGAACAAAATGCACCGCAGCCAACGACACGGTCGTGGATGGGATTCTCGCAATAGCAAAGCTTCAGCTCGTGGTCGCTGGGCTTGAACACAAACACATCCAAAATGTACCACAGTTCATTTCACACTCACGAGCAATGTTTTCACGATTGCTAGAACTGGAAAGATGACAGAATCATATTCTTGTGTAATTAATGCCTAAATTCATTGCTTTTAAAGCCAATACTCGCTAAAATAATTAGGGTGAAGCCTTAGTAATTAAGGAACCCTAAATATGAGAACCAAGTTAGGAAATCCTTTCAATAAGAAAAGTTACTTTAAGACTACGGAGAATTAATACAAAACCCGTAGGGAAAGAATTGACTCATAGTTCAAGAAGCTAGGAATGTCAAGTAATGCGCATAGGAGTTGAATTTCTATTAATTTGGGAATTAAACCGATTGTTTTGATTTAAATAGTAAGTAGATATTGAGTAAGTGAGTTACTTATAAAATTTTATAACTATCTTCTTGAAAAAAATTTTATTATATAAATGAAATTTTTATGTAAGTAAGTCTACCTACAAAGCTTTCTATTGCTGTTTTTGAAATAAAACGTTTCTTGAAAACTGTATGTTTTTAATGAAATTTTTACGTCATCCTGAATAACTATTGTTATTTGTGACTAAATCACATGCTTTTGTTCAAAATATTTTCTTGAAAAATGCTTTAGATGTAAATTAGTGTTAAAATGTTCGCTTTCTTAAACTGCTTGGATAAGTTTGTGGTGAAATATTGGAATATAATGACATGAGGTGATAGGGGATCAAATGATAGTGTAGAAACTAGTTTCACCACTCATATGATTAAGCCAAGTGATCCTTGGAGTGATAGGTTGAAAGCAAACTTTAGGTTACACGTGACCTTCTTTAATTGGGATAAAAGATTAAGGATATCATACATAATCTGTTTGAATCCCTGTGCATACTAATGGTTTAAACAAGTAGAATTAGTTATGAATTACTATATACTAGTTAAACTTTCATTTTTCTTACATGAATTTTTAAAAAAATGTGTGTTTTTGTTAAATGTTTTTATCACATTCACATCTCAACAAAAAATTAGATAAATCACTTACTGGGTGATTAGTCCCTCACATTTTCAAAACCTCTTTTGTAGAAAATACCAAGGATGGATCAAAGTAGAGATACTAGAACGTGAGAACAAGAAAAGATCACTGAGAATTTTGCTAAGTGAATAAGACTAGTTGATGTAATAGTATAGAATGCATTTTACTTTTCCAGTATCATATTGGCCAGACCAAATGTGATAAATTAAGGGGATGATAGGTATGTAATATAGTGATAAATTAAGGGGATGATAGGTATGTAATATAATGAAATGGGAACGGAATGACTTTAGCAATGAAATAAATATAAGGTAAATGATGTAATTTAAGAAATTACATGCTTGATATGAACAAGGCATACAAGGAGTATAAGGATTGTAATATTTTCAGTTAATAATTATAAGAAATATTAAGACTCTGATAAAATTATTATTACAACCAAAACTATAGCATTTAATTAAAAACTCATGTAACTTATTTTAGGCATATTAAATTCGAAAGCTATTTTATTTCTATAAATAAAGAACATATCGAACGGCCAATATACTAGGTACAAAAGAACAAACAAATATGAAAATGAAGAAATAATAATATAAAACATATTTTTTTATATATTTTTTCTTTAGTCATTTTTATAATTTCCTTATAATAATATTGAAAATATTGTAAGCTCTTTCAAGATACAGTTATTCCGGATCTGGCAATGTTATTGTTTAATAGGAGATACTTTGATTCGTGGGGAATCAGAGATCCGAAAGTGAAGCTGCCAATAATAATAATAATAATAATAAAGCCATACAATCCATTGCCTTATATTTTAATCAATGCAGAATTAACAGTTGCCAATCAACAACTCATAAGTATTAGTACTAAACGTACTGTTACTTATTCACACACACACACACACACACACACACACACATATATATATATATTTATTATACATATGTTGGAGCTGTTCAACGATTGATAATAAATAATTGGTACAATTGGTATAATAAAGTAATAAGCGAATACGTGTTGGAAATAAGTTCACGGAGATTTTCAACAACTTGTACAAGTTGTAAGTTGTAATATGTAGAAAATGAATCCACACTAAGTTGAATTCAACCCATTTGGATCTTCCACCACCAACCCTGGAGAAAGTAAATACGCGTCGCGTTGAAGGAATTTTAAGTTGTTAGATAATTACAAGTCGGAAGAAGAGAGTCAAAAGACAAGTATGAACTCAATAATATACATGGGCTACATCAGCTATTGGTAGAAAAACGTAGGCTTGA
Source organism: Avicennia marina (assembly GCA_019155195.1). Taxonomy (NCBI): domain Eukaryota; kingdom Viridiplantae; phylum Streptophyta; class Magnoliopsida; order Lamiales; family Acanthaceae; genus Avicennia; species Avicennia marina. The sequence continues at coordinate 680,030 of CM032755.1, forward strand.
TAAAATTCATTGCGTTTAAATCCCTTACAAGGGACGTTGGGATTATAAAACATTTGAGAGGAAATCCAGCACGTATTACAAAATTAATCTCCTATCAAAGATCAGCTAAACGAATCAAATATACCAAATACTTGCTTCCTCTTTATACAAACCTAATATACACAACACGCTGTTAATGATTCTAACTACTCCTTGGCGGCTAACTGTATTTGTTAAGTTAATTAGTAGGCACACGTTGTTGCTGTCAATTTACGTCGCTTGCAGCTTCCTAAGGCAAAGCTTCACACTTACTAGTACAAGGACGGATTCATGGCCACACAACCCCGTAAACAAATATACAATACGTGCGTGTGTGTGCATGGACGTATACATTTGTATACGAAGAGAGAGAGAGAGAGAGAGAGAGAGAGAGAGAGAGAGAGATATTTGTCAACTATTTGTATATACTCCAAAGACTGTGGTGAGAAGAAAACCCAGGAAAAATGGGGTACAATGAAGAAAAAATCAAATTACTATAAGAAATGGGCATGACAAACAAAATTGCAATGTTTCGAAAAAGAAGAGTTTTTGCTACATTCTATTATGGAATATGACCAGACAAGGGAAGCTCCAATAACTTCTCATCTACGTGGCTTAAAGCTGTATTCAAAGGACTTAAGTACTTAACCAGACATCAAAGCACCATTTCCACAGCATCAATTCTATTTTTTATTTTTATTTTTATTTTTGCTTTTCCAATTTTATTGTACGGACCATTTTAGCAATGATGTCCTCAGTCAAATTTTAATAAATGTAATAGGTCTAAATATCACAACAGCAGAAAGCTACATGGCCAAAACCTAGCCAGAAAAGCGTCACCTACCACACAAATAGGGAATCTTTGGTTGGAAATCTAGAATAATCGCAATTAATATTAAGATGCCCCTCCGACCTCCAATGTTATTAAGGAATTCTGAGAACTCCAGCCACCTAAACTAAAAATGCAACATCTGTTTAAAACAAAAAACCTAATACATTTGGAAAAGAAAAGGAAAAACTAGGATTCAAGAATCACTAGCTTGAGTGATAATATGTAGCGCACATAAAAAAAAACAAAAGGAAAATAATTAAATAAATTCAACCAGAAATTAAAAAAAAATATATATATATATATATATATATCTCTCTCTCTCTCTCTCAACATATTTTTTTTAATGCTTAGTGCATTCACAAACGTACCAAGGCTCCGTATGCTCTCAAATTACTAGACATCACTTCCTCCGTCACGTGGCCCAGCACCACACACACACACACACACGCACGCACATAATGATTGTTTGTTTGCACGATCCCCTAGACTGGTTTTGTAGCCCACCAGATTATATAATATACAGACATCTACGTGTATGCATGAACCTGGAGCCTACCAATCTGCCCCCCTTTTCAATTCTAAGCAATGCTATATACTTAAACTCACCTCAATCACAATACCTTGAGAATTCTCTAGTCTTCGGCGGCTGCGCTTAAAATGAATATCCTAACACAAACAGGGCCATCATGGAAAGGTTTGTTCTCTGATATAGCATTAGGTAATTATGTTAAGTGTATCCATTCCTATGGCAGAATTTGACCTTCTAAAATTTTCCCACAATCAGCCCTTAATTGTTCCCCATCACTTATGGTATTTTGGTATCATTTGACCAGCATATAATTTGTTATCCTTCCCTATACAATGAATAAATAAATAAATAAATAACAAGGAAAAGAAAGGAAATTTATTTAATGCTTTTTAAAAGAAAATCGGTCATTGCATATACATACATTTATATATATATATATATATATATATAGCTGTTCAACGATTGGTAATAAATAATTGGTATAATCAGTAATAACCGAATACGTGTTTGAACTTAGTTGACGGAGCTTTTCGACAATTTGTACAAGTTGTAATATTAAGAAAATGAATCCACACTAAATTGAATTCGACCCATTTGGGTATTCCACCACCAACTCTTGAGAAAGGAAATACACTCCACATGGGAGGGATTTTATATTTTTAAATTGTTACAAATCGGAAGAACAGGGTCAAGAGACGAGCATTAACTCAATAACATATATGGACTACATTAGTTATTGGTAGAAAACCGCAGGCTATGTTTGGTTCGTTAATTAGCATATGAAAAATTACACAATTCAAATATAGTACTAAACAAAATTTTTATTTAAATTAATTTAAATTCAAATTATTCTCTCTTTGACATATTTACTCAAATATTAAAAATTCAATCATTATTTTTATTTATAATAAAATCAATACATACACACACTTTTTATGCATATATATAACTACATAAGTTGAAATAAATTTAAATTTTTCACTCATTATAATTTTACAACTAAATATAATTTTCATCAACTGCAGAAGTTTCCTTCATTTCCGTTCCGTATCAAAATTTCCAACCAAACATGAAGAAAAGGAGATTGTAGCCGACTTCCGTCAACTTTTAAAATGACATTGACGAACCAGAGATTAAAATCTTTAAAATAATATTATTCACTATGTTCGGGAGAGGGCTTTGTCAAAGATAATGTTTGGGGAGAGTTATACTGACATTAATGGTAAGATTTTAATGTGATAAAACTTTTGATTTATTTAAATATATATATATATATAGTATATAATAATATATGAAAATAATCATGATTAGTTTTTTTTATGTATAAATAAATATAAATACGAATTTTTATGTGTGATATATAAAGATATTAATTTGATTATGAATAAATTTGATAATTGAAAAAGATTAATTAATTATATATATAAGAAATAAAAATTTTGAATTTAAATTTGATTAAAAAATTTATTAAATAGTATATTTAGAATTATAAATTTGATAGAACGGAGTTGGGATTGAAATATGGGTTCCTGGCGTGGCCATTATATATTTTGTATATATATACCTATAAAAATTCAAATAAATTATAATTTTACAAGTACACATAATTATAATACCCAACAAAATTAAATTCACATAGTTTTCATACTTCATCAAAATTTTGAAGCAAACATAAATTTTGTTTGTTTTACAATTATATACTCTAAAATTACACATTTAATTATTACTCTTCTTTTCTTATTTATTTTTTTCTCTTAATTTTATATAATTTTTAAAATAAAAATATCTAAAACTATACACTAAAATTCAAAAATAAATAAAGCCTAGGTAACGTAGTCTCATCATGTCATAGGTAGGTAAATCGAGAGTCCAATTTCTACACTCGCTCAGTGCGGAGTTCGGGTGAAAGCTCACGTGATTAAAAATTTCACCACTTTTATTCTATTTTTGGAACTTAATTTTCAATCTTCCCATGTCCTATCGATTTTACATTTTTAATTATTTTACTCATCAAAATTTTTACCTTAATTCAAATCAAAAAAAAATTCATATATATATAACTAATTACTTATTATTTAATTATTATATCTTTTAAAAATTAAATCAATTTTTATATATATTATGTGTATATTCACATTTATACTTATTTAAATTTTAAAAACTATTTATTATATGCTATTACTTTATATAATCATTCTTACGTATATAATCACATTTATACTTATTTAAACTTTATAAACTAATTATTATCCATATATATTATTACTTTATATAATCATTTTTATGTATTTCATTCGTCTATTTAAGTAAATTAATATTTTATCTCATCAACATTTTTACAGTGAAACAATCTTCAATATAACTCGCATCAAGCAAGTTCCCAAGCAAAACCCCCCCTCCCAAACATGGCCAGTCATGCATCCCGTAATAAAATTAAAGGAATAGTCATATTAAAGGTATATCGGGGGCGAGGCAAGTGACAGCCAATCAGTTGCGTACAAACAAGGTAAACCTCAGAAGTCTACGAGGATGTACAAACGTCAGTCGTCAAGCACAGGATCCATATAATTTATTCACTCTAACTGAAAGTACTCTTGCACGAGAACACGGGATGGGTGACGGGACATAGCGTAAAGAATTGTGGGCGGCACTTTTTAATGGTCGTGAGAGTGAAATTTCTGATACCCGAGTTTCGTTACATTGTCTGCTTGTTGAATCGTTCCTTCCTCGGGGCTTCGATGAAGGTTGGCCAGCAAAAAATTCCACGTTTTCTTGTGGGTTTACTTGGAATTTCTGTCTTCCATGCCTCTGACTGATTGTCTCTTTGTTACCCTCTTTGAATTTACTTTCATAGCCGCTGACTTTGAACTTTGACGGGCCTTGATAAATGGGGTGCCTGGTGGTGTCGTGCAAGTTCACAGAGCGTGCGTCTCCTCTTCATATTTTTTGCCAGAGCAACTTCTTGACGGGATTAACACCAGAAAATCGAAGACTGTAATCCAATAGGAAAGCAAAGAAATAATCTTCCGAAAGGTAATGGGTTTACTCTTTGTTCCATTGCGATTTTTCCCCATTTTTCGACTATGAATTGCATGACTATCTTATGTGTGAGTGTGTCGATTACTTGGATTTCGTCGGTAGTGTACCGTTTCTTATTGGTCTAATAGATTCCGTGCTAGTTTCCCTGTTATTGGTGTGATGCAGCAATTCTCATTTGACTGTGAGGAAATGATAATCGATGGAATCTCTGTTTGACGATTCACTCATTTTTCTTACTGAATCTTGCTCAGAGGGGATCGAGTACTCGGAGGTTTCTTCCCGATTTTGGTTGCAGATGGGGTTGTCAATTTCGTTGCTTTTCCCAGCATGGAATGAGACGTTGAGACGTAAGGTTTCCAATTTAACCGACTCTGTGGAGACCATGATCGCTAGATCGATAAGCTTTGGGAGCAACAGTGAGGAGTCGGAGAAATGCCCAATAATTGATGTGTCGAAGCTAGAATCTTCCGTTCCGCCGGCAGAGCACTTGGTGTTTTCTTCTCCAAGACCTATGAATGAGCTTGATAATGCCGCCACCAAGCTGCAGAAAGTGTACAAGAGTTATAGGACCAGAAGGAACCTTGCTGATTGTGCAGTTGTGGTTGAAGAGCTCTGGTTTGTGTCCAATTATATCGAAAAATATTAGCACTCGACTAATATATACGGTTATTGATCGATTAAATGTTGTGCGTTGCAGGTGGAAAACACTGGAGTCGGCGGCTCTGGACCGAAGCTCGATATCGTTCTTCGAGTGCAACGAGCTGGAAACTGCCGCATCGCGGTGGTACCGTGCCAAGAGAAGGGCTGCTAAAGTAAGCTCTGGTTGTTATGAAGTTTCATGTCTCGTTGAATTACAGTCTGTAGTGCTAACTTGGCGGTTTTATAGGTTGGCAAGGGATTGTCAAAGGATGAGAAAGCTCAGAAACTTGCTCTGCATCACTGGCTTGAAGCCGTAAGCTCTCCACTGATCAAAATTGTTTAAGATGTTCTCAGTGAGAAATGTCTTAGTTTAGTTATTTAGACATGGGCCATGTTTCATCTTTCAAGTTTTAAAGCTGCCGCTGATTAGTGCTTGCCAAAATTAAATAAGAACCATTGAAACAGTACTGATGAGGATCTGTATTCTCTTTATAGAGATAAAGGTGGTGTGGTATTTGATCTTTTTTTTCCGACAGATTGATCCGCGTCACCGCTATGGACGCAACTTACACTTCTACTATGATGTGTGGTTTGAGAGGAAAAGTTACCAACCTTTCTTCTATTGGTAAGGCTCTCTTTTATACATATTGACTCAGAAGGAGAAAATCAATGGCCTCATCTTATTAATTCTATGTTCTTTGTCATTTCTGTTTCTTGAAGGTTGGATATCGGTGAAGGTAAGGAAGTAAACCTTCCAAGCTGTCCGAGAGTTGACCTGCAGCGTCAATGCATCCAATATCTTGGACCGGTAAGACTCATTCTAACGAATCGATCTTTTAACAAAAGTTGATACTAGTATCTCGTCATAGATAATTGTATTTTAATTAACTTTCCGTTCTTGTATGCATACATCACAGAAAGAGAGGGAATCATATGGAGTAATCGTGAGGGAAGGGAAGCTACTGTACAAGCAGAGTGGGATGTTGCTGAACACAGATGAGAGCTGCAAGTGGATTTTTGTCCTGAGCACATCAAGGTCTTTGTATGTGGGGCAGAAAAGGAAAGGTGTTTTTCAGCATTCAAGTTTCCTGTCAGGTGGGGTTACAACCTCAGCTGGTAGATTGACTGCTCGTGATGGCATTCTTGAGGTGCAACTTTTAGGCCAAAAGCATCTTAATCCACACACACAGCCCTTTTTTGTTTTTTCCTACGAAGGGGCTTATCCATTTTCTAATCGTTGTTTGTCTCTCAACCTTTTCTGCAGAAAATATGGCCCTACAGCGGCCACTATCTCCCTACAGAAGACCATTTGAGGGAATTCATTAGTTTCCTTGAGGAGAACCATGTAGACGTGACTAATGTCCAGGTATGGAGGACTAGGGCAGACTCACCGGATACGTATTCATTACTTCTGAATCACTATGCATTCAATCAAATTTTATTTGTTCAATGCATGAAAATGAAGTGTTCTGATAAACTGCACCTACTTTGTACAGATCTGCTCGGTGGGTGATGATGAGGGCTCGCCAGATGTTAAAGTTAGGGATGAGGAGCCTCAACCAGACCCCGCAAATGTGACCACAGGAATTAAGGGGCCTGCAAGCAACGTCCCAGATCGCCATATGGCGATCGACACAAGCAATGTGGACGTGCCCAAACTTGACTTGACCAAGACTTTATCGCGCAAGTGGAGTAGTGGCGTGGGTCCCAGGATTGGTTGTCTTAGGGACTACCCGATGGAGCTTCAGTCCCGGGCACTGGAAAAAGTCAATCTATCTCCTACACCTAATACTTTTCCGATCTACTCTAAGAATGACTATCCTATCCCTTCTCCGCGGCCCAGCCCCACGGTTTGGGTGTCCCCAAGGCTTTCCAACATGGGGCTTCCCAGCCCAAGAGTGTCTCCTTCAGTTGCCGTTAACTGAGCTTCTTTGCCCTCGTGGGTTAGTAGTGAATGACTTGTTCTCTGATCAGACCATCCATCATCAGACGTGCATCAGTAAAGAAGTGATGGATCGATGAGCTGAAATTTCCCTCGACCTTTCTTCATCCAACGGTCAGCAACTGTATCGTAGTGATTACATCGAAGGATGATGCGTACTACTTTTCATTTGTTTGGTTGATTCTTGTGTTGTTGTGTGTGTGTGCGCGCGCGCGCGCGCAATAAGCTTCAACTCGGTTATAAGAGTTACTGTATCACTAATGTTTTCCTCAATGCAAATAATTCTCCAGCACGGGAAAATATTTATTGCAATCTTGCAGCTCTGTATTTTTGTATGTTCATATTGTTTGCTGGCTTACACGCTGACCCGCGGGAGACAACTTGAACTTGGCAGGCTATGTTTGTTTTTTGCTATTTCGGCCATTAAAAATACATATTCAATCATTATACTTTTTATTTTTTATTTTTTATCTTATTTTTACACAATTTTTAAAATAAAAATACTTAAAAATACACATCAAAATTTAAAAATAAACACTACTTTAATTTTAATTTAAAATTTGAATGCATGCTTCTTTTAGTAATAACAATTATAATAATAATAATTAATAAAATTGAGTTTGTAAAATAATTTATAAATTATAAAATAATTGCATTTTAAATAATAGAAATAATATTATTTCTAATATCAAAATATTTAAAATAAGAATATAGATAAAGATAAAAAGAAATTGAAAATATAAGGTTTGAGAGAAAAATACAAATGAAGATAAACTAAAAGATAGAGAATCATAAAGAGTACAAAAGCACAAATAATTAGAAATAAGGATAAATATGTATTTCAGATCATGCAGTTAAAAAGAAAAATATATAATTTAATTAAAATTCTAGCCAAATACTTAATAATAATAAGATAAATAATACATTGTTGCTGTGTGGAATCTCTCGCGTGCACTGGCTTGCAGTGTCAATTGACCGTTCGTACGTTCGAAAACAGTAAATCTCGGTCAAACCCTTCTTGAAGGCAACAAAATCGTGGATTACTGTTTAAGTCATAAATTAATTGTAATATGCTATCTCGTGTTTCGTCGATACAAACATTTCATTTTTATTTTTATTTTTTTTAACTGCTGTTGCTGTTGGATTTTTGTGGGAAGAGAAGAGTGCTGCCAAATTGAATTTTGATATTCTTAATCAATCCAAAGAAGGTGAAGGGAAGAACAAAAAATAATGGAAGAATGAAGACAAAAGGTGGGTGGAAGTTTTCCACCTCGGGGAGTTCGTGCATGCCTGGCTACAGTGATTTTATTAGTTCAGTTCAAACATGCCAATTAAATAATTCACTTAATGGTATGGAAAGAATAACCAAATGCACCACTAATCAACATGTTGTTTTGGTTTATTACAGCAGTATTTTTATTTTACAGTGAAATAACCCTGATTAGCAATCCCTGAGCATTATGCTGAGGCAAGTAGAGCTAAAATGTCCCAATGCAAAAAAAATTGATGGGATGGATTGAAAATCCATTATAATAAATATATTATTTTTGTTTGGATGGTTATATATTTTATATTTTTAAAATCTTATTTTAAACCATAATTTTAATAATTATGACATATTTGGAGTCACTTCTCTTTAGGGACGATTCTCCCATCTCCTGCTCCGTAACCAAAAATTTCCCTTCACCCTCACTTCATTCCTCGCAATTGTTCTAATGGCTCACTGGAGAAAAAAAATCTAATTATTTAAAAAAAAATTTACTAATCATTATACATAATAATTAAATGCTATTTATTCTAATTAATAAATTTCAAATATTTTTTGTATAAGCAAATGTATTCGCAAATTATAAAGTTATTGAATTTTAATATCAAAAATAACATCATTTAATATTAAAACTATAATAATAAAGAAATATAAAAAAGATTTGTGAAGAGAGAAATTTTGAAATAAAACAAATTAAAAGAAAAGGAAAACAATAAAAGAATGTAAATTTAAATAATTATATAACTTTACATTTTACATTTTATTTCCTAAGAGTATAAATATAGATTAAAATTATTAACACATTTAATTAAAGCCGGGGAAAAAATCCCACCCACCCCGCCCCATTTGTATCCTCGTGGCAAGCACTCGCCTCCATTGCCATCTTTAGTTGGATTCCACTTAATTATGATTTTAGTAATTATACTATATTTGAAATTTTTCTCTTTTCAAACTTATTTTTTAAATTCAAATCATTCCATTCAAACGGGAATCTTAAGGTTTTTAGTTAAAATATGCTCATGGCCTGTGCATGGTTTTTAACAATTTGGTCGAGGTTGACTTCAAGTAATTGCTAATGCACTCAATTAAATTTGAGGTATTAAAAATTGCTAAAAAATAGGTCTCATTTTTTAAAATTTAAAATCAAATTATAATTTAAATTAAATAATGAGATTAATTTGAAAAAATTGTTAAAATTTAAATTTAAATTTGATTAAACTTTAAAATATTATTGAATCTAATTAAAATTGAACCGATTAATTTGTCTTATTAACACCCTGGTTAAAGGAGGCTCCGTTGTGTCAGGGCTTCAAGATGATTGATTCAAATGGGACGCCCCTGTCATACGCCATATCGTCTTCGTCTTTATTCACTAAATTTAAGAGCTATAAATCTATCATAATAAATACATTATTTTTTGTTTGGATGAAAGTGTGTTGTAAAATTTTAAAATCTTATTATAAGCTATAATTTTAGTAGTTGCGACATATATGGAATCCCTTCTCTTTTAAATTTTTTCTTTAAATTTAAATTTTTGAGCCTTGTGATTTTTTGTTGAAATATAATATCAGGTCCATGATATACATGCTCGCATGTTTAATTGTTTTCTATAATTTGGTTGGACTCCCTTATCTATAATTTTAATCATTATGTTAGATTTAGAAGTCCTTCTCTTTTCGGTGTTCTATCATTCAAATAATTCTATTCCAATGAGTTCTAAGATTTTTAATTAAAACATGCTCATGGCCTGTGAATGGTTTTCTACGATTGGGTTGAAGTCCACTCCAAGTCCAACAGCTAGCTGGTGAAGCACTCTGTTTAATTAGGCTCCAATGTATCACGGCTTCAAGATGACTGATTCAAATGACAGCACCCCCCCCCCCCCGGGCCAATCATCTACCATATCCTCTTCATCTTTATTCAATAAATTTAAGAACTTTATCAATGTGTGTTGTCAATTATGCCAACTTCTCAAAAACCCACATGCCATAAATGAATGCTATAAGTATTCCCCTCAAGTCATGTCGTTGATTCTTTGCATCATTTGAACAAACCCTCAAACCCCAAACTTGAATGCATATTCCTTCATTACCTAGCTAGGGTAAAATTCTAGGATACCCGGACAATAGTAAATGACAACAATGTCAACATCTTCTGCATATCTCCCTAACTTGGTTTTAAAATTTGAACCTTGAAAACAATTATTGGTGTTTAATGGGGCACACAGAAGGATCCGAGGCAAATGCTGGGATTTTATCCACGAAGACAGCAAAGATCTTCACTTCACTGACTTCGGTGATTTCTTTGTCTGCTTACATTTGGTCTTGTCGCCAATTAATCAATATATTATTTGCAGCTTTTCATGCTCCACACCAAACAGGTCGTGCCTTTTCAGGATCCATGCCATTCTCGTAATTACTCTCACAAGACGGGGGGATTTTGGCAGCAACACTCGAGCGGGAGTCAGCCATTCATTTTTTTTGAATTTCAAACGTTGAAAACTACAAACTCAACGGCTCGTTTGTGTACTGGTGGACGCAAGAAAACAAGCGGACAGAAAAAACCCAGTTGCGTTGTGTCGTGCTCAGTCGCGGCCACTCGCCACGTACTGCACCCACCACCCAACACGTCTCTCCATCTTCACCTTTACTCGGGAATTTTTAGTAGTGATTTTAGTAACTTTAATTTTGATTATTTCCAAGAAAGAGAAGAAAGCGTACTTTTGGTCAAATCAAGAATCGGTTGTTCTTTAAGCCCGTGCAGTACTTATTTTGCTCTAAAAATCTTCAATGATATAAATTCATTCATGGTGATTTGGGTTCAAATATTTATTTTTTGAAAAGGGTAGCTCTGAGATTCTGACCCCATATCCCTCACTGTCGGTTCCATATATTTTGGTTTTCATTTTTTTTTTAAATTTCAAGGAGAGACAGCTGTTTTTAGCTCTTAAAAGCTCTGGTCCTCTCTCTGAGTTGCTGCTTTAGGTTGTTTGACAGAGTTCCTCAAGGCACATTTAAGCCTTCTTCCCTTTTTATTTTCTATCCTTTTCTTCTTCACTTCTCTCTCATATGGTTTCTCCATTTTCCTGAATCTCGTTGGCTCTATTCCAAGGCAAGCTTTTTCATCCTTTGAGAAGCTTCATTGAAACATCACAGGGGAAGTGTTTGTTGTTCAAAGGGCTACTCTCAAATGGGGGCTTCGGGCAAATGGGTTAAAGCCTTGATAGGACTGAAGAAATGTGACAAAGATGACAATGTAAGCTTACAAACACTCTGTCCATTTTTTCAGTTTTTCTCAATTCTTGATTTTGTTTATTGGTCAGTAGATAGTCCCTTTTCTTGCTCTGCTATCTTTTTCGTTCTTCACTTCATTACAAAATGACACATGAATATGAGATCGTAGTTATGTTGGCTCTCCACTTGACATTGCAAAGGTTGGCTACAACCAGTGTGCTTGTCACCAGGAAAAGTGAAAGAAGTGGAGAGACAAGTTTATTGATCTTCATTTCACATATGTGATATATTCACTTCATACATTCTCTTGATTTGAATCTATGCTGCATTGTGCTTTTCACTCCATAAGTGGACTCAAAATAAAATTCTGGCTACCTGTTTTTGGACCTTTTATGGTACTGTGTACATTTAGTCCATTAAAGCTTGTAATTTTGGTTGAAATGTTTAACATTTCCCAGTCTTCTTATCCTTCTACTTGATCTCTCTGTTGAATCTTTGAATCCCAAGCTGATTTTTCTTCTCACTTTTTGTTTTTATGGTCCTTTGCTTTTTGAAGGAAAAAGTTGGTGGAAAGGGGAAGAAATGGAGGATATGGAGGAGTTCATCAGGGGATCTTGGTGGGACCTCTTGGAAAGGTTTCAAAAAAATTGGGGGAATCATTGGTGGGTCAGATCTATCTTCTGATTCCTCGTCTGTGAACAATGATGCTTTCACTGCTGCTGTTGCAACTGTTGTTAGGGCTCCTCCTAAGGATTTCAGGGCTGTCAGGCAAGAATGGGCTGCCATTAGAGTCCAAACGGCATTCAGAGGTTTTTTGGTGAGCTTTCTCAATCCTGGAATTTAATTTCTTGTGAAATATTAGCTTTTTGTTTTTCTTATGAAACTGTGAACTTCGTCTTTCAGTGGAAAGGGTGTGAAAATGTTCTCCTCATTTCACTTGAATGATTGATTAGTTATCTATTTGTTGGTGGATAAATAATGTAGGCAAGAAGAGCTTTAAGGGCTTTGAAAGGATTGGTGAGGCTTCAAGCCATAGTCCGAGGCCGGCAGGTCCGGAAACAGGCAGCTGTAACTCTGAGGTGCATGCAAGCACTTGTACGTGTCCAAGCTCGGATCAGGGCTCGTCGTGTGCGTATGTCCATGGAGGGACAGGCCGTGCAGAGGATGCTGGACGAGCACCGCGCCCAGGAAGATCCCTTGAAAAGGGCAGAGGTGATCCATCAACTCTTTCCATGTACAAGCACACTATTGATTATTGATAGATTATGAAAATTGATCACTGGAAACTTTTCAGGACGGGTGGTGTGATAGCAGAGGAACCCTGGAAGAGGTCAAGGCAAAGATACATATGAGGCACGAGGGAGCTGTCAAGAGAGAGAGAGCACTTGCATACTCTCTGGCTCAGACGGTATTGAGCAGGCAACACCACCCCTTTGTTCTTCTTCCCATTTTACTTGCAATGGTGAATTTATTTCCTTCTTTCTTTGGGCAGTGGAAATCCAGCCAAGGTGTTGATTCCTGCACCCAAGTTTCAGTCCCCTCATTGAAATGTCATGAATTTGACAAGAACAGCTGGGGCTGGAGCTGGCTGGAAAGGTGGATGGCAGCAAGGCCTTGGGAAAATAGATTAATGGAGCAAACCAACACCGATCCTTTGGCTACAATTTCCCAATCTAAGGCCTGCCATGATTTCGCCAAAGGAAATCTTTCTAGGTTGTCTGAACCTAGTTCTGTGAAGATCAGGAAGAACCATGTCACCACAAGGATATCGGCAAAGCCCCCAATGGGTGCACAAGCTACTCACTCCTCTTCTAGCCCAGGTTCTGACTTCAAGTACGATGAGAGCTCGGCTTCATCTTCAATCTTCACAACTACAACTCCGGTTTCTGGGAACACTAATTCAGACAGAACAGAGGAGTGCAACAGCGTTAGACCGAATTACATGAGCATGACGGAAGCCACCAAGGCCAAGCAGAGGAGCAATAGAGCTCAAAGGCAGTCCATGGATGAGTTTCAGTTTCTTAAAAGGTCAATGGCATTAAGCAATGCTGATTCAAAAAGCAGTGCCGGCTCTGATCCTCCGATGGTGACTATGTCTCGACCTCTTGGCTTGCCAACAAGAACGGATAAGTTCTCAAGGAAATTGACCGAGGGTTGCTTCTAGTAGTAGAGTCTCGAAACTACTGCTGGATTTACAACAGCTTGTTGTTGTTAAACACTGTACCAAATTGAATGAGGGCTTGAGGGGTGATTTTAATTCTGCATTCTGTAAAGTTAATGTGATTTTTGGATGAATGAAATGCTGGTTTTTGACCCCACTGGAGCTGGTAAGATTGTTTGGAGTAGTTTTCCAAGACTTTTTTTGTCATGGATGGAACTAACTGCAGGGTTTTCAGATCACAGCTTGGGGTTGATATAATCCATGAATGTAACTCGAACAAAATCCAACAAAAACAAAAATTTCTCCCAAAAACGACAAAGGGGTGCCCTTTCTCTGAAAAATTTCTCCGAAAATTTTTCTCAACTTAATTTTTGCTCTTTCACCCCTCTTTCTCCTTGGTATTTCACTCTCGTCTTTTCTTCAACCAATATTTTATAATTTTTATGTATTTTTGCTACTCAAAGTACATTTATTTTGTTAAATATTACACACACACACACACACACGAGTGATTCTTGTGCAATTCAAGAGCACAACTCCTCAGAGACATGGGGTGGGCCTACCCCCACGTCTGTGGTGGGAGCAATGCTCCCGTTCCCGTATCATTCCACACACATATAAATTAAATGTGGAAATCCAATTAAGTCAAATAGAATCTAGGCCATTAGTTTTGTCAAACCGGGATAAAATCATCATTTTAAATTAAAAGCAAAAGCACCCAACAAAAATAGCGGTATGTCTTAACTTATCATAAAAAGCCGTGTAACCCAAAAAATTTAAAAAATCAAATGCCTCTATTGTATGTATTCTTTCAGTAATATATAATAAAGAGTAATAATATTAGTATTTTTATAATAATAACAATTAATAGTAGTAAATTTTAAATATAATAATATTGACATTAATTGCATAAAATAATACTAATGATTGTTGCCATAATAGTTAAAATATTTTTTATCAATATTGATTACGACAATAAAAACAGTAATAATTCTTCAATTGATAATTTTTTTCCCAACTCATTAAAATACATACATGACTATTATGAATATTTTATTCTAATAAACACATCACATCAACATTAAAAAACACATGACAACATTTCACATCATATAACCCTACTACTTTATTATCAGACCTTTCATTCTTTCCTTTTTCTCTTCAACTTTCATCCATTCACACCCAAACCTCTATTATATACCTTTCAATTTTATTTTTTTTTTTTTCAAAAATTTATTTCTAAAAGAAGTTGTCATCACAGTCTTTGTATTTCATGAACTTCTCTGCATTTGCCTTTCATGACTTTGATGCACGTTTGATGGCTTGGACCTTTACGCCGTGTCTGAAGTTAAGAACTATGCCGTAATCAAGTTTCAAAGGATTCTCCATCTGTGGGGAATGACGGAATACGTACTTCCTGTATAGATGGATCAATGAAAGTTTAATTTCTTGCAAGGAGAATTTCTGTCCGATGCATGCACGAGGCCCTAATCCAAACGGAATGTTGGCGTATGGATGCCTTCTCTTCTCCTCTTCACCATTTGGATCAAATCTCTCTGGTTTGAACTCCTCGGGTTCAGGAAAGTTCTTGGGATCTTTTGCTAGAACACCAAGAGCCAACCACACCCATGTCCCCTGCCAATTAAGTACTCCCTCTTAGTACATGCACTCCATATATTAACCACCTGGTTTTGATTACTTAGCAAGGCAGGCATTGAGATCTAAACATGTTCTCTGTACGCGCAACAATGCAGAAAAGTTAGGAAGGAAAAATGGGCTCATACCTTTGGGAGGACATAGCCTCCAATATTAACTTGGGCGGCTGTTTCTCTAGCAACTAAGGGAGACACCGTGTAGAATCTCATCGTTTCTTTGATCACCTGCACTCACAAGCCAAAATGTAAAATAAGATTCATCACATATTGTTCCGTAGCTCAAACTTGCTCTGATTTTTATACTGATGTGAAGTGAAGAAAGAAAAATGCAGTACATGCCTGATCTATATATGGGAACTTGTGTTGAAGATCATGGGCAGTAGGCACCTGATCATGAGGACCAAATGCATCAATCTCTTCCAGAACCTTTCTCTCAACACCCGGATGGCCAGCAACCAGATAAATGGTGCTAGATAAGGTAAAAGAAGTGGTTGATGATCCAGCCAACAAATGCTCATAAGTAACTGCACTAACATAATCTGATGTGAAGACTTTCTTTGCAGCTGTCTCCGACTCTCTAGCACTAAGTATAAGTGACAGAAAATCCTTTGAGCTGTGATCCTTGTTTTTGATTCTGTTTTGAACAATCCCATCAAGCCGGCTGCTCAGATTCTTGTTTGTTTGATCAGCTTTCCAGTCCATGGTGCCAGGTATTCTCTTCAGAATCTGGCGAAAAGGCTCCTGGAGAATGGGAATCAGCAGGCCTAATATGATAGAAAACGAGCCAGATAAATCCATCTTAAGCTGACTGGTGGAGTAAATGTGTTGATTGATGAATTCCCGGACATGATTATCTTCCTGTTTACCATTCATTTTATCGACAGAATCACCACCTGATTTAGGCTTGGAGAGGCGGAAATCCACCCCGAACGCAGCTTGTCCAATTACGTCTGTGGCTAATTTGAGGGAGAGGTCAGAAAAAGTGAATTCCTTAGCATCAAGATTCTCAGAAGCAGATTCAATGAACCCTTGCATGGTCGGAACCAACTTGGCAAGGTGAGATGGCTGGTAAACAGATAGTATGGTGTTTCGCATTGTTGACCATCTCGCGTCCCTGAAAATTCGCTCACAGGTTAACAAGACACAAAAAACAAAAACGTTGCACCGATCTTGATAATCCTGAAGATGATGGTAATGGTGTATAGGAAGTGTTACTGGTTGGGTTGATTTACCTTGTGAAGAATAGGCCTTTCTGATGAAGAGGTGATGCTGCTATGGGAGATGGGATGCTTCTGTTGGGAATGAATTTAAACTTTTTGATGCCAACTTCCCTGCAAAGTTCTGGATCTGCTATAATCACTAGTGGTTGTCTGCCCATGTGAAACCTGTTTTTGTCAAGACAATATTGTCACTTAAATCTCTCCAAGATTGCAGCATCGCCATACGAATACTGCAACTTCTTTGCAGTTGCATTCTTTAAAACTACATGGCCATCGCTTCAACCTTAAACGTCCTTATTTTATCGAATTATATCTATTGATTACTCTGGTATCTTTAAATTTTAGTGATAATTTTTGATCTTATGACCATTTGGTTGATGGGGTACAATCAAATACCCACAACAATATATTAAATAATAATATTTCACCCCACAGTATTTTATTCATGTGACATACAGAATAATAGGTTTAACATATCAAGCTAATTAAAAGACTATTTTCAACCCTATATGTTAACATTAATATACTTACTGTTCATGCATAAATCTTTATTTTCCCACACACCCAAAAAAAAAAGAAGCTTATATATAAAAATTTTAAAAAAAAGTGAATGAAAAATGCAACCCAAACAAGCTCTTCATAATTTCAGAAAAATCAGATGCAACCTTCTGTTTTTATATTCCTAAAAATAAAGAAGAAACGCAGAAATGCCTGATGTTGTCAAGGAATAAAGCTCACACGTGAAAAAGACAAACACGAGTGTACGGTTCAATGTCAAAACAAGAAAGCAAAACAACTTTCTTGCCCACAATGCATCTATTTGAACTTGTATCATTATTCCCCTCCCCCAGCTTTGAAATTCTGTATCATCCATTAACACACAAAAAGCCTATCCTCCAAACTCTCAAAAAAGAGAGGGGTTCAATTAAAGATATGTACAAAGAAGGTGTATTTTTTTACAAGTCAAAGGTAAGTAGCCTCTCTAATCTGATCAAAACAATGGCTGCAAGAAATAAACAGCAACAAACCTGAATATAGGACCATAGCGCTTGGCAAGAATGGAGAAAACATCAGGGCCAAATTTAGCAAGCAGAGGAAGGTGTCCAACTAAAGGCATTGCTGGAGGGCCAGGCACTTTTCTAACACCCCAACAAGGTCCGTAAAAGTATCCCAAAACTCCAACCACCACTGCTAAAACTGAGAATATCGTTGATAAAAGAGGTGTCTTGAACAAGGGTTCTGCCATCTCAGTCAAGTGCTGTACAGTTTCCATCTTTGAGAGAAGAAAGAAAGAGGGGATGAACAATCAGAAAGACAACTTCTGTATGAAGAGTTAGCAATGAATATGAGGGAAACTTGGCACAATATTTAATAGGGGATGTATTGGTCTTTGTCCTGGTCGAATGATGGTCATGTTCAAATGGCCAAATGGTGGGGTCGTGGACATAATGATGCAAGTTAATTTAGTCCTTGTACTGTATGCATTCCAGTTAGGGTTGTGGGGCTTGACAATGATCTTACGCTAGCCAACATAATTCAATCACTTGAATATTATTATAAGTGGACTTTGGAGAAAGATTTCACTGGGCTTGATTGATAGCCATTGCGGCTTAGCTCTGCTATTTGGTCACATATGATATTTGAGCCAACCATTGAAGCAAGCTCCAGTGGTGGTTTGACCAGAGGACAACTAATGAGGAGATTATGAAGCAAGCACAGCACTATGAAAATGGTAATAGAATCTCAAATCTGTATGTTGAGAGCACATGAGCCCAATTACAAGTCCTAATTTAATCTGTCGGGCTCACCAAAATAAGGGTATGATTCATAGACAACAATTTGTTAGGTTTAGAGACTAAGTCCAATTGAATAAGATAATCACCCATGAACTTACACATAAGCATGTATATTTGTGGAAGTAACATCAAATCTAAACCAAAAACCTAAGAATGTTTATTTATAGAATTAGAATTATATCTCAACTCAAAACTTTAAAATTATGAGCAATTGTTATGCATCAACTTATATACAACTTATTTTCTACACATTTTTCGTAACTGGAACAACTCACGACAACTCATATTTAATTCCAACACTATCAATGGAAATTATTGAAATCCCATAAAGTGATAATAATGTTGAAGTTTAAAGCTTGAAAAGCAAAAGGAAGAATAAGTTGAACGTTGGTTGTCCAGACGTGGTTGCTTTCATGGAGCATCAAGCAAAACGGCATCTTGACCACACGAAAGTGTATGATATTTATGGTGGAATCGTATACGAAGAATATTTTTATCTGAGGCTTGTGGCAAATGTTCTTCTTTATCATAAACAAACAACTTATCTTTGTCAACACGTAAGCATCATCGATATTGTGGCACGACAAGGAAATTATCTTCGGATTCTCCACATTGTATTTTGTTTTATTAACGACCCCATTTTTTAAATCACGTGAAAAACCAAATATTTTAGGTAGGTGAGATGAATTGATTCATACCTAATCCACTACAATAACTGCAAATGATTTTCTTGGATTTTCTTGTGTCATCAGAGGCAAAAAGAGGTCCAAGTGTAATTATGCACAAGCCAACTTGGGGCGAATTTTAGGAAAAGGAAAGGGCATTGAATTGGAGGTTCTATTGCTCTTTGTAACCAGGAGCAACCATGTTCAAAATGGACTGGACCTACCCCCCAATGGGCTGGATCACATTTTAAGAAAATTATTAAAAAAAAAAAAACCAATGACAAAGTATGAGGGGAGCATTTTACCAACAATATTACATATAAAACATATAATATAGTCAAGGGCTATTGAATTATAACAATCCCAGTTGAATACTCATAGAGACATACCTTACATGAGGAGCAAGAAGGCCATTGCAACCATTTAGAATCTTAAAGGCTGCACTCCATTGATCAAGAAGATCTTTCAAATCCCCACCCCAATCTGGCATTTGTGCAGCCAGATCTTCCACTTTCCCTTAAGTAGTTTGATCATCAACCAGGATTTGTTTTGCCTCATCATCAGCTACAAGATCTTCATCGACCAACTCACTGAAAATCTAAGGATGCTTACAGCTGATTAACTCTCAAAACAGGGCAAACAACCTGCAGCAGGGTCTTCAGTAATAACATATTAACATGGCAGAACCGCATTAGTTGTCAAATGCAAGAGCTGAACAGTAGTATCAGTAAAGATTGCCCGAGTATAAAAGCACAAGCTTACTCAACAAAAGCTGTCATTTGAACACAGCCGCAGATAGCACATACGCAGAAATCTGCTTTGAAACTACTCAATTATATTTGTGACGTGAAAAATATCTCACGGAAAATCTAGAACATATTGGTAGTCGTCAAGGTTGCCAAGGCGATAATGTGAGCACTTATTGAAAGAACAACATATGAGAATTTCATGGAAATTTGGAAGCTAGAAGTAGCTATAAGTAACGCTAGCAAATTTCAAAGACAGCACTCCCAAAGAAGAAACCCTAACACTAAATTTTCCACACAAAAGTGGTCAACTCCCACAGGCTTCTAAACCTCAAACCATGAAGGACGAATGAAGGGAAAAGGGGATACAAAATGGACGTGTGGATCGAGTGAAAAATCTAGAGAAAAGAATGAACTCTTTCTTAGATATTTACATTAATTTTTCTATTAAAGTGTGAACATCAGCGTCCAACCAATGTCTCACGGGACACGTATTTCCGGCGTGGGATTGCAACATCATGTGGAAATATCCAGAAACTTCGGGAGATTTTTTTCGGGAAGCAATAGAAGCTTCTTCAGACCAGGGAAGGTATATTGCATTTTTGTGCTATAATATTATGTTAATAAACATTTGGTAATGCACAAAGGGAAGGTTACCATTATTATCATTATGTCTAGTTCTAATATCATTGCTTCCATTTTCTTTTTCTCTGCATCTAACTATTTATATTCATATTTTCTCTTAATTTTTTTTATTTATTGTATTCTTCTAAACATTCTTAATTTTCTTATTTCAATTAATAATTATTTTTGTATGATATAAAATTACATAATTTATCTTTTATATATATTTTTTTAATTTATTATTTTTATTTGTGTGTTATCCCAAAATTTTCTTTTGTCAAATTTTTTTATTATTTATATATTTTATTTTTTAAAATATTCTTTATACGTTCTAATTTTAAATAATTTTATTTATATTAATTAAAATACAACAATTTTATAATTTACAAACAAATTTATACTCCACATTTGTGTTGGAGAAATGAGCACTGGTGGGCTACCTTCTGTTGGATCATAGTTCCCACCTTATATCTGAAGCCCATTTCACTATGGGCTTATCACTCTAGATTTGCATCTTTCAATGGGCTTTTCATTTCGATTAGCGCTGGCTACAATTAATAAATTGTCCATGAAATAGCAATAATACTTAACTAATAGGCTAACATAAGAATCCACAAAAGAAAATGTCATCACAAGGAAAGAAACGCGTCATGAAGGTTAATAGAAGTGTTATACGGATCTGTCCTGTTTGTATTTATATTATATACGCGTGTGCGAGAGTGCATGTGGTGTTGTAAATACTCAATTTCGACTGAACTTTGAAATTTGAACTTTAATTCAAGTTTGAGTTAGTAGGGACACTGAACTCAAAAAATAATTTAAAGTTTGAATTTTAACTTTGATTAGAGTTTAAAATATTTTCTAAGCAAATATATTTGAATAGTTAGACCGTGAACATACTATTTTATCTCTTTTATTCTATTCAAAATCTCCTATCAAAATTTATAGTTCTAAACATGCTATCTAATAAAATAATTTTTTCTCTCTTTTATTCTATTCTTAGATTCTTAAATCAATTTTCCTTACACCATGATTTACACTCAAACAAAACAATTACATTCTTCTAAGCCTAAATTACAGCCCACAAACTGAGATGGTCATGTTTGTTTCCACACTATCTAGTATTCATCGTTGTTTGAATCATTATATCTATTAACAATTAAATTAACATTCATGCTTATAATTTTTTTACTCAAATTTACTTTTGTAAATTTATGTAGTATTACATCATTCAATTATTATTATATATTAAATTTATATCTATACATATAATTTTTTATCTATTTAAAGTTATAAATTAAATATAATTTTTATTCTTGTTCAAATCAGGCAAACTTCCCTCTCACATTTTAATTAAGAAACAAAGATAGACAAGACGTCTATGCTGTCTACTATAGTTATGTATGTATATATAAAATACAATTAAACAAAAAAATTGGGGAGAGTAGATGGGCCTTTGTCTGAGTCAGATTCACTTGGTTAAAGATTCAAATGCATGGAATAAGAATCTGGCAAGGCATAACAACGTTGGACGACTTACGACAGCATTAATGGGTTACAAATTAAAAGAAAATGGAAATTAAATGATTGATGGCTTGTTTTGAGCAGAAAGGATCATGATGAGTCATGATGTTGTTCCACGTATCATGGTTCTCGTCTTTTGCCAAGCCCACAATTGACCTTAAATCATTCATTTTTATGTTTCCAGTTTCACTTTATCAACATACACAAAATAATTCAGTACAAGGGTTCACTTTTTTTAATAAATTTTTTTTGAGTTCATCGGTTCTCATAGACGGTCACTCCACTTGGCTTTCATTGGTTGTATAATTTAATTTTAACCTTCATAGTGTGAGAACCTCAGAAGAAAAGGATAATTAGATAATTAGGGAAGAAATTCAAGAATATCATTGGCTTTTGTCAATTTTGAAATAATAACATAAGTTGATTCGAGTTTTCAAATTTGTACATATATATAAATGTTTGTTAACGACATTAGAGAGAAATTCATTAATAAGAAGATGCTAATTTGTAGTTATCGCCGTTAGAAATAATTAACAACACAATTGTTCTGCAAATGATTATTAAAACGAACAGCTTAAATATATATATATATATATATATATATTGTCATTAACAAATTTGTTAAAATTAGTAGTGACGAGACAAAAATGATTGTGACTAAATGTGTGTGTGTGTGTGTGTGTGTGTGTGTTTGTCCAATTGCGGCTTAATATTTTGTTGGTAATATTACAATTTTTCTAGCGAGAGGAAATACGTGTGCAGACTCCGTAATTGCAAAGATGTTGGTGAAATTAAAAACCCTTCATAAATATATCAGGAATAATAATATAAAGGTTGTCTTAATCTCTTTAATTACTTGGTTTTAATGAGGTAACCTCCAATATAATCTCATAATCCAAATTAGCAGGCTTTGAACTTTATCACTTTATTACGATCAAGTCGCGTGATAGGCTGTACGGGAAAAAACAATCAAAATGGGATAGACAGTGAGTAATATAAAAAAATAAAAATCAGACTGCATAAAATTTTATGTGGTATGTATAATAATTATAAGTAATTAGTTATTTATACATTACAAAGATGAAAAATTTGAATTTGAATTTGAACGAAAGTTTGTGAAGTAAGTAGGTTTGGTTGGATAAAATTAGAAAAGAAACTGGGAGGCGAAAATTGTGTTCCAAACATAGTCTTATGTTTAATGCATAAAACAACATCGTCATTATATAATTGATCATAGATGTCCAAATTCAAAGAAAAATAACTTGTGATTTCTGCTGGTATAATTACATGTAGGAATTCAAACTCATATGCAATATTAATATTCTAATTAAGAATATTATATTGACGTAATATAAGATTGTAAGCAAAGAGTGACATTATCTTGTGCGCAAGCTATTCTTGTAAGTTTTCAACTTATTTTCATTCCATTAATGGACACAGATTTTAAATATGCATTATCTGAAAAAAATATTTTTTAAATTTTCTTTTCTATTTCTTTTACATTATTATTCAAATTTTCACCACCTTTCGTTTATAAAAAATTACTACTTACCTGTAATGCTTGGGCGTATGTAACTGGCAATGGAAAACGTACTTTTGCCACGCACTCGCCTGGGCTATCTTTATTTTCTAATTAGAATGGGCAACAACAAAAATTGAATGATTTGAACCAGGATGAATTGACTTATAATATTTAAGTAAGTAAAAAAATATATTACATATATATTTAATTTAATATGTAATAATAATTAAATGATGTGATGATATATAAATTTAAAATGTAATAAAAAATGAAGATGAATAAGAAAATTATAAAGAAATGTGTTGATTTGATTTTAAATACGTATAATAATTAAAAAATCATCAACTAATTATAAAAAAAATAAATTTAAACATGAATAAAATATTTATGCTGAGATATTTAGTTTATAAAATTTTCAAGCGTGACGAATGGGGTTACAAAAAAAGTGAAACAAACGCAGCCCTGAATTTTGGCGCGTGTAGTCATTTCACAAATTTTTTTATATAATTTCAAGACAGAAAAGGAATAGTTGAAGCATGAGTTGATGGGGTGATGTCCAGATTAGACTTGGTTGCATGGTGACCAATCTGATGATGTTATGATGAAAATTATGTCAAATCATTCTCGTGCTTTCGGTCGAGGAAACAGTGAAAAATCATTATTTTCGTAGTCCTATGGTCACCAATTAAAGTCGCATGTCCGTCCCTGTTTTTTGACCTCAATTTTTCAAAAATAAATAAATAAAAGTTTGTGCAATCAATCATTAACACAAATATAATTAACAAAATCAAAACCCCATTAACAGGTCAGAAGAAGAATTAAAGAAGCAGCCTACAGTAAGGGCATACTATGAAATTGAAGTCCTCCATGCCTGCCAATCAACATAATTCCACTACAAACAAAATCAATACCCCAGCTCATGCACTAACAAAATCCACTGACAAATATGTTGTATCGTAGTTCCTTATTATTTAAAAAAAAAAAAAAAGGTGCAAAAATTGTACACTTAGATGAAAATTTAATAACAAAGTGGGTACGTGCATGTACCCTATGGCTATGTTTGGGGGGAGAGATTTTTGTTGGAGACTGATTTTATGTAGGAGTTGTGTTGAAATAGATATTTTGTTTAAAATGAATTTTTTGATGGGATAAATTGTGTAATTTATTTGAATATATATAATTAAATAATAATTATATTTTAAGATGTAAATAAAAATATATATGAATAATATATATAAGTATTAATTTGAATGTTAATAAGTATAATACTTTAAAAAAATAGTTAATTATATTATAAAAGAGCGAAGTTTAAATTTAAATTTGAGAGATTACTTTATTGAATTATATATTGTGATAGTATGATATGTAAGAGGATGTCTCTGAATTGGAAATTAAGTTCCAAACATAGCCTACATTTGAGTAGTAACGAAGTTAGCACTCCCCAAGCTTCTTTTAGGTACTCCCCAAGCTTCTTTTAGGTGAAAATTTAATGCTTTGCGTGTGTCGTCACCTCTCTTAAATTAACCTAAAGTCAAGTATGGGTGTGTAATTTTAGGGCCACCCTTAGTCTAGTGGGCTCACTTTTTGCCAACGATGATGTAATCACTTACATATGTGCAAAAGGCATTTGATCAAAGTCCGCGTGGCGGACACCAAATTTGGCACCATCAACGGTTCTGCTTTAAGGCTTGCGTGACTTTTCGACCTCTGGTGGGCCCCTTTCTCCCACAAACAAAGGCCACCTCGTTTTTCCCCCCATTAGTCTTTGCACACTAATTCCACGCTTCTAATTAGATGAAATTCATTGCATCACGTCAAAAGACCGCTTAATTATTTAATTAATCAATTATTGTGTAATTTTAAAGGCTTTGTTTGAATCCAAATTTATAAGAATGAAAATTTGGCCCAAAAATTTAAGAGTAGTATAATATTATCGTGTAATTTCGGCCCAAAAATTACTGTGCAATTTTGAAATATGATGTGTTTGGAATAAATAATTTGGAATGGTGGAAAATTGGATCCAAACATAGCCCAAGGAAATTAATTGGTCCATGACGCACTGCCACTTAATTGTTCATCAATCGTCTATATAACTATTGAGTTTTCAATCCCTCAATTGTTTGACAGTTTCATATCAACACTCGATTTATTTTCCAATAAATGCTATTTGTCCTCTTTAGAGATTTCTAAGCAATCTTTGCTTTAAAATGTGTTCTACTAGTTAATAAGTCATACGAGTTGCTAATTTTTTATTATATTAGTCATGCCAATTTAATATGTATTTAATTAATTAAAAAATGAATTATGAACCATAACTGTTTATGGACACTCAAATCAATATTGAATTGTCGCAAATTTTTTATTAAGCACTTGTTATGGAGATGTGCAACATGCAATTTTCGTCGAATTTTACACTTTTAAACATGTCTTCCAACAACATATATTTTTTTCTCTTATCTTATTTTACACTAATTTTAAATTTTTACTCAAATTTTTATTCCCACCTTAATTTGTATCCAATCAAGGCCTTCAATTTTTGTTACTTTTATACAAGTAGATATATAAAAATATGTATGTATCTACGTTATATCATTTAGGTTAACAACACTTTTTGTTTGCATAACGTAGAATTATGTAATTACTTTTATTTTAAATTTTTTATTTTTTTATCATTTTCTTTCCACCTTTTCTTTTACTTTATATTTTACCTCAAATTCTCTCTCTTTTCAAAATTTTTTATCTTTCTTTATTTATTTTTAATCATATTTTTATACTTTGAACAACTTTATTTATACTAATTAAAATATGGCAATTATATAATTTATAAATAAATTTCGCCCACAAAGCGAATAAAGGAACAACAAATATGCAAAAACAAGCCACGTGGTAGACTCCCAGTGGCCATTGCATGCGTCTACACAAAACAAATTGAAGCGACGGAGCAGTGTAGCAACGCCTTTGTCTCAGAAAAGTCCACAATCGGTACACTACCACGTTCCTCCAACAGCAGCCACCTGTCGAGCATCAACGTAAGAATGACGTGGGATGAAGGTGCCGATGTCATCGGTGGGTCTCCTTGGGGGCAAGACCAGCCCATGACGTCACTGCAGAGTCAGTGGGTGCCGTGTACTTTCTAATGTGGGGCCCATCGTGACGCGAGATTGACGTTTTAGTATTTATTATTACCTCCGCAACCGTCACTCCGTGTGCTGAGGTCCATTATTGAATTTGCAAGGGTGCGTTTGGTGGGAGACAAAGTGCATGGGAAACCATGAATTATTACTCCCCTCGTCTTTTGAAATTATTGTTCTTGGCAATGATGGAATTTTAGCTTTTAATTTAATTCTTGCTGTGCTAAATTTAACTAAATGATAGTCAACATCTTGATACGAGAAGAGATTTTTGAATCGATTTATATATCATGCTAATCTACCTTTTAGTAACTGATTTTTATGAGATGTATTAAAATTTTGTGACGTCTGTAGTATTAGAATAGATCTTACAGCTGTATTTAGAAAAAGTGTTTTGGTGATGAATGATGTATGGTAAGAATTGTATTTAAATTAGTAATATGTTTAAAAAAAAATTTAATAGGTTGAATATTATTATTTATTTGATTTTTTATTTATAAATATATAAAATATACAATAATATGATTTAATGATATAATATTATGTAAAGATAATAATAAATTTATATGGTATAAATATATGAATATAGACAATAATTTAATTATGAATAGATATAATAATAAAAAAATAATTAATTAATTATATGTAAAAAAATTTTAAATTTAAATAAAATTTTAATTGAATAATATATTCAGTAGTTTGAAATTTAGTGAATTGAAAGAAGCTTCTAAGCATAGCCTATGTGTTAGTGTTTTTATCGAAAAGTGCTTAGAAATTTAAAAAAATAAAAAAATATTGCACCGTGTGTATTATTGTGGTGAAAAAATAAACGAAGCCTTTATTTTCTAATTTGAGCCACCTCAAATTGGTATTGTAACCACAGGACTGATGCAAATGTAATAGAACATATCCACACGCACGCGCACACACACACATATTTTATAAATAACTCAAGAAGAAATTAAAGCAAAAAAGTGAAATTCTATAGAAATGTGAAATAATGTAACACACGTGTGTTTGAAATGTTTATACACATGTCAAGAAACATCATTAAAGTTAGAATATGTTTGGTTTTATTTTTCTACCAAATAATACGTATTTAATCATTATATTTTTAAAATTTTCTTTTTTTTAAATTCTTTTTACGCGTATAATTTTTTTTAAAAAATATATATTTAAAAGCAGGCTCTCAAAAATTAAAACGAACATAGTCTTGCCTTTATAACTCATTCATCGTAATTCTTTTTGTCTATTGTTTTAGTTTGTGAGTGTGCATTTGAATTAATTATATCCTGGCGTCAAAACAAAACACAATCACTTTCACGTCCGTTTGGTCCATCCTATCCATATCTTGATATACCAAACGCGGCCTTCCCCTGCAGCAGTGAGAACACACACCTCAGCTGTTGTTTTTGTTGGTTACGTAAGAGCGGATATGATGCATCATCCTGCAACCGCTATACGTTGTCGTATTGTCATGTGGAACTCCCACTGCCACATAATTATAATAAATTGCATTAATTGATTTGTGGTCAACCCACTTAATCTTCCCAAACGTCGGCTATAAGATTGGTACAACATTTTATTATTTCTTTGGTCCTTGGAAATAGGAATGGCGTGTAATTTCGTAGTAATTATTACTAGAGTTTTGACTTGGTTTTTAGTTTCATTGTTCTCTCTCTTTTATGGATTTGCTCATTCATTCAAGCATAATCATGGTAAGTTTGATTTGGTATAAGTAGCTCACGTATTGAGTCTTGGAAATGTTATTGATGTAACTTTGAGGTAATAATATAATATTACATTACGTCTTTATCAAATGAAAAACACCACATTTCAAATTTGAATACACTGTTTTTAAATTTTTTTTCTTGAAAAAAAAAAGAAGAAGAAGAAGAAAGTTAGTGCAATTGTACTATGCGTTAATTAACATTATAAACTAAATAATCAAGGTGTGTAAAGTAAGAACAAAGAAACAGATCAATGGGAGCATTCTCTTCAATTTGTCATCTAGTGAGTGGCATATACTATTTTTCCTACCCCCTCAAGCCAAGTAACTAAAAATTACTACTCACAATTAACAAATTTTATTTGTTAATGCAAATCATTCTCACTGGATCAGTTCACCTGTCTAATTCTTCTTATGTTTCCTCTGTTCCCATTTTTATGCTTAAATGCATAGCGAATTTATATTTGTGTCGTTACGTCACAAAAATAGTACGCAATTAATATGTATATTTATACAGCTGTCCCCTCAAAAAATTGATACACGCTACAGTTATATAGACAAAAGGATACAGATAAAATAAATGAGAGAGAGCTCATGGCATTTCCCTTACTTATTATAACTTTAAATTAAAATATTAAAAAACCCACTATACATATAAAAATCATGATACTTACGAGCTTATTTATAATCAACGAAATTAGAATAAAAAATAACTTGTCAAGCCCCCACCAAGATCACCCCCACGCCGGTTCACCCCACCCCGTTTATTCTTTTTTCGTCTCATATATAGTAACACCCACATGCCTCTGTCCTCCATGTATACCGTCACTCCCTTCGCCAGCCCCCTTTCAAAATTCCCAAGAAAATCTCCTTAGTTCACACCCCCGGAAGCTCACACCCTCTCACCCGGTGGCGATGCAAGGTAACCCCAGCGACGGCCCGCCCGGATACGGCGGCTTCCGCCTCGAGCTCATCCCCACCGAGTCCGCCGAGAAGCGCATACAGCGCCTCATCTCCGAGAACCCCGTGATCATCTTCAGCCGCTCTTCCTGCTGCATGTGCGACGTCATGAAGCGCCTCCTCTACGCCATCGGCGTCCACCCGACGGTCATCGAGTTGGAGGAAGACGAGATCGCCGCCCTCAGCCCACGCGAAGGCGGCGACAGCAGCAACGAGGACTCTTCACACGTCCCCGGCGGCGCGTCCGGAGCGCCGGCGCTGTACATAGGCGGCGAGTGCATCGGTGGGCCGGAAAGCCTCGTGAAGTTGCACTTGAGTAATCATCTCGTGCCTAAGCTTGTTCAAGTTGGTGCTTTGAGAAATGAATTTTTAATTATCTAAACTTTATCATCATTTGTGATAATTAATGATGTAATATCACTACAAGTTAATTTAATCCTTCAAAAAAATGAAAAATTTAAGTATTGTAAGGAGAGGAAAAATAAACAGTCTCCTCCTCCTTATTGCTGTTGTTGTAAGCTTGTGATTAGCGTTTTTATAGATTGGTATTAATTTGTGTGGTTAGGATAAATTTAGTTTGTATCAGGACTGCATGTATATGTGAATAAGAAAATATTTGCAAGAGTAGCTAATTTTTTGTACTATTTTCTTGATTTTCTGCCCTTTGCCCTAGATTTAATCTTTTCAAGTTACATTATTGAATCATCAACAAGTGCAGTCCGGTAAAAGATTTAAGTATTTCCTATGCTCATCAATCGAGACTTAATTTATGAATAAATGCAATTTATGGCGAAGTACTAGAGTTAATTACAAGAGTTCTTTAGTTTGGTGAACTAAACCCCTTTAAAAAATATCCTGCAATTGTCATGCAATCCCGTGAATATCCTAACAATAGTGGAGGAATATTCTTGAGATAGTTTATGGATAGTTCTTGGAAATTATTCTTAGACAAATTTGGGGATCGCAAGTTGCTCAGTAGATGCAGTTTCTTTGTGCTCCGTTGCAAACTACTTTTGACTTCCAAATAGTCATATTTTTCTTCCTTTTTTCCCCCCCCACAAATTTTCATGCTTATGGTTGGCACCCATTGGTTCTTGGCTATTCCATTGCTTTTGCACTTTAGTTTTTTATTTATTTTTTTTTTTGGGTGGGAAGATATATTTTGATGGTTTTCTTCTTTTTCCCCATCAACTAATTTATTTTCTGCGTCTAGTTTATAATTTATGGACTTGCAATAGCAGCAATCAATTTAATAAAAGTTTGGTGCTATTATTTTATATTCTTACTAAAAGAAGTCAAAATATGACTCTGTCTTTGTCGAGTCCATGAGGAGCACTGGTATCTGGTCTCAATCTGGGCACTCTAACCGGATATGTCAAAGCAAAGTTTTTGTAACAAAAATAACATAAATAAAATAAAAATTCACATAATAACGACAATAATAATAAAATTTAAATATAATGGAGCAAGTCATCAAGATTATTATTATTATTTTGATGGAGCGATAAAACAGAAACATTCTAAAGTTATAAATAACAGAGCAGTTCAGGAAAATTGAAGGAGACGAGAGAGAGAGAGAGAGTAGTCCTGCAAACGAAGTAAAATTCCAGTAGAATCTTGACAACAGTGTTTAAGTGAAAACGAAAGATGTGGCAACAAAATGAAGGACTCTCTCTCCTTTCCCATCTTTATTATTGAAAAAATATATATAAAAGATTCCATGACGAATTATATACACACTTTAATAAAAACAGTATGACATATCAATAGTGCCTAAATAGTCTTATTCTTATTTCTATCAATCAATATCTCTAATGGGAATATTTTAATATTTATTTTGTTTTTTCATTTGTTGTTTTGAAATGATATCGACACAATTCACTCGTGCATGTCCATAATTATTATGACTTCAAATGTACATTTGAGCAAAATTAAAATTTTACATGAAATTTACATTTTTACAATGTGACATTTCATAAACTACTCTTATTATAAATTTTTTATTTTTCTTATCTTCTTTCTCCCTTTTCTTTTGACTTGTCATTTTCTTTATATTTTCTTTCAAATTTTTTACTTCTTAAATTCTTTTGATTTTTTAATTATTTTAAACATTTTCATACTTATAATTTTAATTAGATTTATTTTTATTATTTAAAATATAACGAATTTATAATTTATAAATAAATTTGTACTTGCTTACAATAAGCTATTCTTACTGTTATTTTTTTTACTAATTCTATGTTTATACGCTAGACCATGCTGAACAAGTATTTTTTTCCCCTTTCATGATAATAATTTTGATGATATAACTAGGAATCCTTCAGAAATATTAGATGGTACTGTGGATTCAGTGAGTACTCAGGCACCCTGCCAAAGCCCTTGACCAGGAAGACGCATCCAAATTCCCCCAAAAAAGGCTTCATCATAACCCATTGGTAGTTGAGAAATTCAATTCACTAAAGAAAATGTCACTGTCAAAATGAAACCAAATCCTAACTAAATATGCATCATTTAAGGCTGGGTATGCATTAATATCCACCTCCCATTTGATATTTATTTTCTTCACCTAGTGTCATGGGAGAAAAATCTGTACTTTCAACTCCATGAACACTAAAACGTAAAACCCATTGGAAAGATCTTTTCCCAAGTAGGCAAAAAGGAGTAAAGGAGGATGAGGATGTCAGAGTTCATTATCACGGCAAGAACATCAACCCCACTTCACTTCTTCTTAATCTGAGGACCATATACACGTATTTATTATTTTTCCCCTTTAACTTAGCCTTTTCCTTTGGGTTTGGAATATACAGGCCCTTGCAGCAACAGTTGCACCCAAGAATCCCAAAAACTGTGTTGTCAAATTGGTTGAATTGGAATCAGACTTGGCAACCATTTATGTGCCACGTAGCACAAAATTAATGGGCCCATGAAGAATCTTTCACTGCTCCAAAACTCAATAGAATCTACAACTAAACTCTTGCAAAAAGAAGAATAACAAGATGTGTTTCAAACACTTAATCATTCATAGGTAATAGTTCTTGAAGCTGTATATATTGTGTATGTGCAGTTGTTTTGGGGAGTTAAAAAGTGATGATGGGGCGATGGTTTTCACTCTGTCTCCAACTGAGAATAAAGTTTCAAAAGCCTCTTTAGGTACTTTAAATTTTGTTCCCCTTATTCGTCATGTTTGGGTTGGCCTCTTTATGGGGTTTGTTTCCTCTCTAAATTTTTTTGTTGTTTCTTTTTCCTAATCATTACCTAATTGTTCCATGTTTTCTTGCATTAAATATTTTAATACTGTATCATTAGCCGATTAACAAGTTCATTATTTTAAGTGCATCTTAGTCAAACGAAAAGTGCTATCAGACCGATGTGTTCTTGTTGAGGAACCGCGTCACAACCCCAACTTTTCAAACAAAAAATGCTTCCCCAGTCAAGACCTCCCTTGCATCATTATTTAGCAACCAATCATATGTGCAGTGCCCTGCTATAGATTACTGCGTCTCTCTTTCGGCTACTCATTACTTTTGGGCTTTGTAATTAACAGGTGACCTCTTCCTTCATTTAATTAATTCTTCTTTTTGTAGAAACACCCCATAATCTCCACATATTCCATACCTAACCACAAAAGTTGCATAAAGATAGTTGATTTCTGTCTCAGGATTCCACTAAGTACTTTGAATGCTTCCGATGAATAGGCATATATATTCCATCAGAATATGCCATCAAAGGTAAGTAATTCCTAAGAAATTTCCCAATCCTTTAGTAGTTTTGTAATAATCGAATCTGGTGCTTAGCAGGATCATTAAAAAAAAATTGAATGGTCAAGAAAGGCAACAGGGTTTATGAGTTCATCTCCAGCTACTCTATTTTGGGATGTATAATTTCTGTCGCTCCGTACGACATCCAAACTGCGAATGTGACGAGAAATTGATGCTATAGTCCTGTCCAATTCATAAACTTCTTGATCGCAATGAACAAAAACAGTTGACGTACCTGTACTGCACATGTCGGACCGAGGGCCTGGATAAGAGGGACATTATCTGGGAAATCTTCCCCCATGAATCCAATGTACTCTGGCACATCGCTTGTTCAAAGCCCGACTGCATTATCATTCTCCTACAGATCGTATCGTGGATATGACCACAGCCCAACTGATGTTGTGACTGCTCGAGCCTTTTATAATATCAAAACCATTAAAAAAAAGGCCCCGGTGGACAACCATTCCTTGCAGTGAGGCAGGAAGTCCTCTGTGAATCCTCCAAATCCCATATTTCTCATGTATGGTCCTCTAGAAGTGGCAAATGATTCCAAATTGACGAGTTTGAGGCATTCAACAGCAGGAGCGAAGCACGTATGTGCAAATATCAAGGGGACGGATGTACGTGCAAATATCAAGGGGACGGATGATGATCAATGTCATGCAACCAGCTGCAGAGCAAGTAATGAAATATATCACCTTCTTGGGAGTTGCTGCATGGAGCAACCTGGTAGAGATTCTGCCAGAAATGCATTTCATCAACAATGGAAATGCCACAAAAATTCAGTATCCTCATCCATTGGATGTAACTATTTCCAGATGATAAAACTTAATAACAAGCCACGAAAAGTCAGATAACGGACTTCCTGGACAACGTCTATTCATGCATCACACCATCAAATGAAAATTAAATTCATAACCAATACAGCATAGATTGGAAACTTGGATACCGATGCTGAGAGAATAATTTTGTTGCCCACATCTTGCAGACAATTTCTCACCTAACAATGATGTCAAATTGTTGCAATTTTGCATTCTTGTTCGATCACAAATATGTTAACAAGGGTTTAGTCTGTTACAGTACCTAACGGACTCGAGGAGAATAACAGCAATCACCGTATAACTACAATATATCAATCAGTTAGCTACATGATTGGCCAGTTCTTAAGCAGGTGGCATGCATCTTTTCTATTGCTTTCACATGACTGACATTAAAATGAAAATGGATAGCGACGGATGACACTCAAAATCAACATGCAATACAATCAAAGGCGGATGCTAATTTCATCCATGCCTTGCATATGCAGTATTCATCAAGCGTTCAATATGAAATTACTTTCTGACCTGTATCTCGGGAATTCAGTGTATGCGGTGAAACGCCCCGTTCTTGGAGGAATCTGTGTTCCTGATACGGTGGAAAATCAATTCTGTGACTCACTTCTTAGCCATTTAACTTGTTCTTTCATGGCATAGAGTTCAAATAAGTTGATACTAACAATAGGGGTAAGTACCGTCATCTTACATTGTTAGGACTTGGCATCTGACAATTGAACACGAACAAGGCGTCGAGCTTGATATGTTATAGATGAACTTAACAGAATAAGCAAACAGGATGGCTGAATTAATTGATGTCAGCCAATTAGATAATGTCTGTGATAGAACCGACGGAAATTGCTTACAATCTATACAGTCAAGCGTCATTCCAAGAGAAATCATAAGACAACCAAAAACAACAACACTGACCATACGGTTCATAAATTATGGAACCAAAATTGAAGCCCCTCGAGATATAACAAAGCAAGAAGCAAGAGGCCTGAAACTTTTTTCTTCTTTTACTTCTCGAGTAGAAGGCTAGTATTATAGATGTTCACTAACCTTGAATTCAATGCTGCGGCGGTGATAGGTTATGTTTTCGCTATACCATACGTGGCAACCTCGTTGAAACAGGACCGACTCAAGCCTTTTAACTGCTCTTGTTATTGAGAACAGCACATCAACCAGAATGACATTAATTTCTTCCAATTAGAATATATAAACTTTTCAAATTGGAGCCAGCAGCCTCGATCTGAGCATACAATATTTCACTTGCTATTCACCCAAACCATTAAATTCACCCGAAATCAGTAAATTCTACCATACATTCACCAGCAGCAACGTACATAAGTAAGCCCATCGCACTTTGACATTGATTGTCAGAGGCTTCAACTCCAAGCTTCAGCTACATTTCCCAAATTTCAAAATACAGAAACAGTTAGAAAAGGGATACCATTCAGTTTTATGTCGAACGGTTGCCTACATGATTCATCATATGAATCGAACAGCAGACTGCAATCAATGCTATCATTTTCAAACACCAAATGCACGAACAGAAGCCAAATTCATCAATCCAAACAAGAAGATCGAAACGATTTGTTTGTTACCTTGGGAGAGAGAATTTGAGGGCAGCAGAGGGGTAATATCTGATGACACCGCCGCCATTTCCTCCTGATAACGATAAAATGCCTCTCCCCCTCACAGTGCGGACCATGCAATCGATCTTCCCTTTAAAGTTTAAAACTCCAGTGGGGCCCCGCAGCCAGGATTGCAGTGTTACTCTCCGTGGGTGCCACAATCGTGTGCACCACACCCCGCGTCACTGCCCTATCGACAGATCTCTAGGAAAGTTGATCAACAACTGATCGCTTTCTTGAAATAACCTCGGCCAGTCGAAGAGTTTCATCTACTAGCACTCCTAGACCATTAATTTGTTTTCTATGGATTTGGAAAAATCAATCCCTATGACAAGCAAAACTGGGACATGCTTAATCTTTAAATCCATGAAGGTTCTTCGGCTGGTTAGTAGAAGTGATGTACATAAAAGATGAGATCAGTTCCAGATTATTGAGGTAGAGAAGTTGCTTTTCTCAATTGATTGAAATCTGAATGTTGCAATCTGAATTTTACTCATATTCCACTAAAATTTTCATATTTGGACAGCAATGGTGGGCAGTATGACACATATGGACCATGGCAAAATTCTACAGTCGGTTGATATCTTAAAGGGGCCCAGGAAAATGGCCCAGGCCCAAAACTGATGGTAAACTATACGTATAATAATACACATTCACTCATTGTATTACATTAATAAACAAGCAGTAGGCACATGCCATGCGTTTGTACATTTTATGTAAATTATATTATTATTTTTATTATAACAAATTATACTAAAAATAATAATAATCTAAAACTAAGAGCATATGAAACATTTTTAAAAATATAAGAAGAGTGAACTAAGAGACATAAAACATAAAAAAATGGAAATATATTAATAATAAAACTGACAAACAAAAAAATAAAAATTATTTAATAATTGTGTTATAATAATTTAAAACTAAAAAAATAAAAATAGGTCTCTTGTCTTAATATATAGCAGAGAATGTAAAATAAATAAAATAATTAAAAATTTTGTAAAAAAATAGAATAAATTATAGAACTAAGAAGTGAATGATGGAAATGAAAATTGCAAGAATAGAAAAGGTAA
This sequence comes from Avicennia marina, assembly GCA_019155195.1. Classification (NCBI taxonomy): domain Eukaryota; kingdom Viridiplantae; phylum Streptophyta; class Magnoliopsida; order Lamiales; family Acanthaceae; genus Avicennia; species Avicennia marina. The sequence continues at coordinate 716,539 of CM032755.1, forward strand.
TACATGAACATAAGAGCATTTAAGAAATTCTACATTGTGCAATTAAATTTCCAAACTTAATATTATATATGCATGTATGTATGCGCAGCTAATAAAATTCTATTAAGTGATAAGAATTATTTTATGTTTACTTGTGTAATAAATTAATGGTGAATTTCTTAAAACTAACAGTGACTCCAGATTAAATTCATCTTCAAGTTGTTATTAGATATCGATATTAAAATACACATATAATCACAAGAAAAAAAAATTATCAAGACTTATTAACTTGTTGAACATATAATTCGAAATAAAGAGATCCAATTAGGGTGTATCCTTTTTCCACTTTTTTTTTTTTTTTTTCTGGATTATCTTTTATATTTTCTTCTTTTTTATTTTTGTGGAGTACACTTCGCGAGCCCCAACGTCGCTTTCAAAGCGTTGATTGCCCATGAGGAATTTTCCACACTTCCAAATATAATATATTCCAGAAAACGACTGATATTATATTTTATTGGTTTTTATATTCCATTAGCCAATTTAACATTTTAATTATTTTTTTCATGGAATAAAGTTGAGATTGACGTAATAGACCAACTTTTTAAAGTTTTCTCAGAAGGTTTTATCAATTTGTCAACAAGATCTAATTTTTCAATATGTGTTTAATTTCTGGTGCACGCGCAACTTTGAAAGCATAGTTCTATCTCGAGAAAGAGGAAAATATCTTCCTTTTTCTTCCTTATAAATTGAGTAGGTTAGGTTAAAAACATAATACACAATTGATTAATTAAACGAAAAGCTGCAAAAGTGAGATAATTATTGTGACAAAATGTGTGGAAAGACAAATGAAAACTTACAAACGAGAATTTCTGATCCGAAGAGAATATATCTGTATCTCAACTTATTGAGAACATGAATAAACAGGCAGATCTTTCCACATGTAGCAGTGTCACGTTCCTTGTTTGATTGTAAAATCAACATTTTTCTAATATTATCTGATAATATTTAATGTGTGCCTAACTAATCAATATACGTTACCTGAAATTACCCGTGCTGCCAAGTTGAAAATTTATTTCTCTGGGGTTATAATTTTTTTACTTTGTTTCGTCCAAATAAATTTACGAAGACTAATTTCTCACGTAATTTTAAAGAAGTCCTTATGTTTCTTTTTCTATTTAACAAGACAAAACCCTGTGGTTATGTTTAGAACTTAACTTTCAACTTCAAAATATCATTTTAAACTTCACGCTATCAAAAATATCATCTAACAACATTTTTATTCAAATTCAAATTTAAAATTCCCTCTTATATATATATATATATATATATATAACTAATTATTTTTTAATCATTATATTTATTCACAATTAATCCTTATGGTGATGTCTATGTTTGGAATCCATTTTCAACATTCAATATATCATCAAACACATACTACTAAATATATTACTAAACAAATTTTTATTCAAATTCAAATTTAAAATTTTTATCTATTGCTAACTGATTATTATTCCATCATTATATTTATTCTAATCAAATCAATACCTATATATATACACTTATACTCACATTTATATATACATATATCCTACAAACTAATCATTATCTCTATATGCTATTACATTATCTAATTATTATACATCTATCACATCATCTAATTATTATTATATATTTTATACATATATTCAAATAAATAAAAAATTTAAAACATTAAAATTACACTACTAAACATATTACTCATTCTAACATAATTGACACTAAACATTACATTTCACCAAAACCTCACTTCCAAACATAGCCCATATATATCATACATATACTAACATTTATTTTTATTTATACCCTAAAATATGATAATTATCGCTATAAACCATTAAATCATCTAATCATTATTATATATTTTATATACATATTCAAATAAATTATATTATTTATTTTATTAAAACTTTCATTTTAAACATATTACTTATCCCAATATAAATCCTACCAAACATTACATTTAACAAAAACTCCTCTACCAACATAGCCTATTTGTATTTCATTCTTTAGCCAAAAAAAGCAGTATTTTAAGGTTGATTTACAAGACTAATAAAGGCTTTTTATGCGGGGGCATTCCATTCACTATTGACAAGTGCAATTTTTTAAGGGTTTGGATGCAAATTTGGTGGGGATGGAAAAAAATTATATAAAATAAGAGAAAATACATTAAAAAAAATGTTCTTTTAATGTGTACTAAGTTTGAAAACATGAATTTTTAATGCGTGTATAAGCAGCAAAATTGTCATCAAAACATAGGCCTTCTTCAAAAACTGAAATTAACTGTTGCAACAATAAGCAAGGTTGTTTATAAGCTACATATACATCATCCATGTAAAAATTATATGTGTGTAGATATATTGTTGATGTTTGTGATTATTTATAGATTAAGAGTTGCCCATTTTAACCAACATGTGAAAGTCATTTTTATGACTCATTAGAGTGCATGAAAATTGGTCAAATGGGTTAGAATACCAACCCATCACTGGGCAATGCCACAGGCGATGCTATCGCTTGTCTTGTCACCTAAGTGACGGCTTGGGTGATAGCATTTTTTGCCAGCACCTCCCTTGTCACTCAAGCAATAGAGAGGCAACAAAATAGAGGTAGGTGCCTCCAATTTTAACCAATCGGGTGTAGGACTGTCAACTATAAATAGAAGAGGTTTGAAAGGTTTTGATGTCAATTAGAACTCAGGAATTCAAAGTATGAGTATGTGTAAAAGTTCCTTTGAAAGTGTTTTGAAGAGTTAAAGTTCCTCCTAAGTTTTGTAACCATTTTGATTGTATCATACACACTCTAATACAAGTTCCACATTTTTATTAAAGTTTTATTCTTCCTTCAGGTCCAATTTTTCCCAACAAGTGGTATCAGAGTCATGGTTCTGATATTTTGATTGGAGAAGCATGGAAGAATTAACCAATACTATGATCAAGTTGAATCCTAACAACTATGCTTTGAAGTCCTGAATAAAGGACTACTTGATTATAAGAGACATATGAGATCTAGTGCTTGAAAACTCTACTAAACCCAAAGGTAAGTCTGATGCTGAATGAGAAAGGATGTATAGGAAAACAATAGGTCAAATCTATACTTAGATTGATCAAAGCATTTTTAATCATGTTTCTAAAGAAATAAGGGCAGGCGTTTTATGGACAAAACTTGAAACAATATATGAAAAGAAGTATGGTTTAAACAAAACTTCATTATTAAAGAAAATTACTCACCTTCATTATAAAGAGGGTTCGAGTATGTCGAAGCATTTAAATAAATTTCAAGGGTTAATTAATCATTGTACAACCTTAAAATTAAATTTGGATGATAAGGTTCAACCTCTTTATGATTTAATTCATTACTTGATAGTTGAGAAACTTTATTTGTCACTATTTTTAACTCAACTCCAAAAAGAGTATTGACTTTGAATATGGTAAAAGAAGCCTTGCTTAATGAGCAAGCAAGGAGAAAAAAGCTTGCACAAAAAATTGAAAGTTAAGTCCTAGTTTTTAAAAGACAAGGAAGAGGTGGACAAAGCTAGTGTTGATGACCAAATCGAGGAAGAGGACTTTCAAAAAGTAAGTCTATTAATAAAAAAGAAATTGAATGCTTTTGTTGTAAAAGAAAATGACACATCAAAAGGGAATGTTGGATATGGAAACATAATTCTATCAAAGGAAAAGATGAACAAAAGAAGCAAGAAAATTTGCCCGAAGAAACAATTGCTACAACTTTAGGTGGAGAAGCAATAATAGTAAGTGATGAAAATTCTTTGGATTTCATTTTTCAAGATTTTTCTTGGATGCTTGACTTGAAAGCTTCATATCATGTTACTTAGCATAAAAGGATTCTTTTTTTCTTACCATCCTGTGGAAAAATGACTTTGTCAAAATAGGTGATAGTGATAATTGTAAAATTCATGGTATTAGTGACATTTTATTAACTACTACATTCGGGTGCAAATTAAAACTAAAATATGTAAGGCATATACCGGACTTGAGATGCAATTTAATTTCTATGGAAAAGTTGAACGATGAAGGGTTATTCAGTTACTTTGTCGGTGGAGTATGGAAACTAATGAAGGGCAATTTGATTATTGCAAAAGGGAGGAAGGTAAATATTCTTTATATTACTAATGCAAAAATTGGTGGTGATGTTTGTGCTGTGCTGGAATCATCTTTGAAGCTATGGCACAAAAGGTTAGAGCATATGGGTGAAAAATATATGTCAATTTGGCTAAAAGAAATTATTTACCAAAATTTAAAAATTTTGATTTTATGCCATATATCGACTATATACAAGAAAAATAATAAAGAGTTGCTTTAAAAAGATATCCTCCTACTAGAAAGGAAAAGCCCCTCAAGCTTGTATACACTATTGTATGGCAATTGAATGAAAGAACTCTTAGTTGTGCTTTTTACTTTGTGATTTTGATTGATGATTTTTCTAGAAAAATTTGGTCTTATGCATTTAAATCAAAAGACCAAATCTTGGAGTTTTTTAAAAACTTTCATAAAGAGGCTGAACGTGAAATGAGCCTCAAATTGAAATGTGTTCTAGCTGATAATGGTGAATAATACGGAGGACCAGTCAAAGAATATTGTAGTAGCCATAGGATCTAATTGGAGAAAACCATGCCAAAGACCCCGCAGCAAAATGAAGTTTGTGAAAGAATGAACTAGACCATTACCTAAAGAATTCAAACCATGTTATCATATGCAAAGTTGCTTAATCCATTTTGGGAAGAGGCAAGAAAGGCAGGTGTTGATTTGATTAACCTTGCACCTTTAGTTCCTTTGAATGGTGATGTTTTAGAAAACGTATGATTTGGTAAATTTATCGATTTACAGTATTTAAAAATCTTTTGGTGTTAGGCATTTGTTCATATCCTAAAAAATGAAAGAAACAAACTTAATTCTAAGTCAATAGATTGTATCTTTCTAGAATATGGACAATGAAGAATTCGTATATACATTGTGGGACCCTAATGAGAACAAATTAATAAGAAGTAGGAATGTTACTTTTTGTAAAAATCAAACTATTGAAAATATGAAAAAAGAAAATAAAAATAGAACTAATGAAGAAATTTCTGTGAAAGATCCTCTTTTTTAACAAGTTTGACAAGAAGTTGAAGTTCTATAAGAAAACCTAAAAGAAAAACATGAAGCTGAAGATGCTCCAACTCCACCTTAGCCTATAAAGAGATCCGAACAAGAAGTGAAACCATCAACATAGTATAATCCAATCGAATACCTAATGTCGACTGCAAATAGTGAATCAAAGTCCTTTAAAGAAGTGGTAAATCATATAAATAGCAAAAATGATGGAAGACAATGAAAAAAGAAATGAAGTTCATCCATAAAAATCAAACTTATAATTTGGTAAGTTTACTTCTAGGAAAAAAGACACTTAAAAACATATGAGTATTCAAGCTGAAGTCAGTTGAAGGAAATTCTCAACCAACGTATAAGGTAAGATTAGTAGTTAAAGGTTTTGAACTTTGATATTAATTTTGATGAAATCTTCTCTTTTGTTGTAAAAATGAATTCTATTTGAGTTGTTCTAAAATTAGCTGCGAGTTTGGATTTGAAAATAGAACAGCTTCATATGAAAACAACATTTCTAAATAAAGAACTTGACTAAGAAATTTTTATGGGACAATCAAAAGGCTTCAAGGTGAAAGGTGAGAAAAACTTAGTTTACCGGCTTAAGAAAAGCTTTTATAGACTAAAGCAAGCGCTGATACAGTGGTATAAGAAATTTGACTCTTTTATGGCGAAACATAATTCTAGAAAAATAAATATTGATCATTGTGTATACATTACAAAGTTTGGTGATGAATTATAATTTCATTATTGTATGTTGATTATATGCTAATTATTGGCCATGATTTGAACAAAATTAATAAATTAAAGGAGGAGTTGAATAAGTCCTTTGAAATGAAGGACTTGGAACCAGCAAAGAAAATTTAGGGCATGCATATTTAGGAAATAGGTCAAGTGGTAAGATTTCACTATTTTAAAAAAATTAAATAAAAAGGGTAATTGAAAATTTTGATATGGAAAATGCAAAGTCGATAACAACCCCAATGAAAGAACAGTTCAAGCTAAATTCAAAGCAGTGCCCAAGTAATAAAGATGAAAAGAAACATATGAATAAAATTCTATATGTTTCAATTGTCGAGAGCTTAATGTATGTAATGGTTTGCATTTGGTCAAACCTGACTTATACAGTTAGACATGTAAGTCGTTACATGTCAAATTTCGAAAAAGAATATTAGAAGGTTTCCAAGTGGATTTTGAAATATTTGAAAGGAACAATTAATTTGGACTTTGGTATACTCGAAGAAGAAACAAGCTCGTTCTAGAAGGATACTCTAGTACAGACATGTAGGTGATATTGATTCAAGAAATCTACTTTTGGTTATCTAATAACTTTGGCAGGTGCTACTGTGCCCTGGTAAAGCAAGCTTCAGAAGTATGTTACACTTTCAAGCATAGAGGGGGAGTACTTTGCACTATCCAAGGCTTGCAAGGAGTTAATTTAGTTAAAAAAAAGTTTCTTCAAGAGTTGAGATGGAGCCAAGATGAGTATGTCATTAATTTTGACAGTTAAAGTGCAATCCACTTAAGTAGAAATTTGATGTTTTATCCCCAATCTAAGCCTTGAAAGAAAAAGAAGTAAGTTTGTAAAAGATTTATACAAACGACAATGGAGAAGATATGTTAACAAAGGTGTTTCTTGGAGAGAAGTCTGACACATATAAAGAAGTTGTTGAGTTATAAAAAAATTCATAAATAACAACAAAAGAGAAGGAATATTGATGTTTGTGGCTTTTTATAGACCAAAAGCCGATCAATAGCCATGTATTTCACCTAACAAGTGAATGCCATTTTTGTGACCAATTAGAGTGGATGAAAAGTGGTGGAATAACTGGCAGTGAGGTGACAACACTTTTTTTGGCAACGCCTCCCTTTCGCTCAAGCAATGGAAAAGCAATAGAACAGGGTAGGTACCTCCAATCTTGACTAATTAGGTGTAAAACTATCAACTATAAATAGAGAAAATTTTAAAAGGCTTTGTCATTAATCAAAATTCAAGAATTTAGAGTGTAAGAGTGTGTGTAAAGGTTTCAAAAGAGAGAAAGTTCCTTCTAGATGTTTTGAAGAGTTGAAGTTTATCCTAAATGTTGGAGCCATTTTGATTTTGTCATACATATATACTCTGATACAAATGCCACATTTTTATCAAAGTTCTTTTCTTCTTTCGAGTCCAATTTTTCCCGACATATATAACATGTGTGTGCATGTGTGTCCATGAATGCAAAAGATATATTACTTGCTACTCTATTGTAAAATTGTTATTGCTATATTTGGAATTGTCTTTATAAAATATAATTTCATTTCTCTAAGGTTAACAATGAGACATTTTAATGCTTGCCAAAATTTTGTGAATTTTTTAAAAGAAACTTATAAACGAGCAGAGCACATATTAATTTTCATCTTTTTTGAAAAAAATTAAGTTTAATTATGACATAATATTAAAAAGTTATTGTTCTTGTTTATATACACAGTTGAGACTCGTGACAGGCCAACTGTTAAAGTGCATTACGAGTGTAGTACATGTGTGAGTGCTGTGTAAGAAGACCAGTGTACGGCTAAGTGATCTGTCTCTATATATACAATATATATGTAGGAAAAAAATTTAAATTTTCAATGGATTCATCGATGGCTGAGCGTAAGGAACATTGAAACAGCTTTTCGTGACTGCATGTCTCTCGGATTTACATTTGTTTAATTATTTGTTTTTAACCTAGTAAAATTCAAGTAGTTTTCACTATTAAACCATATATATCAATCATGCATGTGATTTAACATGCGCATGAATTATTTTGTGAAAAGTAATTAATTCCATTTTCATTGATCGATCATTCTGTTTATATAATAATGAGAATCAAACGTTATTTGTTGAGGAAGTAATCGAAGGCTATGTTTGGTTGGTCAAAATTTACATAGTCCAAATATATTATTTAACCAAATTTTCATTTAAATAAAATTTAAATTATTCTCTCATTTATATATGCACACACAAATATTTAAAAGTCAACCATTAGATTTATTTGTAATTAAATCAATCCATTCTTATATACATATACTCATGTTTATTTATTTATACTCTAAAAATTAATTATAATCTTTATATATTACTACTTCATTCAATCATTATTATATATTTGATACACATATATATAATTACAAAAATTTAAGTAAATAACAATTAAAATTTAATAACAAAACATAATTTGCATCCGCTACAAACTTTCTGACCAAACAAAAGCTAATCCACCAAAAGATGGTGAAAAATCACATATTCATTGTGCAGCAAAATTGTTAACATGGCAAGTTGTGCATTGTAATTATTAGTGATATTGGACGACAAGAAATTGAAATTATTGGTGAATGGCAAAAAAAAACGAAGGAAAAGACAAAGTGAAACGTCTGAAAGTTGTATTGGCTTGGCCTATGGTTTTTGATGGGGCTGAAGAACTAGGGAAACAACACATACTCTCTCATCATCCACATATCTCTCTCTTTCTCCCCCCTCTCTCTTTCCTATTTTCGTGGGTATGGTTCTTATCGAATCTTGTTGGTTCTTAGCAGCAATTCAGGTAATGTTTTTATTGAAAAAGCGGAAACAGATGAAGGTTTTATAGAGTATACGGTTTCTAGAGCTGTCGTAGTGTAAACTAACCTTTTATTCTACTGCGTTTTGCCTAATTTATGTGATATATGTGTGTGTGTGTGTGTGTACTACACAGAAATCTATATTCGTGTTGTTAATCTTAATTTTGTTTATCTTGTTAGGGTTTGGAAGAAAACTGAGGGCCTGCTGTGAATTTATCAAGAGGAGAGATTCAAGGTTGTTGACCTTTCTGTAAATGGTTTCATTACCTTCTCTTTTTGGGACCAATTCAGGGTTTCTGTGCAGAGAAAAATTGGTTTTTGCAAATCCATGAAGGCAGCTGATCTGCTCCTCATCAACAGTGGGAAGAGGAAAAAAGAAAAAAAAAAACAAGAAGCTATCTAGTAGCCTTATTTAGCGCTCTCTCTCTCTCTCTCTCATGTATACTATATATATATAATATTGCAGAAATTAAGCAAGCAAGAAAAAGATTGGGAAATGCTACAGGGGATGGCGCTGGATGACAGTATGTCAAATTTAACATCCGCAATATCCAATGAAGCAAGCATATCTTCAAGCAACTGCAACATCAATGATCGAATGGGTACCAATATGTTGTACCCACAGCAGCTCCTTCCTTCCCTTGGGTCACCAAGCAATAATCAGACACAAGCTGCTCCCAAGAAGAGAAGAAATCAAGCAGGCAACCCCGGTACAGTTATCTATTATCCCTGGCTTCTTCGTATTCAACTTGTGTCATTTTTTCTTTTTTCTTGTTTTGAAGATTCCTTACGTATGTCCTCGAATTAGATCCCGAGGCGGAGGTGGTGGCCTTGTCTCCAAGAACCCTCATGGCCACAAATAGGTTCGTGTGTGAGATCTGCAACAAGGGCTTCCAGAGAGACCAGAACTTGCAGCTACACCGAAGAGGGCACAATCTGCCATGGAAGCTCAAGCAAAGGAACAAAAATGAGGTGGTAAGGAAGAAGGTCTACGTGTGCCCCGAGCCGAGCTGTGTCCACCACGACCCCTCCAGAGCTCTGGGGGACCTGACAGGGATCAAAAAGCACTTCTCGAGAAAGCACGGCGAGAAGAAATGGAAGTGCGAGAAGTGCTCGAAACGCTACGCCGTTCATTCTGATTGGAAAGCTCATTCCAAGATTTGCGGCACTCGAGAGTATAGATGTGATTGTGGTACTCTCTTTTCCAGGTAAATTTTTGTGTTTCCGTCACCAGATTCGAGGAACTCAAATCAATCCTTCCTCCGGCTTTCGTTTCATTAGAAAGATTCCAACTTTGGTTGGTATATATTATCAAATTTGGGAAGGGAGAGAGAGAGAGATGCATAGAGTTGTCATAATTCTCAGCCGCAGGCTGCTTTTCTTACAAAAAGCAAAATGTGCATCGAGAACAGCGAAATTTACTTGACTTTACTTGGAAAAATGAAGGAAAAAGCACAAAGGGTTGACGATTGTCTTCTGCGTGTGTGTGAAAGAGAGATGGGAAGAAGAAAAATGCGTAAAGACATGTGCCGTAGTGCTGTTAGAAAGCATTGTGATGTATGCTATACTGCTGCATACAATATGTGGTTTTTTTTGTTGTTAATCATTTGTTTGTTTCTTCGTGTATTGACAGGAGGGACAGTTTTGTCACCCACAGAGCATTTTGTGATGCTTTGGCAGAAGAAAGTTCAAGATCAATAATGGCACAAAATCCAAATTTGTCTTCCCAAACAGCCCCTAACCAATCTCAGATCCTTGGATTCAATATTCCCTTTATCCCACTTAAACAAGAAAACCACAGTTTCAGCCTCCCTGGTGCGGGTGCACCATCAGGGCCTCCGATCAATCCATTGTTCCCCTCACCAAGGCTAGGACAGTCAATTCAAGAAAACCCTAACCCTAATAATATGCTCACCACCCTTATTTCTTCTTCTTGTTCTCCTTCCACCTCATCTCTAATGTCTGCCACTGCGTTGCTGCAAAAGGCAGCTCAAATGGGGGTTACAATGAGCTCAAAGATGCCTGGCCAGTCATCAGATCAGTCAATTTTAACCCCACCCCATTATCACGTGGGCGCACCAGGGTTCTGTGCTACCTCTTCCATCACCACAGCTGTCTTGCCCTCACGTGAAGAGATGCCAACAGGGTTTCTGCATGGCTTGGCATCATTCGAGCACAAACCCGTTAGCGTCCCCTCCGGCTGCATGGAACTGCAAGATACAAACGCGATGATGGGTTCTTTCCTGCCTTCAACCAGTGGGTTTGATGGGTCGTTAGCTTTTCAGGAGGGTTTCGATGGAATGATGAGCGCCAAAAGAAACGCCGACAGTTTTCAAGGAAATGCCCATTTGATGAGCGTAATGAAAGGCGGCGGGGTTGGGGGTGTTGCCGGCTCCAGCGGTGGCGGTGATGGTTTGACAAGGGACTTTTTAGGGCTGACAGCATTCCCTACTAGGAATCTTCTCAATCTGGCTGCAGGTCTTCATCAAATGGGATCTTCCTCGTATGATCAGCAAGCTCAAAATCAAGCGCCATGGCAAGGTTGACAACCTTTGGGTTCTCTTCGAAGGGGCTAACCATCCTTCTGTTGCAATAATACTGGGAAATGCGTTTTCGTGCTGCTTTTCTTTCTCTGTCAACATTTGAACATTTTTCATTAAATTATATGTTATCTGAGTGAGAGCAGATATATATATTCACTGTTGTTGACTTTTGTTAAAGAGATTTGGAAGAGTTGCTCAATCTTAATTCGGACATAATTTAAACATATTAAAGCCGATAATAATAATAGCATACTTCTATATATTCATTTGTCGACCAAAATAAAATTCCTCTCAAAGGTTGGTCAATGAAATTTGTTTGAATATTTTTTTCCCCTGACAAGTAATGTCATTATTCCAATTAAGAAAATTTTTCTAGAAAAATGCACATCTTGTAAAAAAAAATCTAGAGCATGAGATGATATTTTGATAGATATATTTCTACATTAGAAATATTTTATAGTAAATATTTTTAGAATTTCTAAAAGTTGATTTAAATATTTAGATATTTTGATAGAAAGCTCAAGAGAAGGAATTTTAGTTACATGATTAAAAGAATCACCATCAATCATTGCATGTGATAACTAGTATAAATACCCTTATGCCTTTGCTCATTTGTAAGCAAAAAATCAAGAGTCAGTTCAACTATTCTCTCTAAATTCTTCAACTACTGCAAACTTTCTTTCATCCAACTATCCAAAATTTTCCACTACCCTTCCAACATCATCCAAATCTTTCAAAATACTTTCCAACAATTAATCAATTTTCTTTCCAACTATTCTTCGCATTACTAGCAACTAATCTTTACGTATCAACTTTCCTACTACACCAACAATCATATATTTTAGTATTTTTCTAAAGATAATCTATATAATTAGAAATATTAAACAAGTCAAAAATATAGATACTTTGAGTTCGGATTGCAATGCTAATGGCACCATATATGAGAATTGGGACATCAAAAATGGAAACGAATGTATATGAAATATGAAAATTGCCAAACTAAATTGCATATTAACCTTTAATTATAGTGTCCATAATTTAAAGAATGACGTAGAACTATTTACTAAAAAATGTTTAGAAAATAAATTAGTTGGAAAGCAGAAATGTGTTGGTGAAATGACAATATAAACAACACGCATACATATACATATCATATATTCTTTGTGCATCATCATCGTTCTGTGATTTCTCAATCTAGTTCTCGTGTATAAGGAAAAGTTTCCATCTTTCCTCATTTCAAAGCATGTTACGATGAAGATATTTATCACATGCATGGAGAGTATGAGACACTGTTTGTAAAAAGTACCAAGTTTCGTAGGTTATCTGTCGAGAGCTATTTTTGGATATGATGGTATTATATTTAGATTGAAAATTTTAATAGGATAAATGATATAATTTATTTAAATATAATGTATAAAATATATAATAATAATTGGATAATATGATAGTATGAGGATGATGGTTACATTTTACGATAAAAATAAAAATAAATATAAGTATATGTGTACTATATATAGATATTGATTTAATTGTGATTAAGTGTAATGATTAAAAAATAATTAGTTGGTTATATAAGTAAACAAGAGAAATTTTGAATTTAAATTTAGTTGAAAATATAGTTGAATTGTAGATTTGATAGTGTAAAATTTAAAAGGACATTATAAAGTGAAAACTTGGTTCCAAACATTTATCTATTGACATGCCACATTCTTCAAATATGCATTATATACACACACACACTTAGTAATTGTTTATTTGCAGTTATTGTATGGTAGTTCAAATAGAATTTATCATGAATTATTGAATTTACACTTGTTTCATAACTTTAATGTTATAAATGGGAGTGATAGACCACGAATCCGTAACTGAAGGTGTGGTCCAGATTCATTTAAAGTAAAATTTATATGCAATGGTGCAAATGAATCGAAGCTAAATTAAATAATTTATTATTCATATTTTGTTTGAGTTTTCATCAAATTTTAGAAATCATGCATGAATTTAACTTTGAATATAATCTTGCTTTAGCAATTCTTATATATAAGAGAAATCCAGATCAAATCGTACTTTAGAAATTGATTTCAACTTGTTTGGTAAATATAATTTGACTTCTTTTTTTTAACATGCCTGCAAAACTATTAATTGACAATTACTACACGTGACAATTGATTTGGACTTAAGGCCCAAATAAGTGAACCTCCATGAAACCGATAATGAATGGGGCGGAGGAAAAATTACTTGCAGACATCGTTGAGGCCCATGTTGTCCCCTCCAATTTGAAACGAAAGTGGATGGATTGTCCACTTTATTTTTTGCGCCAACGTCAGTGATGACATTAACATTCATGGAGGACAAATGAACCAGTAATTCTGTACCAGGTTACAAAATTCAAGGAAAAAATCAACTACGCTATTCAATTCCCACTCCAGTGCGTTTCCCCCTTCTGCTTTTCTTCCCATTTTTGATCATAATGGACACTTCCATGACTTCTAAAATTTACGTGCAAGTACAGAGAGGAAAGTAGGTTTTTTTTGGGTCTCATTTGAAAAATGGCTGTGAGGCGCTTTCTCAGTCGGGTAAGTTGGAAATCTTCAGTGCTCGGTTCTTTCTGTTCTTATCAATTCATCTTTATTCATATTTTAAAGTTTACGCGAGTAGAGTATTTTTCTGTAACGGCTGGGAAAAGCCTGAACTTGGAGTTCTTCTATTCTATATTTGGTAAATTATTCCATTTTAATGTGTTTGGCGTTTTGGAGGGAGTCCTGATTAATTCTGCTGGCTGAGCCGCGTCAAAAGATGAAAAATTTTATTTGTTTTCTTTTTCAATCGATTTAATCAGCGAATAGTTGACTTGGATTGGATGTTAGAAGAAACAATGCACTGCTATGAGCCGCCTCTATCGCTGTTTAGCATTCTTGGAAGATTTCATTACATTTTATGCAATTATTCTGTTTCTTTACGTGATTTTTGTTGATACTTGGCTGGTTGAGACTGTTAAGTGTCTCTCTAAAACTGCAGTCATGTTAAAAGTTTAGTTGAATAATTGAAGGAATGGCATATCAACTACCCTTTGAAGCAATAGAAGTTTCTTGATGCTGAGCCTCAATGTGTTTTGTTCCTGGTTCCTGCATCTTTTTTTTATTGTTCATTCCTTCTGATGTGCATCAGAAGATATTATGAATTGACATCTTGATTGGTTTCTACATGGTATCACAGCCATGGAAGACTTAAATCCATCTATTGGAAGGAGGTCGGGTGACTAAAATGGCAGCCTGCAAGATCGAAGGAGTGACAGCAATGGTGATCCATTGTCTTTGCAGATGCAGCAAGTACCTCATTTGTGACAGACTTTGCAGGTACTGTATCTGACCTAGTTCTTCATACACTTGACATATTAGGATAAGGCTCTCGGATTATAGATACAGTACCTATTAATCACATGTGTGTAGATGCATTCCTCATGCATAACATGAAACCATTAAATAAGCTAACATCTGTTACCTTACCTGATGGATCAACACAAAGAGTGCATCCCATGGGAGATGTGTCTCTGAACAACAACCTAACCTTGACAGCTTGTCTCTATCTTCCCACTTTTAAACTTAGCATTCTTTCAGTAACCAAACTCTTTCAACAATCAGTGGTTAAGTTTGTATTCCTGCCTAATTGCTGCCTCATACAGGACCTGAAAGATGAGAGCCTCTTGGTGACAGGGAAGGTGATAAAAGGGCTACATGTGTTGGATCAAGAGTCCTCTGCCAGTGCAGCCCTTAATACTGGCCTGAATCCTAAGATCACAAAGACAAATGCCCCAGCCTTAGAGTGTATGTCACGCCAAACTACTAACAGCAGCAACTATAGAAATAAAGAGAGTGATTCCTCTGCCATTCTATCGCATAAGAAGCTAGGACATGTGTCTAGTAAAGTCCTCAAGAATCTTTCTTTTGTACTTGACTGTTCCAATTTGAGTAATAAAGTGTGATGTTTGTCATTTCTCAAAACAACAAACAATGCCTCTCTTTCTTAGTAACACTCACAGCACACACATCTTTGGACTAGTACACACAGATATGTGGGGGTCATACAAGGTTGCATCTATTTCAGGAGCACACTACTTCCCCACCCTAGTAAATTATTTTAGCAGGGCAACCTGGACCTTTTTAAGGAAGGACAGAAGCCAAACTATACACATTTTAACCAACTTTCTTAAAATCGTCAAGAATCAGTTTGATGCCAATATTTTAAGTAAAAGGTTTGATAATAGTTCAAAGTTTTTAAGTCAACAATGCAAACTCCTTTTCTTGGAACATGTTATTTTACACCAGAAAAGTTGTGTATATACACCGCAACAAAATGGAATTGTTGAAACGAAACACAAGCACTTAATTCAAATAGCAAGAATATTAATGTTACAAGCCTTTTTACTTAAGCATTTTTGGGGTGACTGCATCTTAACAGCAACATATCTAGTTAACAAAATGCTAATACCAGTTGTTAATTGGAAATCGCCTTATGAATTCTTGTTTGGAAAGGCACTGGATTATGACAACCTCAAGGTGTTTGGCTGCCTAAGCTTTGCTGTTAACACTGAATGTAGGAAGGATAAGTTTGAGTCTAAAGCCCACAAATGTATCTCCATTGGCTACACTCCAGGGCAAAAGGGGTATAAGCTTTATGATCTAAACACCCACAAAATCCTGATCCCTAGAGATATAATCTTTTATGAAAATCTTTTCCCTTTTCAAAGACCTGAGCACAGACAAGCCACTGATCTTCCACCACCACTTTCTTCAATCACAAATATACCCAATGAGCTGAATATTCCTGCAAGGCCAAACCTCCAGGGCAGATAATTGAGCCTAATAATGATGATCATGCTTCTAACTCTGTTGAACCAGTAGTGTCAATGAATCCGCATGAAAACCACCAATCAGAATAGCCTATTACCCTTAGACATAGTACTAAAACTAAACGTAAACGTCAATGGCTCAATGATTTTGTGTCACACACTTTGACACATGATATCTTCCCTTATGCCAAGAGGAGTCAAGGTCATAGCTTACACATTGATTACATGCCACACTTATCCCTACATTCAATCTCCATCCTTTTCTCCTGCATACATGTCCTGTCTAGCAAATGTATCTAGAATACAATAGCCTACATCTTATAGTCATGCAAAGGAGTACAAGGAATAGATTGATGCAATGAGTGAGCTAGAGGCCCTTGAGAAGAATGACACATGGGATCTTACTACCTTGCCAAAGAATAAGATAGAAATTGGCTGTAAGTGGGTGTATAAGGTGAAGTTGAAGCCTAATGGTGAAGTGGATAGATATAAGGCAAGACTAGTTACCAAAGGGTACTATCAAATATAAGGGATAGATTATTTTGAAAGTTTTTCCCCAGTTGCCAAAGTTGTAACAGTTGGGATTTTCTTCTCAATTGCTACCTCTAATGCCTAGCCCATCCATCAACTTGACATCAACAATGCATTCTTGCATGGATACATTGAGGAAAACATCTATATGGAGCCTCCACCAGGGTATGAAAAAGAGTCAAGAAGGACAGGTGTGCAGACTTGAAAGGTCTTTATATGGACTGAAGCAAGCCTCTAGGCAATGGAATCAAGAATTGACCAAACAATTACAGATTTATGGAATGAATCAATCAGCTTATGACAACTGTCTTTTCACTAAGAAAGATCAAAGCCAGTTCCTAGCTCTCTTGGTATATATAGATGATGTAGGAATTACTGAGATATCAGAGAACTTTATCAGGGATGCAAAAAGGTTTCTGCATGACAAGTTTACCATTAAGTATTTGGGATATGCAAAGTACTTTCTTGGGGTGGAGATTGCAAGGTCAGAACAGGGAATATACCTTAATCAAACAAAATATGCACTTGACATTGTTGAAGATATGGGGCTCAGTGGTTCAAAACCCACAACAACACCATTTCCAAAGCCCTTAAAGCCCCACACAGATCTTGGACCGCCCATCCAACATGCTGACACATATAGAAGATTAGTGGGGAGGTTGCTGTATTTGAGCTTCTCCAAACCAGACATTGCCTTCGCAATCCAGCAGCTAAGTCAGTCTATGCAATCCCCTTGTCAGAAACATTGGGAGGCTGCCATGCTTCTAGTTAAATATCTCAAGGGAATACCTTCAAAAGATCTATTCTTTCCAGCACACAACAAACTCATAGTGAAAGCATATCATGATACAGATTGGGCTTCCTCTACTATGACCAGGAAGTCAATTACAGGTTATTGCATATTTTTAGGCTCTTCACTCGTATCTTGGAAAACAAAAAAAACAAAGCACAGTGTGTAGGTCTTCAGCCAAAGCAGAGTATAGAAGCATGGCTACAACAGTTTGTGAGCCACCACGGATATCATACCTCCTCGGACTTCAACATCAATACACCATTACCCATTTCTCTTGGGTGTGAAAATCAACCAGCGTTGCACATCACAGCTAATCCATTCTTCCATGAGTGCACAAAGCATCTGGAGATTGATTACCATATTGTTAGAGAGAAATACAAAGAAGGATTCATTCTTTCACAACGCATCTCAACTCAGTTTTAGACAACAAATATCTTCACTAAACCTTTACTTGCTCCTTATGTTTAATAAGTTTGTTTGCTAGTTGGGTTTGGTAGACTCTCACCTAGCTCCAAGTTGGGGGGGGGGGGGGGGGGGGGTTGAAGGAATGATATATCAACTACCTTTTTAAGCAAGAGAAGTTTCTTGATGTTGAGCCTCAATGTGTTTTGTTCTTGGTTCCTACATCTTTTCTTGATTGTTCATTCCATCTAATGTGCATCAGAAGATATTGTGAATTGACATCTTGATTAGTTTTTGCAATAATCAGAGCTCCCAAGTACACTAATTTTCTATACGATAAATGGAAATAGAAAGCGGAAGTCTTGTTATTCAACAATACAACGTGACCTATATGTTCGCGTCCACAAACCAAAAATAAGTGCTGAAGAAATAAATTTTAGTTTAATGAGAGGTACGTATAGCTCTTCAGTTGATTTGATTTGTTATTTTGAGTGCTATCTCTTGACAGCAAATTTATTGGTTTTTTTGTTACACCCTTTATCGAGAGATGAGATTGGTAGATGGACAAAATATTGGTAGGTATCAACTCAAGTATACCTGTATATAATTGTAGCTATCTTGTATCTCAGTGCTTCACACACCTTGGTGGCAAGCTTAATGAAATGGCAGTCACTTTAATGAAATGTTTCTTGTTGTAGGAGGCCCGTAGAGTGAGAGATCTATTTCCTGCTGCAAAAAGAGGCTTTTCATCGTTGAGATTGATGCCACAGGAGGAGGCCGCAAGCTAAAGGATAGGAAGTACATGGTTTGACTTCAAACTAGTTGTTAGTTGGACTTGATGGCTTCAAACAAAAATGAGGGGATAATTAAGATTACCGTATTAACTAATGTTCCTGAATCACTGGATAAGGCACTGGTAAGACCTGGACAGTTTGTCGCCGTATCGTAGTTCCAAATCTTGATGTTGAAGGGCGAAGGCCGACTTTGGAGTCTCCAATGTCACAGGTAATTGATTTTTGCATGCTTTGACTGTGGTTCAGGCTTGAAGTGTTTCATTTGTGTGAGCATATTGATCCGGGCCTGTCTTATCGCTTTGGTGTCTCTTATGTTGAGTGGCTACAGCTACTGATATACTCGAATTGGACGTACAAATTATATATGACTGAATCATGCCCACTTTTCGTGAGAGTTCTTGCTAAATTATCGAATCATGGGTTTTATGGCCTGTTACCCACTCAATTAATGCAAGCATGACCTTGAGTTGAGTGACAACAAGTCAGATTGATAAGTCAGAGATTGAGATACGGACATGTCAATTCAAACTCAACTTGTTTATTATCAAATTTTCAAATTATATGAACTTAATCTGTTAATCAAAAAGAATTATTTTTACTTTATAGTTATTGAGTTTTACAGAAACAAATTTTGCATGCTTAATTAAAAATTCTAAATTTTCATTATACTAGATTGAGAAAGCATTTTTAATTATTTTATATCAACGGTTAAATTTATTTGTTTTAAATGATGTTTAATTATTAATACTAGTTTAATTTTTTTAAAGTTTACCTTAACTAACAGTAAGGTTTGAATTTTTAAATATTTATTATTTTATTATTTAATTAATTTTCTTTCTTTATTTACATAAATATTTATTAAATTATTTTAAATAAATTCGGGTTGGCGAGAGTTTGACCTTTGCACTGAAAACATATAATTGCTTGTATATCCTGGGTGAGTACTGCGCTGAAAGCAGCTAATTGCTAATTTCACATCAAGTGCTCCATCTTTGCTAAACATTTTAGGTCATCTCATAGGTTCTCAAGGAAGAGGGGGCGCGGACATAGTGTCATTTCAAGAGGGACTCCAGGATTCTCTTTTAGTACTGCACTGAAAGCAGCAATGGATGGTGCAAAAGCGGTGACTATGGCTGATCTTTAGCAGGCCAAGGATAAAATCATGACGAGAAGTGAGCGGAAATCAGCTGTCATACAACAAGGGAGATCATGCTTTTGTAGGCAGGCACACTGGTGGGGCATTTCTAACTTGAAAATCTTGACACTGCGCCATAAGTAAACTTGCCTGCAGACAGTCATTAGTTTCATTTCGCATATGGTTGGCTATGCGAACTCTTAGTTGTTGGGATCGTTGCTAATGAGGAGATTGGTTGTGTCAGTTCAGGAATTAATGGAAGTTCTTAGATGATGAATGGTTGTTCAGTGTCCCAAGTTTGAAACCTTGCTTTTGGTAATATACCTAATCATCATAAGATCGATGGAGGATTTTTCATGGAGCTGCTCAGCACATGTCCTATTTTTTCGAACGAAAGCAAAGATTTAGTCCCATTAACAGTACTAACAAAAAAAATAATAATAAAGTTGTTCCGTGTTCGTCTGTCAGAGGGGGACGAGGACGAAAGAAGAAGCGACGCATTTAATGCTCGGATGACTAAAAAAGCGTTAGGCATACACTGCGTAAAAGCGTGTTTGATTGAAGAAGCGCGACTACTGTATAACAGACACCTCAGCTCAATCGACCGACTGATCAAGAAAACCAGCGACAAAGAGCAGATTCTCACGTCGGAGAAGCAAGAGAATTAGCCCTAGCAAATACGCAAGTGAGTATACTGGAACAGAAGTTATCATCTACTTGATCGTAGTGTCAATGCAATCTGGGTAAACGACGTTTCCTTGATCTCGAGATGGCATACCCAGGGCACCGAAAAGGAAATTTAGAGAATTGACAACAATCTCATTTCCTGCGACTGTTTTGATTATCTAATTCGCTATTTTATTAATGATCTCATAGGGATTGCGGATTGACGCTCACGGATTTTATCTTTAATTCTCGCATTTACCTAGCGCCCCCCCCCCATCTTTCTCTCATCGGTTATTCTCTCTCTTCTTGCTTAAATTTTTTGATTGTAAAAGAACGTCGTTTCTCTCCAATTGGTGGTGGCTTGAGTTGCTGCTGTAATTTTTCTTTGTTCTGAGGGCTTGTTCACGATGCTCTATTCTCCAATTCATCTTTGATAGTGGTGGAGTACAAGAGATTAACAATAGAAAACAGCCATGGCGAGAAGCTTGTTGGGATACTTCATGAAAGTGGTTCTCCTGAGCTTGTAATTATATGCCATGGATTCCGATCCTCAAAGGTGTGAATTATAAACTGAGCCTTGGATCGTGTTAGAGCATTGCCTTTGCACGGTTATCTTAGATTTGTCTGAAAAGTAACACTTTAGCTTTTCTCAGGACCGCATTCCTATTGTGAACCTTGCTTATGCTTTTGAAAAAGAGGGATTAAGCGCCTTCCGATTTGACTTCGCTGGCCACGGGTCAGTTATTAGGAAATTAGTGCCTTCTGCTTTTTTGATTTGGCTCGTTGCATATGCACAAATCTCTGATGCTTTCAGGGAGAGTGAAGGTTCATTCCAATATGGGAATTACCGTAGGGAAGCTGAGGACTTGCGTTCCTTGGTTGAGCACTTTCGTGGAGAGCAACGTTCGGTGCCGGCGGTTATTGGGCACAGCAAAGGTTGGTTACTTGGTTAGTTGCATCCAAACATTTTGTTGGTTCTTTTGTTGCTTGGTGTATGATGTAGCTGTGATGGTTCTGTGAGGGTGAAGGAGGATGTGGGGAAGCCATGAGGGCTCTACGCATATGAATGATTTTTGTGGAACTCTATGGAATGAGACTTAAATGTGCCTTACGACTGGACTGGATTATTACAGGAGGGAATGCTGTGCTTTTGTATGCTTCAAGGTATGGCGATGTGCAAACGGTTGTCAACATTGCTGGCCGCTTTAATTTAAAGAGAGGGATTGCAGGTCGATTGGGTAACGGCTTCCAAGAAAGGATCGAGCGATATGGATTTATCGATGTTAAAAACAGAAAGGGTATGTCTGTTGTTCGTGTCTGCTTGCGTATCTGGATTTCCTTCATCATATTGCTGCCTAGTTAGCTGTAGAGTCGAATATTATGAAGGTATTTCTCTAGTGCAAATGTGTAACTCCATTGCTTTTGACTTGTGGACTCTTATGCACCACTTGAAGGAAAAACTGAGTATAGAGTAACAAAGGGTAGCTTGATGGACCGGCTGGCTACTGATACCCTTGCCGCATGTCAAACCATCCCAGTAAGATGCAGGTTGGTAATTAACAGCTTGTCACTTGTAATTATATGATAAATTGGATGGCTGAACTAGCTGATACTTCTTCCATTTAGTTCATCAATCTCAGCTTGAAATGAGTAGATGATAACTCATGTGAGACTGTTATCAATTAACTAATGTAACCTTCTTGCAAATTACTTGCAGGGTGTTAACGGTTCATGGAACATCAGATGAATTTGTGCCAGTTGAAGATGCAATTGAATTTTCCAAGTATATACTTAACCATAAGTTATGCATAGTTAAAGGGGCTGATCATGAGTACACCAAGCATCAAGAGGCGTTGGCTTCAATTGTGCTGGACTTTGTGAAGACAGGTCTATATGAAGAGAAGTCCTTGTCTGAACCCACATCGTTGTGCTTCAGAAATAACAAAGTTGTTGATTCTCGTCTATAATGATACATAGGCGATAGCGTTTGCATAGAAACTGCGTAGCAGAATGATGCATTAGTGATGTGCTATGTTATAATGAAATTTACATGATTCTTTGTGCATCTGTCAATGGGGCTCCAATTGAAAATCTGGAGATTCATACGTTTGAATGTGTCATGCAAATGCTACAATTAAGTTGGTCTTTGAACAGAACAAATTTCTTTCTTCCTTCTGTGCCTTTCTGAGGATAGCTTCATAAGAATAGAGTTTATGACATCCTCAATAATTTACATCCAACATTAGTACCATGCCTCATAAGGGATGTATAAAACAGATCCTCCAGAACTAGCAAAACGGTTCAGAATTACCCTTCACCTATCAGAAAATACAAAATGAGGACAGCTCTTCAAACTCCAACTTGATTAGGCTGCAACACTCTTAGGTTTGACTCCAATTTTTCTCCATGAAACACTGGGCATTATTTGTTTGGAGTCAACACGATCCTCGTATTGAATAGCAAAATTGAGTAATGAGTCAAGAAGAGAGTCTGAAAGAAGGCGAGGTTTGAGCCCCAATTCCACAAGTTTCGTATGCTTGGCATTATAGTAATGCTCCTCTGCCTCCACCCTGGGGTTTGGAACTGATATGGTTTGAACCTCAAGGCCAAGTTTCTCACCAGCCTTGGTGACAAGAGCAGCAAGTTCCTTGACTGAGAATTGCTCAGTAAATTGGTTGAAGACGCGGAATTCTCCTCTCTGTGCTGGGTTGGCTATGGCAAGCTCAATGCATTGTACTGTGTCCCTTATGTCAAGATAGCCCCGGGTCTGTTTATTCGAAAAGCAATTCATCAGGTAAGTTGTCAGGAAAACGTAAGTTTCAAATGATAATGTGACGATGCTAGCACCTACAATAAGAGGCATAGGGAGAAATGCTAGAATCAATGGAACGAAAAGGACTGGCCCTTGTTTGTATTTAAAGGGAACATAAAAGGAAATAATATCGATACTAAATCACTCAAAATCAGGTATCACGTTTGTGCCAATATAAAGTAATTACCTGGCCTCCTTTTCCATAGACTGTAAGAGGATGACCAATTGCCGCCTGAACACAAAAACGATTCAATGCAGTCCCAAATACTCCATCATAATCAAATCTATTACAGAGCTCCACATGCATTGCTGTTTCACCAGTTCTCACACCATAGACCACTCCTTGGTTTAGGTCTGTGGCTCTGATCCCCCATGCCTTGCAAGTAAAGGCAATGTTGTGGGAATCGTGGACCTTGCTCAGGTGGTAGAAAGAGCTAGCTTGTTTGGGATAAGGTAAGGTATCAGTCCTTCCATTATGAGTGATTGTTATGAAACCTTCTTCAATGTCTATGTTTGGAGTACCATATTCACCCATGGTACCAAGTTTCACGAGATGGCAATCATCTCTGAATTCTTTTATGGCGAACAGAACATTGAGTGTCCCTATCACATTATTCTGTTGGGTGAATACAGCTCTAGACCTATCTATCATGGAGTATGGAGCAGACCTCTGTTCTCCAAAGTGGACAACAGCATCGGGTTCAAAAGACTTGAAGGCCTCCGACAAGAACTCAAAGTCACATATATCTCCCACATATAGTCGGATATCTTTACCAGTGAGAGACTTCCAACGCCTGATGCGGTTGTGGATAGATGCGATGGGAGTGAGAGAGTCAAGACCTAGCTGGTGGTCAAATAGGCGACGAACAAGGCTGTCCACAACAGCAACTTCATAATTTTTGTTTGATAGGTGGAGGGAAGTAGCCCAGCCACAATAGCCATCACCACCAATGACCATAACTTTCTTCGGAGCAGAAGCTTCACTGGAGGTCTGAAGAGACCCTGAGCCAGACTGGGTCCTCGCTTCTTGACCTACTGAAACTGCTTTCACATAAACAGTACGATATTTATGCGATCTATTCTTTGCTTGGAATGCATGCCTTTCAAAGGGTAATCTAGAAATTGGCAAACTAACAGATGCAGACAATGGAATTAAGCATTGGTTCAACGGTTTATTGTGTGACCTGCTGCCTGAGGAGACATTTAAAGAACAAGATACTGAAAGTAAATGTGCCATGAGTTGCTGGCTTCGTCTGAAAATTATCTCTGTACCTGGAAAATCAATATATAGAGTTTCAAATTAGCATGCCAGGATTCAGTTTACATAAGCAAAACACGGGATGGAGGACAACCAATTGAGCCACTAATCAATTGCATCTGAGTAAAAAGAAACCAATTCAGATTTCTATGGTATGGAGAGGAAACCTAATTAAAAACCACAAGCGCTTGCAGCAAGACAACGCATAATAGCGAAATTAGTATGTTTAGAAAGTGAGACCTGAATAAGGATAAATTTAAGTTGCAAGGCAGTGGTTAACCAGCAAAATTCAAAAAATTCGGCAATGAGTCCCTAAACTAGGCTGGCATTAGCTGGGCAGTACAACCATTCTTAACCCCTGCCCAACCAAAATCCCAAACTTAACCATTCCAGAACTACTATATTGCATACCATTTACCTTCATTAGGCCCTTGACTTGGAATCCATGCATACATGCAGCAGATAAATGTTTCCAAACTTTCACAGAATCCTTAGATTTTAGGAGTTCAACCAACATCCAGCCGAACGAACTTCAATTCTAAAACAACAAAAAGCCTCACTCGAGCATTGCACAGCTAATATACGTTAAGGAAGAAAAACAATTTAAAGAATAAATCCAATAGATTCCGTTTCTAGACAATACGGTCCTACAAAATCTTGTCTTTGAAGCACTTCTGTTCTAGTCCGTCCACAGTGGCAAAGAATACATCGCACAAAAATGGAGACACAGAATCAAAAACCATAAAGATGTTGAGCAATCTAGCAGTCGCGGGCATAAGCTCTTCTCCATCCAAGATTCAGAGAAACTCTGAGACTTGGATAATTGAAGTAAAACCAGCAAAAAAAATTGAAAATAACAACGAAGAAATCAAATTTTACCTGGATAAAAAGTCTCAGATAATCCAGTTGATTAGCTATAACGACAAGAGAAATCTGTTGGGGCGGATTTCTCCGTGTAAGGGTTTATCCCACTTGCTTCAGTTTTTAGGGAGCATGAAAGGAGAAACTCAAAGGGATATTCTTCAATCTTAAATATATCTAAAGAATTTCATTTTCAACCTCTAAGCCTTTGTATATATCCAATTGGCCCCGAATTGTTACATGAACTCGCAATTCCAACCCCAAAATTTTCGTTTACAGCCCACTCCTTGCCCCCTTGATTTTGTCCCGATTACATAATGGGCATTTAACCTACCTAGCATTGTATAAATTAATCTCGACTTCGTGAAATTTAAGGAAAATTATTTTTATTTTATTTTTTTATTTTTTATTTTTTCTTGGACTTAAAATCATGTTATATTTATTGCTGTTACTGGAATTAGTTACAGACGCTGCCCTTACGAGTTAATATAATTATTATCTCTCTCTTTATTTTGAAATTACAAAAGCTTTCTCCCCAAGTTTATGATGCATAGATATGCTCTGCAAGGTTATGTTTTGAACCCAACTTATAACTTTAAAATAACATTTCAAATTTTACATTGTCAAACATATTATTTAATAATTTTTTTATTTAAATTTAAATTTAATTTAATTTTTTTCTTTTATACGTATAACTAATTAATTATTTTTCAATCACTACACAAATTTACAATCAAATTAATACTTCTAAATATCACATACATACCCATATTTATTTTTATACACTATAACATAATTATTATCTTTATAAATTATCATATCATCTAATCATTATTATATATTTCATATATATTTTCAAATAAATTATATTATCTATCTCATTAAAACATTCTTTTTTAAGTATATTACTCTAATATAACTTCTACAAAATATAGTATTCAACAAAAACCCCTCTCCTAAATATAGACTAGGGCTATGTTTGTTACCCACCTTTCATCATTTTCATTTCATCAACTTCATACAACTAAACATTTTATGTCACAAAATTTTATCTCAAATTCCAATTCAAAATTTCCCTCGTTTACATATATAACTAACTAATTATTTTTCAATATTCATAATCAAAATCAATACCTGTATTTATATACTTACTTTCACATTTATATATTTTTATACTATAAAAAGAATTATTATCACTATATACTATCATATTGTTCAATCATTATTGTATATTTTATATATATTTAAATATATATAAATTTAAATAAATTATATTATTCATCACATTAAAACATTCATTCTAAATATACCATTTATTCTGACACAATCCACCTCTCAACAAAATCTCCCTCCCAAACAAAGCCTGAATATCTGCTTCAATACATCTAACTTCACAAATGGGAGTGTTCTTTAAAACACACGCTTACCTTAGCGTTATGATCATATCTATACTGTATATCTAAATCCATTATTTCAATACTGTATATTAAATTAATAAGATTTTGTAATTGTAGGATATAGAATTATATAATTGTCTTTATTTTAAACTCTTCTTTGTTTGTTTAACTAATTATTTTAATTTATATTTTTTTTTCAAATTTCTTGTCACTTCAAATTCTTTCAACGTTTC
Source organism: Avicennia marina (assembly GCA_019155195.1). Taxonomy (NCBI): domain Eukaryota; kingdom Viridiplantae; phylum Streptophyta; class Magnoliopsida; order Lamiales; family Acanthaceae; genus Avicennia; species Avicennia marina. The sequence continues at coordinate 743,503 of CM032755.1, forward strand.
CTTTACCCTTTATCTTAAATCATTTTTATGCTATTAATTATTAAATAATTTTATTTGCATTACTTAACATATAATAATTATATAATTTATAAATAAATTTGCACACATACAAGTGTGCGCTACTTTTACCAGTACAAAATTAAATACAAAAATACAAAATAAATTTAAAAAATATTTTATTTGCACAGTGATAATGTTTAAAATTTTAATGGGACATAAATATTTTGATTTTCTTATATATAAAGTATAAATGATTTTATATTTTATTTTATTTTAGATGTATTTATAATTAGGAGATAAAGTGAGAGATGCAGTTGATAATTATATTAACTATCTATTTGGTGCACTAAATGTGCTCATAATAATATTTAGATATGCATATTAACAACATAAAAATATATATTTTCTTGTTTAGCTTAACAAGCAAAAGACAGGCAAAAAATTTTTTTGATAAGACTAATGAATTCAAATTCAAGTCAAGTCCTAAGGCTTAGACTTAGACTTGAGTTTAATCAAAATTCACTTGAAATTTTGAATGAAAAAAAAAAAAAAAAAAACACTTGTAGTAGGTGGGTTTCAAACCTTTGATCACGCAACTCCAGTATTAACTATAAATGTTGTTGACTAAGAAATGTAAATAAAATTTAAATATGAAAATAATTATAATATATGTTTTTGAATATAAAATTTGAAAAAAAATATATAGTTAGCACCGTCAAATTTCAATGGATGAATTACCATATTGAATTTGAGCCACCATAAATTTTCAGTGACACCCACGAGTCATTATCTATATGCCATATGATATCTAAACTTTTGAAAAAGGCAAAGTAAATAATTCAAAAGTTCAATTTTAAATTTAAATTTAAAAGGAAAAATTAAGAAGGAGGACACCCAACATCTGTCCATATCTGGCCCAATAATTGACTTCCTTTCTACGCTTGACAATATTATTGAAAACCAAATAAAATATTGTACTAGAAATGAATGCCTGAATATTGACTTTTACACATTATTTAGTGTACAATAAACACAACCAACCACGGGCCTGGAAAAAATAAAACAAAAACAACAAATCAACCACTCTACATTACAAACCTTTAACTTTACATGTCAAGATTGATAATTGCCCAATTATTAACTTTTTATTATTCTATTAAAATATATAAATTTCAAATATATATATATATATATATATTAATTAAAATAATTATTTTTATCCCGTGTGGGTATGGTTGGGAGGCGGTTTTTGCTGGGAGGCGATGTTGCTAGGGTTGGGACTTGGGAGGCAGTTTTTGTCGAGGTGTTTGATAGGTTGCGACTAATATATTTAGAATAAATATATATATATATATAATAATTTAATTGTAAATAAAAAATAATGATTAATAAATAATTAATTAGTTATATAAGTAAAAAATAAATTTTAAATTTAAATTTAAAAAATTTATAGTATAAAATATTTAATTGTAAGAAATTGACGAGAAGAAGAAGGACCGTTCAAAGTAGGTAACAAACATATCCTAGTACGTAGACATCTTTTACCATTTTGACGTGTCGTGGTTGAATGGTTGAACAGATACTACATTTGATTAAACTTTTTTGATGTTTGTATGTAAATTTTAAATGTAAAAAGTTTGACTTAACATTTAAGATTTAAAAAGTGAAAAAAATAAAAATTATTATTTTAATAATTAATATATTTAGAAGAATTAATTTTACAGGTTGTAAATTTGCAACCGAAGGTAGCCTTTTATTTCTTAACTTCAAATTGTTAGATTAGTTTTTTTCTTTCATTTATTTATTTGAAAGAGTACACTTAGTACCACATTAAATGACTTAGATCAAGGAGATTACGAAATTTTGGCAATGTTGGTTTTCATTTTTTATATCTAAAAATACATATTATAATTATTATAATTTTAAAAAATTATTATTTTTTTTATTTTTATATATTTTTTTAAAAAATATATTTAAAAATACACGTTCAAACATCAAAATAAACATTGCATTTTCATTTTTTGTATGGAGAAAAACAAAAGGAAAAGCCACAAAAGTTTTTCTCTTTTTTGTCTGAAAAAATCATAAAAAGAAGAAAACAACAGCCAGACTGTCAAACCTACCATCACCATCGCCTTCACACGGTCCAGATCTGTCCACAAAATAATTACCGATGCACATGGTCTTCGTACAGGCGCAATCATACCTCAGCTCATCTCACTAAAACTTATTCGGGAACTCCAAAAATCCAGCAAGATTTTTTTCTTTTATGGAAACAAAATTATTGCAGCAAGTTTTTATCAATGCTGGCGCTTCTTAAATCCCTTCCGGAACATTTGAAATCACAGATTCATAGATGAAAGAGGAGAGATAAGCGAAGGGAAATAAATTCTCAGATCTCTACGTTCGATTTCGTTTCTTCCAGATTTCCTCTTAAACCAGAAATGGCGGAGTCGAAGAGGTATATTACGTTAGAAGAGCTCAGAACCCACAACAAAAGAGGGGACCTTTGGATCTCAGTCCAGGGGAAGGTGTATGACGTCACCGAGTGGGCGAATCACCATCCGGGCGGTGAGTCGCCCCTCTTAAATCTCGCAGGGCGAGACGCAACCGATGCGTTTGTTGCCTTTCATCCAGGTACTGCTTGGCAGTTTCTTGACAAATTCTTTAATGGGTTTTACTTGAAAGACTACACTGTTTCTGAAATGTCCAAGGATTACCGCAAGCTGGTCCATGAGTTCTCAAAGATGGGCCTTTTTGAGAAGAAAGGCCACGTGGTTCTGCTTACCTTGTGTATCATGGCAATGGCGTTTGCTGTGAGTGTTTATGGCGTTCTTTTCTGTGAGGGTGTGTGGCTGCATTTGTTCTGTGGTGGACTGATAGGGTTTCTCTGGATTCAGAGTGGTTGGATCGGGCATGATTCTGGGCATTACCAGGTTATGCTGACTCCTATGCTTAACCGATTTGTACAGATTCTTTCAGGGAATTGTGTTGCAGGAATAAGCATTGCTTGGTGGAAATGGAATCACAATGCTCACCACATTGCCTGCAACAGCCTTGACCATGATCCAGACCTTCAACACATGCCATTCTTTGCGGTATCCTCCAAGTTCTTCCACTCAATCACTTCTTACTTTTATGAAAGGACAATGGAATTTGACTGTGTTGCTAGGCTCTTGGTTAGCAATCAGCACTGGACTTTTTATCCTGTCATGTGTTTTGCGAGGATCAATTTGTTTGCACAGTCATTCATTCTGTTGTTGTCTAAGAGGAAAGTGCCCAATAGGGGTTGTGAGCTTTTGGGAATGATGGTGTTCTGGATTTGGTACCCCTTGCTTGTTTCTTGTCTGCCCAATTATGGCGAAAGGTTGATGTTTGTTCTTGCTAGCTTCTCCGTCACTAGCATTCAGCATATTCAGTTCTGTTTGAACCACTTCTCGTCTAGCGTTTATGTCGGACCTCCTAAGGGGGACGATTGGTTCGAGAAGCAAACGAATGGGACTCTCAATATAAACTGTTCGTCTTGGATGGATTGGTTTCATGGTGGATTGCAGTTTCAGGTTGAGCACCATTTGTTTCCTAGGTTGCCTAGATGCCACCTGAGGAAGGTCTCCCCCTTTGTGAAGGAGCTTTGCAAGAAGCACGGATTGCCTTACAATTGCGCGTCCTTCTGGGGGGCAAATGCTATGACGGTCAGGACGCTGAGGAACGCCGCCCTGCAGGCCAGGGATTTTACCAAACCTGTCCCAAAGAACTTGGTCTGGGAAGCTGTCAACACTTATGGTTGAATGTAGAAGAACGCAGTCTAGCTTTTGGGAAGATTTTGCTGTGGTTTTATTGCTTTCAGAATGATCCGTAGGTATGCCAAGTGATTGATGGTTCTCCATTGTTTCTGAGGTGTATCATCTATGTTATTTTTTCATCAGACAAACTTTATTCTGTTAAGAAATTTTCAATTTTCCAGCTATTTGTTTCATCCAACTTTATAAGTTATGAAGCATTTCTGAGGTACTGTTTTTATGTAGTCATGTCTATGAGCCAGAATAGTTTGTAACATCTGGCTAACGAAGTAGTTTTGTGACAATGTGTGAGTGGTATCAAATTTGCATTTAGTTCGGACTTGTAGTTTCTTGTTCTTGCTCTTATTGCTAAATGTGAGAATGGTGGTTGTGTTTTAATATGCACGACCCAATTGTCCTAATTGAATTGGAGCAGTATGTGATCACTACCACACCAAATTTACCACAAGATGTGCATTCATTGCCAATCACCTTGTTGGCTTAATGTCAAGATCCAACTTGATTGACAAATGGCAATGAGAAGGGCTCACTGCGCACTTCATGTTTGGCATCATTAAGCTGAAGTTAAATATACTTAACCAGCTGCACATGGGAACTATCTGGCAAGAGACCACTTGCAGCAATACCGAAGTAACAGAGAGAGACCAGGAGATGGGCCATGAGGAGATGATGCTAGAGCCTCAAGGCAATGGAATCCCCGTCACTTTACAGCCTGTGCTAATCCAGATCCCCAGAAAATATCTCTTTTCAGATTCCCCACAACCACCCGTTGTCCTAATGCAAAATGTATGGTTAGGTTCAAGTATTATTAACCACGCCCAGTGTCGTGTTGAATGGGGTCTCTCTGGTTGGCAAACCCATTCCTGCATTTTGGGTTGCATCTAACCGTTACCCTCTTTGTTCAACAACTTTGGCAATAACCCCGGCTGATTTGACAAATAATTTTCAGCAGAAGAGTTAGTTTTGTTTATTTTAAAGGAATAATGGCTAATATTTACATGAATACGATAATTGCTTTGAAGAAAAAACTCCAAAAGATATTCTTTTGACACGTAAGACAGATAGATCATAGATCATTGGAGTTGTGAGACAGAAATGATGGGAACGGTCTCAAACGGCGTTTTAAAAATTGAGTAGGTATCTAAGTGGAAATGTTTGCAGGTCAAGGATTTTATTCAACTAATTGTTTAACCTCGGTTGAACAGGTGATGTCTTTTTTGTATTGTAAATATTAATTAATAATTTAATATACTGAAAGTACATAAACTGACAGATATTAGAAATGATTTTGAATTTAATTTGAAACAATTTTCTATTACTATTAATAGTTAAATATACTACAATAATATAATAAAAATACCATAAAAATAAAAACAATAAATACTAATCCAATAAATAAAATCATAAAAATAAACCATGAAATGATATATTATTGAAATATTTAATTAAAATATAGTAGAATTAAAAAAGATCATGTATATTCGATGTCTTTATATGAAAGATTATTAGACATTTCAGGGGATGACTTATTTGATTCATAAAATTTTTTTATATGAAGTTAAAAAAAAAAAAAAAAAGAGAGAATAAACTTACAATAAAGGAAACGAAATTGTTTTATTTTCATAAATTGCAACCCATTTGTTTGGTTAAGTGGTCAATCGCAATTTTACTTGACTTTATTATAATTTTATTTTTTAAAATTCTACTCTAACTTTTTTTCTCACCAGCGAATGATTCGATGAGTTCAAGCACCTGGCTTGGATCAGCTTTTAAAACAACAGTGGTCACGAGTCAGAAAAGAAAAGAAAAGAAAAGCCTTTTAATGAAAATACTGTCAATGATGCATCTTAGTTTCTTACCCTGCAAAGGTATATTATCCTCGAACCCTCGAGCACGACACAGAAATAGATTTTTATATATGTGAACCAGAGTCAGTTGGTACTCAGATTGCCTTCTGTTGGTGACGAAGGCCATAACGCAGTCATTGATAGGTGTACTATTATTACAAAACTGCTTCCCACATCGGATGCATAACACTTCTATGGCATCTTATAATGGACTGGCATGCGACCGCACTCTGCCGAGCCAAGTGACGTGGGCTTGTAACCCACGTGGGGGCATTAAGGTATTCGAACGTTGATTCAGTTCTCTAGTGGGACCCCAGAAAGTTTGTATCTGGCCCGTCCATTCCAAGCGGGTGAGTTGGACGTTGGTGCCCAGGCTAAGGTTTGGGCTACAACGTTCCCTAGAGTGGGGGGGATACCGCGTGAGGCTGGCTTCACAGAGCAGCGAAAACCTCTGGCTCTCTGCAGTGGAAGGATAGCGGGTCGTTGTTTCTGGGGTCCGTCAAGACTTAATGAACTGGCCCAATTGAACGGAACGCCTTTTTGAAATTAATTTTTTCACTCAAAAAATGATGAACTGTAAAAAGGTCTTTGTTTGGATAAAAAAAAAAAAAAAGGGATTTCAAAGAAAAATAAACAATAAATAAATAATTTCATATAACATGACTCTACAAAAATCGAAGTCCAAAAATTTGAAATACAATATACCAAATTAAATTTATACTCAATTCATTGTTGTGAAATTAAATTTTATGTTTTCAAATTTCTTCATGAGCTTGTTTTTACGGGTAACTTGAAAGCCTGGCAACACCTCAATGATTGAAACCGTTAAGTCATTCATTACCATTACAATGAATGAAAGGGCAGCCATTATCTAAACATAGGCTGAGGAGAAAATAACAATGAACAGAGATTAAAGAAGCCGACACATTCCAACGACCTTTTGTTCGGCTTCAATAATCCAGATCCAGGATACCGACAGCCATGTGAACCTCAATTCTATTTCCATGTTTTTGCCTTCCACTATTTTGTCTTAGTGTGGCCCACTGCAATCTGGATTCTTCACTCTTTCCCATTTTAAAACCCAGAAAATAGGGTAAAAACCTTTTTTGCTTTGAGTTTATTTGCTAAGAGGAATGAAGCTGTGTGTCAAGTCTTGTGATGCGTGTTGTTAAAATATTTTTATTTGAGAATTGTGTAAAAAGAATAGAAAAAAAAATATATAAAAAAAATTATAATTGTGTATTTTTTTAAGAATAGATAATTACAAAACAAATAAGGCCCCGACTTTTAGACTCACGCGCACGACGGAATTTTCTTCCTGGAGTCTCTCTATTTTATTAATATAAATTTGTATGTGTATCATTTTATATTAGATGGCAATTGTTACATAACCACATAATTATCGACTACGTGTCAAGTATTAGTGGAAATATCGAGATAAAGAACAAAAAAAAAAAAAAATAAAGACAATTTTTGAGATGGAAGATTTCGAAGGTGTTTGACAAAGTTGATTTTAAATAATTTATAAAATTATGTAATTTTGTGAGATTTTATAAGTTTATGTATTTTATTTTTAAAATAAACTTATAAAGTGCTAGGATATAATATCTTATAAAATTTTGTTACAATTTATAATTATAATTATTTGTAATTTTTTGACATAATAATGATAAAAATAAATTAAATATTATTAATATGATACAGTACAAGATATTTATATTATTTTTAATATATATAATGAAGTTCATATAAGATTATTGAAAATAAGTTAAGAGAAAAAGTATACTTATTTTTAAAGAGTTTATAAATTCAAATATTTTATTTTGAAAGCTTATAAATTTTTTTATTAAAAATTTTATTAAATACTTTTAAAAATATTGTGAACTTTCAAATATTTTATAATATATTTTAAAAGGCTTATAAAGTCGGCCAAACACCCTCTTCATCTGATAAGTATGCGAGACTTGGGTCTACGCGTTGTGGCATCTCATGGTCAAAAAATGTGTTGTTAGCAACTACACGTTATACAGCCTTTCAACTCTTCTCTTTTTAACTTTTGAAACTATGCTCTTGAGAGAGATCATGTTTGAGCTCACTTTCAGTAAAAATTCTATTATTGTCTTTATAACAAAAGATGGGAATATTGACAAAAGGGATCGTGTCAATGCCCACCAAACATTGACCTCTTTTACGAGAAAAAAAAACACAAACAATTGAATGAAAGAAAATAATGAGACAAGAAACTTACCGTTATTGCAGCCGAAATATGACAAGTATGTGATCACCATAAGTGGTGACAAGAAAAAAACATGACGACATGCATTTGTGGCCAAAATCATGATAATTTCCATTATAATTTACTAAATTCCTTCATATGGAGGAAACAAATAAAACAAATTCCGATTACATACTGAATAGTAATAATAAAAAAAAAACCCGTCATATTTCGGACCCTTTTACGCTTCACTGTGAAAAACAGAGACCCTTCTATTTCCACTAAGATTTCGAGATCCTACTAACAAAAAACCTCAATTTTTCTCTCGAATTTGCAGATCACCAAAAAGCACAAAAAAAAATGCGAAAAAAAAGTAGTATAGTGATCATAGCAATTAATAATAACTAGAAAATAAAGTAAGGATATTGCCAAAGGCGTTGATTAAAAGATCCATTTGTTGATCTTGATTCTGAGATCAACCTTGCACTTCGCCTTAGAAGTGTGGGCGACTGCTGGAATTACATTTTTGCCCTTCGGGACGATGCCCTGGATGCCGTCACACTTCACTCTGATCCCAATCTTCTTCATCTTCAGCTTTTCCAATTTTACCCCTACCATCGTGTCCATGACGATCTCCATGGGCAACCCGTTTTTCCTCTTCAGATCCGACTTCAGTGAGTTCACCGAGTCGGCGTCCAGAACCTGCGAATTGAGCCCCATTGCTGCGTGAATCACGGAAATGCCGCCCGGCGAATTGGTGAAGTTCGGGAAAGAGCCGCTCGACAGATTTACGGAGTTCGAGAGCACGGTGATGGACATGGGGTCGTAGACGAATACGATCCTCTTGTTCTGGTTCTTCGCCGAGAGAGTGACGTTGATTCTGGTGGTGAGGCGGGTTGAGTCGTCGGCGGGGGTGGTGGTCATGTTGAAGGACGAGATTTTGACGGACGTGACGGAGAACAGGGGGCGGCGGGGCTGGTAGAGCGCGTAGAAGGCGGCGGAGGCTATGGCGGCGAGGAGAAGGGTGGCGACCAGGATGAGGGTGGCCCAGAAGCACGCGAGGCAGAAGCAGTGGCGGCAGCTGAACTGTCGGTGCTTGTGGTGGTTTCGGGAGGCGGGAACGGGGCGGTAGGGGAGGCGCGTGGGTTTGGGGGGATGCGTTTTGGCTGGGGGAAGCTTGACGACGGGTGGGGCGGTGGCGGAGTGGGGAGTGGTGCCGTTCGGCTTGGTGGACGGGTGGACTCTGTCTGTCATTGTGAAGAATGTTGTCTTAAAGCAGAGTAGAGGTACGAATAATGTAAATAGGATGATATGTCGTTAAAGGGATTGATTGCTTTTATGGTTAACGAAAAGAAAATGAGTGAAGTGAAGGTAAAGAAAGTGTGTGTTTTTCTGAGTGTGAGAAAGAGAAGAGTGACCGGAATGAAATAGGAAAGGGCACTGTTTTAACAACAGCTAGTGTGTGAGTGTGTGAGAGACACAGAGTTTTTCCTTTTTCTTTTTCTTCAGTGAAAGTTCTCTTATGTCCCCAAAAAAATTGTGCCATTAATTTTTGATTGGATTTATTGACTATGTTTGTTTGAATATTCATACTCAAAAAATATTATTTTAATTATTATATTTTTAAAATTTTATATCATTATTTTAATTTTAATCTGCTACACCAAATTTGATTATCTTGGCCCAAACACCGTCTCGAAAATTTGATTTCATTTCAATTTGTTTTTGTTTTCATTGGTATTTTTGATAATTGATGTAACAATTTGAGTTTAAATAGTAGTAGTTTTGGATAACTATTCAACCCCAACTTAATTTTAATCTGTATAAGTTAAATTCAAATCTAACTTTAAATCAAGGGACAAAATTAAATTCACATATTTTTAAATTCAGAGAGTTTAATTAAACTTTAAAATATTTTTAAAATAATCAAATGCATACATTAATTATACTTATTTTTATTTTTATTTTAAAAATATATATTATAATTATTATATTTTTAAATTTTATCTTTTTTATTATTTATTTTTATATTATTCTCAATAAAATACAACTGAAAATCAAAACACAAACATATTAATTGATTTTTGAACGGTGGGAGTTTATGCATGTGACATGTGGTTGGGCTTATTATTTAAGACAAAACAAAGTGATTGCAGCCTTCTTGTTTGACTCATTGGCCGACACCAAAAAAAATATGTGCGCTTTGGATTCATATTTCATGGCTGTTATCAATTCTTACTCCTTGGCTCAGAATCTAGGCAGTGTGTACGCACCAATCTTTCTCATTTGGTTGCTTATCTGGAAGGTTTTAATTTTTTCAAAATATGCACAATTTAAATATAAAATTTCATTAATTTTTTATTTAAATTATTTTCTCTTTTACATATATAAAAAAAATTAAAATTTTATAGTTATATTTATTTATAATCAAATTAATACCTATATATACATATATTAATATATATTTACATCTTAAAAGTTAATCACATGATTAATCATTATTTTATAATACATGTGAACATTACAATCTCAAATAATTGAAAATTTTACTTTATCAAAATTTTATAATCAAATATAATTTTTTATTTCCAATAAAATTTTCATAGTTTAGTCTTTTACGTGGTGTAGGAGGAAAAACCCGTTTAAAATTTCACCACACAAAGGACGACATTGTTTGGTTAAAATTTAAATGAGTTTTCCTGTTAATAAGAATCTTGTCTGTTAAATAATAGTGCCCAAGAGAATTCCCTGTAATTGAAATAAATACACAAGTGCTATATATATATATATATATATATATTATTATTATTTTTTTTTTCAATTTTTAACAAGATACAAGACTGATGAGTCAGGCTACAAAAACAAGCAAAGCAATTATTCTCCGCTTGCTTATCACATGACATGGTCCCAAATCATACCATCAATTCAAAAATCATCACATATATACTTTATTTATAATTCACCAGATATTAAGCAAAATTATCACTGCTTCAAAATATTACCCAAAATAGTAACTTCCCCAAATATACCAAGGACCATAATACAGACTTCCTAGCCACTCATGAAGCTTTCTTCTTCTATACTACAAACTAAGTATTGCACCCAGTGAAAAGATGGATGCAGCCAACGGATTCTGTCAAAGTGTCAAAGCTTTTATTGCATCATATAAAGTAGCAATTAGAACAACAAAAGAAATGCACGAAAGTGCAGTTTGATCATTAATCCTCCCCCGCCCCCCACCCTCATTACCAATTAACTAGAGCTAAAAGAGCCCACAAAATAAAGCTTAAAGAACTTTTTACCATTCAATTGCCGAGGTTGAAGAATGGGCAAGTAACGTGCAATTCAAACGTCATTATTACAATAACAATTAAGACTAATCAGTCAGGTGTCGTTAATTACACGGTAGTCTTCCCCACCGACACAAATAAATAAATATAATGTGGGAGATTTGGCCCTAGTGCTCTGGTGACTAATTTTGCCCTAATAAAGGGTTACGTCTGTCTTGGTGAAAAGCTTGTACCACTGTTTTAAAACTAGTTCGATTGTCGCCCAGTTAAAAAAACGACATAAATAAGATTGAAAAATTAGAATGTAATAAAATTAAATAAAATTACTGTTAAATTATTAAATCAGGCAAACTAATCGTGGTTTACGAAAATTAAACGATCTAAATTGATAAATAAAGAGACTTTTAAATCTTAATTTTCTTTTTATTAATGTAAGCTATGTTTTTTTTTTTATTAAAATTTATCTTCATTCTGTTCTCTTTTATAAAAAATTTCATGCATCAAATATATTATCTTTCAAGATATCTAATAATTTTTTATTTAAACACATATTAAATATACAAGGCATTAAAATTCTATTATATTTTGATTAAATATTTTAATAAGATCTTTTTTGGTATATTTTTATATTTATTTGTTAAGTTATTATTTATTGTTTTTATACTTGTGGTATTTTTATTATATTAGTACAATAAATTTAATTATTAATAATAATTAAAATTGCTTGAAATTATATCCAAGTACTTTTTTTTGTTAATATTCACTATTTTATGTATTTTAAATATATTAATAAGTGTTTATAACATAAATATTATATTATTGTTTCAATCACGATTGAATCAGTAACCTTTAAATCGATAAATTTTTCAATTTGATAATCCGTCCGATTTTTAAAACGCCAACTTATACAAGAGACTTTAAAATCAAATATGACTTGAAAAGATGTTATGGATTTATCTTAAAAGTTTTGGTTAACGTCTAATGTCAAGTTCGCTTATACATATTTATCTTCAAATTTAAGGATAATTATTCCAATTTGGAGTGTCTGGAGCGTGTCCTCAGTTTAATTAGGGTCCACCCTAAATCCAATAAAAATTTACATTAAGGATGCTCTCAATTTGATGTGAATCACGATTCAACATATCCAATTAAAGCTAGAAGTTATCTTACATGCATCCAAATGACAAATGTAAAACAGTGTTTGTGGGTGAGTGCATGTGTGGAGATGGATTAGAGTTGGACCCATTGAGGTAGAACAGACAGGCTCGGTCAGAACAACCAGCAGCTGGGCAATTTGTCTCTTTGGTCACGCAATTTCTGACCTCTCAAATCTATGGATTCACCAACTATTAATAGTCTATACATGTGGTACTGAAAAATAAAAATCGAATTTTGACATATAGATTTGCAGATGCAATGGAAATTAATTGATTTCTATTTTCTAGCGTGGGGTCGTAAAGTTGTAACGTGTCGTCTAGCTGGATTTATAACCTAGAGTTTGTCGTATACATATATATATATATATATATATATATATATCTTATTTTAAAAATAAACTAATAAAATGTATTAATAGAAATAATAAGATTATCTTATAGAATTTTTTTGAAATTTATAATTATATTTTATTGTAATTTTTTTATTGTGATAATGAAAAAGATAAACTAAATTTCATAATATAATATTATTAAGGATATTTATACTTATTTTAATATATTAAATAAAGTAGTTTATATAAAAATGAGTTAAAAAAATTTATTTATTTTAAAAGAATTCATAAATTTCAAATATTTTATTTTTATAATTTATAAATTATTTTATTAAAAAATTTATCAAATATTTTTAATAAATGTATAAACTCACAAACTTATTCTAAAAATATTTTGAAATAGCTCATAAGCACAGTTAGAAAGCGGGAAGAGGGTGTTGGTGTGTATTAATGCTACATATGACGTTGGCCAAATTATGAAGGACAAGAAAAATTGCAATAATTGAGTCAAACTGCACATGCATGTGTTATGTATGGGTCATACATGTGACTTAGACGGCGCATCATGCATCCGATATTTTTTGTTTACTCACTCACTCGAACACACACACACACACACACACACACATGGAGACACAACAAAGTCTTAATTAGCTGCTATTTTACGTTGGTGGGATTCATTTAATGTATCCATCAAATATCTTATTCATGCAACGCAAATATTTCCACAATTAAAGGCATGATTTGCTGTTCCTGCGCGAGAAATGGACAGCCAGACTCGATCAATGCCTCGGTACTGCGTTGATAGCTCTGCCAAATAAATGAGTCAACGAACAGGTGGGATTCAACATTCTTGCTATTAGTCGAATCCAGACTGTGGTGCTAATTGTTTGGGCGTATTTAGGTATCCAAGATTTTAGGTGGTGGTTATTTATGTCGCCAACATACTAGCTTGCCCGAGCCTATATGCCACGAACTTTTTTTAAAGACAAGGATAAACGGGCATGATTTGGTTAGTAATCGCTGTGCAGTGAGCAAGTCCACCTGAACCCGCGTACAAGTTTGAGTGTAAGTTGCACTCACGTTCTTCTAAACGCTTTAGAAGTACAATTTTGACAGTAAATTAAAGAAAACAGTAACTATGAACACGAATTGTATAAAAAAGTTTACTTGCATTAATTCAATAATTCAATTACAAATAGACGATCACTGAAGCAAGAAAAACTCTAACAATCACAAGTACACGAAAATTACACGTAACTTCATTAGACACCTTACCTCCTATAATACACTTGGCAAATAAAATCTAAATGAAAGCACTAGATATTAAAAATTCAAATAAGCACAATTGAAATTAAGTAGAAAATTGTTACAAATATTTATAAGTATGTATAAATTCCTGGATCTAACAACAACAGGTGATGTCTCCTCTGGGACGGGGCTACAACAGGGCAAGCATTATGTCAAGAGGATTGCAAGGTAGGTGGCCCTCACCCAATGTCTTCAAAATCAGATCGATGACTGAATAGGTCAACTTACTGAGTTACTGGTTTGACCAGTTCAATCATTTCTAAAAAATCAGTTGGTCTATACCATAATATAATGTGTGTGTGTGTGTGTGTGTGCATGTATAGACACAAACATATATTTATATATTTAAGTCTGTGTATGTTCTACACAAAATTATTTAACAAAAATTATATAACAAAAGTAAGTATCACACAATATAAAATATTTAGTACGACAAATAAATAAATTTCAAGACATAAATTCGAGTTCTAATATATAAATTCAAGTTATAATATAGAAGCACCGACGCTGATGCGTAAAGTTGTGAAGATTGAGACAGTGAGACTTGTTTAGAAAGAACTTGTGGAGTGCATGAAGCGTAAATGTGACTGAGAGCATTGTTTGGGAAAAACTCTAAAGGATTGAGGGCTTTGTTTAGGAAAAACTCATCTGTAAGTGCGTGGGACTGAGGGCTTTGTTTAAAAAAAAATAGATTCAATTTTTCCCTTTTCTTAAATTTTTTTAAAGAAAAGAACTGGTCGAAATTGGTTCAACTGGGTCACCAATTTTTTCGATTTCAATTGGTTTAGAATGGGACACGTGCACAGCAATTTTTACATTATAACTGGCCTGGACTCTTTGTCAATTCCTAGTTGAACCGGCCGAGTCAAGCCGGTTCTGAAAACTATGCGGTCACCCACTCCCAAGTGTTGTTGTTATCTGAGTAGCCTTCCTATTTCACAAAGTAATCACTAATCTCCTACTTGACAGTCCTTGTGACTCAGTGATCTAAGATTGTTTTAGTTACTCTCTTAAGTACCTTCCCAAATAGACGCTGTGATCAGGTCTCTTTGATATGATCGGTGTCATCTGGGTCTACTGTGAAAGACTTTAAATGTCTTAAGTAGAAAACATTTTGCATCTTCCACCATAGGGGCAACTCAGAGGGTCTCTTCCTTGAACACACTTTGTGAGTGATAGATCCGGTACCTTCACCAACATGAGGTCCCCCACATTGAATTATGTAAAACATCATCCCTAGTCGACTTGCTCTTTCATTATCTTCTAGGTCTTCTCTAGATTACTCCTTGCAATCTCTAAGTTACGTTTCCACTCTTTAGTGAAACTCCGTGCAAAAAGAGATCTCGCACTCTACAGGGAGTTCATAGTGTGTGAGAGTAGTGATTGTTGCTGGGTGACAATCTCAAAAGGGTTTTAATTGGTAGAAGAACTCTTTTGAGCATTAAAATACAATTGAGCAGCATCCCACAGTTTCACCTAGATTTTTTGATTGCCACTTACAAAGTGTTAAAGGTACTCATCTAATATGGAATTAAAGCGTTCTATTTGGCCATCAGATTGCGAGTGGTAATTTGAGCTCATACTCAAGTTGGACCCAGGAAGTTTGAATAGCTCAATCCAAAATATTCTTGCAAACTTGGGTGCTCAATCAGTGACAATGTCATTTAGTAGTCCCCAGTATTTAATAATGTATGCAAAGAACAAGTATATAGTCGCCTCCACCGTCACGTGCTTTGGGGCTGCAATGAATGTGGCATACTTCGAGAACCTATCCACTACAATGATGATGTCACCTAAATCCCCTAGTTTAGGCAACCCAAAGATGTAATTTATCGAGACACTCTCCAGAATATGTTGGGATAGAAAAAGGCTCTAGCAAAAACCCTTCGACTTCAAGTGATCCACCTTGTCCTATTGGAAAATCAGATAGGATTGAACATATACCTCAACTTCATCTTGCATTTAGAGCCAGTAATATGCCATTTGCACGATTGTCAATGTCTGCTTACCTCTAGGGTGACCTGCCTAAAGGGTATCATGGCACTCTATTATCAATGATTTCCTCAAGTCCCTACCCTTAGAAACATATAAACATTTGCAGTTGGTCTATAACAATCCCTCCTCAAGCCAAAATTACATAGACTTTCCTTGCTGCATCAATTTGATCAAACACTCTATAGTTGGATCTCGCATTAGCAACTCCCACATTTAATCTTTCATGGAGGTGGTCACTTTGCTCAAAGAAAGAGCAGTAACCATCCTCAACTCTACGAATCTATCCTTCGATTGAGGGCATCTGCTGCTTTGTTGCTGGAACTCGCTTGGAACTCCAATGTAAAGTTAAACTTTGCAAACAGCTCTTACCATCAAGCTTGGTTTTGTGTAAGGTTTAGTTGGGTCATAAAGTGACTCATTACATTATTATCCGTTTTAATCACGAATAGAACCCCAACCAAATAATGTCACCATAGCCTAAAGCAATGGACTACAGCTAGTAGCTATTTCTCATGTATTGGGTAATTTCTCTTTGCCTCCTTCAATTTCATACTCTCAAAGACAATAGGATGCCTATCTTGGGTTAACACTCCCCCAATTGCAAAATTTGAGGCATCAGTCTCCACCTCAAATAGCTTTTGTAAGCCTGAAAGAGCTAACGTGGGACTCATAGTTATGACTATCTTTAATCTTTCAACGGCGACTTATCGATTCATCGACCACTTCTATTCCACTGTTTTTTTCGTAAGATCCATGAGTGGTCCAATTATCTCAGAGTATTCTTTCACAAATCTCAGATAATAATTGGTCAATCTAAAGAATGAGCATATTTTGTGAACATCCTTAGGAGGCTGCCACTCTTTAATAGCCTGTATTTTCTTTGGGTCCATTCGAATTCTACCATGCTCAATAATATAACTCAAAAAGTGGATGGTCTCTTATGTGAATAAGCATTTTAAAGACTTTGCATACAACTTATGCTCTTGGAGACGAGTGAGAACCTTTCTTAAGTGCTCTAAATGTTTTTTTAGTGTCTCGCTAAACACCACGATGTCATCTAAGGACACCACTACAAATTTATCGAGAAATCCATGAGTACGTGATTCATCAAGGTGCAAAGGTTGTTGCATTCATTAAGCTAAACAACATAATTAAGAACTCATAAGTACCGTATCTAGTCACTATAATAGTCTTCGCCTCATCACTCTCTTTAATTTGAACCTGCCAATATCCTGACCTCAAATCAATTTCAAAGAAGTATTTTGCTCGACTCAGCCTGTCAAAACAATCAACAATCAGCGGTATCGGATATTTGTTTTTCATAATGATCTTGTTCAAAGCTCGACAATCACAACACATCCTCAAAGATCCATCAGACCTTTTTTAGAACAAGATAGGCTCTCTATATGGTAACTTCGTGGGTCAAATGATATCGCTCTCCAACATTTCCCTTAGTTGCTTCATGAGCTCTACAAGCTCAGGTTGCATCATGTGATAAGGTGCACGGGTAGGTGGCTCAGTGCTTAGCAAAAGTTCAATATCATGATTCACTGATCTCTTAGGTGACAATTTATAAGGAAGTTCTTCAAGTATCATATTCTCAAAATTTCCAAGATTTTTCACTATGTTAAGAATTAGCCAAGAATCCTCTATCTCCTTAAATTTGATGATGCATAAGTAGGATGGTTCATTGCACTTACAACCCTTTTCAAATTGATAGCCGACAAGCTATTCTCATCAATTAGTTACAAACTATGGAAACAATACGAGGTTTATTTTCCACCATCATTAATGCTTTCCCGCACGGTAAGACCATTGCTCTTACCTCTCTCAAGAATTCAAGTCTCAAGATGAGCTTGAAGTCATCCATCTAAATAATAGAATGATTGATCTTTCCTTCGAATGGACCAACCTTGATTCTAACTCCTTTGACAACACTGGCAATACGTTGAGTTGCTGAATTGATAACTTCAACTTTTCCAACCATTTTCTCCAACACCAACCCAAATCTCTCCACTTTAGTAGTCGCTAAGTAATTGTGCGTGGCACTTGTGTTGACCATGACTCGAATGAACTTGTTATTGATCTTCACGTCCACATACAGCAATCCCTTCTTTTTTTTGTGTGTGTTTAGAGTTCTCCTCACCCACAAGATCATCTACTAATGTTGGAATAGTCCGTCAGCTATGGACTTTTCTTTCTATTTAGCCTCAACTTAGTATGAAATGGTCCCGCATCGGTGCAAGATGGTACCAAGATTATTTTCCTCTTCGACTAACTCGCCATCGCCAGATTTGGATACTAATTTTGTAGCTTGTTTTAATGGGCCTACATCATTGAGGCTTGATAAGGCATTCACCAATTTCCTCTTCAGACAATCCCAAAGCGTGTGTGGCTGATCATACGAAAAACAACCTGTTTTTCTCGGTGCTGTTCCCTGCTTACTTTCTACCGGCTTATTTTTTGAGCTGCTTTAGGGGTTAATTGATGTTTGGACTGTCAATCTTCCCTACCTTTATTTGAATTATTTCTGAATTACCTTCTACCATTTCCTTTCTGTTAGGGTGCACCCACCGCTCAGCGTTCCGTTCAGGTTTTGTCCTGAAAGTCCATAAGTTGCTCAGCAGCACCCATAGTCGAACTCAAATCTGCTACCTGTTGGCACTACAACTACTTGCGCTATTGGTTTCAAACTTTCCAAGAAAGTAAAGAGTTTATCCTTCTCAGACATGTCCTGAATGTCCAACAGAAACACCAAACAATGTCTTCACATAATCTCAGACACTCTCAGTGTGCCTTAATTCTTGTAATACCCTCCAGGCATTGTACTCCACAATGTCTAGGAATAATTGATTTTGGATAGCATCTTGCAATTGCTCTCACATATCCAAGCACACTCGGTTGACCCGAATTTCAGCATATTTGGTGCGCCATCATAGTTTGGCATCTCCAGTTTAGTACATGGTGGCAGTGGTAACCTTCCTAACATCATCAACAATGTTTGTCGCCAAGAAGTACTATTCTATGTCAAAGAGGAAATTCTCTACCTCTTTGGCGTCTCAAGCACCTTCACATGATTATAGCTCAGGGACTCAAATTCTCAACCCAGAGTCGTACGCAACTATTGGGGCATTGCTGATCGCTCGTTGGAGTAGTCCAATTTGGATCAACATTTATTTCATTTCTCTTCGGAGCTCTCAAATAGTACTAACTTCTTGATTCTCAACTAGTTCTTGGCATAATTCTCAATTCTTAGCCAGATGGGTTTAAAGGTTTGCAACTTTGGTCTCCAGATTCTTGACCTTCTCCTCCATGGTCATCATCACATAATCCATTCAAAAACCCTGCTTCTCCAGGGCTTCCAATTGTTGCTTGATAGTAAGATTCTTGTGCGGCGTGGCTTCCACCTCATTGCCCCTGACATATTCACCAATACCATAGTATCCATGATCCTTCACCTCGACCTGGGTTTGAACTGAGGCTCTGATACCAACTGTCACAGGACTTCTTTCAGAGAAAAGGACAACGAGGCACCGTGCAGCTAGCAGTCACTCTATAATCAACTATGTCCACCTGAACTCGCACGCAACTTTGACTAAACGTAACACTTGTGTTTCTCTAAATGTTTTAAAGTACAATCTTGACAGTGAATTAGAGAAGACAACAACTATGAACACGAATTGCATAAGAAAGTTTGCTTGCACTAATTCAATAGCTCAATTACAAAGAGACGACAACTAAAACAAGGGAAACTTTAATAATCGCAAGTACTTGGCAATCACAAATAGCTTTGCTAGACATCTTACCCCCAATAATAAGCTTGGCAAATAAGAGCTAAATGACAGTAGTGCACATTAAAAATCCGAGAAAGCATAAATGAAACTAAATAGAAAATTATTATAAATATTTACAAGTATGTACAATGCCCTAAACCTAATGGCAACAGATGATATCTCCTTTGGTAAGGGGCTTTACAAGTTGTGTTAGGAGGCTTGCTGGGTGGATGACCCTTCACAATTGATGTATACAATATATAATAATGATTGGATGATGTAATAATATAAAATAATAATAATTAATTTTCAAATTGTAAATAAATATAAATGCGAATATATATGTGATATATAAATCTAGATTTGATTATTAATTGATATAATAATTAAAAAATAATTTAAATAAAAATTTTATTTAGTTGTGCACTTGTTAGTGTGAAGTTTGATAGTACATGTCAAAATTGGAAGTCGGATTCTAAACATTGGCTCTACATTTGGATTTACATAATTGATGGAAATAAAAGTTAGTACAATGTTAAGAATAGTGTAATTGTGAGAGAGGAAATGGGGGAAAAAAAATTATGCTGATAAATTATATATTTAGATAATTTAATTTTAATGGGGATGAAAATAGAAAAATAAAGTCTTCCAAGCATAGCCAGAGTAGTTAATGATTTTGAAAACAAAATAACAAACCAAGAGCATCTATTTGGATACATTTCAGTTATTATGATTTCAAATTCATGAGCAATATTTTGAAACATTTTTTCAGTGATTTTGATGAATTTATGACTCAAAGAATAATTTCGTATATATCCTTCCCAAAGACAACCAAACTCACATGGTTGCAGTGTTTTATTTGCATAGTAGGCCGCTGCCCCAATCCTCATTCCTTCCTCTCAATTAAATATCTAGTTGGCCCATATGTTGAAATTATCTCTCACAAGGGCCCACGCCCATGGACCCAATTGGTTGTGCAACAGAATGACCCAACTATTCTCAATCTTTACCATTTCTAATCACTTAAGCAAGAGGAATGATGGTTACTACCTGACAAAATTGAGGAACCACACTCGAATTATAACACAAAAAAAAAAAAAAAAAAACATTTTATTTAAGCTGACAAGGCCATGTTTTTGCTCCCTCATTAATCGTGATTTAACGTAACATAACCATGTTATCGCTCTTCTTTTAACAACTCATTACATCAGCCTATATCGTTACTTAATATAAACTCGACTAGTGGACACACACCTACTACTACTATATACATACACAGACATATGTGAACAATCACATATATTGCAAGTAAATTTTAATATTACATGGAATAGCCTATGTAATGATATTACTAAAGTATGGATAATACCATCAAATCCCACGTCGCCCAAAAGATCAACTCAGGCTCACAAGATAGGGCCAATAGGTAAAACGTAAAAGTTGTAAAAGCATGTCTTGTAATTTGTCTCCACTTTTCATCATCTTTTGGCATCTGCTGTCCACACAAAGGCATTGGCAGCACTTCAAAATTTAAAGGGGTGTGGGCCACAGGCAATGACACCGCTCCCACATTTATGACCACACTAAATATCTATCACATCCCCACAATTACATTTACCCAAATGCCCCTCCTCTCAATCCTCAACGATCACATTCGAAATTGCCAATCCAGAATGCGTTCAAATTGCTGCAATGCTGCAGATAATTCTAATAAATACGTAGCTTAAAACAATAGCGAGATGCCGAAAAAATATAATTAAGGATTGATCAATTTGTCGGTCCAAAACCAAGCCTTTACCAAAATAATGCAACCTAACACAGTCAACATTTCCATCACACCTACACTCACCACCAATCTGGTCCAGAACCCCATCAGTTTACAGTATATTACAAAAAGCACCCACATAAAAATCCACTAATTCCCCGTCACTCCAATTCCACAACCCTAACGAATTACAAACCAACCCCTAGAAAACATAAAAATATCATTACCTCCCCCCACTCCCCCTCCCAATCAGGTCCTTGTACCTCTGACAATAGACTCCATCCTCTGCAGCATCAGCTCCTGCTTAAACCGGTTGATGAAGACATCAGCTTTCGCATCTACCTCTTCGTCATCCTCGGCCGCTTTAGCATTCCCCTTCTCCCTCACTGTCGCCGGCCGCCGCGCCTCCACAATATCCTCCTGCTCGAAACGTCCAAAAGCTGATTTCGAGCTCGCCCACTTCCTCACTCTCACAGGAGGCCTGGTCGGCATTGCTCCGGAGGAAGCCGGTTCGGTGTCTGATTTAGTCCTGCTACAGTGACTGTCTGTCACCTGACTGTAAACGTCACCCGCACCCTGCTCATTTAATTCCTCGAGTACTTTTTCTTCACGAACCTGCTGAAAATCATCAAAGTTAGAATCTTTTTCTTCAAAAACGAAATGGGCTTGCGATTCCTGGGGTTTTTGTTGATGGGTTTGTTCGAAGATGTAATGGGCTTGTGGCTGAGGGGTTTCAAGATTTTCTTGAGGGAAAAAGTAGTTGGACTGCGTCTCGAGATGCTGAGCTTGCTGGGCGCGCTCCACACTGAAAGGGGTGTCAGAATCTGGGCTAGGATTGTGAAGAATATACGAGTTACGGGGCTCTTGAGATCTGAAGTGAGCGCTAAAGTTGATGGATTTGAGGCGCTGGAGAATTGAGGAGGACCTAGCAATGTGGGGGTGATGAGGATCATTCTGAGAGTCAGTTTGTCTGCTGTTGTTGTGGTGCTGCTTTTGGCTGGTAAGGGTGGAGGTGAAAACAATGGTGCCTATCACGAGATTGAGGAGTACAAAAAGAACAGCGGGAGTGAACCAGCTGTTCATTGATGCCCATATTGAAGGCGGCAAGGCAGATGCGGATTCTTCGAGCATTCTGGTCAAGTTTGCTTTTCTTTGAGAGGAAAATGGCTAATGAGCAGATAAGCTTGTGAGAGGTGTAGGTAATATGAGAGAGTGTGGTAGGGATGCTTCCGTAAAGTAGTTGGGGGTGGGTGGGATATTAGAGCCTTGTTTGGATGCAAACAATAGAGAGAAAATTGATGTGAAAATTTAAGATAATACAAAAATAATATAAAAAAAGGTTCAAAATTAATTAATTAAACAGTGTGTTCAAAAGTATATATTTTGATAGGAGTATAATGCTGGCTAGTCTAGGAATTTAGGTTGTAATTGATTGGGATGTTAATTTAAAAAAAAAAAATGTCTTGTACTATTTGTTCATAAAAATTAGTGCTTAGTTTTCTGGAAAGTCGAAGAAAAATTTTATACTATTTTCCCTTTATATTGTCCCTTCTTTATTTTGCGTACTTATTAATAATATTTTATTTAATTTCTATTCATATTATTTCTATAAATACATTATATTAATAATATTTTATTCAATTATTATATCAAATAATTTGTACAAGTACATGTGATAATATTTCATCAAATATTTTCCCATATTATTCGAAAATAATTTTCTATAAATAGCACCCTGTCAAATCACAAGCGTAAATTTTTTGTGACACCAAAAAGAGAAAAAAGGAAGATAAAGTGTTGAACTAAATTAAATTATCTACAGTTAATTTGTATCATGAATAATGAGTTTATTATCTTATTTACATCAATAAATCCATCCCCAGCAACTTCTCAAATCTCACATAATTCATAAAAGTTTTCGTTATTAAATATATTAAATAATAAAATATTTATCTAAATTTAAATTTAAAATTTTATCTCTTACGAGACACAATTGATTAATTAATTATCAATTTATATATTTATTTATAATTAAATTAACGTGCGTGCGTGCACACAAATATGCTCGCACGTGTTGGATATCAATTAGTGATGGAAACAGCTCAGTCTTAACCAGTGAAGCCCTTGTTTCAAGACTATCAATCTGTGGGCTCAGGCCCGTTTAAATAATTAAGCCCATTAGCAGGTGTCCTCAAAAGTGGTGTGTGGGCCTTCGGTTGTTGTGGTAATTAGGCCCAATTGAATCTGATGCGTTTCTTGATTTATCGTGGTGTAACATACCAACATATTTCAGTTATTATTTTTATTCATTTATATTTGACCATTCTATTGTTTTATAAAGCTAATTCGATTCACCAAAAATTTGAAAAGAATTCTGGTTAACAAATGGGCTCTATTGATTTATTCAGATGAGCAATCTATACGACATTATGCCATATGACATTTAACGGCAAATAAATTCAATTTAATTTACCAACGAACAATACATGAACTCAATTATAAATTATAAGAAATTTGACTTCTTGCTGGGACGAATAAAAATAGGTTTAATCTTTTTGGAACCATATTAAAATTTACAAAGAACAATACAAAAATTGAGCGTTCACCATTCGACCTACATCCTTTGAAATGTATCTAAAAATTAAAATATACAAATTCTTTCTTAAAATTGCATTGTAACGCGCGACTTGAATATGAAATATAGTAACGTATAAATCATTTTTATTATATTGTATCAAATGATCTTTTATCTTTCAAATATGATTTGATTCTATGTAATCTTACACATATGATTACGTTGCATCTAATATAATCATGTAATAATAGTTATTCCGAGTAATGTTTGTTTTGGACAGGGTTTAAATTATTATTTGAATTATTTTTGTTATAATTTTAATATTCAAATATCTCAATTAATAATGAAAAAGAGGTTTAATTAAAAGAACAAATAATTTTAAAAAATTACTTCGTCTTATTGTTGTTTAGGCAATTGGTTGAGTCAACAGCATAATGCATGCTAGCAAGATAAAGAAATTGAAAACGAGCTCTTGGATTTATCGCCTATTTTTAGATTAAAAACTTGATCGAACGTCACGCATATATTTAAGATATAGTTCTTAATTTATATGAAATATAATCCCAAGTGGGTAATCTATGTCTTTTTTCTTCGATCTTATTGTTTCATAATAAACAATTACTTGATTAAAACAATCAACAATTAATATCGAATTTGCCAACTAAACACACGATTATGCTGCGAGAGTTCTTACATTAAATTCTAGTATTTAGATTAAAATTATCTATAAAATAATTTTGTGATTTTGATGAAACCCTACTTGATCCATCTAAAAAGTTATTCAATTATTCTCAATAAAATAGTTTAATGAATTGTGTTTTCCAATCGGACGTGGCCTTTGGGTTTATCTCATTCCTATTTACATAATTTTGTGACCGCTTCAACAGCCATGTACGTTTTGTTGGGCTGTGTTTGGGAGAGAGGTTTTGGTGAAGACTGATATTTGATAAAAGTTGTGTTGGGTGAGTAACACGCTTGTTCGTAATATTTTGATGGAATGAAAATTTTGATTTATTTAAATATATTTATAAAATATATATCAATAATTGGACGATGTGATAGTATATAAGGATAATGATTAGTTTGTAAAGTATAAGTATATATAAATATGAGTGATTGTATTGATTTTATTGTGAATAAGTATAATAATTGTTAGTTGTATATGTAGATAAAGAAAAGTTTAAATTTGAATTTAAATAAATTTTTGTTGAATTGTATATTTTGATGGTGTAATGTTGATGAATTGTGCAGGTTTTGAAAGAGGAAAATCAAACATGGCCTTAGTGATTTGGACCTAAAATATTAAAACCCTCAAAAACAAATATGATCGAGTAACTAATATCATAGAAAGTCAAAATACAATCAGTAGGTTACTCCATAGTGGACTTTAAATATGACAATGAAAATATACAAATAAACAATAAAATACTTCGTCCACGCTTGTTTCCTGATTAGGATGGAAGAAAAATTTGAGTAATTTGAATTGAGATAAAAATTAGATTTAATTTGTAAATTTGGAGTGAGTAGATTTTTTTTTATATTTTTAATATGTAATGATAATTAAATGTTGTGATAATATATACGTTTGTAAAGTAGTAAAAAATATATGTGAGTAGAAAAATTATAAATATTAGTGTTGATTTGATTGTAAATATATATAATAATTAAAAAAATTATTAATTAGTTGTAAAATACAAGAGAGAAAAAAATTTAAATTTAAATTTAAATAAAATTTATATGATAACATAGTTAATTTGTAAGACTTTTAAGTGATGATGAATACTTTATAAATAAAAAACAAATGTAGCCTTTGGTAGTGAATTTAAAAAATTTATCACGAAAGGGAAAGATAAAGTCAACTTCAAAAAAATATCCAATATTTAGATCTGACATCATGTTTTATTTTTTTAAATAAAGTTGAAATCCACTAGATATACTTTATCCCAAATAATTTTTCAAACAGGAACTGTTTTGAAGTCTTGGTTATTTATTTAATTTTTTAAACGAAGGTGGCACGAAGCAGGTCTTATATTATTAATTCACGAGTCATACTTCTTATCGTGCGTTGACTTCAGTAACTATTCTCAATATTTATTTATTTATTTATACTATACTCTGTATTATTAAGTATGAAATGTTATATAACTACTTTGATTATTTTATACCTTTTTTTAATAAACCCACTGTCTATATTCCACACACACACTTTCTCTCTCTCTTTCTACACTCACAGACATATATTATTAAGCACGAGGCTAATTACCATTGGCCATTTAAATATATTTTTAAAACTCCACAATTAATGAGTTTATATTTATAATAATTGTTATAATCAAGCTATTAAACTCTACGTATTAACTTCTTTTTACTATTTTGGTGGACTAAAATGTCTCTCTATAATTTATTTTTACTTTTTCCTCATTTTTAAAAATTTTATATTTTTAATTATTTCCAATTAAATTTCATTTAATTTATCTATTCTTATTTAAAAATTTTCTCTTAAAATTTCCCTTTTCTCTGATTTTGAATAAAAATTTAATGCATTGTAAAATACAAAAACTACTTATACCTTATTGTCGTCAAGAAAATTCTATAATGTTATTATATCATATTTTTATCAAACGATAAGTTATGAAATAAAATAAGTATATATATACAAATCAAAATATTCATACATTAAAAGTACATCTATGTTTGTTTCTTTTTTTTTTACTGTTGATTATCACTTAAAAATCTTATGAACTAAATATACAAATTCAAATTCAAAATTTTTTTCTCATATTTTTTATGACTAAGTAACATATTTTCAATCATTATACTTATTTATAATTAAATTAACACATATTTTTATAATTTTTTTATTATTTTATAAACTTATATACTATCGTACTGCCTAATCATTATTATATATTAAATATGAATATAAAAATATTTTTTATATTCATTCAAATTTTACAAACTTAACATAATATTTATTTTTAGTCAAATCATCAAAATTATAATCCCCATTCTAATTTAGAAACAAACATATTCACAATTTTCTGTACACACCACTTGTTAGTATACGTGGCAGACAGGTAAAGTAGGGGACTGATTCTAAGATGAAACCTTTTCTCTAATTATTAATTTATATGCATCTATGCTCGACAATTGGACATATTTAGTGTAGACACATAATTCCAGGATACATGCAACCATTTTTCTAAATCACTTTTCATAAAACTATTTTTTTAACTCAAAATTTCTGTAAATTTCAAGAATTATATTACTCCATCAAAATATTAATATTAATAACCTAAAAATAAAAATCTCCATCAAATGACAAACAATATCATAACATTGTTATAGTCCATTTTTAACTTTTTATATCTCATGTAGCTTTATACTTCCAAACATCTAATACAACAAAATTTTATTTCTAATTTAAAATCAAAATTTTCACTTTTTAAATAAATATAACTAACTAATTATTCTTTAATCATTATATTTATTCGCAATTACACTAATACCTATATCTATATATACATATACTCATATTTATATATATTTATACACTATAAACTAATAATTATACATATATATTATCACATCATAAAATTATTATAATATATTATATATATATTTAAATAAATTAAAATTTTAAAATATTAAAAATAAATATATTACTCATTGATTTCGATTTCAATCAAATATTATCTCCTGTCAAACACTCCCTCGCAATTTCCATACATGACCCAAAGTCGTAAGCCGGAAAATAAAAACAAGAGAGGTGATTCAAGAACGCTGACGTGTGCAAAAAGGGCAACTGGTAAAGTACTTAAATGCATTGAGTAATTATTACATGAAGGTGTCGACACAATACAGCGGATTCTCTTGAAGACAAAGGCAACGACCGACTTTCCACACCTCCGCTCTCTCCCAGAATGTCGACATCTCTTATCTTCGTTCTCTTTCTCGACCTACATCTACGATCGTATGTCCGTACGCGTCTTCTCCATCTATACGTATACCCTCATTTCTTCAACAGCCTCCATCCTGTGTCATGCATTTGGAACGCGTCTTCAATATTGCTTGATTGCCCATTTATTTACGCATGCCTCACTTCACGCATATTCTGGCGTGTGGATAGATAGAAATTATTGTGGGAATTAATAGAAGGCTCCGAAGAAGAGGAACTTAATCAAACAAGGGATTTTGACTCGCTGCCCATGTCATTTGTGGAGGTTCTCTTTTCCGTTACGATCGAGAGCGGTTTCGTTTGTTTTCCTCATTTTGTGGAGCCATTCTTTTTTTCTCCAGGGTTTAGTTATGTATTGTTGATTGGAAAATTTGGGCATTTGTGGTGCAGGATCTGTTGCCGGTGCTTTGGTCTGGGGGATTTGGAGAGAGAATTCGGGTTGATTCAGGTGAATTGTGAAGCCATTTTTTACTATTTTACTGTAGGACTGAGGGAAAATCGGAAAGATTGAATTTTGAATTGTGGGTTTTGTATACCTAATTTTAGACTGACCGAGAATCTGCACGTATAGATGAAGATGATTTTCTCTAGACAGTGATTTTTTTCCTCAAATTTCAATTTTGATTATGACGTGAAAGTTTTTAGTTTCACTTAAGTTTATTTTCCTTTTACTTTTAAGGTATGAATATCAAAGCATTTGCTTTTGGATTAGTTTTTCAATCTAAGATCAGTATTTTAATTGCAAGAACGATTTGGTTTGTGTATTTCCTGTTTCTTGTAATGCCGCCTACCGATCGGAGTTTCTTAAAGGTAATTTCTTACAAAGTTTTTGTTATGGATATTCTTTATTTTGCTAAAAAATATTACACATCGTTGGGTACTCTTTAAGAATCGGAACTCTTTAGGAAATGTTTTTTCCTGATTTACCATTCTCCTATGGAGTTTTGTTTTTCTTGAAGCTTGTTTTTTATCAGATGTTGTTTATAAACAACTAATGAATTGTCATTGTGGGAGCTGAGAATGGGCATCCATCTTACTGAGTGTATCTAACAACTATTTCTGTATATTTAATTCCCTTTATTCTGTATTGCCACTGGATTCAGTTTGTTGATAGTATGGTCTGTAGAATTATTGGCTTATTCTGTAGAATACATACTCCATTTGTGCATATTTATTGCATTAATCTTCAATGTAGTGGAAGATTTACGGCACTCTGACCCTGGTTTTTCTGCTCAATAAAGGCTTGTTTCTTCAGAATATCTCTCGGTCCTTGTCAAATGCGAGTTGTGGCTCCCACGCTGAAGAAGTTGAAGGATGCCGGGATGACTCCTATGCTTTCTTCCTTAAATTGATTGCAATTGGTGCAATCCTCATTGCAGGAGTCTGTGGTGTTACCATTCCATTATTTGGCACAAGGCGCCGGTTCCTAGGGAGTGATTCCAACCTATTTGTTGCCGCCAAAGCCTTTGCTGCAGGCGTCATCCTTGCTACTGGCTTTGTCCACATGTTACCGGATGCCACATTGGCTTTAACCGACTCTTGTCTACCTAAATATCCGTGGTCAAAGTTTCCTTTTTCTGGGTTCATTGCAATGATGGCTGCGTTGGCCACGTTGCTGGCTGAGTTTGTCGGGACACAATATTATGAGAGGAAACAGGAGAAACAAAGCCAAATTGCAGGGGCTGATTCATCGGATGCGACTATTGAATCAGGCATAGTTCCAGTGGAAACAAGGGGGTGCAATGGGAGGGTGTTTGGAGAAGAGGAAGGCGGTGCCATGCACATCGTGGGAATGCATGCACACGCGGCACATCACAGACACAGGCACCCACAAGAGCATGGAGCATGTCAAGGTTATCTCCGGGAGGATTCACATGGTCACTCGCATTCGCATGGGATTGATGGCGTTGATGAAGAAGCTGGTGTCAGGCACATTGTTGTTTCACAGGCATGTTCTCATATTTTGCCTTTTATGATTTGGCTAAAGCTTCTACGTTGCTGCCTCCATTATTAATTTTCTTTGGACAGATCGCAGATATTTTTGATTCATTTCCTGTGAGGCCATCAAGTTGAACTTTGATATATGTTTGTGTGTGTGTGTTTGTGTTAACCAATCTGATGTCATGAATAGTTCAAGGAATTGATATATTCTTGATTAAGGCATGACTTAACATGCCTACCCTGTGTCTTAACAGGTTTTGGAACTCGGGATAGTCTCACACTCCGTGATCATAGGACTGTCGCTCGGCGTCTCTCACAGCCCATGCACTGTTAGGCCACTGATTGGAGCGTTGTCGTTCCATCAGTTCTTCGAAGGGTTTGCTCTAGGAGGCTGCATTTCACAGGCCCAGTTTGGGGCCCTCCATGCGGCCATAATGGCATGCTTTTTTGCCTTAACGACCCCTCTGGGGGTCGCCGTTGGGATTGGTGTTTCTTCGGTTTACAACCCTAATAGCCCCAGAGCCCTAGTGATTGAAGGTATCTTCGACTCGATATCTGCTGGCATTCTGGTGTACATGGCTCTGGTGGATCTGATTGCAGCCGATTTCTTGAGCAAGAGAATGAGCTGCAACCTGAGGCTCCAGGTGGCGTCCTACGTTGCTCTGTTCTTAGGGGCCTCACTGATGTCTACACTAGCAACGTGGGAATGATGGACAAACCGAAGCCGAGCTAAGCGATGAAATTGCTTGTGTTATTCTTTTTACTATCTTATGTCCGGGGATTTATACATGTCTTTGCCTTATTGGTTGTTGGATGAATTGATGGTCTAATCATATGACTATTTTTGTTCTTAAAATCAGGCCAGGTTAAAAGGCTCAAGCTGTACTTCTGATAAGCCATGTATTTAACTCAATAACTGTACGCTAATGGGGCTTTGAGTGTCAGTATCTTAAATGATAAATGCAAACCACATCTCCTATCCACTACCGTAGCTACTGATACTCACTGCTTGGTTGAATTGTTAATCAAATCTGATCACTAAATATGAAAAGACGGAAGAGGGACGTGGATGATTTCATCTCAACTAAGAGGAATGGTGAAGAAATTTGATTAATTGCTTGAAAGTCCTAAGAGGGTTTTTGGCTAATGGTTTATAAAATTATATGACTTATAAATATTTTTAAGTTTATAGATGTTGTTTTAAAAATAAATTAAAATTTATTTAGTAAAATTATTTTATAAAATTTTATTAAAATTTTTTGTTATTGATTACATTGTATTATGTAATAATAATGAAAATAATTTAAATATTATTAATAAAATATAATTTAAAGACATTTATGTTATTTTTAATATATAACATTAAGTGGCTTATGATATGTTTGGAAACAAATTGGAAATAATCAATTTATCTTTAAAAACTTTATAAATTTCAAACATTTTAATTTAAAAATTTAAAAGTTCTGTATTATAAAAATTAATAAACATAAAAATTTTTAAAATTTCTAAGTATCTTAATAAGATATTTTTAGATCTTACAAATATGTTCAAAATAAATAAGGTGGTATGAAAGTCACTTCCAAGCTAATGGCAACTGGCAGTGTTCACCTCAATTGTTTCAATTTTTCTGATTGCATATTTCAACTACTACATCTGCAACATCCATTTCATAGTGCTTTTCGATTTCCCACAAAATTTGTATAATTATCTTTATGTGTTGTGCTCTTAGGTTTTCCACAAACCATATTATCCCATAAAGTTATTATAATTATCTTATGTGTTGTAAAAATGATATAGCGTGTACGGGATTTCTTATTTTTTCTATTTAAAATTACCAACTAACGTCACATAATCAAAATAAAACGTTTCATAAAGTTTTTCCACAAATAAGCTCATCTTCAAAGTTCATAATTCATAATGATATGGAACCCCTAAATTAAGATTAAACTACAAATTCTACTTCGAGACTTTCACATAAACATACCCAAAAAGATTTTATGAAAAAGGAAAAAAAGATATTTCTTATGGTGCTTTTTTTTGAGA
The DNA here is from genome assembly GCA_019155195.1 of Avicennia marina. NCBI lineage: Eukaryota > Viridiplantae > Streptophyta > Magnoliopsida > Lamiales > Acanthaceae > Avicennia > Avicennia marina. The sequence goes on from CM032755.1 coordinate 775,505, forward strand.
AAAAATTAAAAGAGAAATCATGCAACCTAACAGTTCCCAAAAAATTAAATAAATAAAATGAAAGGAAAATGGTTGGTGGGGCCTTCAATGGAATTCTATTTTGGCGGCATTTGGAATTTTGAACGAGTTGCTCCGAAGTGGTATTAGACTGCCACCCTAATCAAAAGTGGGGCCCCACTGTGTTCTCACCTTTCCTCTTATTCTAGCCAATTCTTTTTTCTTTTTAATTTTCAATTAACATTATAAGCCTACAACAAATAAACAATATGAAAAATCACCCGTTGTTCTTCATGCCGAGAGTATCAATTTTGATAAATCATTTCTCATTTCTACTATATGGGCTTTGAGGTTTTCTGCTATGTTATGGAAGCAGCTAAATCAACGACTACTCTTGCAAATTTTTTGTCATTCCTTTTTTTTAATAGCTTATTTTAATTAATCCTCTTGATCTTCATTCTTCAATGCAGTTTTCAGTACAGTGTTAAGCTCTCTTGTCTATCCCCTTTACATGCACATAATGTCAGGGTCATGTTTGCAGAAAATAACTATAAAGTCGTCAACAATGCACTGTGACCACTATGACTACTAACAATCAGACTAGAAATTTGTGGTTCTGCTGCAGTAATCCGGATTTCTAATGAACATTTTTACTCGATCAAAGTCAAGTGTACAAATGCTTGAGTAATTGAAATAATGGTTTGTCCGTAGGATTATGTGGTGGCTGTCCGTGTTGAGGTGACAGGTGCAAATCAACGTAAACTAAAGATGCTTTTGCCTTCTTAAGTTTCATATTGCTTGTTGCCACCAACGAGGCTGATTCTTGCCAATCATTTAACTTTACATTAAAATGGTATTGAGTAACTTTCTTTTTGGAGTCAAAGGTAGGTGATTGATGCGATCACTCAAATGGAGGATTTTGTCTGGTGAGGAAATCATCAAGGAGAGTTTAATCTTGTCAACCAGACTAAAAACGTAAGTTGTGAATGGAAGATTCTGGATGAACTCTTGCCGCTAGACCAATTAGACCCATAGGAGGCTAAATTCACGTCATGAATCATTCTATGTCATTCATATATGACTCTTACTGGATGATTTTACTCTGGATCCAGCAGCAAGATACCTTCAGTTGGAGACAGAGCAGGTGCATATACCTCCATGACGTGGCAAACCAGTGTATGGGATTCTTCAATAATTTTATCAGGAAAGTTCATTGAGAATCCTATGTGGGACTCGTGCAATATGAAATAATGAGCACATGAATGGAGTGTTTGACCTATTCAGAGCCTCAGACCATGCCTGCTGAATATGGGACTGCATGGTTACTTGGAACGAAGAATTGTAGTCAAAGTTTACGTTGGTCCCATGGTCCTTTCCATGGTCTCATGGCCATTTTGAGATTTTAATCGGACCAGTCTCGTTTTTATTCCTTATTCGATGTTTGTTGTTGGGGTGCATCGACGTGGAAGATGAGAATTAATTTTCGACCTTGCACCTCATGGTAATCAAATGGGGAGTGAATCTGGAGAAGTGAAAGAAGTCGTGGAAATGTTGCATGAAACCGGGCGCTTGTGTAAGGTCCTTAAAACAACGCTGAAGTGGAAAGAAGTTAATCGAAGGACGTCCTAGGTTGCTAGGCCACCAAGGCTACAGATTTTGTGGCTTGTGATTTGTGAAATTTTGGCCCATTTCCTCATTTAGAAAATTGTCACAATTATTTTTCACGTAGATTTCCATTCACATCCTAAATGATTCCTTCTATATTTTATATTTTTCTGGAAACCTCCCATCCCTTTTTAGTTGCTCTCTATTTTATTAATATCAAATTGTCACATGCATTATTTTACATGATGATTGAAAAAATTAATAGAGTTAGCACGCGATGTTAACTCATAACATATAGCATGCACATATCACAGACGACCGTACTTAGAGAGGGTGTTCGGCAGCTCTTCAAAATACCGTATAAGAATTTATAAGTTATTCAAAAATATATGATAATTTTTTTTTAAAAAAAAGAGTTTGTAATAAATTTTTTAAAGAAAAAGTTTTTAAGCTATCAAAATAAAATATTTGAAATTATAAAATTTTTAAAAATAAATTGTCTTTTTTAATATATATTAAAAATAAAATAAATATTTATTATTATCTTATATTGATAATATTTAATTTATTATTATTATTACACAAAAAAATAAATTAAAAAATTATAATTATAAATTTTAATAAAATCTTATAAAATATTCTATCCAAATACTTCATAAATTTATTTTATAAATATGACCGTATGAACTTATAAGTTCACAAAATATTTTATAAACTATCCGTATTATAAAACATTTAGAAGAAACTTAGCCAAAAGCCTCCCAGCGGAGAGATGAGAACAAAGAAAGATGGGTAGATCGCTTCGGATGCCGCCTCCGCTTGTGATTCACTTTATATTTGACACTGGAACTCGAGTCCAGCATATGCCGGAAGCAATGCTATAATTGTCCCGACATCTTGAAATAGGCAGGTATCTCCCAAATTGGGGTCCAATGCAAGATTTGATGGTGTCGGCAATTTTTTTGAGTATGGTTGGGAAGCAAGATAATGTAATGTATGTTTTACTCTAGCATTAGTCCATTACAGGTAATGTACACCGTATGTAGCCTGGGACCAGTCGCCCACTCAATACATATTATTATTACTCCAAATTAAACTAAGAATATTTTGCAAAAATTGCCAGCACAATCCAATGTGCGTTGTTTGGGCCATTCCATTTCTATTACCATTCCTTTTATTAAGGAAAAATGTTTTAAGAGGACTCACGTGGTGGTTGCCTCCATTACACCCTTAATCACCTTTAATCTTTACTTCATTTCTTAACCACAACGTTAATTAATCCCGAAATCCCGTGCTACCTATATATGCCTCTGATCTAATTTGCAGTCGTCGTTCACTCTCCGCGGACCGCACGCGCTCGCTTCTCTCGGCATCTACTGTTTGTACGCAGTGCGCTGTACAATTCTGTTTGCAGTTGTGGTGCCACCTGTGGACAGCGACAAGCAAGCAAACCGACGTTGCCGGACGAATCGTCCATCCTTTTCACGTGCGCCGGGGCCTACCTGTAGTGCGCCGCCGGCGCGCAGTGCTCCAAATGAGTAGATCACTAGCCGTTGTCTCTTTTCTCTGTCTGGCTCTGGTCGTCATTGCGGCGTCGTTCGCTGCGTCGGAGGACTCGAAGTTTGTCGAAGACGGAGCCATTTCCGCTGCCAATGCGACAGGCGCGGGGGCCGGTGGGAATGGGACTCGGCCGAAGGAGGATACTTTTGCTGATATGATCGATCGCGCGCTCGAGAAGGAGTTCACAGAGAATGAGGATCAGAGCGAAGGTTTTTCTTGGATCTCGACTAATCTCGCGATTTTTAGACTAATGTTCGTTGTCTTAATTAACGGGAGTTTGGTTAGGGTTTGCAACAGTGTTTATTTGGTTTTGACGAGAGATACGAGACATTTGGTGAAACAAACATTCGATTTCCTGCTGTTGGCGTGATATTCTCTTAAAGTTTTCCTGATTATGATTTTGAATCTAGAGGTTTTATGACTAATTAGAGTCGTTAATTGTATGGCATTGCTTCTCCATGTTGTTTTATAGTTCGTTTTTTAATTGGGGAAAGGTTTTTGAAGTGCTTTTCTTGACTTGAGATGCCAATGATGGACTTACTTTTATTGATTATTGATTTGACGGATCTTGCATGAATACTTGTTTAATTTAAGTTTTGTATAGGTTTTCCATTCTAAATAAAGTTTATTATCGAGCATTTTTTGCTTATAGTAATTGCTGTACGGCCAATAAGTTGATTGTTTGCTTTTTATGATTTAAATGAAGTCGGATTCTTGTTTGATCTTCTTGAATTGAATTGGCAGCAAACGATGCTGGTAGCTTCAACAACAGTGTGGCCGGGCAGCAGGTTTGTGGATGGTGTCTTTTATGCTATTCTAGTATGACCTGTTTTACTTGTTTATTATATTAGTAAGGTGATTGACTTCAATTTCATCTTATCACCACCGTCCGCTTTATGATTTACCGCAGTCAATTGCTTTCACATAATGTACTGGACATTTGAAAATGATTCCTGATTCTATGTATGTTTTAATGAACATAAATCATGTAGTGAATTTGTTCAAGAAAAGCCGAAAGAAGTTTAGGAATTCAGTAACAGGTGAAAAACATTTTGATCCGGTTTATTCCCGAAAAAATAAAAAGAAAGGGAGTTCATTATATATCTCAATACAGTAAGAATTATTGATATCTGTATTATGAATGAAAACTTCAAATAATCCAGGGTTGGCTTATGCCTGAATTTCTAATCTGTCTGGATTTGGTATCAACTACTGATCTGGGGATGAGTTCATTGGAACTGCCTGCTGAAGAAAGGTTTGAGCATTGGGATTTTGGGCAGCCCCAACATTTAGAAGTTCAAGAACTTAACTCTTAAGGGAACTGTAATTTTAAGCTTTCTATGGCTATAAGATGGGAGTGCTAGCAGCTAACCCAAAAAATGTTTGATTAAATTTGAAGGTATATGGTGGTTTAGATATTGTCAACATTTGCTTTTGTATGTTACAAGTGCTCATTAGAGATTTTCATGTTTAACTAGCTATTTTGTGTAAGAGATATGTTGCTTAAGCAGGGTCCTTATAAAATGAGAAATCCTGGAAATATGATACTTTGAGTGAGGTTGATGATATAATCTGCCAAGAAGCATGAAATAATTACAAAAATTAATTCTGGACTTATATTTATGGTAAGAATTGAATATTTGGGTTTTATAGTGCGCAAGACTGAAAGAAGGGGAAGTTTTCAATAGCTATGTTTAGTCTGACATTTTGTTATCAAAGATTAATGGAAACGAAGGATTTGAATTGGCATTCACGATGCTTGAATATAAACATGGTGACACTGGAATAAATTAATACAAAGAATCTTTGGGTTGTATGTTGTCAAGCTTAATGCCATATTTTGTGCTTATATTGGTTTTGATGATTAGGCTGTGTTGGAAACGGTAGCCAGAGTCAAAACAAAGAAAAATGAAACGAAGGAGGAAAAGTACGTATGTTAACCTTTCATGCAATAATTCATTTCACTGGCATCCTCACTTGCTAATGTATTATTTTTTCTTCTTACTGTTGTACTTTATCCTACTTTCTCATAATTATAGATCCTTTAAACTTCATCATGTTTTCAATCTGGATAATGACAATGGAGCTGAAGAGACTCCCACATTGATTGATAGAAAGGTCTGCAATTTTTCTGCTCCTATTGTTTTAGTTTCATGTGAAGAGAGAAAAGAAACAAATGATGTGAAGTTCTGAAATACAAAAATAATTCTACTACTGTGAGTATAAATGAATAACAGTTTGTATGTACATAGGACAATGTATTTATCATATCAAATTTCAAATCTAAATACCCAGTGCTGCAGTTAGACTTGAGGTACACTTACCAGCCTTAAATTATTAATCTTTATCTCAGTTTTTTAAGCTACCTGACAATAAGTTTGCAGGCTCATATCAGATCTGGTTGTCGTCATTGTTTCTGCAACTTGTGGTGGAATTGCATTTGCTTGTGCTGGACAACCGGTCTGATCTTGGACCTTGGCCTGTGTTATCAGCGTTTATGCTTATTTTTTTTATCCATTTTATTTTCTGATTCCCAGAATTACCCCACAGGTTATTACTGGGTACTTGTTAGCAGGATCAGTTGTTGGACCTGGAGGTTTTAATGTTATCAGTGAAATGGTGCAAGTATGTAGCTGTATAAAGTTAATTGTAGACAACTATATGTGCTAGTTTGCATCTTTAGACATCTCTTCACTGTGTCTTTTACCCCTTTTACATTAGTATGACTTTGGTATCCATACTTGAGTTTTCTTCTGATATGAGTGAAGAAATTGAAGGATTTTATGTTGACAATGTGCAGAACACATTCCTCATTCTGTGCCGTCGCTTGATTTTCATTTTAAAACTATGCTGACTTAAGAGTACTTGTCATTTTATTACTTTAATGTATAAAGGCAAAATAACGTTTAGGTATAATTAGTTAGTGGACTTTAGAATAACTGAAGAAGGCAACTAGAAGTTTGACTAAAATCTATTCTTGAACATAATTTTCTATTTTGCATAATTAAAGTCAATATTAATCAATTAAGCAATTATAAAATTATATAACTGGTTGATATACATTTGCTTGACGATTGCCTTGTTGTTTAGTCATATAGAATGATTGTGCTCTGACTTTTGGCATATGTTTGAATATAGAAACAGCAAGATTCAATTTATTGTGTTATGCAGTGATTATAAAGAGTACATGTTTATTCATCCTTATGTCAATATGCGTATAGGTTGAAACTGTAGCTCAGTTTGGTGTAATTTTCCTTCTTTTTGCTCTGGGCTTGGAATTCTCAGCAACCAAGGTTAGCTGCTTTTGTATATGGCCTTAGAATGATGGATTCCTTTCTGCTTCCCATTGATATAAATCTGAAACCATAATTGTTGTTGTAGACTAACCATCTATTCACGTATGACAGCTCCGGGTTGTCCGTGCTGTTGCTGTTCTTGGAGGGTTACTCCAAGTTCTCCTTTTCATGTGCCTGTGTGGAATTATAGCCTCGGTTCGTTCATAACATGATGGTTATATTTTTTAAATGCTAAAGGTTTAAACAACCTGGTTACTTCTTGTTGAGTTTGCTAAGTTTATTATGCTAACATTAGCTATGATAACAGACCATCTAACTAATCCTAGTAGCATATGAAATTTCTTTAATATAAACCGTTTGAAATTGCTTTGAGTGGGAATGCTGTGAAACTTTTTTATAAGTTTGTATATCAATAGATCTGTCATGCAACAGCAGGGTTGTTAATGGTGCAAATGGTGCTGCCATGGTGCCATTCACGTAAAATGGCGACCGCCTTCAATATGGTATAATTATGGTGCGTCGTGGTGCAAATGGTGTTATGGCACACGCCATATTAAAGATGGCATTCTAGAAAATTTTTTCATCTCAAAACATTTTGTTGAAGGAGAAAAAAACCATAAAACGTGGAGATACACTTGGAATTTGTTGATTCTCAAATTTTCACCACAAACAAGTCTTAAAATACAATGATTGCTTTCTTTTGTTGCATGATATTGATGCATTTTCAAGGATTTGTTGAGTTTTCATTATATGCTTCGAATGAACTCTAAAATGGTTGACATTTTTTCGACATTTTCTCTTTTGCTATCAGCAACCTTTGAATAATTTAGATATGCGTTATTCTTTTACTCCTCTTGTCCCTTATTTTTTTTTCTTCTTGTTTTTTTTGTCTTTTTTTATTTTTTCTTTTTCTTCTTTGGTGGACTTCCAATTCCCTTTTCTTTTCTTCTTCTTTGCTTCTTCCATAGGTTAGGCACGATTTAAATTTTAAAATTTTTTATAAATTATGTGCAATAGTGGCTTGGGAATCCACATGGATCCTGCTAGCAGGTAAGCATTAAGAATGCTACATTAAGATCTGACACTTGTTATCTAGAAGCCAGCTTAAGCAAACAATTCAAAAGTTGCGTCCTTAAATTGTTGACAGTTATCAGCTACAAAAGTTACAGGAGTTGTACTTGAGATAGGGGTGCAACTGTAGCAACTGGCAACAAGCAAACGAGCTTCTGAATAATGTTCTTTGTGTATGAAATATTTGTGTACTCAATGCTAATATGCATAAGTTGTAATCTGTAATCTTTAGTTGCGCTGAAAATGTATCAGCAAATACTACTTAAGATGACTGTGGGAGCAAGTCCTTGAACACTTGGCCCTTAAATGTTGTCCAGTGGGATGAGCCTTGGGGGCAATAAAGAGCTAGGGCAGGTTATGCGTTTAAACTCTTATTCTTCATATATGCATCTATAATTACAAATCATATACTAGAACAAAAAGATGATATTACACAAGGCTATATTTCAATAATTAAGGAAGCTTGTGGCAAGTATAATTCTTTGATGTATTTCTCATTACCCATATTCATTGTTGAAATCAACTATTAGTTGATGTGGTTTGGGTGACAAAGTCATCAGAACAAAAGAAGGAAAAGAAAAAAGAAAATTGATTAAAAGAAATTCACAGCATAAATCCATATATAACTAACATATTAAATTCCTGTTTTGCTTTGCATACCCAATACACATCTCTCTCTGTATGCCTGAGCACACCGAGGCTTATGGTGTTAGAATGAAAAATGCCATCTTCCCGTGCTTAGTTATATTGGCAGTGACCTTGTTAACTTTATTTATTTCCATGGAAATAATCTTTACTGAGTCTGTTTGCTGCACCTCTTAATTACAGTTGTGCGGTGGTAGAGCTTCAGAGGGGGTGTTTGTTGGTGCTTTTCTGTCGATGTCATCCACGGCAGTGGTAATCTCTGTGCATTTTACACTTTTTTGAACATTGCTGCTAGTATGATTTCTGTAAAATTTTCCTCATTCATGACATCCTGTATGCAGGTATACAAGTTTTTGATGGAGAAAAATAGTACTAATGCTCTTCATGGTCAAGTGACCATTGGCATTCTGATTTTACAGGTGTCTTGATCATTGATTCCTCTTTGCAATGTGACTGTTTTATTTGATTATCTTAATCTTAACAAAAGAATTTTCATTATGCTTTATAACATAGAGTTGGAGGGTTCCATTGAAAGGCATATTCCGTTTTACATGTTCTGGTTATGTTTATAAGTGTATCTTGTCTTGAGCCTTGATGCTTTTTGTAAATATTCAAATCTTATTTTCAGGACTGTGCTGTGGGATTATTATTTGCTCTGCTTCCAGTGCTGGGTGGAACATCTGGTGTTATGCAGGGTCTTGTATCTATGACTAAATCGTAAGTCAAATCTTTTCTCATTCCCACTTGATGAGTTTCCCAAGAGGATGAAAACTTCATATTTGGCTTTTTCAATGATATTAAGCTTGTATATAGGCAATTCAAAAGAAAGATTCAGAATTCTGGTTTGGAGTTGGACATATTTAATTCAGTTGAAACTAAAAGTAGGCACGTATATTTACCTTCATAAAGAAGTGTTTTGGTTTTTTTCTGTTGTTTCACGAAGGAATGGTTTTTCATACTTCATTGACGGTCAGACATTAATATGACTAAGTAGTGTCAAGCCAAGCCCCTTTGTCTTGATAATTGTCCAAAGTATTGAATGACAACCCTAAAAGCATAAATTAACCCCGTAAACAATATATATATATAAGATGAGCTGGTCTGATTTCACAAGTCACTTTCTGGAGCTGGTACTAAGCTTCAGGTGACTTGCACATTGATTGCCCTCTTCTAGGTATTCACTAATCGCTGTGAAATATTTATCTACTTATCATCAATGGTAGAGGAATTTGAATGCAATGACAATGGTGCCACCAGGACTGTAGATGCAAAGAAAGGTTATGTGTTCCTATTCAGTGGAAGTATATGAATTTTCTTGTTTTCTTTAATTCTGTGGTTGGTCATTTTGGAGATCTATTACTGTGACACAAGGGGACAAGGGGAAAATGAAGCTATTCTACTAATACTGCTATATCTTACCCTTAATGAGCATAAAAATTTGAACCTGTTAAGCAACATACTGATGCATCCATCAGCCAGGTTGGTGGTGTTGATTGCTTTCTTGGCAGTTCTATCAATTTCGTCACGGACCTGTGTGCCTTGGTTTCTTAAACTTATGATAAGTTTGTCAGCGCAGGTAAAAGAATATCCTTTGTCTGTGTGTGTGTGTGTGTTGTGTTCTTTTCTGGGTTGAGATATTTTTCAATTTTAATGACATGCTTCATTTCAATAGTTTCTTCATCCTGCTTTAATTATTCAAACATACTTTGGATATCTTCTTTTGCAGACCAATGAACTCTATCAATTGGCATCAGTAGCATTCTGCCTGCTTGTAGCTTGGGTTTGTTTTCTTTCCACTTTTAAAAATCTATTTGGACTTCAATTTTCAAATATGTATTCATACTGTGCTTTCATTTCATTGCTGAGAATCGAGATGATTGCTTTCTCTTTTGTTTACTGTTTGTTGTTGATGGTAGCTGAGCAACATGCTTAGACACTGTTATGCAAATGGTCTTCATGTATTGTCCCTGATTTTAGTTTATTATATCAAGTCTGTCCATTTGAATGGGCCTCTAAATTGACTTGGACTGATGTCCACATCTCTGTTTGGTTTCAGTGTAGTGATAAGCTTGGTCTTAGTTTAGAATTGGGATCATTTGCTGCTGGAGTGATGATAGCGACAACAGATCTCGCTCAGCATACCCTTGAACAAGTAATGTTATTTTTGACTCTTCTTTAATTGTTGGAGAGAAAAAATTAACATAAATAATGTTGTGTTGGCATTGATATATGTTTGATCATCTCTGAATAGTAAGAAATTTGATTTATTTGTGCTGCTGTATACATTGCCTTTGTGGAACCTGGTCCATTGCTAAATTTGATTTGAGATTTATTACTGATGCAGGTTGAACCTATTCGCAACATGTTTGCAGCTCTTTTCTTGGCTAGCATAGGGATGCTGATCCACGTTCACTTTCTGTGGAATCATGTTGATATCTTGCTTGCTTCAGTTATATTAGTGGTCATTGTTAAAACTCTAGTAATTTCTGCAGTTGTCAAGGGATTTGGCTATAACAACAAAACTTCACTTCTTGTAAGATGCTACCTTGTTTACATTGGAAGCTGGGGATTTGTCTTTATATGTATTCATTAACGTGTAGCCCTGGTCCTCGAGCCATGTAGGTAGGCATGTCATTGGCGCAGATAGGGGAATTTGCTTTTGTACTGCTTAGTCGTGCTTCAAATCTTCATCTTGTTGAGGTAAATGTTTCTGCTGTGGTTTAGTAGCAGTTGATCAACCGTATCTCAGTTCACCCATGGGGCTATTTTCTATTGCGGACTGGAGAATAATGCTTGTCTTTTTTCTACAATTATTGCTTCAAACTCTGGGACAAGCTGTTCACCAAAAAAATTAAATAAATTGGAAACTCGTTTAAATTCATCAGAATTTCTGGTCTTTTGATGTTTTTTTGTTTTTTAGGGGAAAGTATACCTGCTGCTGCTTGGAACGACAGCACTCAGTCTGGTAGAAAATCTTCTGTGTCTTGCTTTTGTTTTCTCATTATGCACTGCATCTTTTGCATGCTTGTATTTGTACTTAGCTATTTTTATAAGGGGCTGACCCATAAGTATCTACGTCGCATGTTTTTCAAATGTTCATTATGTTTTATACAATAACAAGCATAATATTCGAGGTTTCATTTCACATTCTTTCACTTTAATGTTAAGTACACAACCTAGTATCTTTGGTTTCTTAATGCCATTCAATATATATACGTGGACAAAAGTAAAGTGTTATTAGACTTGAAATATGCTCATTTTTCAACAAAATCCTTTCTTATCTATTTCATGGTTTTACCTGCCCTGACTATGAAAAGACCTTTTTGGGTGTGCTGAAATTACCTTCAGGCCTTGTTCACTTGTGGGGATTAGCCTTGATAAATTAATTTATCAACTCTAACCAAATGTTCACATTGAGTGATAAAAGCTCATAATAAAACATGAGTCCAGTATTCTTTAACAAAGTATTGGATAAAACAGTTCAACTCAAGTATGATTTAATAATCCAAGATATTAGTCCATTTGGTATAGTCATTAAGTAAGCCTATAATTTAATCTAAATTAGTGAATATAATATTAAATTATCTTATGATTAATGTGTCTTCAAAATAATTCCTTGGACCATAATCCAATCTACCAAAGTGAACAATCCCTTAGAATGCAGCCCATTCTTTCCAGCTCTAGTTAGTTTAGTCTCCGCTAAAAGCCAATAATTGAATTGTCAGGATATCATTCTACTATCAAATGATTCATTACTCAAGTTTAACAATTTAAATTTTGCCCTTGAGAATGAATGAGTTATTGCATATTCCTTGGAACATTTTTTAATGATAAGTTATTTAGTAGGATACTACATATGGTTCTTTCTAACTGTCTGGTCATAAAAACCAAAGGCCAATTGCCCTTATCTTATTGCAAGCTGATCATTAATAAATACACTTCTTCAGGTAACTACTCCATTGCTTTTCAAGTTAATACCAGCAGTTGTGCACCTTGGCGTGCTGTTACGCTGGTTCTCACTTGAAAGTCAAGCTGAGGTAATAACTTGTGTGTGAAGATCCTTTTTATGGAATACTGTTTTGGCGGTATTCAATATTTCTACAAGGGCTCTAGAAGACATTTGCAGTATTGATGTTTTCATTTTCTGAATTGTTTCTTGAAAATAACTATTACGTGCAGCTTGGATTTATAACAGAGAATCTCCGCACAGAAAGTGCCAAGCAGAGAATTGCTTTAATATCCAAGGATCTCTTGATACATGAAGGATGATAACATTCATATTTACCTTGGAAATGGTCCTTGTATGCCTTCTGGTGTCTGAACAGCTGGAGGACAGCTTGATTGATGCATCAGTTCTTTTCGGTTCCCCTAACAGCAAGTGCATGTGATGTGATAATTTTGCATCTCTAACCAAAGAAGTTAAAAAACAAAAGTGATAAAACCCTGAGAAGACTTTGGGAAGTAATCTAACTGCTAGAACCGCTAACAGTCAGTTGTAAGGTAATGCATCTGATTTTGTGAATTTTGTTTTCTATTCTTCTTAATTGTAAAGTATTGGTCAGCTCAAGTTGTGTAACTCTTTTCTGTTTTCCTACTGCTTTTATTTGTTTCCCTTTTTTTTTTTTTTTTTCCCTTGGATCGTCAAATTGTAGAGCTTTGATGTGTCATTTGCTTTGATTCGAATGGACGTGTGCGGTACAAAAAGCTTGGCACACAAAATAGTTGACAGAGGAACTTTCTAATGAGGGAAAGCTCATTTTTTCCATAATATTTTTAATACGTTGTTTTTGCTATGGTCGCATAATGCGGTGCTTCTGTAATACTTACACCCAAAGGATTATTCTCCTCAGAATCAAGTATCATTACATTGAGCCGATATCTTTGCTTGGTGAATTTGAGATACATTTGAGGTTTATACAGAATAAGTTTTATGCGTTGTCCTCAGCTGAAGCAGTTACTGCTTAGTGATTTAATTTTGGTCTCGGCTCCTAAGGATTCAAGACACTTTTTGATTTGGGACACTCAACCTGAAGGCCGACGTTTTATGTCATGATGATGGGTAAAGTGGTACTATGTTTGGATGCAAATTCACCTCTCAAGTCGGTTCTTCCAAATTTATTAACCATCAAAAGAATATATTTTATTTTTTTTTTCTGTTTTCTGCTTTTACAATGTTCTTAAGTGTTCAAGTCAAAACTTTCCACTTTTAACGTTTATATACAAACATAACGTGATGAATGTGGGATTCATATCTTGAGCATTTGAAATGGTGTTAAACTTGGATCATGGACTCTGAACGCGACATTTTAACCAACACATTTTAATTTAAAATATGATTACTTGGCCAAAATTCCCTCAAGTTCGTCTATTTGTGCTCTACTCGTGCTACCTAAATAGGGGAGTTAATAAATTTAGTTGCTTAGACTAGATGATAAAATATTTTTACGTGAATTCAAAATTTAAAATAGTATTTTTAGTTTAATTTTTGTACTTGACTTGAATTTAGATTAAAGTTTAACTTCCATGAAATTAAATTCAAGCGAGTTTGAACCTTAAAACTGTAATTTGACGTTTCTCAAATCTCTTGTTTGTGGATAAAGCCAGCAAAATAACCATGGCCAACTCCTATACTCTTTGAAGCTGCATATCTTACAAGTGGGTACCACCAACCCGGTACTCACAAATGCACCAACCCCTTCTTATCTCACTTGCGTCATGCATGAATTAAATATACCGGTTAGGGCTGCACCCCGCAATTGGCGTGGTCCTGGTTCTAATTAAACTTGTGAACCGATGGGACCAAATTGTGGCGGAATTAGAACTAGATTAGTAGAATTGGAACCATCCAAGAAATATGAATAATAGTTTCAGTTCTGATTTTCAAAAAATGAAACTGAAACTGACGTCGGTTCTAGTTTTGGTTTCGAACATTAAAATAAAAATAAAAAATATATATATATATATATTAATATATAATAAAATGAAATAAAAATTTAAAACTAAATATAATATATATAATATGCTATATAGTAGTATATATACTAATATTTTATAATACTAATTAAGTAATATATATCTATATATATATATGTGTGTGTAACAAAAAAAAAAAAAAACTAAAAGCTAAATAATTTTTTTTTTTTCAATTTTTGCATTTTACATTTAGTTAAAAATTTTAAATGTATTATCATATTATTTTTATATTAAAATTTATAAGAATAAATAATTAAATATAATCACATAAAATCAAAAACGTAAAGAATTGTAATTAGAATCGTTTAAAACCGAAATTAGAATCACTTAAAAACCGAAATTGAAACTGTTGGAATTGAAACCATTCAATCAAAATCGTTGGTTCTTGAATTCTAATTGGAACCCCAACTACAAAGTGCTATTTTGGTTCTTCATTTTCTTGGAATCGGAACAGTGGTTGGCCAACTCTACCCCTCAAGCGTGGCCTTCGCAGTCTATAATTCAGAACCACATAGGGGATCTTGAATCTTGATTAATAAATTTATTGATTGATGGAACCCCTTTGACCTTTTGTATGTGCTTAATCATAAGCTAGACTGTAATGCAAACCAAATTGCCGTTGGCCTGCCACTCGACTTCATGAACTTTGATTTTTTGATGGCGTCCACTCTCCACCTTCACCATTACGATCATTATTTTATTCTCTCAACTTGTACTATATTTGTATATTATATGTCTGTCTGGTTCAAATTATGAATACAACTGCCGACTTCCCTATTCTATTTTATTGCACAATTTATGGAGCACAACAGCAACATATAAATACATATACAGTAATATTAGAGAGGATGCATTAATTATGATGAAAGCATTACTTCGATTTTATCACACACTGGTCATTAAATGTTATTTTCCCCCACATCTAAGAAGTTCGAAATTCATCAGTTAATCCTCTGTGACCGTCCATGCATGGGACGCATTTAATCGAGGTGGTTGGATACGGACATACACGGAGTCAGTTCCAATCAGAATTCAAGGTAGAGCAGTACACGATGGTGACGCAAGCCTTGCACCCATTATAAGATTTATAGGTGGAGTTGAGAGAGAGAGAGAGAGAGAGGGACGGAGGGAGAGAGAGAGAGTACGCTTGGATCAAGGAGTATATTCTTAAAACGTTCAGAGCATCCAACCCCAAAAAATTAAAAGATGGCTACAATTATCATTTTTCTTCTTTGCTCCTTTCAATACTCAACCAAGAGGAGTGCATGAAATGAGGCATGATGTAAATATGTGCTTAAAATCATGATGTGTATTTTGAGATCATTGGCCTGAATCTGAGGCCATGGCTGTTTCTGTGCCATCAGGAGACAGATATTTCTGTGATCCACTTCAAGACATTGGTTCTGGCCACTGCATCAATGAATCCTTCCAAATTAAACTTCAGACATGGTTCTTATTTTTCATCATTCATTACTTCATGGGCAAGTGCTGCTTTTCTTCTTTTATTTGTATTTTCTTTTGGGAATTTGGAACTTGCCACGTCTTTATTTATTCTTGACAAACTTGTTGCAAAAATTTCGCTTGTTTAGACAATAATATTTATAAATTTAATTCAACCTCTTTACATAGTTACACATATTGACACTTTAGTTAGCTCCGGACTGTCTGGATATATATAATGGTCAATAATGCAGCTGGTTTAGTCAAGACAAATGGGTCCTGTCAAAGTGTAAATATTAATATAATTTTCGTTGAGACTGAAATTAATATAAGATATATGCAGAATAATTAGGTCTCTTATATATATATTTTTGATCAGAAATCCTAGATATTGACTTCTTATATTTCTTGTTTTGGAGTCAACATCTAGGCCTTCTCACCAAGAATATATATATATATATATATAAAAGATATCTTATATTAATTTCGATCTCCACGAAAATTATATTAATATTTACACTTTGACAGGACCCCATTTTTCCAGATCAAACCAACTGCTTTATCCACCGCTTATAAAAGTACTCTTCTACTGAATACAAGGCCATTATTCAAGATTCCATTTCTCATTTTGGAAACTCTACATTAATATATCATCTTATTTGAATATAATAACCACCAATAAATTACTCGTCCGTCTATTACAAGCATATATTGCTAGAACTGAATAATTTTGAGCCACAAAGATTCGCAAAAGATATATATCCCATCAACATTTCTATACCATATATTGGCCCCCACATATTATTAAATTAAAATAAAAAGAAACGAAGATAGAAAAAAACACAAACTAAATTTGCTAGTAGGGCCATCAACATTTCTATGGTAGTGATGCTATTATTATCATTTTTCTCAAGAATAAATTTGCTAGGTTAGAAGAGGGTAAAAGTGGGGCCAAGTGTGGCGAGGAATCCTCCAAATAAAAGTGATCACGCGGGCAGTTGGTAACTTTCTCACATGATCCACGAATCTGCACCGTTGCCTTAGAGCTGAACCCCTTTTCAACGATGATGATGTGACTTCTCTAGGGCACTTTGTCTCTTTTCCCAATTTTACTATCTTATCCTTCCCCTAATTGCACCACAAACTAGGTTTACTCTTAAGTAATTGTTTCTCATTGCTACCAATCTCTCTCTCCCAGATACTGCCCACTTCATTGCTATATTAAAATAAGGGGAAAAACAGAAGGCGACAAAGATTCTTGTGCTATGTCTGAATAAAAATTTGCACTTACCAAAAATACTTTACTCTAGATATATCATCCATTAAATTAACATTTTCTTATCCATTCTCTATTCTACTTTCATGCTGTTCTTAAATTTTTACACAAACTTTTCTATCAGCAAAATTTACATTTAAATGTTGCTTATTGCAGAAAATGACATGAAAATTAGTAATAGGTTATTCAATCCTTTTAATTAGGGGCATGGTGGGTGTGCTTTTAGATTTTTTTTAAAAAAAATTGTATAAAAATAAAATAAAAATTAAAAAAATATGATAATTAAGTATACTCTTGGGACACATGATTACGAAACAAACATAGCCATAATATTTGAAAGTAATTTACTAAGCAAACATATAAACACGATTTATTAACAAATATATAGCCATATTATATAACTCTTGAGTAATCAGTGTTTAAGTAGGTTGTGCTGTTTGCTAATTAATCAACAATGAATTGCATCGTGTCATTCAATTATTTGTCCTTTTTTTTGCTAGATTAGACATGAATTTGACTTGGTTAATGAGCCTGCAAGAATTCCTCAATGGCCTATTCCTTAATCTAAATAGATTTGCTTTCATGAAAAGAATGGAAGAGCAACAAACTAGCTATATGACAGACAAAAAGTACTTCTGTGCTGTTGTTGTGCTTTAAATGAATATATGACCACTCACGACTGTCTGTCCTCAAATTGCAAATTTATCACCGTAAACTAACGCCACAGCTGTTTTCTTATTGTAGCCAATTGATGAATATGATGATTCTAGCTTCTTCCATCATGCTGTATTCCCCCCAAGGCTAGCTCTACTCTATTCACTAATCTAACCTCTTCACTAAATTCTGTTTACCATATAAGGAAAGACCATGCCCTAAAGTTAAGCTACACTCACTTTATCCCTTTCTCAAAAATTAAAATAACCCAAACAAACAAAACATCCATACGTATATTACTTGATTAGGTCGCAATCTCAATAATTACTTTGATTTTGATTAGTCTTAATTTTATGAAACTTAAACTCAATTTTAAATTTGAATGAGATTGAATTTTGAAAAAATGTTAAAATTTAAATTTGATAGAATCAAAAATATTTTCAAGCCTAATCCAATACGAGTTGGTAGCTTAAATTATCAACTAACGTAGAAACAAGTTAGCCTCAAGGACCAATATGTCCAAACACACTTTGAAGCTTAGACAAGCAAACCCTAACCACCTCACCCCAACCTCTCCCTTCTGCGGGGTTCACCCTTCATATTCGTGTAATTATTTGTCCACTTCTTTTGTACACATCTCAAGTGTGTTTTGTCCTAAAGTGTTTTTCTCCCACCCCATCCAGTCAAATTCCAAGAACTTCAAATATAATCTATAATCCCCAAAACCCACAAATCTTTTTCTCTGTTTTTCCTGAATCATTCCCGGTGTTCAATTTTCTTTTTTCTTTTTCCCTTTTTTTTTTTTTGTTTTTGTTTAATCCCTTCCTCTCATCAAACCACCTTCTTGACAGCATATACACATGAAAAGAAAAGGGACCTCCAAAACCCTTCTCTACTTTCTCTCTTCTTGAATCAAAAGATACTGTCAAAACCCTTTTCAATCATTATTCTTATCTTCCTCTGAGCTTATCCACGGCTTCTCCTTAAAATTTCTTACAAACCCGGAAGACCCCCATTCCGACCGCAGTTTTTCTCCGACCTAGATTTCTTGAATCAAATGGATGGCAGAACTCCAATCCCTCAAGGCCTGACGCCGGAAGAGTACGCCCAGCTGGAGCACGTGATTCGCACGTACCACACCTTCGACGCATTGCCCAACACATGCACGTCCCTCATCACGCAGAGCATCAACGCGCCGGCAGGGGCTGTGTGGCCCCTCGTCCGGCGGTTCGACAACCCCCAGCGCTACAAGCACTTCATCAAGAGCTGCAGGCTCGTCGGCGACGGCGGAGTCGGAAGCATACGCGAGGTGACAGTGGTCTCCGGCCTCCCCGCCTCCACCTCCACCGAGCGGCTGGAAATCCTCGACGACGAGAGGCACATACTCAGCTTCCGAGTGGTGGGCGGCGAGCACCGGCTGCACAACTACCGCTCCGTCACTTCCGTCAACGAGTTCAAGAAAGACGGCGGAGCTTACACGATCGTCTTGGAATCCTACATCGTAGACATACCGGAGGGAAACACCGGAGAGGATACGAAGATGTTCACCGATACGGTGGTGAAGCTGAACCTTCAGAAGCTCAGGGCTGTGGCGGTAGCAACTATGCATGGCCACGAATGATCAGTTAAGTGCCTAATTTGGTAATTTCCGAGCGAAGGTAGGGTTGGATCCGACGGCCGAGAAATGACGATGCAGGCAACGTAAGAATAATAATCAAACGTGGTAAAAGAAATGATATATGGTGTTGGTGGCGGTGATGGTGATGGTGATGTTCCTCCTCCTCCTCCTTTGTTTTTGAAGTATTGGTTTTTGTGGGTTCAATGGTAATTTGTGAACACAATGGAATAATTAGTGGCCTATTCAATGGCTTTTCCTCACTATTGATTCATTGCCAATGTACTTACTTTTGCTGATGGATAGAGATTGCATGTCATTCCTATTAGTACAATTGTCTACCTATATGCACATGTTATTGTTTTGATGATTATTTTTAGTTTCAACTAATTGATTTGAACCCATATATGCATGCTTGAGATGAGCTATGTCATGACTCCAATCTGTAATATTTGATTATGATCATGAAGTTTGAATAACTGTGGTGTTGATGTGAAAAGAGAAAGGGAGATAGCTAGCTTTAATGGGCTATGACAACTTGCATAGGCAGGTGAGCAAGTTGCATTAATCTTTTGGTTAAGGCAACTTGCAATGTATGTCAACCCCATACATGATTGATGGGCATGGACAACTAGGGATGTATGGTTATCTTGAGAGACTTGTGAGTTTGCCTTTGGGGACATGTGATCATGAAGGCTGGCTTATTATCCACTTAGTTTTGTTCTTCATGTGTGCCTTTTTTTTTTTTCCATCCCTTACGGAGTTAATTATGTAAGCCCTGACTGCGACAATCTTTGGCAAGCACTGTCAACGACAGTTCTGTAGCAAAGAACCATCTATATAATGGTAATTAATATAAACATTTGATCAATGCATTTTATCCATATTGACTGTTCTAGAACACACATTTAAGAATTGGTTCACTTTAGCGCATGAATTCTGGACAAGTACATGTAATTGGTGGAGAGCAGCTCACATTTCAAATCTCGTGGTAGAGTATGGGAAGAGGTTTGAATTAAATTAACTTACTTGCCCATCTGTAGCTTGAATTGTCTTCCACTAATCCCGTACAATTAGTGAATGTAACTCATCAAATGATTGAAAAATGAATTTTTCTGGCAACTGGTCATATGAAGAGACCCATCTTTTCTCTATTTTCTTGCAATGAAAATTTTTATTAGCCAAAAGAAAGAGGAACTTCATGTTCCTCAAAGGACGGTAAGCATGATTCTGTCTGAAAGAAGATTTGTGCTGCTCAAGATTAACTAGAGTTTGTTCTTTTTCTTTTAGTACAAATTTGAAAAGGTTTAACTGATCAAACTCAAATTGAGTTCAAGGACAAATTTGAATCACAGGCAATTAGAACATAAAAGTGAACTATTAGGGTTGCTTTGATGGTATCTCTAAACTAGGCCACATTCAATTTTAAAACTTAATTTTGGGGATTGCATTTAAAATTTAAATTTTAAGTGGGCCCGTCGGAACAATGTAAGGCCTAGTGCATCAAACTAAACTTTAGAAACCCATCTGAAGAGGTCTAGTAAAAGAAAATCCAGCCCAATTGCATTATTCTAATTGTAGTGTTGTGTGAGTATTGGGCCCAACACAAACGAGCTTACTAATATTTCTAATGTTTTTAATAAATGTTCTGCATCCAAATTAACGGCAAGAAATGTTAAAAAGAGACACTTTATCAGTAGAATCAGAATTTTGCAGGAGTATCAAGGGAAGAAAATAATAATCAATGGCCCTGTTTGTCCACAGGGCACGAGTCCTGCTCTGTTAATTTTATCCTACAGGAATAATGTTATTCTGTAATTTCAAATAATACTGCAATACAGTGGAATGCTTTTTCGAAATATTTGTTGTCAGAAAATGGGTCCTGAAAGTGGAAATTACTACATTTGAAAAAGTTCTAATGTATGTAAAAATTTCTTCCATCAAAGATGAAAATATTACCTTTAATCTAATGGTAAGTCCGCAGTGCGTAGTGAAAACAAATGCAAAGTGTGTCCATAATTTTCTGCAGTTGCAAATTCCCTTTGAAACAATACACACACACAGAGAGACGACGAGGATAATTGTATCTCATCTAAACATCAACCAATGCATCAAAAGTTGTTTTCTCATTTGGGAATTTGTTTACAAAGCAATTTCTGGAAATGGCCATTAAATTTTCTGAATTTTGCACAATATTCATTCAACTGTAAATTCGCTCACGTAATTGAATTTTCAAGTGTGCCAAATATCTTACTTGAACTTAAGTGAAGATTATAAAAATGGGATGTATGGTGGTGACAGATATTTGCAGAATCTCTATTAAATGAAATCGTCATTCAGGACAACAGCAAACACAAGGATGAAACTACTTAGCAGAAAATGAAGCGTCTGTTGCTATTTATTTCCTCCCTTATCTTCTTATTAAAATAAATAATTTAATCATTCCTGATGTACAGGAATCACTCATAAAGTACACTATTACAATTGGGATAAAGAATTAAACGAAAATGAAAATTTTGTACCTGTTAATTTTCTGTATACCTTTCCTTTCCCCTCTCCATTCCTTTGGTTTGTCTTCTTCAATCTTTATCTACAAGCCTTCTGTAACTTCCCCAGCCTAGCAATTTTCTTTGGAACGGCGGCGTATAGTCCTCCTTTGATGCATAGACTACAAAAAAGACTGGCCAGTCCACTTCCCAACCTTACACTTCTGTCTGGATTCTCGTCTTTATCGGTTTTAACTTCAAACCCATGCTTTCAGGTGAGAAAAGCTCTGGCGAAATGCTGCTTGGACTCAAAGGGCTTCTAGGGCTAGCGCTGAATCGAGAAGGCCTCAAGAACCCGTAACCCATTAGGAAATATTCTAAAGGTGTCAACATGGCATCTGGTTGTTCTTCTGTCACAACCGATCCACATGCCTGAACCTGCATGTATCCGGGCACAATGCGGTAAGAAGTGGCCCTTGATATGCATGAATAGTGACCAGACAATTAAGCTTTACCTCAACCAAGGCGCTGTATCTCCTATCTAGCTTTGAAGTCATATGAAGAGCTTCATGGTGGAAAGGGGAGTTTTCTCCAACAATAATCAAGGATCTACATTGCAATCTCCTTAAGCCATCAGTGATGTCCGGTCTCCTGCCGGGCAGAAGATAATAGTGTTAAACTCTTTGGACAACCGAAGTCCGACCAGTATACTTTAGAATAATAGCAGAAGAAAATACCCGTTAAGAGCCTCAAGAAACCGCAGCACGTTTGGGCTCTGCCTCTCACACAACAACTGCAATCAATGATAAATTTTGACAAAACTAAAGGTTATGTTCACTTTAAATGATTAGATCAAATTAGATTATTTTATCAAACCTAATCACATATTTTTTTTTTATAGATTAAAATCCTTGATAAAAGACAAACCGGTATAAAATAACCAAAACAATAGATATTTAATCTCACATAATCAATCCTACAAAATAATCCTAATTGGTCTTAATCCCATCTTTGAAAATAAGCATGACTTAAAGAAATGCTAAAGTTATCCAGTTCTGCAAGTATGTGTGAGAGAGATGCTGAGAAGCAAGGCACTAACTTTTCTGCAGGATTGGACAAGATCTGATTCTGGTACATCAATGCTACCACGGACTCCCTGTCAAACCATTGATAGATCTGATTGCTCGTCTTTCCTAAGAATGAGTAAATTGTAAAACAAAATGGAATCCATACACACCTTGCTGAAGTAGCGCATGAGCAATAACTCTTTTACCATACCACACATACCACAAACGTAAAGCAGATTTGACATCACCTGCAAGTAGTTTACCAATTTTTTCAGAAAAAAAAAAAAAATCTCGTTCAAATTTTAGAATTTCAGTATTAAATGTTTGTGTATTTAGGATGCGTGCAAACAATAAGCAGCAACAGTTTGAGTAATAGACCTTGTTAAGTAACCACTCAGTCCAAGAAGGTGCTTTGCATAGAGGGGAAACAAGAATGAGACCCATGGCACGTTCTGGGTACTTTATCTGCAGTAAAACCGTCATATAACCATGCAGGTCTGAGCTGATACAGAAATACAGATACAACAGAAGGATAATGACTCACCGCAAAGAGGATAAGAATATAAGCTCCAGCTGTAACGCCCAAGCACATCACTGCACCAATCCTGGAGAGAGAGAGAGAGAGAGTTAGCTTGACTTCAATATATATTCCCGAATAAATCATCTACTATTGATGCCCTCCAAATAAAAAGAGGGCCAACAGATTCACTCGGTGACAGACAATATGAATGAATAGAAGTGGCTAGAGAAACAAGAGCAAACATGATTTACCCAAAATAATTCAGGATGTCAGCAATCTGATCAGCTAAATCATCAACACAGAATGAGGGGTCATCAGGCCCTGCAGCAGCAGCTCCTAACTGCAATATCTCTTGACAGAAGTACCAGATAAGGAACAGTCCGGTTGAAAGCATATCATGGTGACAAGCCCACACAGTTATGAATAGTTAATATTAGTAACTAAACAATCAAAGCACTGACCTCATGACCTGTGGGACTGATGTGGTAGATACAGAAATTGTGAAGAAGAAGCGAAAATGCTTCTGGACAAAAGAACAATCCTTGAAAACAGGACATATCTGTTAGGTAGAATGCAGACAAAGGAGTTTGATGTCATCGTCATTATTGTAAAAGCCAGATTAGAAGCCACCAAAATCAAGTAATACTTCAAGGAGCTGCCGACAAAATGCTTCTACAGTGAAAATTTTTTTGTAAATTAAAATCCAAGATTGCAATGGAATGGTTTCAGAGAGTTCCGGTATTCAAGCATCCTCGACCATTCCAGCCTGATCAGGATATCTTTGGTACAAAAGTCAAAGCAAAAAAAGACAGCTTTCAATTGACATCGAAGTGAACATATATAATACCAAAAATTGGTGAATTAGGGCAGTGTTACAAAAGGCATCAGCAGGATCACAACTATAAATACAAGAGCGGGAGAGATAGAAAAAGCTTGGTCAAAATTTGGAGAAAATTCAGGTTTGGTTTCCTTACAGTTTAAAGCCAAGTCAGGATAAGTAATAAGAGCTGGTTTGTTCTGGTCTCCAAATACAGCAACGGAGACAGAACCATGACCAGTTTTCACAATATGCTCCTGTAAAAACATTACGAGAATCTAGTTCATCAAAATTGTTGGTAAGCAACAGTATATGCTAATCCGTAGTTATTAATCACAAATCATGTTTGCATATACTTAACCAACTTAAAAAATTTCCAAGAACCAAACAAAATCTAAATGAGAGGAATTATTATATAGAGAAACATTAGAGAAGAGTTCATGTATTTACATGCTTTTAAGTTTCAAAATAACCATAACACTTCAGCAAAACCTGATCATAGATCAATCCGTATACAGATAAAAAAATGAAATATTTCAAAAAGAGAAAAGGAAAAATTACAAAAATAAAAATAAAAATAAAAAATTCCACCGTAGCACTAACTAAGAGCAATTATAGAAGAAAAAAGATACTGCAAGTGCTTGACAAATATATCAAGGAGTAAATTCGATTCTCCAAATTAGTAACACTGCAAATACAAAATTTAAATTCTATTTGCCAAATTGTGATCATAACTGTCTCAATCTATATCTATACAAACAATCAATGCTAATGCTATGCACCAAAAAAACTGCCAAAAATAAATTTGTGCAAAAAGATAAAATTTATTTATTTATTTTCCCAATGGAAATCCTCCTAAAATTTAAAATCACGCAACCCTGCTCATAATGTAGCTCCCGAAATCTGAACATACGCATTCGCTATTCCTCCGCGTGTAAACAAATATTTCACAAACACGCATACATAGAGTAGGTAAAATATCAGCATAGTTTGAGTTGAACCTTTCCGGCTAGAGCAGTGGAGTCCATATCGACGGAGACGGAATCGCTGGAGTCCGCCATTGCACTTTACTCTCACTAATTAATTTTTTCCTTCCCTCAAACTGGAGACCGCGTTGGATTGGCATCCGCAGCTCATATACCGATTTACGTCTCTTCGCCGTCGCTCTCTGTGTGTCCATATATATACGTGCGTGTTAAGTATGGTAGTGAGTCGAGTCCAACGTGCCCCGAGTCACCGACGATTCTTGTTACGGGTTTGGGCTCTTGTAGAGAAAAACGGACTGGATCCCAACCCGAATACCCGATTTGGTTTTAACAAGAGTTAGCGGCCGACAAAATTAAGTGACTGAAATGACCGAAATGTCCTCGTCACTCCAAAGAACTGTATTTAATTCTTTTTTCTTTCTAACTTTATTTTCTTGTCCACTTGTATTAGCCAAAAATGAAGTTAATTCTGGAAGATAGTTTTAACGAAAACATGAAAAAGGGATTTAATTTTTACTCGAAATTACGTGTAATAGATAATATTAAGGTAATGTTTAGGAAGACAAACGGTGCGCCTTGTATTTACGGTGGGGATCCACTAAAATTAAAGACACACGTGTGCATACACATAAGTTGTGAGGATTTTTGTTGAATAATACGGTAATATACAAAAATAAAAACTAATTTTTTTAAGTTGTGCATGTGTAAATATAAATGTGTTTGTTAGTGTGTGTATAATTATCGATTTGATTATAAGTAGACGTAATAATTGAAAAGAATAATTAATTGAATTTGAATTTTGAAGATAAATTTGTTAAATAATATATTTAATAGTATAAAATTTAATAGATTGTGATGTCATTTAGAGGGAGAGGGGTACTTAGCTGGAAATACGTTTATTCTTTGATGCCTCAATTTTGAGGGAGGAAGCATGCAATGCAAATTACAGGAAAGCCAAATGGAGAAGGCATACAAGATGAAAACTTCGGAACATTTAATATGAGGGGTAGTTATAAATAAAAATTTAAAAAATATCAATTTCATTGGTTGAACAAATATGATGATCATGTTTCTTGGGGGAGATTCATTGCTTCTGTAGTTAGTTTGGCATGGTAACGGGGCATTTTTGAAAGGAGGGACAGGACAGGATGCTGGAGGCATGTACGCAAGAGAGTTGAACTAGGTTTGGTCATTCTATATAGTTTGATTTGGTATTTCCTTTTTGTTTGTAAAATTTTAATAAGTATTTTTAAATATTTTTATTTTAAAAATAAAATTTAAAAAATATAATAACTTTTAAAAGTGTATAGTTAAAAACATACGCGGCCAATTCTTTCTTTGCCGAGTGGCCAATTTGAAGCATGCATTAATAAACCCCCTTTGACTTTTTCGTGTTGGCTTTAAAAAACAAAGACTTGTGTGTAGTTAAGATGTATTTATTTATTTATATTATATTATTAAAGTTAATAAAAAAATTTAGTTTAACAAATTACATAAGTATTCTCATTTATAATTTTTTATTTTTTTAATCCTTTTATTTCTCACCTTTTCTTTTAACTGGTTACTTTATTTATTTAATTTTTCTATTTTTAAATTATTTTGAACTTTCTTCTTATTTTAGACGTTTTTATACTTTTTATTTTAAATGTTTCTATTTTATTATTTAAATTAAAATAACTTTATTATTTTACATAGAGTATGCTACTTTTATTTGTTTAATATAATCAATTAAAACAATTTAAACTAACTGCAATAATTAGTGAACCATGGTTTTTAGATGAGAAAAAAAAAATTATATGGTGTCATAAAATATAATAAAAATGTGGGGATATTGGTTTGAAAGTGAAAAAAAATGTTGAAGCATGGGATAACATCGGATACTTGGTTGAGATATCAATTGGTGCCATTTGAATTGAGTGTCTTTTCTGAGATAAACCTGCTCTGAGACTTCCTTTTCAAATCACAATCCCCAGTGAAAATCATGTCCATGGCCAATTCATTATAATAATCAAATGGCACTCGTAAAATCTGCAAGGAAACTTAGAATGTATTGCATTAAATTAGCAGATTGAGAAACCCATTTTCATGATTCAGAAAATAAATAAATACATAAAACAGAAATTCGTTGACATTCTTGCCCCTAGAGATCAAAATCCTTGACTAGAGTTTAGTTGCCACTGTACATCACAAGGTCGAATGCCCTCTAAATGAACTGCCATTTGCCTACCAAACAACACGCGTTGATTCACCATTTGCACCTTTTAAAAATTGGAAGCTTGTGATTAATAGATATAACCCAACTCACTAATTAAAATATTCCCCAAAATTTCCTTGCTATATTTGTTGAAGATTGGAAAGGGTTTTTATCCTTTCTAATTCTCAAAATCCAAATATACATTTTCTTAAAAAAGTTTTTGAAAACATAGTCATATCCTTGATATTATCCAAATTCTCTTCATGTCTAAAAAATTTTTGGGATAAAGCAGTCCTTTCTACTATTTACATTATAAATTGCGTTTCGTCTCTTAGTATAGGTAACATATCTAGTTATGAACACATACTTAGTTGTGCCCTTGATTATCAAACTCCTAAAGTCTTTGATTGTGCTTGCTTTGATCTGTTACAAACTCACAAGTACGTCAAACTTAATTTCCGAATAAGATTGTGTTGCTTTCAAGGATATGGTATATAACACAAGGGGTATAGATGTTGGGATCAATTGTCACAATGATTTCGTATCTCTCGTCTCAAAATTTCAAGTTAATGAACCACTTAATCAAATTTTCTCTGACTTTACCATTCTTTTATTCTCTGATATTTGTCTTGTAAAATCATCTCACACATTACATAGCATCTCATGCGACTTGACTCAGTCCACACCTAATCCCATTGTATCTCCTTTAATTGTGGATCAACCAACTCCTCCAACTAATCCGTCTCCACTGAATCTTCCTCCTTACAAGCAGCTCCTCATCATACTACTCGCGTAACTCAACCCTCTATTTATCTTAAAGCTTTCATATTTATTCTATTATTGTCTCTCTACACGAACCTCACACATATCGCGAGGCCAATTCTAACTCTGTATGGCAAAAAGCAATGGTAGAAGAACTACAAGCCCTTACCAATACTAATACTTAGGATGAATTACCACCAAATAAATCAATTGTTGGTGGTAAATAGGTTTATAAAATCAAGATTCGAGCTGATGGATTAGTTGAAAGATACAAGGCCTAACTTGTTGCTAAGAGCTTTACCCAAGAATATGGTATTAACTATAAGGAGACATTTGTCCTTATAGCTCGCCTAACCACAGTTTGTAGTCTTATTGCAATTGCTACAAGCAAACATTGCTAGTTATTCCAAATGAATGTTAAGAATGTCTTCTTTAATGGTGATCCTATAGAAGTAGTGTATATGCAACCTCCGCCTAGATATGATCACCCACCTCATAAGGTGTGAGGAATATATCGACTCAAACAAGCTCTTCAAGCCCGGTTTTCCAAATTCAGCTCCATAATTGGCTCACTTGGTTTCTAATCCAGCTCTCATGATAATGCTTTGTTCCTTTATAGAGCAGAACAATGATGCACTCTTCTTTTTCTCTATGCTGATGACATTATTATAATTAGTAATAATGCTTATGGTATCTCCACTCTCAAATCTTATCTTCATCAACAATTTGAAATGTAAGACTTGGGTTATTAGAGTTTTTTTTTGGGCATCGAAGTCTCATCTGATGAATTTGGATATTATTTGTCATAATTAAAATATGCCGCCGATTTCATCTCTTGAGTTGGCATTACTGACACCAAGACTGTTAACACTCTATTTGAACCTAATACTCACCTTTCTGCCACTAATGGCTCTCTTCTCAGTGATGGTGCCCTTTATCGCCAATTGGTCGGCAGTCTCATATATCTCACCATCTCTGGTCCTGATGTAGCATATGTTGTTCACATTGTCAGTTAATTCATGTCTATAGCTTGCACCACTCATTTCTATGTTGCTCTTTAGATAATCCAATACATCAAAGGCACCTTGTTTCATGGTCTTCACTTTGTCATGATTTCTCATTGGATTTGCGTGCATACTCTAATATTGAAACACATCGAGAAGCAGGATCTCGATTTACCTAATTGATGATCCACTACTAGTTATTGTTTCTTCCTAGGCACATTTCTCATTTCATGGTGTAGCAAGAAACAAACATTCGTCTCCTGTTCTAGCATTGAAGCAGAATATCGAGCTCTTGTTGACATTATCTTTGAACTTCTTTGGCTATAATGGTTGCATTAGAACATAGGTTTCTACTTTTCTTCTTCAGTTTCTCTATTATGTAATAATCACAGTGCTATCAAAATTACTCACAATGATGTCTTTCATGAACGCACCGAACATATTGAAATTGATTGTCATCTTGTGCAAAATCATCTGCTTCAAGGCACAATACAACTCATCCCTACTCCTTCACAATCTCAAATTTTAGACATTTTTATTAAGTCACATCCACCAAGACACTTTTAGGTCTTGTTTCCAAACTCAAATTATCATCTTCCATACCTATTTGAGTTTGAGGAGATGTTAAATATCTTCAGAATATTTTCTTATGCCTTTTTCCTTATATAGGATATTTACATTCCTTGTATAAGCTGATTATGATTAATTGTGATTAGTCTTGATTGATGGTAATTAATCTTAATTGGGTTTAGTCTTGGAAGGTAAAATCTGACATTTTTGGAATGTTTTGTAGGCTTTCAACTGGAAAATTTGAGAGCCAAATTACTCTTATATATACACAGAAAATATGTAGAGATTAATTATTCTTATTCTTCATTTTTCTTTGTCTTAATTCCTACAAATTTGAATAAATTATGCCTACGAACTCTAGTTAACTTTGATACAGCTTCAAATCATGTCTTGACTTTATTTTTCTACCTCAACTCTGAATGCTAATAGCAGTTAATTTATCTATAAAAATAATAAATCAAAATATTTATTAAATTTTTTATTTTATAGTATTATGTAATACATCTATACTACATTATTATTCCAATAAAGATTCATGATTGTATAAAATAAATTTACATAAATACTCTTATATCAAATATTTTTACTCTTCCTATCATTTGCTTGTCTCTTTTTATCTAACACACAATTTATATTTACATGTTCTATCGAATTTTACCATTTTTCATATTTTTTTTCATATAATTTATAAATAAATCCACACGCATACACAAATTTTACTAATTTAAATAAAGACATTATAATAATTTAAAGTAACCCACATCTCAGCCCCCCTACGTAACTGACGTGATCAACGATCGCGTCGGATGGAACGGTGTAACCGGACCCGAATCCGATAACCCCAGGGACGCGAACCGGGTGAAGAACGCCGACCCAACGTGGTAGGATTGGATTGAACCCGATAAGAACGGCCACAATCAGCACACCGATTGCTGATTGATACGTTACGAATCACTCAAACCAATTCGGAATGACTCGATTTGGGATAGAAACTCACGAGAAATTGAAAGAATCAATTTCAGGGAATTGAAAGGAAACCGGAATTAATTGAAAACACTCTGTCTGAAATCTGATGGTACATGAGGAATTTATAGTGCCAAAACCCTAACCTAGTTGGGCTGCGGGCTCCTACCGGGCTTATTTTGACTGGGCCCAGAATTAAATTAAAAGAGAAATAATTAAACTAAGTTGAAGGACAAATAATTAATTAAATTAATCATCCCTATTTATTCCTTCGTCCCCAAGTCTTCCTCCATCTCAGGATGTTTACTCTACGCTCTTCCTCGGGCTCCTCGAATTTGCATCCACGCGTGACATCTTCTTGAATTTCGCACACCAAGACGTTAATGGCTTCTTTAAGTCTTTTTGCCCGTGCCCTGGTTATTGGCCCAGCTGGAATTACCAGCGACTCCTCTTTATCATGTTGGACGTCCGCGTCATTCCCCTCCTCTTGAGAAGGAATTGCCCTCAATTCAGAATCCCGTTCATCACCTACATCAAATAAACTCAAGTCAGAAACATTAAAAGTTGCACTAACTCCGAACTCACCTGGTAACTCCAGCCTGTAGGCGTTGTCGTTGAGTCTCTCCAGGACTCGGAATGGCCCATCTCCGCGAGGCATCAATTTAGACTTCCGTTGTTTGGGAAACCTCTCCTTTCGCATATGAACCCACACCCAATCTCCGGGTTCAAACACTACCCGCTTCCGACCTTTATTTGCCTGCTGGGCGTATTGCTCGTTCCTTTTCTCAATATTTTGCTTGACCTGTTCATGCATTCGCCTGACATACTCGGCTCGCCTTTTGCCTTCTAAACTCAGATGCTCATTGCCAGGCAATGACAACAAATCTAAAGGTGTTAGAGGATTAAAGCCATATACAATTTCAAACGGAGACATATCAGTAGCAGAATGAACAGCTCTATTGTAAGCAAATTCAACATGCGGCAAGCTCTCTTCCCAACTTTTAATATTTTTCCTAATAACAGCACGTAGTAATGTAGTGAGTGTTCGGTTAACAGCTTCAGTTTGTCCATCGGTTTGGGGGTGACATGTTGTAGAAAATAGTAGTTTAGTCCCTAATTTAGCCCATAGTGTTTTCCAAAAATAACTCAAAAATTTAACGTCACGATCAGACACTATAGTTTTAGGTACACCATGTAGACGGACTACTTCTTTAAAAAACAAGTCAGCCACATGCGATGCGTCGCTAGTTTTATGGCAGGCAATAAAATGAGCCATCTTAGAAAATCTATCTACGACCACAAAGATAGCATCTCTACCATTTTTAGATCGGGGTAATTTCAAAACAAAGTCCATAGATATGTCAGTCCAAGGGGTATTCGGTACAGGTAAAGGGTGATACATACCGTGGGGCTGGTTGCGGGACTTCGCTTCCTTACACCGTATGCATTTTTCCACGACTCGCTCCACGTCCCCTTTTAGTCCTGGCCAGTAGAAGTGTTCCTGCAGAATTAGCACAGTCTTGGTGACACCGAAGTGTCCCATTAGTCCTCCACAATGAGCTTTTCGGATAAGCAATTCTCGTAGAGAACACCGTGGAATACACAATCTATTAACATAGAACAAATAACCCTCATGTCTAAAATATTTGTCATAAGCACACTTTTCAGTGAGCGCAAAGGCTTGACTGAAGTCAGGATCATTTTGGTAAAGTTCCTTAATGTGCTCAAATCCCAGTAACCTTGTGCCTAGCGTGTTCAGTAAATTATACCTACGGGATAATGCATCAGCAACTATGTTTTCCATACCTTTTTTGTACTTGATGATGTAAGGGAATGTGTCAATGAACGACACCCACTTGGCATGCCGTTTGCTGAGCTTACTCTGACCTTTCAGATGCTTTAGAGATTCGTGGTCAGTGTGGATCACAAACTCCTTTGGCCTCAAGTAATGTTGCCATGTTTCCAGGGCCCGCACCAAGGAGTATAACTCCTTGTCATATGTAGGATAATTCAGCACGGCTCCATTAAGTTTCTCACTGAAGTATGCGATGGGCCTTTTGTCTTGCATTAGGACTGCTCCAATACCTACACCAGAAGCATTAGGAGCATGTGTAAGCCTATTCTTTAAGGTGTCAAACGCTCGTTGTTGGGCCTCTCCCCACTTGAACTTCTCATTCTTCTTAATTATGGCAGTAAGTGGGGCAGCAATGGTGCTGAAATCCTGCACAAATCTCCTGTAAAAACCAGCCAATCCATGGAAACTTCTCACTTCGGATACTGTCGTCGGAGTTGGCCATTCTTGTATGGCCTTTACTTTGCTTTCATCCACCTGAATTCCCTGTACACCAACAACAAATCCTAGGAAGACACAATGGTCAGTACAAAAGGTACATTTCTTGATATTGGCATATAGCTTTTCTCGTCGTAGGACATCAAGTACGCTACGTATGTGCTCAACATGCTCAGCCATCGTGCGGCTATAGACCAGTATGTCATCAAAATACACTACAACAAACTTGCCAATGAATGCACGCATAACATGGTTCATTAAGCGCATAAATGTGCTAGGGGCATTAGTAAGTCCAAATGGCATTACAAGCCATTCATATAAGCCAAACTTGGTTTTAAAGGCTGTTTTCCATTCATCCCCCTCACGCATTCTAATTTGATGGTACCCACTTTTAAGATCTATTTTAGAGAATATAGTAGCACCATGCAACTCATCAAGCAAATCATCTAGTCGAGGTATGGGGTGACGATACTTTACCGTAATAGCGTTAACAGCTCTGCAATCTACGCACATGCGCCATTGTCCGTCTTTCTTCGGCACGAGCAGCACGGGGACGGCACACAGGCTCATACTTTCTCGAACCCAGCCTTTACCCATCAGTTCCTCCACTTGTCTCTGGATCTCTCAGGTTTCTTCAGGGTTGGTTCGGTATGCTGGCTTGTTGGGTATGGATGCCCCCGGGATAAAGTCTATGTGATGTTCTATCCCTCGAACCGGCGGCAACCCTTTGGGGACTTCCTCTGGGAACACGTCAGTGTATTCCTGCAAAACAGATACTACAACAGAGGGGAGGGAGGATGTGACATCATCAGATATATAACAGGCCTCCTTATACATCAACATCACAAGGGACTTCTCAGCACTCAATGCCAACCTTACATCCCTCATAGTCGCCATCATGCACTCCTTTTTTTCTTTTCCCCTCTCATCCTTCCGTTGCTCTTTCTCTCTTAACCCTTCCTTCCTTTTCTTCCTCCTCTCGACTTCCATCTCAAACTGCCTCTGCATGTACGACTGGTCTTCGTATACTTGCCTTGGAGTTAAGGGAACCAATGTGACTTTCTTTCCATGGAATAAGAACGAATAGCGATTAGTCAATCCGTTGTATATCACCTGTCGGTCAAATTGCCATGGTCTGCCGAGCAGGACGTGACAAGCCTGCATAGGCACTACGTCACATGTCACTTGATCCTCATACGATCTATTTTGAAGCTCACCATCACCTGCTTCGTCACTTTAACCTCGCCACTGTTATTAAGCCACTGTAACTTATACGGCCTAGGGTGATCCTTCATTGGCAATGCCAATCTCTCAACCAGCGTCGTACTCGCCACGTTCGTACAACTTCCTCCGTCTACTATCAAATTGCAAGTCTTACTATTAATCAGGCAGCGCGCATGGAATATATTCTCTCTTTGAGCCTCATCTATCTTCTCCTTCACTTGGGTGCTTAGTGCTCTCATTACCACTAAATTAATTCCCCCTTCTTCGCACAACCTTTCCTCGTCGGACGGCACTTCCTCTAATGGTGGCATTTCTTCACTGCTGTCGCACTCCTCATCAGTCACAATGTCCCCATTTTCTGATAGCAGCATAGCTCTTTTATTGGGACACTGCGAAGCAATATGCCCCCTGCCCTGACACTTAAAACACAAAATATCCCGATTTCGTGTGCTAGATGAGCCAGAGGGAGTAGGAGTTGTTACCTTAGGTGCCTCTACTTTAGGTGCAGTTTTGGCCCGAGGGGCACTCGTCATTGGTGCCTTATCCTCTCTCCTAGGGAAGGGTCTGCTAGAGGTATTAGGTTGAGATGTGAACCTACCCTTCCTTTTCAGTTGCCTTTCTACCTTAACCGCCTTTTGCACCATTTCTTCTATCTCTACATAATGCTGCAACTCCACTACGTCAGCAATGTCCCAGTGCAATCCACTCAGAAAACGTGCCATGGTGGCCTCCCTATCTTCCACAACATCTGCTCGAATCATAGCTATCTCGAGCTCCTTATAATAGTCTTCCACACTCCGAGTTCCCTGCGTTAACTTCTGCAATTGTTGATACAGGTCTCGATGGTAGTGGCTCGATACAAACCTCTTTCTCAAGACTGCCTTCAGCTCTGTCCAAGTACGCACTGGCCCCTCTCCAGCTCTCCTCCGGTTAGTGCACAACTGATCCCACCATACGATCGCATAATCTATGAACTCCACTACTGCCAACTTAACCTTTTGGCTTTCTGAATAGCGATGACAATCAAAAATTAATTCTACCTTTCTTTCCCACTCGAGGTAGGCGTCGAGATCAGATCGCCCTTGGAAGGGTGGCAGCTGTAACTTCAATCCCTTAGGTATCTCGTCGTCCATACAGTCCCTCCGACGATGCCTCGTGGGATCATTGTCGTACGCGTGCCAGTCCTCGTCCTCGTTCGACCCATACTCCTCCTCATAATCATGTCGATCGGGCCTCACAGGTCTGACATGATGCCCTTGTCTATCCCTATTCCGAGCTCGGCCTGGCACAGGACTGCCTCTACGTCCTGCTGGTCTGGACAGCGATCCATCTCTTTCTAGAGTTACAGCTTGGGATGCTTCTACTCGCCCCAAGCGATCGTGCACATCTGCCATCCGGTCCTGCATGCCCTCCACACTCCTAGTGAGCTTCCTCAACTCATCACTGAGGGAGTTAAATAGGAATTTAGTTTCGTCAGGACTGTTACCCTGTCCTGAATACTGACTGGCCATCACGAAATCTGTGATACAACAAAAAAATAATAGCAGGTAATTGTTAGTAATAAAAGTCCTCACCAACCTCGCTTCTCTCAGGTAAAGGCTCTCTTGCACTCGTTTCTTACCTCCACTCGTGTATCACACACTCTCAATTTATTCCTCACCAGTCTCAATTTCTCGTGCCCTCCTCGTGTGATTCCAAAATGGTTTCAAGATTCAAACGTAAAAATGCAAGCACTCAGTACGATGGATATGGCCTAAAATTACGAGATGAGCAACTATCTCGGTCTTCAATATTCCAAATACAATCTCAATATTATTAAAAAAGAATCAATGAACAACAGAAGTAACTTTTTTTTTTGTTTTCCTCTTTTTTTTTTTGGCCTCTTTTTTTTTTTTGGCCTCTCTCTCTTCTTTTCTTTTTTTCTTTTTTTTTTAAAAATTCAGTAACCAAACAGGCCCTTAAACAGAAATAAAAATTCTGCAGCCAAACAAGTCCTTAAGCAGAAATAAAATTTTTGCAGCCAAACAGGCCCTTAGTCTGAAACGAAAAACTGTAACCAAACACGGCCTTACCACGTCAACGGACGGTCCAGCCCGGCAACAGCTTCTGGTCCAGTCCAATTTCTTCGGCCCAATGAGTTTTTTTTTGTGCTCAAGTCTGGCCCAGTTGCAATCTGGCCGAGATCCAGCTTCCAGCCCACTTGACACTCGGCCCAACTCTTACCTCAACCCAACAGGATTTCTTTTTTTTTTCGGCCCAAACGAATCGGCCCAACAGAAATTCCTTTTTTTTTTGGCCCAAAACAAACTACGGCCCAACAGATTTTTTCTCTCTTTTTTTTTTTTTAAATTGCAGCGGCGGCGGTGCGAATCGCGATCGGCTGATTCCGCCGTCGCACATCCACGGCGGTGGCCGGGAACGGTCGGCCTGGCCTCGGTAAGCCCTGGGCAAGCCTCGACGGTGGCGACGGGCGGCGATTCAGGCTGTGGCGGCGGAATTTCAGGCTGAACTTCCGCGGCGAAATTCCGGCTGTTCCGCTCCTCCTTCGGCGGCGATTCGGTGTGGGAAGGGATGGGCTCTCGACGGCGGTGCGGTGGGTGTGATTTTCTGGCGGATATCGGCTGCAACGGCGGCGGAATCGCGGTTGCAAGCGGCGGCGGCGCGGCGGCAGCGATTTTCCTTTTTTTTTTGATTTTTTTTTTTAATAATCCGGATCGTGTATCGAATTAGAATTCGACACAAGATGGCTCTGATACCAAATTGACGTGATCAACGATCACGTCGGATAGAACGGTGTAACTGGACCCGAATCCGATAACCCCAGGGGACTGTCGAAAACCGGGCGTAAGGAACCTTCCGACCCCAACGTCGGTAGGATGGGATTGAACCCGAATACGAACGGCCACCAATCAGCACCCCCGATTGCTGAGATTGATACGTACGCATCCCCGAATAATCGGAATTGACTCGATTTGGGATAGAAACTCACGAGAAATTGAAAGAATCAATTTTAGGGAATTGAAAGGAAACCTGAATTAATTGAAAACACTCTCTGTATTGTCTGTCCTCAATTGAATAACAAACTACTATTTATACTAAAACTATCAGACTTTAATCTAAAAAGCCCACACGGCCCAATTTATTAATTAAGCCCATTAACTAATAAAACTAAAATTAATAAATATTAAAATGAAATTCGACGGATCCTTGGGATCGCGTCATACCCCTCCTCTTGAAGGCGAATTGTCCTCAATTCGAATCTGTGTCCTCCTGGATCAAACACGAATTTCTGGAAGTTCTTTAACTCTTCATCACCTCGCTGAAACTTCAACTTTATCTTCTTATGAGTCCAGCATAGGAATATCGGCAACAAACTACATAAAGGACAATGAAAGGGCACTGACGACTTATTCGGATATGCATGTGTACTATCTGCAGATAAAACTATCTCCAACTCTTGTACAGTACAATTTGGTACTGGATCTGCTAGATAGTAGAATGGATCAATGTACACGTGGCTCTGTAGAAGTTTAATCTCTCAATCCTTGGCTTGTTCGTCATGCTTGTGGTTGTCCTCAACTTCCACTTTAATTTCTATGGCTTCTTCTATCTCAGCTTTATCCCTTTCAATTTCTACTGATTCCGTTACTTCTTTCCGTACACCTTTCTCCTCAATTTCCAGATGTGTGTTATCACTGCCATTATCTTCATATTGTACTTCATCCGATGGCATCTTCTTTGCAATCTTCACTTGAGTCAAAGATGGCGTCTCGATGGATGGGCCTTTCTTCTCTCCCCAAACTTTGCTAATGCCGATATGGGTATCAACTTCTTCGTTTCGACATTCACTCATGCTATGCCCACGCTGAAAGCAATTAAAACACACCCGAGTTTGACTTCCAATATGAGAATCTGATACTTTGGATGGCTTGTTGTACTCATCTACATTCGATCCATAATCTCTAACATTATAATGTCTGGATAGTGTATATTTATTTCTTGTCTCTTCGTAGCCTCGTCGATCTTGTCTTACTGGCCTGACATGATGCCCATGTCCGTCCCTAACCTGAGCTCGGCCTGGCACGGGACTGTCTCTGCGTCCAGTCGGTCTGGACAGTAAACTGTCTCTTTCTAGGGTTGCAGCTTGGGACGCTTCTACGTGCCCTAATCGATCTTGCACATCTGTCAGCCTGTCCTGCATACCCTTTACGCTTCTGGTAAGCTTTCTCAATTCATCAGAGAGGGATTTGAATAAGAACTTAGTCTCGTCAGGGCCATTACCTTGGTCTGAATATTGACTGGCCATCCAACGTGATTAAAGTTGAAATGTGGGCCACGTCAGCGGACGGTCCAGCCCAGTAGCAGCTTCTGGTTCAGCCCAATCTCTTCTTGGCCCAATCTGGTACTTTGCCCAATACAATTCTGGCCCAACTTCCTCCGGCCCAAATAGGTCCTCGGCCCAACTCTTGCCTTTTCTCAACAGAATTCTTTTTTTCTTTTTTTTTTGGCCCAGTTACAAAAAATTTTCTTTCCTGGCCCAAACGGACTTGGGCCCAATACTTATGCCGGCCCAGTCAATTCCCAGCCCGATCCAATTTTTTTTTTTTTTCCTTTCTTCTTCGCTCGCGGGCGGCGGCGGCGACGCGGCTGGTGAAAACTTTTCGCCGGCGTTTCTCGCGGCTACGGCCGATTTCGAGCGGCCCAATCGTCGGCAAGGCCTGGGCGGCTCCAGCGGCGGCGTCAGGCAGCAGTGTCGGGCGGAATCGCCAGCTGGCGGCGGAAAACCCGAGCGGTTTTCGCGGCGTCGCGGCGGCGATATAACGCCTCTTCCGGCGGCGATTCGGCCTAGGGAGGGGTGGGCTTGCGGTGGCGGTGATTTTAGGACCGATGTTGGCCGTGAATCGTTCGAGACGGCGGCAGAATCGGTTGTGTTGCGGTTGGTGCGGCGGCGGCAGCGGCGGCGCAGATTCTTTGTTTTTTTTTTTTAATTTCTTCGGTGGCGCCTGCGGCGGCGGTTGATTGCCGCCGTGAATATGTTGAGCGGCGGCAGATTCGCGGCGGCAGCGGCGCGGCGGCGACTTTTTCCCCTTTTCTTTTGATTTTTTTTTTTCAGCGGTGGCTACGGTGACTTTCCTCTTTTTTTTTTTGATTTTTTTTTTATACTCTGGATCGTGTATCGAATTAGAATTCGACACAAGATGGCTCTGATACCAAATTGACGTGATCAACGATCGCGTCGGATGGAACGGTGTAACCGGACCCGAATCCGATAACCCCAGGGACGCGAACCGGGCGAAGAACGCCGACCCAACGTGGTAGGATTGGATTGAACCCGATAAGAACGGTCACAATCAGCACACCGATTGCTGATTGATACGTTACGAATCACTCGAACCAATTCGGAATGACTCGATTTGGGATAGAAACTCACGAGAAACTGAAAGAATCAATTTCAGGGAATTGAAAGGAAACCTGAATTAATTGAAAACACTCTGAGTATTGTCTATCCTCAATTGAATAACAAACTACTATTTATATTAAAACTATCAGACTTTAATCTAAAAAGCCCACATGACCCAATTTATTAATTAAGCCCATTAACTAATAAAACTAAAATTAATAAATATTAAAATGAAATTCGACGGATCCTTGGGATCGCGTCAGTAACTGAATCTGGCTATGGACAACCAGCACGTCCACCATACAACAGTGCCTACGGTGGTGGGTGTTTCCCAGCCTCCTGCTTACACTTCCAAGGTAACGCACAAGGGACTCACGATATATGCAAGTCCACCTCAATCAGCTTAGTCCGCTGGGGCTGCCAAAGCCTCACCCCCTGCCCCTAGTTAAATGAGTTGAGAGTTTGATCAATATTTGGTCCTCAGTTCCTCGAGATACTGAAGCATTGCTGCAGTATTTCTTTGGCTGGATAGATTGTTTGAATGGTTATCATGTCCAAACTACAAGTTGCATGTCATCCTTGCCAAGAGGATTTCCCCACGTTTACCCAGCTGTTGTTCGACTTTCTGCAGTTTTGTAGATTCGTGTCGCTTATGCAAATGAAACTCTTCGGGCAAAAGCTGTCGCATGGTTGTGTATACGACGGGGACCGACCTTATCACCTTTACTTAATATTAATTTGAAATACCAAGAATACACCGTCCCCTTTACGTGTACTTAGTAGACCATATTTTCAGCAACTACGACAATATTTTTTAAAATTGAATCGGACATCAAACTTAAGAATTAAGGGCAATTGGTATGATTGGCTCAATCGTTTTAAAAAGACCGATTATTAGGAATTATATATGTTATTATATATACACTTATAATAATATTAAATAAATTCTAAAAGACAAATTCAAGTCTATTTATTAATATGGTAAGTGATAAATTTTAGATGTAAAATAAAGCATTTCATAATTCAACAAGAACGAAAAACCATTATACGAATCTCAAAGAAAGTTAAAATCAAAACGAAAATATAAAATAAGTTTCACAAAAAAACTAATTAAAGTGACATAACAATTTTTAATTTTAAGATGTGATATTTAAATTTTTAATAGCTCAATTAGAATATTATATAGATAGAAAAGAAATAGATCAAGAAAAGTTGAAATGTGAAAAAAGTAGTGAAAATTATATATTAATAAATTGTTTAAGAGGTAAAAATGTCAAAAATCATAAAAAAACTTAAAATTTATATTTATTTGAAAGAAGGCAAAATTCATTTTAATTTTTTATATATTA
Organism: Avicennia marina; assembly: GCA_019155195.1. Classification (NCBI taxonomy): domain Eukaryota; kingdom Viridiplantae; phylum Streptophyta; class Magnoliopsida; order Lamiales; family Acanthaceae; genus Avicennia; species Avicennia marina. The sequence goes on from CM032755.1 coordinate 816,270, forward strand.
AAAAAAACAATTGATCCGATTTTACCTAGCCTTTACAAATTCCCACTAATTCAATTGGCGGGTTGGTTTTATAATATAATCGGACTTGCTAGACCGATTTTTAGTCAAACTGGTCGATCTAGGCAAGCGAGGCCGATAAAAACCTTGAACCATATTAGCTAATCCCACGTCATAATGCAAACTTGAAACACATATATGAGTATATCAGGAAGACAAGGAAAGAACTTTGATCTCCAATACTCTCTACAAAGCTGCAGGAGAGTTACATTGAAAGCATCATGCACCTCTTATGTGCTAGTTTTGAAAATTTCACACCTTATCCAAAAGGTCGTCTACAAAAGAAATACAAAGGTTTTATGCTGCAAGTATGTCTCACCTCTACAAACAAAGGCCAGACATCGCAGCAATATAATTTGTGAAACCTATAAAACGAAATTTCTGGATGCCAGTATCACCTTTGGCGTAAGAAGTAAAATGAATGCTAAGACAGAGCCAAAGAATATCTTGACCATGTATCCCATTAAATCGTTTTCAGATTGTTCTGAAGTAGCCTTAGAGGTTGATATCGCCATAGCTGAAGGCAGCGCTTCAATTACCGCATCCGCCAGATCAGTGATGAATGACGTTGTACAGTTTAAAGCAGGAACACGACCCCAATTAACAATGCCAGATTCAAGAGCCAATTCTCTATACTCCATATCAATTTCTTCGAGAGTTTCTATGTGCTCGCTCACAAAACTGAAAGTTAAAGAAGACATCGTTGTGCTAGGAGCATGCATTCATCACAAACTGAGTGATAAATAGAAGTAACAATAAAACCATGTGGCTAGGCTCCCCGATATAGCGAACCTCCAAAACCATAAGTGTGAAATGAGCTTCCATGGTAAGTTATTCAAATTTTGATGAAAATAAAATCTCTACTTATGAACTCTTTTTCAAATTTTACCTTTTATGACGCTGGAATGGCATCCATGGCAAGTTATTAAACCAGAATGACCTTTCAGGACTTGTGAAGAGAGAGAGAGAGAGAGACAGAGAGAGAACATACCTCACTGGAACAGCCAAGAGGGACTTGAAACCTTGCTGCCCTAGCTTAAACAGAACTTCATCAGTGTATGGCTTTAGCCATTGTACAGGTCCCACCCGGCTCTGGTACATGAGATTAAATAATTATAACTAGCATCATGATAACGAGCAACCTAAGCTTTATTCTTTTTTAGGCAACATCAAGTTTCACGCTGCCCATAATAAACAAGATGGACAGCCTGCTAAATCAAAGCTAGGGTATATTGTGCAAAGTCATGTTATACCTCTTAGAAAGAGGTCACTTAAGAGAGTGTTGAAATTGGAACTAGGATGGCCAAGGAAAACAGTTGAACTTCATAACTTGCCACAGACTGCACATTACATTCTAAGAAGAATTAAGAGCTTATTAACTAAAACAAAACCTGATAAGCCAAAGTATGATTGTTGCTAATTCCTCTGGATTTAAGTTCTTGCATTATCAAGAAAACACATTCTTCCATCTGATCTTTGTATGGATCGCCTGCTTCCTCAACATAACTGACTGGAACTCCATGGGCACTGAAGAATATCATGGCCTGCACTTAACAAGAAGAGATTACAACCTCTGCAGTGATAAAATAAATCATTCAATATTTCATGCCTCAGTAATACTTCAAAGCAGGACTAATCCGCACCTCTTCTGGGTTTGGGAAACTCTTCAGTTCCCTTTCAATTAAGTCAGCCATAGACTTAATATAACCTTCCCGTTGATACCATGACTTTATGATGGCAACAGGTACTCTTGATAAATGTGGATCAGCCCTGATAACAGACCCCATTTTATATAGTATAATAAAATAGGAAGTGAAATTGCAGAAGCCGTTGTAAACATTGATAGTCTATTTATTTATACTGATATGCATTCTAATGACATTACCTAAACATGTCTTGAAGTACACGGATGCTTGACCCAGTTGTTGAAATAGAATACTGAGGATAGAGTGGCAGTACCACGAGCTGTGTAATCCTATCTCTCAGAATCTATCCACAAAAAAAATGGGAAAATCCATTTATTTGACTTCATTAAGTATGTAAGTTTACCAATATTGAAGAAATACTGCAAGATTTAAAAATCACCAGCTAAGGAAAAATAGTGTGTATGTAAGAGTCTGTCCAAGCAATAAGGAGTTTCGAAACTCCTAAGCAGAACAAATATGATGACATTGATTCAACAAAAAGTAAGATATTAATGAAATAATCCTCACTTTTTAAATATTTTTATGGACAGAAGAATGCAAGTGACAAGGCATATAAATCAACATCTAATAATACCAAAAGCGTTTCATTTATAGCGCTTGCCTGATGAACTGCTGCCTCAGTGAATGGGTGCCAGTATCGCATTGCCACATAGACATCTGCATGAACTCCCTTAGCTTCTAAAGCCAATTTTAATGCACTTGCCTAGAGAAGAGGAATTAAATCATATATCCCAACAGACAGCCACCACGCGAAAACATAGCAAGAATTATTACAGTAGGAAGAGACAATGAAGGTCATTTGTGGTCTTCATACCTGCTCGTCTGTGATTTTACGCAAAGGCGAACCACCTCCAATTGCAGCATAGCCTTCTTTACTTTTGGGAGCTCGCAGTACTGAAATAAGTTGTGCCAAAGGACGTTGAAGGAACCGGAACAACCTGGGAAGACGAATGATATCCTGCAACAGGGCATTAAACATATCATGATCCGCAAACAATCAAATAAGTAGTTAGATATTCAGCATTGGCATAAAACATACAGGATCAGCAAACAGATTGAACAGGAAAGGCTGAACATCATGCAGAGTCTCCGGCCCTCCAAGATTTAAAAGCATCACTCCCATCTTCTCCTCTGCAGTATGAGCATGTGATCCAACAGCACCCCCAGGATACGTACATATCCCGGCTGAGCAAAATGTTCTCCCAATCAAGTCCTTTCTCCGAAATTTAAGTCCGAGAGACATTCCTCCAACAACAGCACTTTTCATGCCATTTGGATCAGAAAGCAGAGCCATGAAAACTTCAGATTTATTAGAGAATCTCGATATCACTTTAGCCGGAGGATGCAACCTGCAAATTCACAGTGATCAAGCTGATTTTTCTCTTTTCCTACAAACATAATTTCCGCCGTGGTATTCGTGCCCAAACATAGAAAGGCTTCTTGTTTTTCCCCAACAACTATATTAAGCTCTATCTTCACTTTAAAAGCCTAATCTTTCCTGTATTAATCATATATTCGTTCATTGCTTATTTGAACCGACATTACTCTTGATCATCCACTAAATGAGGATTGGAGGTTTCCTTAAACCACCTCCATGAAAAATTAAGGGAAAAAAAATGGAACAAACTTAAACGTGCAGAATCAACAAGATCACAAACTAGTATATAATCAAAAGAATCATGCACGAACAGAAAGAAAACCGTCTTGAAACCAAGCATGATAAAGCAAAAACGGAGAATAAACATTGACGGGCATAAAAAAATGAAGAAACGACTTACACTGCAGAATTCTGATCAAAATTCATTCGTTGGAGAATCCGAGAGCCCGCCGCAATCTCCATCTCGTAGAGCCTCAATAAATCCACTCCCAATCTATATACTTACACGTAACTTCTCTTTAGGGATGAAATCTGTTGAAGAACTGGAGGCTTTGGACGGTTTGTAATAAAAATTTTAACGTCTTTTGTGGGCTAAGTAAGATTCTTGGATTTAGAAAGTCGAAGAGAAGAAAGGGCAGGAACAGAATCAAGAATTCGGTGAAAACGATGGACGTGTTCGCATTTCAGCGATGAGTGTGACCAGGGAAACCAAACGCCACCTAAGGCCAGTCCTAACTTAGAACCGAATGTATGAGAACTATGTTAGGCTTTGTTTGGTTCCTAATTGACAAGTAGGAAAATTTTAATAATTTAAATGAATAAAAAAATTATATTTAATATTAAATTATAGAAGAAATAAATTAAATTATAAATATTTAATATGTAATAATTATTAGATTGTGCATAGAATATCAATTGATATTATATAAAAGTGAGTGAGAAAATTATAAAATTTTTTATTATAAATGTGTATTATAATTAAAAAATAATTGATAAATTATAAAAAATAAAAAAAATTAATTTAAATTTAAATAAAATTTATTAAAAAAAATGTTTGATTTGAAAAAAAAAATTAACAGAGATGAATAGTAAAAAATAGGAAACCTAAAGTAGCCCTTCTTTTAATAACCACTATATTATTTTTAAATTTTTTATCTTTCTTAAATACACACTTAAAAATAAAAATAAATATATAATTGAGGTTTTTTGCTTTGTCTGAGGCTTTTTTAGTATGAAACTGGTTAGAATTTTACGAAGATGAAAATGGTATTTATTTATAAAATTTTGACTGAAATAAAATATTAATGTGTTTAATTTCTATAATTATGCATAAATATAATATATATATATATATAATAATAATAGAACGATAGATTATATATGAGAATAGTGTTTATTTTTTATATAATAAATATATAGACAGATGTTAATGTATATTTGTGTACATAAGTATTGATTTTGTTATAAATATAAATAATAATTGAATTTTAAATATTTATATACATATAAAAAATAATTTACAATTAAATATTTTTTAAAATTATATATTTAAATTAAATAAATTTTGATGAGATGAAACTGGATAACATTAACAGACAAACATTGGTAAAAATTTTTGAAACATAATTTTTTTATTTGGAACTAATTTGCTTTCAAAAACTAAGTCATAAAGGCTATATTTATTTTTTAATTTGAATGGGGTATGAAAATTAAGTTTGATTTGAAAGATTTTAATAAGTAAAAAAATTATTTTTATATATATTGAATATGTAATAATGAATTATGATATGATAACATATAAATTTAAAAAGTAATAAAAAATAAATGTAATAAAAAAATTATATATATAAGTATTGATTTAATTATAAATAGATATAATAATTTAAAAAATTATTAATTAGTTATAAAAAATAACAGAAGAAAAAATTTTAAATTTAAATTTAAATAAAATTTATATGATGAAATATTTTTGTTTATAAAATTCTTTACAGACGATGAATAGTGAAAATTTTGAAAACAAAGATAGCTTAACCATTAATTAATTGTCAATGAAAGCCCAACAAAAAAATGTGTTATTTTCATGTTCACTCTTACGGGTTGATTTTAATTGTGCTTTTCTCAAATTATTGTTTTAAAATGAGAAGAATAAAATTATAAAAAATAACCATTGAATCATGTATTTTATTTAAAGATAGAAAAAAATGTAAACTATGCGTTAGTTTGTTTTCGCTCTTTCACTCTGAAAATACACATTAAAGATTAAACGCGATCAAAAAATAAAAACAAACATGGTCCATGGTTTCAAGGATTTGCCATCGGGGGCTCCGCGTAATAAAGGCTAACTGATGTCCTTCACAGTAAATACACTCCAAAGTTTGAATCCGGCTCTAGGGTTTCGATTTCTGCCCACTCTATATATGACCGCCTCCAAAGCATGAAGCTCACTCTACGTCCATCCATGGCGGCCGCCGACCTACCTGTGCAGCGAGAGTTATGCGTTTCAACCGCGAATCACATGCTTCCATAATTATCAGTTCATTGCTTTGGTTATTGAGTTCATCTTCAATTCTATTATTTCGTACATTTTCTGAATGTTTTTTCTTGAAAAATTTAGGGATTTCTATTTCGCGATGGCTCCATATGAGTCTGCAGCAGGTGCCCACCTATTGGCAACCCGTCTGCCGCTTGGAGCCAAAACGGACATTCCTGGTTTGAAGATCCATGAAACTCGTTGTTTGCCGTTTCATGATACAATAAACTGGGCACATTGTAATGCCATGTATACACGCGACCTTCGATTTATCGGTTTTACTGCATTTGGCAGTTGTCTAATCAGAAAAATTCTGGCGTTCTGTTTGACAATCCAGAATTCCCCAAAACCAGTCATTTTTATATTTCTGAAAAATTGATAGAATCCTTGTGATTGGTCGGTTGTGCTCTTTGGTAGCATATGGCACCTCAGTCAGACACGGGGGCTGGTTTTTACTTGCAATAACAAGCCACCTTTTGCATGGTGCCGATAGGGAAAGCTTAAGCTACTTATCACGATTGGAGGAAGTTTGATATTTGTCTTGGCTTCTCTTCAAATTTATGGTAGCTATATGTTTCCTAAGCTGATCTCTTGGTTTACTTGGAGTTATATTTTGTCTGGAGGAAGTTCTTATAATCAGCAAGGCTAGAGTATTGCTGAGAGCAAAGCATGGACATGGTATTAGTTATGCTTATATTTAGGTCTTCCTCGTTCCAATTATGGATTGTAGTTGAAGCAGCCAAGATGGGCTTAGAGTAAACTTTGGCACAGTATAATCTCATGAGTTTCATGATTGATGCAGTGATGAGGCTCTAACATGTAAGAGCAGCCAATTCTGTGTTGGTTGCTCAATGAAATCTACTCGTTACGCTTGGCTTCTGAGCTAACCTTCTGACTCTTTATTTTTTCTATTTGTTTTAGGGTATGCTGATTACTCCGTGTGCTACTTTATCATTGATTTTGTGATGCTTTGCTTCTTCTATTCCTTTTGCATTTTTGGTAGTCTTTTGCTTGTGCGCAGTGAAGATGTGGCCGGGCTGATGCTCATCATCCATGTCATGGAGTTGAAGACTTTCTTGGATTGGAAGTTCATAGTCGCCTCATTTCTCTTATTTATTGCAGAACCGATTGCCAGAATTGCAAACAAATAATTGATGGATCTAAATTGTTGGATAAACCGAGCACATACAATGTATTCTGTCCTTGGTGTTTTTGTTGAGTATCCAATTCCTCAGTTTTTATAGCAATATAGTATTTGCTTCCTACAATAGTAAATCTCTTATCATAATGCACCTGAAACAAATACGGAAGAGAAGGGGAAAGAACTACAATACAATCTTACTTATCAAACTGGTTTTCGGTTGAATTGTTCGCTTTTCTGGTTGAACTTCTGGGTCCGGTTGAATTCTAAAATTCTTGAACTGCAATAGTTAATGTGATAATGTTGCAAACTTGAAACAAATGCATGATCGAAAAATTTAAGAGGGAAAGAAGAAAAAGGGCAAAAAATGGTGGGCCGATTCTATAATTTAACCGGACTCGTTGAGGACTGATTCTACTGGGTGCGGTTTGGTTCCAAAAGCCTTAAGCTACTTGAGCTTAGTCACTGATCATAATGCAAACTTGAAGCGGATATGTGGTGGTCTCAGAAAGAAAAAGGGAAGGAGTTCGTAACATGCTCCAGACTGCACGTTCTTAGAAGTGTAGGAATTGAGACCTTATGACTACAACGAGCCCGGTAAAGCTAAAGTATGATCATTGCTAATTCCTTTAGATTTAAGTTCCTGCGTCGTCAAGAAAATACATTCTTCCAGGATCACCTGCTTCGTCAACATGACTGGAAGTCTGGAACTCAGTTGGCACTGAAGAGCATCATGGTCTACACTTCAGGAAAGGAGAAATTACTACCTCTTTAGCAATAAAACAAATTAATTTTACCAAATATATTAATTATTAAAATAATATTTTTCATTTCTTTTTTTCTCATACTTTCTCTCGCAGTCTTCCAATTTTCGCGTCAAATTTTCTACTTCCAAAATTTACATACAAAACATAACCAATGCCTCGTAAGCACATCAAAGTCGGTTTAATCCCAATGCCTCAGGAGCACGTCAAAGTCGGTTTAATCCCCACCTCTTCTGGCTTCGGTATAATCTTCAATTCCCTTTCAATTAAGCTAGCCACAGACTTGATACAACCTTCCCGTTGATACCATGACATGTGATATTGCTGAACTCATCATAATGAATTGATGGTCTATTTAATAGCACAGATATGAATTCTAATGAGGTATTAACTACACATGTCTCAAAGAACACAGCTGCTTGACTCAGTTGTTAAAATAGAATACCGAGAATTTGAGTTGGAATCGAACCAAGTCGAGCTTGAGTAAATTACTACTCGAACTCGAGCAAAATTATACAACTCGAACTTGAGTTCAAGGCTCGGTGTACAAGTATAAAGTTCGAGCTTATCGAGCCCGAGCTCGAGCTCGAACTCGATTCGAGAGTGCATTATAGAGTTAAAGTTGTGTTTGGCAAAAAAATAAAATAAAATAGAGAATCGAGCTCAAACATTTTATGAGTAATCGAATTCGACTTGATGACTATGTCGAGTCGAACTTTAACCGAGTTGCTCGACCAAGTTGAGTCGAGGCTAACACCCCTACCAAGGATAGAGTGGCAACACCACAAGCCTTATAATCCTATCTTTCTTTGGGATTAGCACTTCGGTAAGTATATGAAGCTAGAAAGGAGTCCAGCAATACTGAAGCAATAATGCAGGATTTGATGAAAATCTCCTGCAAAGGGGAAAACTGGGTGGGCGGGTGGGTGTGTGTAGAAGAGTTTTTCCTTAATGATGTCCAAACTCCAAAGCAGACGGAACAAATATAATCAAGTGGATTCAACAGAGAATCGGAGATTAAAGCAATAAACCTCACTCTTTAAATATTCTTTTGGACCGAAAAATACAAGTAACATGGCTTATAAATTGGCATCAAATAACACCAAAAGCATTTCGTTCATATGGCTTGCACAATGAACTGCTTCATCAGTGAATGGGTGCCAGTATGATCAAAATGATTCTTCTCTTTTCCTACAAACGTCATTTCCGCCATAAGAAAATAAGTATTCATGCCAAAACATAGAAAGGCTTCTTGTTTTTTACCCAACTATATGAAGCTCTATCTTCACTTTAAAAGCCTAATTTTCCTGTATTGATCATATGTTCGCTGATTGCTTATTTGAACCGATATTTCTCTCAATCATCCACTGAATAAGGGTTGGGGGTTTCCTTCAACCACCTCCACGAAAAATTATGGAAAAAAGGAGGAAAAAAAAACGTAAACCCGCAGAATCAACTAGATCACAAACAAGTATAAAATCAAAAGAATCGTTTTATCCCATAACAAATTCACGAATGCAAAAAACCGTCGAGAAGCCAAGAACAGTAGAGCAAAAACGGATAATACACATTAACGCACACGAAGCACGAAGAAAAGGGTTATACTGCAGAATTTCGATCAAAATTCATTCGGGTGAGAATCCGAGAGCCCGCTCCATGCCGCAGAACCTCAGTAAGTCCACTTCCAATATATCTACTTACAAGTAACTTCTCTTCATGGATGAAATTTGTTGAAGAACTGGGGATTTTGGATGGTATTGAAATAAAGTTTCAAAGTCTTATGTGGGCTAAATAGGATTCTTGGAATATGGTGAAAATGATGGACGTGTTGGCATTTCAGCGGTGAGTGTGATACATAGTTCTTGGGAGTAGTTATAGATTTTAGATCCGTTGAACAAAGTGTGAGAGTTGGTTTGGTGGTTAAAAGAAGACAAATATAGCATGTTGACCTGTAAAACAAGTATATAATCCCTAAACTTAGATTGCCTTATTTGGTTTGAGCATATGGCGCAAGTTGTCATCTTCAGGTGTCCTCCTGACCACATGACCACTTCATTCATCGAAGGCAGTTAAACAAGAAATAACAAGACTCTCAATCATAACCCATCTGAAAGAATAGACAAAGCCATCATCCTCTCTGAACGGTCGCTTGACTGAAGAACTCAAGATCTTGTTGAAATTCAGAATCGCCTGAAAAGCTCGTGCGTATCATCCTGAAAAAATGAACATTGGAAATCTGAATAATATGACAAATGAGGCCATCTGCAATGGGGTTATGAGCTTCAAACTGGCCTCCATTGCAGTTTACATGCTGGTGTTCTTCTTCATCATCTTTCTATGCAACTTCTTGCACATCTTGTTGCGCCCTCTCTCCCAACCCCGGATCATATCTGAATGCATAGTAAATCTCTACCCGTCTCCCCATCTTTCTTTGTCCTTGATTCATACCTATTGTTCTTTTATTCGGTTATGAACCTTCAGAAGGGAATCCAGCAAAGCATGCAAGTCTTTTTATAACAGAAAGTTCTCATAACAATGATTGATGATTGCAGGTAGGACTGTTTCTTGGCAATCTACCATTTATGCACAGACATACAAGTGCTGAGGGTATACGGAATACCTTACAATACATTGTAGATGGGGCAATGGTTCTCCACATGTTTGTGGTGGGCCTGGAAGTTGATCCCAACATATTTCTTGAAATACATCTTCTGGAAGCAAAAGTGGCTTACACAGGAGTTCTGACTACCTTAGTCATGGCTGCATTGCTAACCCCATTTCTGAACGTACCTGAAGCAGCCAACGTGCCCTTCAATCTCTGCCTCTCTATTGTTATCTCAGGAACAGGCAGTCCATTGCTCACTAGGCTAATAACTGATCTCAAGATTGGGAAGTCAGATATAGGGAGATTTGTAGTGTCTGCTGGGGTGCACACTGACTTGGTTTGCACTCTCCTCATCAGCATTGGCTGTATCATCTTTGACCCTTCCGCTAAATTCAAGTACCGGAGCATGAAAGCCATCCTTATCATGGTTTCACTCCTTGTCATTGAAATAGTTTTGGCAGCAAAGTTAACTCCCCTGATTATGAACTGGGTGAACAGAGAGAATCCGGAGGGGAAGCCGATGAAGGGTTCACATTTAGTCCTTGCAGTGGCATATGTGTTCTTGATTTGTAGCTTCTCCCCTCTTTTTGCAGATTATAACAAAGTGATGAGTGCATTTCTGGCAGGGGTGTTTATGCCCAGAGAAGGAAGGATAGCTAAGCTGTTGATTAGCAAGGTTAACTACTTCTTTGCTGCTATTTTCTATCCTCTTTTCTTCTTTTGGATGGGCTCAGAGGCTCAGCTTTCTAAATTTGAGGTTGGAAAATTAGGAACATGGGCTAGGTTGTTTTTCATCTTCTTGATTGCAACTGTTGGGAAAGTGCTTGGTTCGTGTGTGTCAGGGGTCATGCTGGGGTTTCATTGGAAAGATTCTATTGCCACCGGATTGCTGCTCAACATCAAGGGCCATTTCCATGTGTACTTGGCTATGATGGCCTCAAATGTAAGCTTTTTACTGCTTTTTGCACCGTGCCAAAGCCTTTTCTTCTTCCCCAAATCAAAGGCATTAGTAAATATACCTTTCGAGACAAACGTAATACTGCTGTCTATGCAGATGAGTCTGGCAAAAATTTCCACCAGCATTGCCATGTTATTTGCAATCTTCCTCACCATCATCTACACCCCACTGGTGGTGGCGAACATCATCGAACGTGCAAGGAAACGCTCCCCAACTCAACGGATGGCACTTCAATGGCTCAATCCCTCCAACGAGCTTCGCGTTCTGCTCTGCCTCCACCGCCCACAAAACGCGTCATCTGCCATAAACTTCATGGAGATATCTCGAGGGCCACCCGACCCTGGGATCTTGGTTTACCTGACAGACATGGTGGAGCTAACAGATAGGATAGCAGCCACGTTGACCCACAGTGATGGTGCGGACACTGTCTCTGTGACTGATCCAGCAGTTGTGGAAATGAGGAAGCAGATAACTCAGAGGGTGAATAGCTACATGAACGAGGGTGGCGGAGATGGGATCACCGTCAGGCGAATGCTTGCTCTGTCAACACTGAATGGCATGCACCAGGACGTGTGCATCTTGGCTGAGGACTTGATGATTTCACTCATCATATTGCCATTTCACAAGCAACAAGAAGAAGGTGGAAGGCTCAATATGGGTCATTCAGGCTTTAGGCATGTCAACCGAAAGGTATGCAACCATGCAACGTAGTTTTCTTGCTAAATTGTTGACGGTTTAGCCATATGGAAACAACCAAGAATTTAGCAAAACGAGACCTTCAGAAATTAAATCATTACCAATTGCATTCATCTCCATACCTGACAAGCTCTGTTGTTCCACAGATCTTCCGCCATGCCCCATGCTCAGTAGGAATTCTAGTGGACCGTGGCCTCGGTGCAACCACAATATCAAGATCCTCCATATCCATCCATGCAGCAGTGATCTTCATAGGAGGCAAAGATGACAGGGAGGCGCTGGCCTATGCGGGCCGGGTGGCGTGCCACCCTGGGGTGAAGCTGACAGTAATAAGGTTCCTGTTAGAAGCAACTGGGGACAGTGTGTCATCAATAATCACCATAGCAAAGTCAAATACTTCAGAGCATCAAGAGGAGATGAAGGCGGATGATGAGTGCTTTGCTGACTTCTACGACAAGCATGTGGCAGGAGGGAAGGTGGCTTACATGGAGAAGTACCTTGTCAACTCAGGGCAAACTTTCTCAACCTTGAGGTCCCTCGAAGGACAATACGGTCTTTTCATTGTGGGGCGAGGAGGGAGGGTGAATTCCATCTTGACGGTAGGGATGAACGACTGGGAGGAGTGCCCAGAGCTAGGCCCCATTGGTGATATTCTTTCAGCTTCTGATTTTTCAGTGACAGCCTCTGTTTTGATCATACAGCAACACAGCCTAAAGGGTGAACTAGATGGCCTTCAAGATGAATTCTCAATAATGTAAACAAAGATCAATACCGTACCGAGAGAGATAGGAACAGTTGGTAAGGTGTACAGAGTTATGAGCAGAAAATTTGGAATACTGGAATCTCAACTGATTTAAGAGTCTTTTGAGTGATAAAGCTCTTTTTTCCCGTCATAGTGCTGGAGAGCTTTGCCATAGGATGCAGGGCTTAAAAATCCTTTTCTTTTTATTTCTCAATTCTCGTAAGATCAACCAAGTGAAGCCGTATATTTGGACAGAACAAATCCGCTGCATCTCCGAAACTTTCAAAAGTACAAATTTCTGTGAAACTAAGGTACACCATTGAGGTTCTCTTTTTCTGTCTTTTTCCATTTTTTTCCATGGTGTTTAAAAAAGCCGGAGATTGCAAATTTCACGGACAAACTTGGGATTAAGATCAAGAAAAATAATCTAGTTTGCATTTTATAACATGCAGACTCGACCCAAGTAAAAAGTTGGTTCGTATTACAACATGCAAAGAGATCTAATTTATCAAGATTGGAACGGCACGCCTGCCCATTGCCTCCTTTTATATGGAAAGGGCTGCGTTGTGGTTGATTTCAGTTTCCTATTCGATCACAGGCCAGGTATTGGGAATTGTGTCGTCAATGCCTCCACTCTTCTTTGGAGATTCAACACCCGATCGATCAATGGAAAGCCCGGTGAAGTCACAGATTTCATAAAATCTTGGAGCTTAGAACTTGAAACAGACTTCTTTGCTTCTAGAGTAATTTGCACACCTTCATGAATAAAATCTGCGACTGAAATGAACTCATTTTCACCAAAGCCTCGGGTGGTCATGGCAGGGGAACCTATGCGTATGCCACCAGGCACCAGTGCACTTTTGTCGCCTAGAAGGTAAAAAACATTCGGGTTAAGTAGAGTTCCTTAATTAATGACAAAGTTTGTGCCACATATGACAATGACATCAAAAGTCACGTGTACACTCACCAGGTACAGAGTTTTTATTGAGAGTTATTGACGCCATATCAAGAATTTTCTCCACTCTAGCACCATCAATGCCCTATTCAGATACAGCAGATGGTTTGTTAACTCGTGCGATGCTTATTAAATGACAATGATCTTATAAACTAGTGATCCAAAACTCCAGAAATTTAATCAACTACCAGACTGCAAATTCATGAGTATTTGATCTCATGACAATCCCAAGTCTAAACATGCAAGCGTTCTCGGTGCTTTACTCAGATAGTTATAACGGTTATTGCAGCGAGGAAATACGAGAATTAAAGAAAAGGATGAATGTTATATGCTCACTAAGGGGCGGAGATCCACAAGAACCAAATGGTTGTCACTTCCTCCAGAGACCAGTTTGTATCCCAATTCCATTAGTCGACCAGCAAGAGCTCTACAATTAGAGACCACCTACGGGAAGGAACAATGGTGTCAACACAAGCAGACATGTGGGGACAATCAACAAAAACCAACAAGGGATACATGCCTTGTTTTGATAAGTCTTGAACTCTGAAGACTTAGCATGCTTCAGGCAAACGGCAAGGCCCCCAATTGTGTGATTATGTGGACCTCCCTGTTCACAACAACAAATACAATTGATTAAACAAAAACTATATATATATATATATATATATATTATATATACTGATATAAACAAAGGATTGATAGTTGGATCATGTTCGGCAATATAAGGACAAATAACGCATATAAACAACAGACCTGCAACCCTGGAAAGACTGCATTGTTAATTGCAGATTCCAAATCAACTCCCAAAACAGGATCCTTCTTAAAAAAGATCATGCCACCTCTAGGACCCCTGAGAGACTGGAAAAACATATATAGGTTATGGTCGATTATTGAAGATATATAATTGGACGACCTGTAGGTATAAAGACAACTCAGAAAGAAAATCCAATTGACCAAAATAGTAGGCACAGGCAGCTGCCTGGTTGCTAAGGCCAAGTTTGTAGAAGAAAATGTCAAGAATCAAGATCAACCTTGTGTGTTGTAGTTGTTACAATGTCACAGTATTCAAAAGGATTAGCAACAACAGATGCAGAAACAAGTCCACTAATATGAGCCATGTCCATCATGAGAAAAGCACCAACAGCATCTGCAATCTTCAAGGCATAACAAGAAGAAATTCAGATGCTAGTAACCAAGTGTACAAAAGAATTTACTATTATCAAGTGATTCATATGGGCAATCTACATGCAATTTTGTACCTCTCTCATGCGAGGATAGTCAAAGTCTCGAGGATAAGCACTAGCACCGGCTATGATAAGCTTTGGACGAAAGAGGGTAGCTGTCTTCTCAAGCATATCATAATCAACGAGGCCTGCATATATAATTAACCCAGAATAAATTTATAGCTTGTCTACAAAACACAAAACAATCCAAAGCTATTTTCATAAAAGAATCACCAGACCTGTATACTCATCCAGTCGATAAGGCATGGATTCAAAATAAATTGATGTGCCTGACACCCTTCTCTTGGGAGTCATGAACCCATGTGACAAGTGTCCACCATGAGGTAAATCCAGACCCTGAAGTCAATTAAAGACCCATCAAAATAAATGTAACCCCAGGTAATCCAAATCATTGATGCAAATGGCTGGAAGACAATATTGTTTACCATTATGCGGTCATGTGGCTTCAGAATTGCAGTGTACACCTCAAAATTAGCTGGAGAACCAGACAGCGGCTGAACATTTACACCCCATTTCGTTCCATCCAAATTAAATGCTGCAAGAGCTCTCTCTTGGCAAAGAATCTCGAGTTCATCAATGTGTTCGTTGCCACCATAATATCTAAAGCAAGAAAAAGTCTCTCGACTTAACGGAGGTCAAAGAGCTTATTTGTCTGAGTAACAGTGCCCTCCCAACACGATTAAACTTACCTTTTGCCCGGCAATCCTTCAGAATATTTATTAGTGAGGCAAGAACCAACTGCTTCCATCACCGCTCGAGATGTGAAATTCTCCGAAGCAATAAGCTCTAAGCTTCTGAATTGGCGATTCTTCTCCTTGTCAATGATGGTGCGAACTTCAGTGTCAGCTTCGCTCAAGGCGTAGTCCACAAAGCTGCTTCCAGAACCTAATTATTTTTGTCCATGACAGAGAATAAGCCTTGCAAGCACAAACTCAAAGTAATTTATCTAAAAGACAAAAAAAAAATAACTGGCGAATTCAATCAATTTACACTTACAGACACGCACTGTGCCCGAAGGAATAAGAAATAAGCCGCAATGCCATAGCATAACCATACATGATTCTATGATGCACATGCTTCTACACATTCAAAATGACCGTTACCTCCGATTTGAGGCGTTGAAGCAAGCGGCTTCCCAGCGACCAAGCTCCCTTCAAGCTGAGATGACCTACAAGGCTTGACTGAACTCAATCTAACACGATATGTGCACCCACTGGTACCAGTCCATTTCCAAGGGAATACCGATCCCTTGGACCCAACAGGCTGTTGAATAGAATTCATCATCGCGGACCCACCAAAAGCCTGCATGCTGGATGTCTCACAACACAATGCCCACAGAATCCGTATTCAAAAGAAACACTCACCTACTGTGCTTAATTCAAACGAAATACTCAACCAGAAGAAAATGAATACAAAAAAACAAAAACTTACGCAATTGCTCTTCGCTATTTGCAGCTACAGAATCTGTTGGCTCAATCCGAAATTTCTCTTCGTTTCTCCTTGTCGAAGGAGCTGAGGCCCTAATGGATGATTACCGAGTTAGAGGTGTGAACAACGAAAACCTAGCTGCGACGAAAAGCGCGCGCCGCTCGATGCTCGCCTATTGCGTAATTGTTATGCGTGGGCGAGTGCGTTATATGTACCCAGTGGTTATGTAACCCACTCTTGGACAATATTTTTATTAATTTAAATTTAATATTTTTTATATATACTAATTAATTATTTTTCAATCATTACACATGTTCATAATCAAATCAATATTTATATATATATACTCACGAATATTTTTATTCATACATTATAATATAATTATTATTTTTATAAATTATAATATCATCTAATTATTATTATATATTTTACACATATATTTAAATAAATTATATTATTTTTTTCATTAAAATATCTTTTTTAAGCATATTATTCATCTACACCTAACTCCTAGCCAACACCGTGTACAACCAAAAAACCCTCCCTCCCAAACATAGTGTGGAGGGCTGTCTACCCAACAGGCACTCTCGACACAATGCTGGCCCTGCCGCAGTCCTGTGCCGAACGAGACATCACCCGTTGCTGCTAGGTCTAGAGCTCTGTACATATTTGTAAATACTTGTAATTATTTTGTATTTATTTTTAAATGTGCTTCCTCGGCTTTTTAATGTCTACTGCTGTCACTTGGCTTTTTTTTGCCAAGCCTATTATAGGGGGGCAAGGTGTTATTGAAGTTGAGATTAGTCGTCGTGTTGCCATCGTGTGATCTGCGATTGTTAGGGTGGCCCTCCTCTCTAACCGTCGCCCATTGTAATTCGATTATCTGTGAAATGCAAGCAAGTTTCTTTCGCATACCGTGTACATATTTACTGCTTTCTGTACATACTGTCGGAATTGTCGGGATTGTGCCCTGAGGCAGTGCACAATTAGTTTTGCGTGCAGATTCAGGCGGACGTAGTCGGTTGCTGAACGACTACTAGCCGCACGGTGCCCCTTTGTCTCTATCCTCGAAAGGAGCCCCGTGACAGTTGGTATCAGAGCACGATTTTGATTGGGACTGAGGTGTTGGATCATGGATGCTACAGCATCAGCAAATGTGCCTGAGGGCCATGAGGCGGAAGCCCCGCCACGTAAGAATCTCACGACTAAGCAGCGACTGGAAGCCCTGGAGGAGCAGGGCTCCCGAATGGTTTTTGTCACAACGACCTTGGAGGAGAAGGTCGAGAGTCTGGAGACTGAAGTTGCCGAACTCCAAGCCCAGCTCGCCGAGAGTCGGGAATTATGTCAGGAGTTGGTTGAGAACCAAGGAGCTGGAACTATCGGAGAGCTCCGAAGAGAGATGGAACAGATGTCCATCCAAATTGGACTGCTCCAGCGGGCAGTTGGCAATGCCCCAGCAGTCGCCCAAGACGTTGGGCCAAGAATCCGAGTCCCCGAACCGCAGCCTTATGGAGGCGCCCGAGATGCCAAGGAGGTAGAGAACTTCCTTTTTGACATGGAACAGTATTTCCTGGCAGCCAACATTATTGATGAGGCCAGGAAGGTCACCACCGCCACCATGTACTTGATGGGCGATGCTAAGCTATGGTGGCGCACCAAATACGCTGATATCCAGGCCAACCGAGTGCGCCTAAATACGTGGGAGCGGTTGCGGGATGCTATTCGGGAACAGTTCTTCCCACAGAATGTAGAATACAATGCCAGGAGGGCATTGCGAGAATTGAGGCAGTCAGGGACTGTTCGGGACTATGTGAAGGCATTCTCGGCGCTCATATTGGACATCCGGGACATGTCCGAGAAGGACAAACTCTTCACTTTCTTGGAAGGGTTGAAACCTACAGCGCGATTGGAGTTGCAGCGCCAGCAGGTTGTGGACTTGAGCTCGGCCATGGGTGCTACCGAGCGACTCATGGATTTTCAGGATGAACCCCGTAAGGAACGTCCGACGGTGAGTGCACCCCAACAGAAGGGGAACGGTGGGAGGCCGTTCAAAAATTATTCTAACAAAAGTGGGGGAGATTGACAGTCTCAAACGTCTGTCCATCCCCAAAGTCACCCTAAGAGCAGACTTGCTGACAGCAAGCAGGGGACTGCACCAAGAAAGACTGGGTGCTTTCTTTGCGATGGGCCACACATGCTTCGGGACTGCCCGAAGAGGAAACTAGTGAATGCTCTATCAAGCCTTAAAGATACTGGACCATCAAAACAAGCTCCGGCCCCGGAGCCCGAATCAGATGGAAGTGAGTCAGATGTTGAGGGAAACAATCTTAGGGCCATCTCCCATCGGTGTGGGACCATTTCATGCCAAGCAGCAGCAAATCGTAAGAAAGGATCTGGAGCCGGACGATCTGCTCCTACCTTAACAGAGAATCCTCCCAGCGAGGGAAGTTCTAAAGGCCGAAAAAGGAATGGACTGATGTATGTGGATGTGAAGATCAATGGCAAGTCCATTCGAGCCATGATCGACACTGGTGCCACTCATAACTACTTGGCCACTACAGAAGTGGAGAGATTTGGGTTGGCATTGGAAAAGACAGTGGGGCAAGTTAAGGCCATCAATTCAGCAGCCCAGCCGGTTGCCGGTGTGGCAAAAGGGGTGAAAATAAAAGCTGGGCCACTCGAGGGTAAAATCAACCTTTTTGTTGTTCAAATGGATGACTTCAAGCTTATCCTTGGACTTGATTTCCTACGAGAAGCAAGAGCGATGGTCTTGCCATGTGGAGAAGCGCTAATGATGGTAGGAAACAAACCCTGCATTGTTCCCACTGTTTCTGGCCGATTGGAGGGGAAGAGCCTGTCGGCTATCCAATTTGAGAAGGGATGCAAGCGCAACGAACCATCCTACTTATGCACCCTGCGATTTGAGGAGATGGAGGAATCTGGACCTATCCCCGATGTTGTGAAACATCTTCTTGAGGAATTCGAGGATGTGATGCCTCAGGAACTTCCCCCTAGACTGCCACCCAAGCGATCAGTTGATCATGAAATTGAACTTCTATCAGGCACTAAGCCACCTGCTCGGGCCCCATATCGCATGACTCAACCGGAACTTGTGGAATTGAGGAAGCAATTGAGGGAGATGTTGGAGAGCGGTATTATTCGACCTGCTAAGTCACCATATGGAGCCCCGGTCTTGTTCCAAAAGAAATCAGATGGATCCCTAAGGATGTGTTGTGACTATCGAGCACTGAACAAGATCACGGTGAAGAATAAATACCCAATACCTTTAATTGCTAATTGTTTTAACAGGTTGAGTCGGGCACAGTACTTCTCCAAAATTGATTTGAGGTCAGGATACTGGCAAGTTCGAATCAAGGATGGTGATGAGGCAAAGACTACTGTGGTGACTAGATATGGTGCTTATGAGTTCTTGGTTATGCCATTTGGCCTAACGAATGCACCGGCGACCTTCTGCACCTTAATGAATCAAGTACTCCATGGGTTTCTCGACGAGTTCGTGGTAGTGTACTTAGATGACATCGTTGTGTTCAGTGAGACCCTGGAGGAACATTTAACACACTTAAAAAAGGTCCTCGATCGACTCCGGGAACATGAATTATATGCAAAGCCATCGAAGTGTTCTTTTGCTCAAGAGACCATCCACTTTCTGGGTCATATTATTGAACGAGGAAGGATTCGAATGGACCCAAAGAAAGTGCAAGCTATTGAGGAGTGGCAACCTCCTAAGGATGTCCATGAGATACGGTCATTCCTAGGATTGACCAATTATTACCGAAGATTTGTGAAAGGATATTCCGAGATTGCTAGGCCACTCACCGATCTTACGAAGAAAGCGGAAGAATGGAAGTGGTCGTCGGAGCGACAGGTTGCCTTTGAGAGATTAAAGATGGCCATGACCACCAGACCCGTGTTATCTCTCCCGGATTTACAGAAGCCATTTGAGGTGGAAACTGATGCCTCAGATTTTGCAATTGGGGGAGTGCTAACACAAGAGGGACATCCTGTGGCCTTCGAGAGCAAGGAAGTTGAAGGATGCAGAAAGGAATTACCCAGCACATGAGAAAGAGTTGCTAGCTGTAGTCCACTGCCTTAGACTATGGCGACATTACTTGCTGGGAGCACCCTTCATGGTTAAAACGGATAACAGTGCAGTAAGCTACTTCCTGACCCAACCGAAGCTTACACGGAGGCAAGCTCGATGGCAAGAATTATTGGCAGAGTTCAACTTTACATTGGAGTATCGAGCAGGTTCCAGCAACAAAGCGGCGGATGCCCTGAGTCGAAGGGCAGACTTGGCCGAATTGAGGGTGGCTGCGGCCCTCTCCTCGAGCAAGGTGGCTACCTCCGTGAAAGACCAAATACGGGAGTTCCTGATGCGAGATCCCGCTGCAGAGTGTTTGGTCAAGCTGGTGCAACAAGGAAAGGCAAAACAATTCTGGCTGGAAGAAGGATTGTTGAGGACTAAGGGTAGCCGCTTATATGTTCCTAAAGGTGGTAACTTAAGGAAGTCACTGATCGCGGAATGCCATGATACTCTTTGGGCGGGACACCCTGGAGGAGAGCGTACATTGGCCCTAGTACAAATGGCCTACTATTGGCCTCAAATGCGGGATGAAGTTGAGGCATATGTGCGGTCTTGCCTGATTTGCCAACAGGACAAGGCAGATCACTTGAAACCGAAGGGCTTGCTGGAACCCCTTCCCATTCCCTCACGACCCTGGGAGAGTGTCTCGATGGACTACATCACAGGGCTGCCTAAAGTTGGAGATTTAGGCAGCATCATCGTTGTGGTGGACCGATTTTCAAAATATGCCACATTCATTGCAGCCCCAAAGCACGTGACAGCAGAAGCGACAGCGCATTTGTTCTTTGCGCAAATTGTCAAATATTGGGGACTGCCGAAGGACATTGTCAGTGACCGAGATCCCAGGTTCGCCGGAATATTTTGGACTGAACTCTTCAAACTCCTTGGGTCCAAATTGAGTATGAGCTCGAGCTACCACCCACAATCCGATGGTCAGACAGAACGCTTCAATTCCATGTTAGAGGAGTACCTTCGACACTTTGTGACTGGTAATCAGAAGAATTGGGTGAAGCTTCTGGATGCTGCTCAACTGTGCTTTAATGCTTGAAAGAGTTCCACTACCAATCGGAGCCTTTTTGAGATCGTTACTGGGCAGCAACCGCTACTCCCATACACTTTAGAGTCCCCGCAGAGTGCGAGATCTCCCCTTGCACGGAGCTTCACCGAAGAATGGAAGCGTAACTTGGAGATCGCAAGAAGCTACTTAGAGAAAGCTCAAAAGAGAATGAAAAAGCAGGCCGACCAAGGACGGCGCTTCGCTGAATTTAACGTGGGGGACCTTGTGTTGGTAAAGGCACCAGACCCATTGCTCACCAAGTGTGTTCGAGGGAGAGACCCTCGATTCCTACAGAAGTACATTGGGCCGTGCCGAGTGGCAAAGAGAATCGGGAAGGTGGCCTACAAAATTGAGCTACCCCCGTGGTGGAAGACCCATAGTGTTTTCCACGTGAGCCAGCTTAAACCTTTCACAGCAGACCCAGAGGATGCCGGCCGTATCAGAGAGACCCGACCCCAGCGTCCATTTGGGAAGGTGCCGAAAAGAGTAGCCGAAACAATTGTGGATTGCCGAGTCATAAGAACAGCGAAGCGGGAGATCAGCGAGTACTTGGTGAAGTGGGAAGGCTGCTCAGAGGACGAGAACACTTGGGAGCGGGTGACGGACCTCAAGGTGCTAAAACCTCTAGTGGAAGCATTCCTAGCTTCAAAGGCGCCGAGGGCGGCGCCATCTTAAGTGGGGGAGAATGTGGAGGGCTGTCTACCCAACAGGCACTCTCGACACAATGCTGGCCCTGCCGCAGCCCTGTGCCGAACGAGACATCACCCGTTGCTGCTAGGTCTAGGGCTCTGTATATATTTGTAAATACTTGTAATTATTTTGTATTTATTTTTAGATGTGCTTCCTCGGCTTTTTAATGTCTACTGCTGTCACTTGGCTTTTTTTTGCCAAGCCTATTATAGGGGGCAAGGTGTTATTGAAGTTGAGATTAGTCGTCGTGTTGCCATCGTGTGATCATCGTGTAGCCTGCGATTGTTAGGGTGGCCCCCCTCTCTAACCGTCGCCCATTGTAATTCGATTATCTGTGAAATGCAAGCAAGTTTCTTTCGCATACCGTGTACATATTTACTGCTTTCTGTACATACTGTCGGAATTGTCGGGATTGTGCCCTGAGGCAGTGCACAATTGGTTTTGCGTGCGGATTCAGGCGGACGTAGTCGGTTGCTGAACGACTACTAGCCACACGGTGCCCCTTTGTCCCTATCCTCGAAAGGAGCCCCGTGACACATAGTCTGTGTTTCCTACTTGGAAAGTTCAAAGGCTTTGTTTGGTGGTATTTTTAAAGGCTATGTTTGGAACCTATTTTGTAATCCTTCCATATCTTGTCCAACTACAATTCCAAACATATAATTTAATAGAACTTAATTTCTAACTCAAATTTAAATTTTCTTCTTTTTACATTTATAATTTATTAATCATTACATTTATTTACAATCAAATCAATATATATATGTATACTTACATATACTCACATTTATATACATTTATATCTTAAAAACTAATAATTATTCTTATATATATTAGATGATAATATATTTTACATATATATTTAAATAAATTAAAATTTTTAAATATAAAAATCTTACAACTAAATATATTATTTATTTTAATACAACTCACATTAAATATCATCTTCAACCACAACCCCATCCAAACATAACCTTAATTCCGATCGCCAACATACGACGGTATGAACAATTTTGCTAGTCTTGCGGCTATGTTTTTCACTTTTCGAGAGTGATTTTTTGTGTTTTTTTTTAATAAATTTGTGTGTGAATAAAAGAAATAAAAGCAAAATTAAAAAAATGTAACGGCTTCAACGTGTATTTTTAACTGGACATTGCCAGAGCCACTCTAACTAAAATAATATAAATATTTCAATCATTTGTATTTTTAAAAATTAATTTTGATCTCTTATTTTTCATATTTTTTGGAAAAAAGAACACTTAACAAACACGCCTAAAATGAAACGAAACAAATGTAGCAAGTTAGGGATCAAATGAGATTGTTGCTATGTTTGTTATAGTTTTTTAGTATATGTTTTTAAATGTATTTGTGCAAGTCCTTTTTATTAAAATAAAAATGTGAAAATTAAAGTTACTATAATTATTCATATATTCATTTTATCCCTTCAATAAAACTCTCAATACAAGGAGTAAATAACATGGGATATGTAATGGGTGTCCTTATTTTTATGAATACAGTATAACATGTATTTACAAATTGGATTGAAATTAAACCTAAGCCACTGGATTCTATTTGATAGGGTAACTGGGTCAAATATTAACTTAAACTCAATTTTGATTGAGTTCAAGACAGAGTTGAAACATATATTATATGGACTCGATATTTGATGAGCTACTCAAGTTCAAATTTATACACACACATATTATGTTATAGTTATACTTATAGTATAGTAATCAACAACATTTACAACTAAATATTAGTCTAAATATTAGTGCGAATATAGTTATAAACTTAAATCCATTTTAAAACAAGTTTTATATTTTATATTTTTTTAAGTCAAGCTCAATTAAGCTCGAGCTCAGGTGGTTAACTTGAGCTCCTTAATATTTATCAAATCAAACTCGATTTAATTTGATTCAACTACATCCTTGCTTACTAAATTTGTATTCATTTATGAAAAAAAGATTTCTACAATTTTTGTTTTGTAAAAATAATGTTTATATTGTGTGGTTTTTATGTACTATAGGAGCTAATAAACTTTTAATGCATTAATAGGAATAAGAATTACATGTACGGTTGATTTTTATAATGAGATTTTAAGAATGGATTTATGTTCATTAATGAATTTCTATATTTTTGAATCTCAAATAACTTTGTACTTAATAAATTATTTTTTTAATCTTATCAATGCTAAACAATAGAATAATGTAAACTTAGAAGGAAATTTGCTATAAAATCTTTTATAACATATATTGCAAAAGTTTATTTTTCGTTGCAACATATGCTTTTTGAAAATATAGATATATAAATACTAAAGAAAATTAAATAAAATTGACTGAATTCTAAAATTTAGAAACTCACACTAGACATTAAAACAAAGGCAATGTTTGTTTTAGTTTTTGAGGGTGTGTTTTTTGGATGTATTTTTCTTAAGAATTGTGTAAAAAAAAAAATGAGATAAATTTTTAAAAATATACAGTCTGCGTTTTTTGGATATCAAAAATGAAAACAAACATTGCAATGTGTTTAAAAAACATACTAACTTGTTTTGATCAAAATCGCTGAATTTTAATACACAATTTGACAAAATAGCGTGGGCTCCTATATTTTTTCACAAACAACTAGTAAACTAAGGAATAAAACATTGTATAATATAAAAAAGAAATTAAAAATATTTTGTCATTCATTTCAAATTAAGGATGGCAATTTTTGACTCGATATAAGGCTCTACGCTAATTTAGCAGGTTTTGGGTCAAGTTTTCATAAGTTTAAGTTAAAATCAGATCAGATTTACATTTTAAATAATTTAATTAATATAAAAAATTAATTAAATAAAATTGTAAATATTTAAAATATTAAATATTTTATTTTAATTAATTTTTTATTGACAAATTGACGGGTCAGATTAAATAACTCGTTAAATTAATAAATTAAATTTAAATTAAATTTTTTGATCCATAAAAATATCGAGTCAGGCATAATAGCCAAGTCCACCTCTAAAATTTGACCTGAGTCCACCCGTAAAATTTGGCCTACAAAAATATAAAGTCTGGTTCAGTTAACAGGTCAGACGTAATAGCCGAGCCCATCCCTAAAATCCAAATACCCATCGTTAATTCTTCCTCCCATTCATTATTCTTACACCAAACACGCCTTAGTCGAAAGTTCCTCTGCAAACTTTTCAAATGACGAAATTGCCCTCCAAAGCGGCGAGGCAAAACCCGAACATTTCTGTGGACGCGCACGGATATCCAAAATTGAAGCCGGAGATGGAAGTCACGGAGTTCAGGAACTTCAATCCCTCGTCGGGAGCTCCTGCGTCGATGACGGGGTAGGGCGGTGGCAGCGGGTCAGCCCTTTTGGCTGCCCGATTTTCAAGCGAGGATATTCTATTCTGCATCGACGTGAGTCCAGAAACGCTAGTGGAGATGAAGGTAAATGGGCCCAGTGGCCGGCCTTTCACCAGACTGGATTCTATAAAGCAGGCTATTATGCTGTTCGTCCATGCCAAGCTCACCATTAACCCCGATCACCGATTTGCCTTCACACTGCTTTTGTCGATTGCCTTAATATTGAGAATATTTCTTATACATCTTTTGTCGGAGAGGATCTGTTGTTTAATTTCCTGGATTGCGTCAGCGCTGAGTGTACGCTGGTTACATCTTTTGACGTTAAAAGTTCAATTTCTGAAATCATCATGAGCATTTTCAATAATCTTATGATTTTCCGTATTCTGAAAGTATGAATGCATCTATAAGGGGGAGTGGGGGGAGAGGAATTGCGACGCTGTTCTTGTTGATAGTTGAACTGATATTCGGTTGTTTACCCTTAAGTGCTGTTGAAAGTTGATGAAATTGAGGTGAATGCCTCAATAAAATTGGATTGCTGACCTGAAGTCTCCGCCTAACACATGCCACCCCTTCAAAATTTTATCCTTTAGCCACATTTTTTTTAGGTCTCAAAAGGACATTTATCTTTCCGCTTAAAGTTACATCACTTCTAGTTTTTAAACTGCGATCAATTTTCATTAAGTTAAAACTTGAAAGTTTTGCCGCATCTTAATTTAAATGTTGCCTCATTCAGGGGGTTAACTTTGTCAAGTGATCAAGAAAACGGTAGACGATTCTTCATTTACTAGGGACTACCAAAAATAATGATATGCGTGTGCTTTGATCTTTTCTCTAAATCTTAATTTTGTCTCACTCTGAATATTTACTCTGCCTGAATGGGATTATGAAGCAAGTTTGTGCCTTCTGTAATATGCGCCGTTTACCATTAAAGTGTATGTGTGTATATATATATATATATATTTGTCCCTACTCTTTGTCCTTTGTTTGTAAGTTGAAAATTATATTTTTATTTTATTTAACTACCGGGTTCTTACTTTCTTCTTTTTCTTTGTTAAGCTCCGAAAGGAGTTCAGCTGTGAAGTTGACTCCACTATTGCTGCTTTGCGAGATGTCTCAGTGGATTCATCTTCCAATTACGCAGATCTCACTCAGCTATTTAGATTAGCAACACATGAAGCAAAGAAATCCCGTGCACAGAATCGGATATTCCGAGTGGTGAGTAACCATGAATTAACACTTTCAGTCAATTCTCATAACATTTTGTTGCTGAGCAAGCTGATCCTTGGATTGGAGCCGGGAAAGTGTGGAAAATTTAGTTATTCTTCCTATTTTGGCCATCAAAATTGTGGAATAATTGTGGGATCAAATTTCTTATAGAACATGCAAAAGTGGTAGGAAAATGAGTCATGTGATGCTGTTAGCAATTGTTTATTTTTCTATATTAATATTTTCTATATATTGATTGCATCTGATGTCATCTTGTTTATGTTCCAAATTCATAATAAAGCAATATATTATATATCCCAAGAATTAAATGAGAGCTTGAAGCATCAAAATCAACTCATAAATGAAAGCATGTAGACAGTGAAACTTAGATTCACTTTTTAATTGATATTCACTATTCCAAAAGGGTGGTAGATTTATCATTTTATAATATGGAAAGAACTCAAGAAAAAACTTCGATTATTTGTAACTCATCCTTTCATTCTTTTCTGAGCATCTTCAATGTGCCCCCGATACTTGAATATGCAGCGTAGATGATGTGTATGGCAATAGTAAATATAAGAAAACATCAGCAACCCCTCTCCTTAGTTCTGCTAAAATAAATTTCTTCTTCCTTTTTCTCTCCTAAACTATTAATTCTACTCACCCCAAATCTGTTCTCAATGAAGAAACATTATCTAAAACTGATAATTTGTTGCACGTCTAAATTTACACGTTATTTTGGTTGCATTTGGAATTGCCACAAGTTAATATTTCCATGATTCAAACTATATTGAAATCCAAATTGCAAAAGTAAACCTATCCTAATCCGTCACTTTCTCCAACTTTTCCTGGGAGCATCTCCCCACATAATTTTGTAGGTAACTGAACAAAGCATAATTGGTTTTCTAGTTTATCCTTCAACTTTGGTATATTTTGTCTGTACAGCTATTTTCTGATGCACCTATTTGATCTGTGGATTTAATCTGGCCACAAGCATACTTCACTTACCGTACTTGTTTCCCATTTTCATGCCATATGTAATTCATCAACACTGTTTGGCCAAATTGTATGGGCAATATGGAGAACACATTTTAGATATTTCCTTTTCTACTAACTATTTAAGACCACTCTTATAACTGAACAATGGAAAACTAATTGGAGCCTCCATCTATATTTCTTCTAAGCTGTCTGGGATGCTCTCAGTGCTGTTTATGACTTTATGTTCTGCTTCTTTTTGAGAAAATGAAAAACTAAAGTTCCTTTCTGTGTTTTTGTGAAAGCTGCCTCTAGTGTGATATGTGTTCTCAGATTTGTTTTCAATTTTGACTTTACATAATTTTATTTATTTTGTTGAAGCATCCACAACATAGCAGTGAATCTTCATATCCACTGTAGGTTTATTCTTCGGATGATATCATTAAAAGTTTCATTTCTCCTTTTTATGCCTCCACATTCAGGCAAAATCTTGACCTGTTTTAGTGTTTTTCCAGATTTTGCTGTACTGTAGGTCATCCATGATCCCACAATATCAGTTACCTTCAACTCTGAAACTCTTCACCTTGGATGTCATGTATCTCCATGACAAGCCTGGACCTGATAACTGTCCACAAAGGGTTTATGATGCACTGGTTGAGGCCCTTGAGAGGGTCGGTGAGCTTGAGGGCTACATATTTGAGAGTGGTCAAGGGCTGACTCGGTCCCTTTTCCGTCACATTTGTGTCTTGTTATGCCATCCTCAGCAACGTTGCTTGCAGGATGATGTGGACATGCCCAAGTCTTTGACAAAGAAGTCTCCCATAGCAGACACAACCCAAGGGGAAGGTAGTGTTGCTGTCTCCAGCCAATGATCTAAATTGCCACCAAACAATTAATATTTCTGTATGTAGTCAGTCAATCCTGTAGGTTTCTTCACCAGAAAAGCAAATATGCATATGCGAATTTGCAATCTGTCCATTTCCACATTGCTCCTTTTTATGGATAGTTTTAGCTGTCATGATGCAATTCTGAATGAAAAGAAATGCTCCAATGTTGATTTTAGTTTGCAAGTTGTTCTGGTTTGGCATTAGTGAATTAAAAGAAAAGGAATCAGAACTGATGTGTCATTGGTTTGAATTCTTGATTGTTAAATGGAAGGAATCCAGGCCTTTATTAGATAAGATGCATGGATGTAGCTCACAGCAACTTCTCTTGTTCTTGGCTTATCTTGCTCAATTCAGATAGAGCCTGCTTTCTGAAAAACACCTCTATAATAGAGTTCGTTATTTGTGTGATGAATGCATGATCTGATCCATGACTCAGATCGAATTATGCCTATAGATAAATATCGACTGTGGCATGATCAGTTGATTGTGATAACCACTTGTTTTATTTCATTTCAGTTTTAGTCAACTGATGTACGTCAAGAATCTGGACCTTACAGTTCTGTAATTGATTCATTGCTTGCTCTACTAGAATACTACCATTCTGCAATTAGCTGCCCATTAAAACTGGTATAAAATTTTTGAATTTTTATATATTCCAAATTATTTATCTGCATTGAGGTCGAAGGTATTTATTTATCAATTTTTTATAATGGTTAATTTAGCTTTTCTATATTATCATGTCGTTACTAAGAACCTTATTGGTCTTCTAATGTAGACCTTGCTAGGGCAAAAGTACACATTTATATATATTTGTACTTGAAAAATTAGGTGGTGTTTGGTTTCCACTATGAAATTGAATTCAAATTCGAAATCATTCTCTCTAATTTGGAATGAAATCATTCATTGCACTATATTTGTTTGATTCAATATGTGGAATTAGTATCATTATTGATATTTAACTTGTTGGTTTTTAAGAATGTAATATAAAAAAAAATTTCAATTTTAACTTTAGCTTGAATAAATTTTAAAATACACAATTGAAAATAAACTTTATATGTGTGGCTTATTTATAAATTTCTTATTAATTATAATATATTATGAATTTGCAATATTTTAAAGAGTAAAAATAAAATTTATTCTAAATTAAATAATTTCTGAAAGTAAAAAATAAATATAAAAAGGAGATGAAAGAAAAATGAAATATCAAATCAAAACTAAAAGCTATACATCAATATAAAAAAAATTAATTAGTTTAAAGCCATTAAGCTATAAACAGTTTGTATAAAAATCTAAAAAATAAAATAAGAAAAAGATGAAGTTAAAAGGAGGATAGAAAGATTAAAAAATAAAATATATTAAACGATAGAGCAAAAATAAAATATAATAATGGTAGTTTAATAAGCCAGATAGTGATAGAGGGGAAAAATAACAAAACACAATACTTGGAAAAGAAAAAAATTAATTTTAAAAAATAAAACTGATTTAGAAATTTTACATTTGAATACTTAAAAAAAAGTAGCATTCATCTTTAATTATATAGTATGTGAATATATATATATATATATATATTTGTCAAATTAGTATGACATATAATTTGAATAAGCCATATGAGAATCAAATTTAAGTTCTACCTAAAATCTTCCATCTTATTAGGGATTGGTGAATATCAAATTTTTAGGTACAATTCCTAAATTTGAATTCCAATAGTAATAATCCAAATATCAATTATGAGATTCATTTCCAGTCCTAATTCCAAAACTATCTTACCAAACGCCACTTTAATAATTATCATTATATATTATCACACTATTAAATCATTATCATATATTTTGTACATATATAAATACATAAATTCAATAAATAATAATTTTCATTCCATCAAAATCTTTTTTCTAAATATGTTACTAATCCTAATACAATTTCCACTAAACATCATCCCCAAGCCCTCCCCCAAAACAAACATAGCCTTAGGATCAATCACGTGGTTTCTTTCAGGGAATCTCTCCTTGCACTGTGAAGGAATATTAGACCTCTCATTCAGTGTCTTTACCACTAGATTGGCAGTGGACAGCTGATCAAATTGCAAACAAATTGGATTTGTAAAAGGAGCACCGAAAAGAATGAAGGATTAAGCAAAAGCACACCTGTTATCTACGGAAGTTTTCATTGCACAAATTCACAAGCAAGACACCGGAAGTGAGCAGCCCAACAATGGGTCTATTGCTTATCCAAGCAGCAACATCTTTTTGCATGCTATTTAAAATCCAACGTAGTTACACGTAGGATGATGCCCTTTGAAATGTATCTTGGGAAAACCTACAGAAACAATCCAACTACTTAAAAAAAAGCTCAATAATTGAACCAGAATGTGTTTTTCAACTCTCTGAGAAACACGACTATTCTTCTAAGAACATAAAATTCAGGCGACCTGCATATTCTATGGTTTCCAAGTCCTTATATTTGGGGACTGTTTCCTCATTTGTTGAGTTCTAAAAGTAAATGGACAAAAGGAAAAATTCAAACATGGGAATCTGCGCATCCATTTCATCATCAGAAATACATGACGATACTTATGGCCATGAGAATGCTGTATACTATAACAATGCAAATGGATCACAAGCAATTGGCTCAACATACTCTCATACAGGAAGCAAAGGATTAAACCAAGATTCAGCTATTCTTTTCTAGGTGCTTGAACATACTGTCAGTTGCCAACGTTGTTATCTAAGTGATGCTAGGGCCTTCTTAAATTTATCCAGAGAGTTGAAGTATTTTCAAGTGAAAAAGCTCTAGCACTACAACAATGATGTGGTTATTTACCGGAGGATTTATTTGTTGTTAGGCTTTTCAATATTGTAATTCTCTTTACTCTGGCAGGGCTATGGAATTGAGGACTGAGCTTTCTGTGCAGTCTTTGATGGGTGTTCTGTAACAGGTTACCATCTCCGCTTCTCAGCCACAGAAACGCCATAGCAAGGATCTGCCCATCACCACTTAATGCTAGTCAAAATGACAAATTGAAAGGTGATCAATCAGGACCAAGCAAGAATTTTCTCAAATGGAAAGAAGCTTGTATCAGTGCATTGAAAGGAGTGAATAAGCAAATCAAGATTCTTGACAGTTTGGACTGCTCATGCAGTGGAGCAACTGCTGCAATTGCAGTCAAACAGGTAGAGAAGCCTCATCAATTTCACAAAATTTAGTCATTTTGGGTGCTGATTTTGTTAAGATTTTTGGAGCAATCAAACACAGTTTATAGAAAACAGTGTTCCACAGGGTGAAGATTTTGTCATTGCCAATCTTGGTGATTCAAGGGCAGTTTTAGGAACGAGGACCAAGAATGGAATCATGGCTGTCCAATTAACTACTGACTTCAAGCCTGGAGCACCATGTAAGAACCTGTCCCACGATAGATCAACACAAGAAAATGCCCAGATAGTGGGAAAAAGGTATATACTAAGACTGGAAAAATACATGGTGTTGTGCAGCAGAAGCAGAGAGAATAAGAAAGTGCAAAGGCCGGGTTCTCACATTGAAAGAAGAATCCCATGTTCTGAGAGTTTGGCTACCTTGTGATGACTCTCCAGGCCTGGCAACATCTCAGGTTTTCAAGGATTTCCCACTCAAGAATCATGACATAATTACCATCCCTGATGTTTTGTATCATTGTTAACTCCAAATGATGAGTTTCTTGTACTGGAAACTGATGGGCTAAGGACCACCCCCTAACTAACTCGAGTTTTTGCTATATAAACATATTTTCAAACAAGGGATAGAATTTCTAAGTGAATGGTTCTTCATGTTTGATTTCAGGTGTGGGATGTGCTGGGCAATGAGAAAGTTGTATCCATAGTCTCATTGGCACAAAGTGAAGAGGTAGCAGCAAAGGCAGTGGTGGATAAAGCAATTGCTTCGCGGAGACACAAGTTTCCAAATTCACAAAGAGATGACTGCACAGTCATACGCCTCTTCTTGCCCTAGAATTTGGGAGAATTATACTTTGTCAAAACTGAATATCACCGAGGGGTTTATGTACAATCTTGAAGTCACTAGGTTGTAACACCATTAGGTGTTTCTGAGTATGAATACCAAAGAACTTGACTAGGTATCATGTATATAAGAGATAATAGAAAGTGGATCATTACACAAGAACTGAGATGAGTATGCACATTTTAGCCATGATCCCATCTTCTGTTCGGTTTTTATAATTTTTTTAATAAAAATAAAAATGGTTGAACAATTAATTCATTTTTTCAAAGGAACTATCATACTATTGAATAGATTTAGACGCATCTACGTTGCTTAAAACGCCGCTCAATACTAAAGAAATTATGAAGCATTTTCACCCATGAAATAACAATTTCAAGTAACAAAATATACACACATTTTTATCATGACAAATCTACATCATCTGAGAAAGAAAGCAGGAAAAAGAGAAAGGAAGTACCTCGCTGCCATTCCAAAGAAAAGAGGGCGAAGAGAAAGGAGCAGCTGCAGCAACATTCAAGTCAAAAGGCTAAACAATAAGTATTGTTGATGTTCACAAAGTAGCAGCCTGCTTCATTTGAGTGGAGATAATTCATCAATGGGATCCTCACCTCCAAGCAGATCATCATATGTAACTGGCATTTGTACTCGATCGTGGACGGATGCATTTTTCTGTTCAGCAGTACACAGTTCAGTTTGGCTTCGATCATGAAAGGTTAGATCCAGACCATCCATTCGATTAGACTTTGCATGATTGACATCCAGATTGATCCTTTGAGAAGACATCTCTGACCGTAGCTTAAGTTCTTGCTTATTGTGAAGTTGCTGCTTGAATTGCTTCTGAAACGTGTATGAGACTAAAACTTTAGGCAGGCAACTGAGTTTCACGCAAACTAGACCACAATAATAAAAAACATGGGAAACCACATAATGTAACGCTAGTAAATATTGTGTACTCTATACATATGCAAAATTATTTATAAATTACTAGCAATCTAGCACGCTCTATATTTTTGCAAAAAAATAAATAAAACATTAATTTATTGATACACTAAAATTATATATAATTTAAGATAGATAACATACAAACATTGAATTTATTGTATCTAACATTTAATATAAATACAAAAGGTTTAAATCATGATTTTTATTTAAATACAAACAAAGTTAAAATAAAAATAACATTTTATATTTTTATAATATAATATGTGTGAAAGTGTATGGAAAAGATAAACAGCTACTTTGTCTTGATAACTAAAAATAAATTAACAAAAGATTAAAAAATAAAAGTCATTAATTTCAATTCAAATTTGCAAAAAAATGTTGATTTAGTTCATATCAGTTAAGTAACTGAAAAATGAGGAATATTTGGTAAATCATCAAGAGATAAAAATGTAAATATTATTGAGGGGGTGTATTTAATAATATACTATAAATTAATTGAAAATAGGGGATAAAAAATTGAAAGACCAAATAGTAAATACTGTAAAGGTTAGGGATTTAATAATATAATATATAGATTATTATAAAGGGTGTGTATTTAATAATACAGTATAAATTAATTGAAAATAGGGCGTAAAATATTAAAAGACCAAATAAGATGTTAGTACTAAGATAATAGCATAGATATAAATATATTAGTTAGCATAATAAAACTAAAATTATTTAAAAATTAAGAACATATTAAAAATGAAAAAATTGAAAAGTGCGATGAAAAGAAAATATTAGAAAGAAATGGTAAAAAACAAAAGGAATATAAAAAATAAGATAGATGAAACCAAAAATATTAAAAGAAATGAATGGATAATAAAAAAGAAGATAGGGATAATTTTATAATTTAACTTTGAAAATACCATGATAGTTGTTCTACGTCTCGAATCCTTTATCTATAGTATAGATGATGAGAAATGAGATAACACAGAATTTGACAACATGAGACTTAAACCTGAACCTGATCAAGTTTCAGTATTTACACAAACCTTGAAAACTCTTCATCTAAAAGAAATGGTAACAGAAAGATATATTTGTACTTTATTTGTTTCTAAAAATTTTGTTACAAGTCCTTTGGGAATAATGCAAAACAAACAAGAGAAAACATCGTATTGTTCAGTGCAGAAAGTTACATTCCACTCACATGAAATGGAGAGAAGATGCATCTATTATATATAGGCAATGCAGGAATATTTGAAAATCTTTGCATAGGAGAGGCGATAAAACTCTTTCCCAGAAATGCAAAAATGCCTAAACGTAAAACTTCATACATGTTCCTTTTTCCACAGAAGCACAAAAGTCAGAAATAAGTGACAAGCGAAATTTCAATCTATTTCTTAATTAAGAACAATATTGAACTTACCCTACAAGAAACAAAAAGGGAAATAAAGGATTTCAAGAAGAATAATTGATGTATGAAGAAAAGACGGCTTGTCTCTCACTCGATTCATGCAGAAGCAAAGCATAGATTTCAATAATGATGCTTCACTAGTGTTTGTGCGTAAAACAAAATTTGCTCAAAAACGAAGAGTTGAAAGCATACCTGCAAGTTCAATCAAATTTAAAAAGAAAAAAAAAAGAAAAGGAAGTGTTTCCTCTAAAAGTTTGCTGCAAACCTTCAGTTTATATGGCATTCAAGAGCCTTGTAATTGTTCACTTAATATTGAAATGGAAACATACCTCAAAACTCTTTTCCTTTTCTCATTATTTCTTTGTAAGCATTTGGATCACACATTTTGATGATATTCCATAATATGCCACCACCATTCCAAAAACGGCTGCCATCAGCGGTCTTCTGACCACAACAAGCCTGAATTGCATCAACCTGCAAGTTCATATTCATTAACAACTATGGTGGCAAAGCTGGAAAACGGAGAAAAAGCCTCGCAGGAGGGGGGATACTAAACAAGCTCATCCAAATTGAACATGAGAAAGTATTTCAACATACAACCATATATATGTTCCACATCTCCCATTATGACTTTGCAAGTTTGATCCTTAAAACAAATATTCTGTGTTACTTCAACAAGCCAGAAATTTCTTTCTCAAGTCGCTGTAAACTGAGAAAACAATATAGCAAATAGGATTACAGGAAGGCAAATTGAGATATATGGTTAAATAGTTTATCAGCTTCCATTTTGCATTCTAGCCTATTGACTTTCCATTTTATATTTCAAACCAAAGGCTGCATCTCATTTACAAATGAAGTTACTACCAAATGAGTCTCCAGAATCCAAGTGCAGTACTATTTTTTCCAGTTGCATTGTGCTATATTTAATCCCAGCCCCTGCTATGAAGTCTGCTTTGGTAAAAGCTTGAGGATATATAGGTT
This sequence comes from Avicennia marina, assembly GCA_019155195.1. NCBI lineage: Eukaryota > Viridiplantae > Streptophyta > Magnoliopsida > Lamiales > Acanthaceae > Avicennia > Avicennia marina. The sequence goes on from CM032755.1 coordinate 852,050, forward strand.
TTGTTGATCTCAAACCAAGAGTATAGAGGTTGGGAGTGAAACAGAAAAGACTATACCATTTACATCTACCTAAATTAATGGACATCATGAAGTAGTTGTGAAACAAGCTATCTCAGATCAAAGAAAAACTTCTTCTGCCCGAATAATCTGTGATTTAAGATAGACAACATCAATGACCAAAACTAAGGAAGGGAGTCCTTAAGCATGTAGATAAGATGGTTAACCAGTATCTCACCTTTAAATACAAATACCAGCTATATACTTCCAGATCTAAGACAACCCAAGGATTAATTTTTTTTACAAAACTTTCACCATCAACCAGCATATGAAGAAGGTAGAGATGATTCAAGCTATATCCAAGGTCATAATGGAGCAAAGTACAGTCTGTAATTTCAAAATAACAATCATCGTATGAGTGGGAAAAATGCAAGTTCAAAATATAAAACAAAAAGGAAATTTCACCTCCTGGACAAGATCGCTCAAAGCAGAGACGCCAAGACAACCAACAGCAGTCCACATAAGATAAGATTTTCTCTCTCTCAAAAACTTGCATGCATCCAAGACAAACCTAAGGAAAGTTACAAAAGAATACAATAACTAAAAATGCGAACAGATGCTAAAGTAGAGCAAGGTTAAGCTAGACATCCTTAATAAAAAAGCATCAGAAAATATGAAACTGTAGCAGATTGACTGATTAAATTAACAATTAGAACATGTGTATGATAGCATGCAAACAACCTTAGCCATGTACATAATAAGATATGAAGGTCAGGGTGACATAGCCTCATTCTAAAGGGCATCGTTTTGCAAACACGGGGCAAAGTAAATTCTATTAAAAAAGAAGTGACCTAAATACACCACAACTAAGTAAAGCAAACAAATATCATACATGAACAAACATGATGCCATGAAAATCCAAACCTATTGATATTCATGACATTTGGGGCGGCATTGTTTATTCTCATTCGCTTGATTTTCTTTTTCTTCTTCTTATGTCTTGAATTCCTCCTGTTGGATTCTTGATTACCACCATCACAACTTTTTCCTATTTCAGTATTTGAAATATGTTCAATTATCTCGCCATCTTCAACATCAAGCATCTCAACATCTTGGATGGCATCCTCAACACTTCCCTTGCCAAAACCTCAACACTTGCCTCATAAAAAAGTGTGTCTCGCAAGCTCTCTCCTCCTTCCATGTGATCAAAGAGCTGTACCATGCTTCCATGTTAAATATTTTTTCAAAAAATAACATGCGAAATTAGAAAACATGCATTAGCATACCACCAATAGAGATAAAATTCATTTTGTATTTCTTTCCCAACTCTTTAGTTATGTATGCACAGGTGCGGTCCATTATTTAAACTGTACGTCTTAAGAAGACTTGCACAGAGACTTGTAACCGGAGACTATTTATATAAATGCAGCATCATCGTTGTAAGCCAGACAGATTTTTTTTTTTTCTTTTTTTTGGGCTTCCTAACATATCATTGTTAGCAACATATCTTCAAAATTCCAAGGAAACATCCGCAAAGATATGCTCTGCATGTTGTGTTTCCAAAAAACACAATAAGCAAACAGTTTTTGTTTTAAAAAAAAAGAGTAAGAATAGAAAAAATTAATTCTAGAGAAAAGCTCCAAAAGTGAACCACATGTTGGGAAGTAAATATGAGTTGCGAAAAAGCCAATTGCCCACATTGATAGAAAAAGAGAAAAGTAACTTATATATAAGTAAATACTTTGACTCATAATTCATAACATTAAAGTTTCAAGTTAATACATGGTGTCAAACTCATTTATATACATGTGCATGCCTAGGCCGTAGACGGTTCTCTCCAATTTCGTTAGGCTTCGCTCTAAGCTCAACAAATGTTGTCCATAGGTTTTGCTTTCAATTTGACTCGACTTCTCAACCTGACCCAACAAGATTAAATCAGAGCTTGTAATTGGACTCGACACACTTAATAAGTAGTATGAAAACCGATGATTCAACTTGGAATAAATATAAAAGGTGATGCTTGGTAATCGCATGAGAGGTCCATATCTCATAGAAGGCCTACAAAAGTAATGTACATGTAAGCATATTCGGTGATCATATGAAAGGCCTATATCTCATGAAAGAAAGACCCACATAAAGTAACATGCATGCAAGCATGTTCAGTGATCATATAAAGAGCCCATATCTTATGAAAGAAAGACCCACGGGATTGATGAACGTAGAAGTAACTTAGAGACTATGAGATATTTGAGAAAGTTTCTTATTGAAGAGAAACAAGATGAAAAACCTCATAGTTGAAGGAGAAATTGTTAAGCAAATATGAGTTGAGTAGATAGAAAAAGAGAAAAATAGCCTATAGATAAGTATATAACTCATAATTTTAAGATTTTGACTTAATTCCACTTATATACATGCATACATCTAGGCCATGAACTGTTCTTTAGAGTTTCGTTGGACTACACCATAAATAAGCTCAACAGATTTTATCTATGGATATTATTCCCAATTAGATTTGATTGAGCTACCCTACCTAGCGCAACAAGATTCACTCAGAGCTGCTAGTTAGCCGGAGACACACCAAACACTACAAAATCAAATCAGAGCTCAAAATGCATAAGATGGATAGGCATGAACTTCACTCCTGTTTCGCGCAGCAGACACACAAAAAATGGAGCGCACACACTCGCGCGCGCGCGACATAACTTGCAGATTTCAGTTCAAATAACTGAAACCCAATTTATGCACGTATAACAGAAAAATTATCAAAGCAAGCAGGAAATTACGTACGGATACTGAGAGAATCCAAAACGATAGACACCAACCTTCGATCAAGGAAACTACGACGGAGAAACACCGCCACGAGACCGACGCTGGAGGACTCAAATAAACGGCACTGAAGGCCCGTGAGACTGAAGGTTAGCTTACAAGTTTGTGGACTTCAAGTTGCGCCCAATATCTTCCAGAATATTAATGATGTTGGATCTTATTGGGCTTTCTTTTTCGGCCCAACTTTGGGCACTTATCTAAATAATTTATTTTAATTTTCACAATATGTTTGGTTTTATAAATTTAAAAAGTGAAGGAACAGAAAATGTTAAGAAAAATATTTTTTATTGTTTAGTTAATGATAAAAATACAAAAAATAAATATATTTGAAGAAGACTGTAAATTTAGAAGGTAAAACTCTTTTTTCTCGCGAAATAATGAAGAAAGTAAAAAGAAAACTTTGAACTTTCTTCTCTTCTTCAAAATTTTCACCACCACCACCTATATATATATTTTTTTTCATTCATTCATTCGTTCATCGCTTACTTTTCTCATGTAATCAAAGTACAGATTTCAAACTTTTTTTATTTTATCGTTTCTTTTATAATATTTTCCTTTTCTTGTTACAATCCTTTAACCAAACAAGATATGAAATTTTACATTTTTTTTTATTTTTTTTCTATAATATTTTCTTTTCCTCAATAAAACCATACTAATAATATATTTTTTCCCCAACTATGTAGTTAAAAATTATAATTAGGACATGGACGAGGATGGTTAAAAGTAAAAAATTAAAAACTCCTACACATGCATGTTATTGTTTATTATTCACGTAGACCGTTGATTCCCGGTAAGGATTTCAAAGAGAAACACCGTTAATCACTAGAATAAATTAACGTATATGAATTAGTGTCGATTGATATACACAAAAAGAGTAATTAATTAACTTAGATAATATAAAATAATCCCATTTTAGTTTAAATTTTATTTTTAAAAAGTATATATCAAGTTAGAACATATCTTCTCATGAAAAACTATAATAATCCACATACTCATAGAATTTCAATTTATCAGCTGATTCAAAAACAATTCTTTTGAAAAATATTTACCATTGGAATCTTCTCAAAAAGTAGTTCTTTAATAAAAAACAAAACAAATCCAATAACATAACCAAGAATCTTTGGAGATGTAAGGCACACAAAAACAACTGGGAACCTAGTTTTGGTGGTTGCAACTAGTCAAAAATGTTATTAAAGCAAACACTTTACAATAAAAAATATTTATCAAAATTCAAATTTAAAAATTATTTTTTGTAGGTATTTAAATAATTATTTAAAATACAATCATTACACATATTTACAATTAAATTAATATATATATATAATATATATATATATACACAAAGACTAATATATTTATAAATTTATACTTTATAAATCTTATGTACTGCTGAACATAAATTTCTTGCTTTACAATATATCCATTTCTCTCAACCCATGATTATGTTTGGAACCTACCTTTTAACTTTAAAACTATTTCTCAAATTTAAAACTACTACTAAATATACTATTTGATAATATTTTTATTTAAATTAAAATTAAAATATTTTTCTCTTATAACTAATTAATTTTTTTTTAATTATTATACGCATTCATAATCAAATCAATATATATATATATTTGTCACATTTATTTTTATTTATATCACATAATATAATCATTATTCTTATAAATTATCGTATTATTAATTATTATTATATATTTTTATTTATATATTTAAATAATATATTTTTTTTATTTTATTAAAATATTTTTTAAAAAACATATTACTCGTTATAATACAATTCTAATTAAATATTGTATCCCAAAAAATCACTCGGTCAAACTTAGCCCACGGGCAACCAAACATTGCTAAGGGGCCCAAGTTGTCCAAAACGTTTGAGTTGTCAATCACCAATTGCATGTGAAATTAAGAACCAAAAATGACAGGATCACGTGAGGAGGGAAAGCCCCTTTAACGCGTCGCCAAGAAAGTACTCATGCATCCTTCTCGGCCTTATGGGGCCCATAAAGATGCCTCAAGATTCTATATTTTTTATTTTGATGAATTTAAAGATTCCTCTCATTTCTTGGTCTGTATCATGACTTTGTCGCCTTTGTTGTCGCCCTCTCATTTGAAGAGAGAATTCCAACTTAGTTGCGTGCAAGGAACTCAGCCATATGGGTGCATTATTGAGTGTTGACTATACATCACAGCTCCACAATCATGGCCTTGGAAATTGCTTGGTTTAATTTTTACACACTGTTTTCTGAGTTTATAAAATTATTAAAAATATTTTTAAAAAAAAAAAGATAAAAAAGAAGTCTATAAATTTCAGTGACGAACTTTAGACATTTATGTGTTATTTATAAAATAAATAAATAAATAAAATTCCCCCGTTCATGCAAAAGTATTATTTTTAATTTAAATTTTTGGTTGGACAATTTCAATTATTTTACAACTGATGGAGTGAAAGTAACTTGGAATTAGTAACGTACACGACTAATACGCTACTCGATGTGTGATATTTGTAATAATTTGATGGCTATGGTGGCTATGATTATTATTGTTATATTTATAAAACAAAAAAAATAATAAATCAAATTCTAGATAAGGAATAGGTGGATCAAATTTGATGTAGACTGAAACCAATAAAGTCCCAAGGAAGAAATAATGCATCTAATCTAATAATTCTAAGAAACTCTCTTTCAATTGATTCTTTAAACAAGTAAATGAATTTTGAGATTCGCTGGTTTAATTAGTAAAAGCAACTAACAACTAGATTACTCCCTATATAAATGTATTGACCTTAACGTTCATATTGCCTTCGGAAAGACATCATATTATAAAGAACATGTCAAGACCTCCAAAAGCACGCAATTTCAATGAAATCAAACTTATAACACACTTCATAGCTTCAACCTAAATTGTTGTAATACCTTTGTTGAGACATAATTTCAACCCTTTAATTAGTGTTGTCAATCTTGCATGGTGTTGATTGCACGACTGAGTGGTTCTTGAAAGGTAAGAGCAATCTCTTCATCATGATTTTTAACAATACCATCCGCTCAATTCATACTCGAATTTCCATATGCTGCATCATAAGTGTTAAGTTTAACGAGGTTTTCTCGAGAAGACAACAATGGATTTGCATCGCCTCTGCTGCTCCACTTAGAAATCCCATTCGAAATGCTACATTTTGATCTTCCTTTCAATGAATAAGCTTCTCTAGTTTGGAATGTGATAGTGACGGGAAGAACTTCCACCTTATAGGTGATGGAATTTGCCTTCATTTTTATCCCCTTTCCATCATTTCTACACACCAAACACAGTGATGGAATAAGATATTAGATATGGCATTTAGAGGAAGACACACCTGTAATTTCCCATACTTGTAGAAATGAAACCTCATTGCTAGTTTGAGGAAGATTAACCTGAAGCCTTAATGCAATATATCTCCAAATTGCACAAGCTTTCATGCGGCTGAAAATTAAATGCTGTGAATCCTCAAATTCATGCAACACCAACATTAAAAAGCAATGGAAATACCTTATCAGTAGGTAACCATCACTTAAAGGATCTCCACATAAAGGTCGACATAGTTGAAGTAAGAAGAGAAGACTAGGGTTGTGTTTGTTTTAATTTTTAAATATATTTTTCTCGTGTAAAAACAACATAGAAGAAAAAAAATAAATTTTAAATAAATAATAATTGAAATATGTGTATTTTTTAAAATAAAAGCAAAATAAACAGAGTCTAAATTTTTCTGTAAATGCGTCCCTTTCTTCTAGGAACACTTTGTTCCTAAATTTTATATTTGATTGCTTGTAGTTGGTCGATTAGATTATTAAATTGATTAAATTAATATAAAAAATAAGTTGCTCCTATATTTCAATATTCTTTCTATGACTATGGCAAGTGTTTTTCATATTTATTATTTTTTGTGAAAATGGTAGCTTTGGTAGAAACAAATATAATAAAATTTTTTGATCTTTAAAAATCCAACTTTTATAACAATATTAACTGTACATGCGAGGGAATGGGGATGGGGTGAGACAGGGGTAGAAGCTTAGAAATGTCCGGGGAAAAGGTCCACTGCTCACTCACGTCCTACTACCATCTCTGCTCATTACCAATTAAAATTATTTCTCATCTCTCTTTTTTTTTTAATTTTTACTTTTATTTCTAAGGTTTTACCCTTCAATCACATATTTTTTTGCCTCCTCCAAAAAAATGGCATCCAAACGTAGCCTTGCTTCTAATAATGATGATAAGCCTTGCCACTGCCGTAGGCCACGCCATACATTGATTTTTACATAAGCATTATTTGTAGGGTAGTATCTTGTTCAAGATTCCAACAGGTTTTTGATAAGAATCTTTTGCTTTTTTATTTTGTTTTTGGGGTGCTTTCAAGATATTTTGATTACCCTAATATAATATATTTCCTAGTCACTTCCCCTATATGACGGTATTTGTTTTTTTCTCTCTTTGGTTTTGTTACCCCTCCTTTATGACTCTAGCATTACAAGGTTTGCTTCGTCCCCTCGCTTTCTCCAAATACTGTAAGAAATGCTTGTCAAAGAAAAATATAAAGTTTCCCAATATTTAACTTTTTAACAATTCCAAGAACCAAAAATTTATATCTAGCATAACATATAGAACAGAAAATGTCCCCCATGTTATCTAGAACATAATAGCTGTGCTTGTTTGTAAATCGTGAAATAAAAAGGAAAAAATTTAGAAATGTAATTAGTAAAGCGTGTATGTTTTTATTTTTTCTATAATTGAAACCAAACACAGCCACTCTCATTCTTCACGCATTTTTTATACTGTATTTGGCACAATAATTATAGAGAGTTAAAAAAAAAAAAAGAAAGTTTCAAACTTGTCTAACTCGAGTATTTTAATAAAAGAAATAAAATATTATGAGAAATTAAATAAACTAATAAGTTTGCTGTACATGGAGGGGCAAACGGTGCTGTGAATCTAATTCCTTGTCACGTATTTAAGATGATAAGCATTGGTGTATTGACGTGGGCCCCGCCAAAGATTTTGACATGAGAATTACTTAGTGGTGGAATCTTGTTAAAGATACCAACAGATCTTTTGATAAGAATCTTTTGCTGTTGTGTTTGTTTGTTTTTTCTTTTCTTCTTTTTTTTTTTAAAGCATTTTTTTATTATTCCAATATGGTGGTAATATTTATTTTGTTTTTTTAGCGGTAAAAAAATAGTATGTCCTCGTGTGAAGTTCGTATTTTTCAAATTTATTCTTCTTCTTTCTTTTTTTTTGTTCTAATTTTCTGTTTACCTTTGTTTGTTGAACATTACTGAATTTATGCAGGTTGAATTACAATTAATTATTTCCTTTGTTTCTGTAATTCATTGCTAGATCAATAATCACTCATAAATTATTTTTTCATCAAATATTCTTTGTCAAACAAAATATTATGAAAAATAATAATTAACTTCTTTTAAAAAAATTACACGTGCATTTAGTGTGCCTAAATTACAGGTGATCAGGCAATCAAACAAATTAAGGAAATTTAGTGTCTTGTAATCGCTTACCTCATCTTTCATATTTGATACGTTATATAATTATGAAAAAAAAAAATTAAAGTCATGAACATGTTGCAGACAAAGTATGGGTTTAAAAGAATAAAACACATGTTAGTAAAGCCATGTCCCATGGCACCAAGCAGTTTTAAAAAAATATTAGAAGAAGACATAAGAGATTATAAATTGGGTGTTAAAAATTATAATTCATTACTCAATATGGCAGTTCAATGTGAAGCCTGGTATTCCTATTTAATCAACAAGATAAATACAAATAATCATAATATGTCTGTATACGTGTAACATGTGAGAATAAACAACAATATAAATTTAATATTTTAAAATATAAAATTTAAACATTAAATAAGATGCATAATTTGAAGGTGTGTGAAAGTTTGGAAAGTAGTACCTTATCATTAAATATTCACCAGCCAGTTAATTTTTTAGGTAACAAAATAATTCAAGATTTTAAGGATTCACCATTTGGTTATTATTGCACGATTAAAATCAAATCATCTTGCCATGTGCGTGCTTGGATATGAACATATTAGGGAGTAAAATAATTTAAATATTACAAAAATTTGCAGTTTGGTCAAATTTTGAGTTCATGCAATGTTTGAATGATTTTATTTATGAGTAGCTATTGAGTCCGGTTGGAAGGTCGGGTACAGATTTAGATATTATATTTGTCTCATTGATTTGAATTCAACTAATTATTTTTATGAATTAGAAAATTTGAGTCGAACATGACTCATTAATTTCTCAAGTTATTTGAATATAACTCGTTAATCAACTAAAAAAATATTTTTTTAATCAAAACTAAAATTTAATATTTTAAATATTTATAATTTTATTATTTAATTTTATTTAATTAATTTTTTTTATATTTATATAAATATTTATTAAATTATTTAAAATATATTCACGAGTCTGCGACAGGTCAATTCGAAATTGACCTGTTTATCTTTTTAAATTTACTTATCTAATCTAATTTTCAACTTTGATTTGAAATTTGTCCAATTTGAATTAAAATTTTAGGTTGGAACAAACATTGTCACTCTTAATTTTATTACTAGCATATACAGAAAGCTAATTATGAGTTGTTCAATTAAGAAAAAGATATATGACGTAATCATAATATGGGCATATCGTTAAATATGTCATTTGTGAAAATAAACGACTGTCGAATTTAATATTTAAAAAATCACTAAATATAAGGAATACAGACAGAATCTGAAGGGTTCAAAAATTTGGTGAGTAGCGCATTTCATTGAATGCTCACCAATCAATTTTTTATTAAAAAAATCTAAAAGTTTGCTTCGGCCAAAATTGCACAATTGAAATCAAAAGATCTCACTGAGCTTATATACCTACATAGATAATAGTATAACAAGCATGAATCTAAGTGTGTGCATATATATAATGATTTGAATTTTGATTACAACGATGTAATAGATTAAAGGAAAAAAAATTATTTCTAAGGTATTGGGTGCTTGGAAGTTTTTTTTTTTTTTGTATATTTTTAGAAAAACAATTAAAATCAATATTTTTAAAGTTACTAGGTTTTTCCAGAGATGACGCCTATTTTAAATAATTAATTTAAATATATTATTTTATCAAATTTAATTACATTCTCCCTAAATAACTGCACATGTATTTGTTCTCCTTCTACAAAAATCTAAACACATATTGATTTATTGAACAAAACCGTACTTCATTAAAAATATATATTTTATTTTTTCCTTTTACTTTTCCTCTTATCGTATCTACCAAATAAAATAAAATAAAAACACACCCTATTCATTTGTTTTAAAAAAACTATTAAGAAAAAAAAAAGACGTAAATAAGGGATGTGATGAATATTTTAGAGAAATAAAAATGAATATTTTTCTCGCGTTATTTTTATAACAAAGTAGATTTTTTTCAAATGTGTCATATGGATCAAACAATCAAAATTAATTTTTTAATATGCTATTTTTCCCTCACCAAAATATTTTTCTATCATGCATATTTTAAAGAAAATAAGCACTCAAAAATACAGCAAAGCAGACCGTGCCGTTGTCGCATCACTCCATCGGTCACAATTGACAAATGGCTGCTCGAATATGACCAAAGGTCTGCGGTTATTGTCTTTTTGGACTAAATACATCCCACCATTCTTTTCTGGTCGTACCCAATGAATATTCCATTTTGTATCTTGCCCATTAACATGCAGTAAAAATGAAAAAAAATGTTTATTTTAAATTATTATCTTTAAATTATTGTTTATTAACAAATGTATGCATGTAGCAATTTCCCAGCAAATTGGGCATAGAACATCAGCCTTACCTTTTTCATGGGCCTATAAACCTTAAGCTGGGCCCACATGATGAACTCAACTGACACACAATTCTTCAACACCCACTTGTGTCTACGGCATACAGCAATTGTATTCCCCGCTTCGATGTTTGTACGTTACACTGCAATTATTTTATCGCTGGGGAAATCATTTATTATTTATTGTGAAAAAAATATTTTATTATATTATTAATTTAAAAGCTTTTCCCTCCTCGAATTCTATTTGTCCAAATTCGTTTTATTTTATTTTAATTTCAGATAAAATCATCAAAATATAATTGTTTTAGTTTTTCTAACAAGACCGGTCCAATGATACTTAAATTTTAACTATTTATTTCTAAAATTTTTTTCTCCCAACATCCTTCAAAATAAAGTAAATGAAATTGTTATACATGTGAAACCAAAGTATTTTTTCACCACTACATTTGTTTTAATTCTTAACTAGCGGAGTTAATATAGTAAAGTATTTTTTGATTGCATTTAATAATATTTTAAAGTTTAATCAAATTAAATTTAAATTTAAACATTTTTTTTACTCAATCTCATTATTTAATTTAAATGTTAATTTGACTTGAAATTTTATAAAATTAAAGCTAGTAATATTAGAGTAATTATCGTGATAAAATTACTACTTGAGTTTGGCTTGACGACGCCCTATTTTCAACATAGTAAAATAAACATTTTAATTATTGTAATTTTTAATATTTTATTTCTTTTTATCTTTTATTCTTTTACAATTATTTTAATAAAAATACACCAAAAACATAAACATACACTTTTTTTTTGGGACAAAATACCCCCGAGTTACATGAGCATGCAGTGTAGAGAATTAAAACTCCCGCAAGAACTTTGCACTCACGTCACTGACCCTCCTTTTATAAATACAGTCATTCGGCTATTCTTTCGGCCAACCACACTCAATAATTTCCTTCCCACCAAGACGTTAGAATTTAGATGATGTTCCGCTACGCCGCCGGTGCACTCTTCCTTGTTGCACTCTCGATCCTGGCCGTCGCCCATGGTCGGGATGATTTCATCAAGCTCCCTTCCGAAGCTCGCCGATTCTTCGGCGGCGAGAGCAGGGATGGAGCGGACGATGATTACGTGGGAACCAGATGGGCCGTTCTGTTGGCAGGATCCTCTGGTTACTGGAATTACAGGCACCAGGTGATTGTGCCTACTTTGTCGTCAATTTTTTGGTTTATTTGAAGTGTTGACGGCTTTTGTTTCTGTGTTTTTTTATTGAGTTGATATCGATTCCTGATTTTGATACTTGACTGTCGATACGCACTGTAAGATTACTGTCGTTGCTCCGAATTTGCATGCGGATCGCTTATTATTTTGAGGCATCCGAAATTAATTTGGAGTGTCGATATCGGTTTGTACGAAAGTGATTTTACCATCCAAAGCCAGTTTCGAAACCAAACATGGAGTTATTTGTTACTAATTAGTACTGAAATTACGTTCGTGAAAAGTATGTTTACCCTTTTTCTCAGTGATTAATTATTTGAGAATATACTGTAATTATTTGTATTTATTCAGGTGATTATTTAAAAAACGATATATTGGAATTTCTTTCTGGAAAAACGAAAAAGGTTGTGGCTTTGCTTTGACGTGACTTCTAACGCCGAAAGCCCACACACATACAGAATATACAGATTCTGGAATCTATTTTTCTCTCTGTTTCGGAAATGCCACGAATTTGATTTATCTCTATTTAACCAAGCCAGCTGTTGCCCACACACTTTCCGGCTGATGTGGACAGATACCCACACATACGTATGTACGTGTGTGTATTAATATCTAAAATCCAGTTACAGGGTAATATAGAATTGTAATCTAGACAGACAGACTTGTAGATATTGTGCACATTCGATGTTCATGCATATAAAATATCACGTATCCGCGTAATGTTGTGCTTTTTATTATATACATATTATGGATTATATGTATGTGTTTGCCACTCATAAGTTTTCAGCTTGTTGTATCTTTTTATTTCATCACATTTATGGCAATCGTAGAATTGTACCGTGCAGTAAATCTTGGAAAAAAGCTAAACAATCATATCACTACCAATATAGGTCATGCCCTATTATTTATTTTCAAGACTCACCCTAATAAATAAGATAATAATTATAGAAGGGCAGTGGGGTGTAATGACGACACCAATATGTTTGCTTTATTCTATTTTTTATCGTCTAATAAAAATTGTCTATTTTAAAAATAATAAAATTATATAATTTTGTGAATATTTTAAATTTAAATCAGCAGTAATAATCAAAGGAAAAAATAAATAAGAGAGTCATTTTAGTCTTTGTACTTTAAGTAGTAAAAAGTCGTTGGCCATAATAAATAATATAACATTTTAATTAATTAATAGGGACAGGTTAAAAACTTTATTAAATTGATCAAGGGGAGCTACTTTAAGGGTGTCATACTTAATAATATAATATAGATATTTGTAGCAATTTAAGATATTGTTTCTTCATAAACTTGGACAATCCAGTCATGTTATAATATATATGTATATGCAGCTATAGAAAAATGGTTTCAATAAAACATTATTTGATGTCTATAATAATTTTTGTTCCTTGGAAATACACAAAATAAATAAGCCAAACATACAATTTAATTTAACTTGTCTCGTGGGCTTTGTCTTCGCTTAACTTGATGATGACCAATAGCATCATTTCTGAGGGCAGAAATCCAAATATGGCCACAATTTTGTTCCAAAATTTCTCTACGTTAGTCACAAGGACATCAATAAAATCACCAAGTGACCAAGGAAACAACATTAAATGCTACTTTGTGAGAAATTCAAAATCTCTCTTATCTAAAGTCTACAGTTTTTTTTGAACTGCCAATTGACCTAGCTTCGTCTGCCACATCAAATTACCAGTAACTTGCTCTTTACTCTTTGTAACGCTTTAGCCTGTTTAAACTTTAGACGAAGCCATGGGAGGGAGGTGGGACTTGGCTTTAATTATTTTTCAGTAGTTGTGGTTTGTTTAAAAAAACTTGTTAATTGTATACATGAAAAGTTAAGTGAGTACTCTACTATGGTTGCTGAAATTTGAAGTGACATAAGTTTTTGTGATTATTACATAATAATAATAATAAAAGATAATGAATAATAATCCTCGGTAACAGCTCACATGTCTTTGTCATGTTGAAATAAATTAGGAATCAGTAGGCCCACAAAAATAGTAGTCATACACTTTCGTTTGGAGAATTTGCAAGCAATGGAGGTGGGCCAGCTGAGAGTAGTTGCTGACGCTGCTGATCTTGACTATATTATACTTTTCTCAAATATCTTGAATAGTAATTTTTCTCGAAGCATCTCTTTATTTGATTTTTGTTTATTCACTTTTTATTTCGGTGTCACGGACCCAGTTGTTTTACTTTTCTACGTTGATAATAGGTAGGCTTCCAAGCCCTTGTCGAATAAACGTACATGGAGCTAAATATTCAGAATATTTGTTGGTTTCAGTGTCTTATTTTTCTCAATAATTTGCTAAACTTAATATATTACACTTCTAGAAACTCATTTTTGCATCAATTGAATTGACTAGGAACCTTGGCGTCAACATTAACACAATTGATTACAATGGAAAAATCCACTATTTAATAATATCTGAATTACCAGAAAAAAGAAGAAGGGAAAGATGACATACAAGTTATAAGATAGTGAGCTTGTCACTGAAACCATGGAAATAGTCAATGATATATGCATTTTAATCCCAAAGTTAAATGTTTCTTACATGGGTTGTCATCTGTTAATATTTTGTTCCAATTGCAAATCATGGAGGTTTAATGTTTTAACGTGACGAGGATAAGCTCTTTATGATTTTCCATAGATCACTAACACTGATATATGGTCTGTGGTTGTGTAGGCTGATGTATGCCATGCATATCAAATCTTAAAAAGAGGTGGTCTCAAGGATGAAAACATTATTGTTTTCATGTATGATGACATTGCCTATAATGTAGAGAACCCCAGGCCTGGTGTCATAATTAACAACCCTCGTGGTGGGGATGTCTACAAGGGAGTTCCGAAGGTTCGTGTCATTTGTATGTGTTTTATTGGTTTGTAGATTGCTCAAACCGTGTTTACTTTTTCTAACACGGTGAGTCTTGAGACAGGATTATGTTGGAAATGACGTTACTGCCACCAACTTCTATGCCGTGATTCTTGGGAATAAAACTGCACTGACGGGGGGCAGTGGAAAGGTTGTGGATAGTGGTCCGAATGATCATATCTTCATATATTATACAGATCATGGTGGTCCTGGAGTTCTTGGTTAGTAACTTCTTTGTATGTAATATTTATTAATTACTTATATTTCGTTTTACCTATCTACACATCGTAATTAACAAAGGGAGAAGCCATCTTATCTAATTCACCTTTTTATGAAAATCTGGTATCTGCATGTGGTGCTCAAAGTGGATGATTAACAGGGCCAAACTGGGCGTTTACAAGAATAATAGCTAATGGAATTGATACGTGTTGAAATTTGTATGCCTCCACAGCAATTAAATGTTACTTACTGTTTAAAGCAAGTTGAAAAAGTCTTGAATTGGACTGCGGTTATTCCGACCCTCCTCTTTTGATTCTTTTCTTTCACTTTTTTCTTTTTCTTTTTCTAGATTCAGGCAAAGTATTTGATTGTGGATTTTTTTCCGATGGGTGGGTCATGGGTGAGCCGGGGGGGGGGGGGGGGGTCATTAGAGATTTGTACAGTTGAGACTTAGCCATAACATTCTGCCCTGGACTCGGTTCGATACATACTCTGTTGCAATTGCATTTTGTGTTTCTTCTGGATATTACACTGACTTGCTTATTCCTGATGGCTTTTGAATATACTCAGGGATGCCAAACTATCCTAACATATATGCCAATGATCTAATCGATGTCTTGAAAAAGAAACATGCTTCTGGCACATACAAGAGCTTGGTAAATCAATTTTTGGCCGTAATTTTCTGTACGACCAATTATCGCTGAAGCAATAGCTGAAAGTTTCCTTTGATGTTTTAGGTATTTTACCTTGAAGCTTGTGAATCTGGAAGTATATTTGAAGGTATTCTTCCCAAAGGCTTGAATATATACGCAACAACTGCATCAAATGCAGAAGAGAGTAGCTGGGGAACTTACTGCCCTGGAGAGTACCCCAGTCCCCCCCCTGAATATGACACCTGCTTGGGTGACCTGTATAGCATTGCCTGGATGGAGGACTGGTGCGTGGCATATTCATTTTCTGACTTTTGTTGGTTATTGTTTTGAACTCGGTTAACTTGCACGAAAAACCCAAAATTTTCGTGCACACTCACCATTCCTATATCAGTGACTAGCTTAACAGCTAAGGTTAGAACAAGAAGATAATTTTAAAACGCTGATAATATGATATGCAGGGTGGTTTTGTCCCTAGTTCCGAAACAAATACCTTCTTGTTTTATGTTGTTCCGATCAATATTGATACTGTGAATTATTAATAATTGAACAGTGACGTACACAATCTTCGGACCGAAAGTTTGAGGCAGCAGTACGAACTGGTGAGTTATAAAGAAACTCTATGTTTAAGCAGTTTTTCTGAGCCAATCCCTTTCGTTGTTGTAGTAGTGAGAGGGTTAATATTTGACAGTTCGTATTGCCTAAAATGCATCAATGTGGGGATATGATTTTTCTATGGTTGTTGGCTGTAACTTCCCAAATATCAAAAACCTCTGTGTCACTTCTTCAGGTCAAGAAGCGAACAGCAAATGAAAATTCTTATTATGGCTCCCATGTCATGCAATATGGTGATCTGAAGCTGAATGCAGAGAGCCTTTATGTATACATGGGTACAGATCCCGCTAATGATAACTGTACTTTCGTGGAAGACAATTCTCTGCGGCCGTCTTCGAAAGCTGTTAACCAGCGAGATGCTGATCTTTTACACTTTTGGCATAAGGTATCGGCACCAGTTCCATAATAAAATCAAGCTCACGTCTTATTACTTTGTGTGCCTATTTTAATTTGTTTTGGTCGAATCTATTCTTGGCTCGCCACTGGCAGTTCCGTAAGGCTCCCGAAGACTCTGCTAGGAAATTTGAAGCTCAAAAGCAGCTTGGTGAAGCTGTGGCACACCGTACACATCTTGATAACAGCATTAAACTTGTGGGGAAACTTGTGTTTGGAATTGAGAAGGGTCCTGAAGTGCTGAATTTCGTCCGACCTGCTGGCCAGCCTCTTGTCGATGATTGGAGTTGCCTTAAATCTCTGGTAACGTACCTAATTCAGCTCCCACATATCTAATCTATCTGTCGATACTACGTATTAAGTTAGCAAGTATGTATGGCTACATAATATAAAATTTTACTTCAATACCTTTGATCCTTTACATATTATATTTTTCCTATATTCCTTTTAGTCATATCATTCCTTTTTAGTTTTTAACCTATCATATATTTTTTTAATTCTTTTATCTATTTTTTATGCTAAGACGAGGGAGAAAATTTGGATTCTATAATATTAAATTACTATAATACCCTTATTTAAATATTTTTATTTTTCTTTCTTTATTTTCTTTAAATATAACTACCCGTTTATCTTATATTTTATTACTTTCAATTTATTCTTTCTATCTTTATTTTTTTTTTTCTAATTTTTCATACACTCTTAATTTTAAATTAATTTTGTCTTAATTATAACTTGTGACAATGAATAAAATAGTAGTACGCCATCATAACTTGTTTATGTGTGTATATATATATTGGTCTTTGATGTCATGGAGTCGAGCTGATCAAGCTAAAAAAACAAGTACCTTGGCAAGTCTTAAGTAATCCAAATACACATAACAGATCATTCTCATCCATTCAATTACTCAACCTTACCTTATCCCATACGGTTGGCTATGTGAATCTCTTCTTCCTTGCGTCCCTTCAAAATTCCTGCATCATTCTTTATAGCATGTTGGGCACTTCCGAATTTGCCCCTAATTCTCGACATGAATCGGTTTGAGATGAATCGTCTGGCATCTCTCCCGTCTGAAAACACCACTCCGAACAACTTTTCAGGTTAGGACATTTGAGACTTACTGCGGATCGCTGTCTCAGTACGGAATGAAACACATGCGCTCTCTCGCCAACATCTGCAACGCTGGCGTGAAGAGAGAGCAGATGGTGGAGGCATCAGCCCAAGCTTGCTCCAGCTTCCCTTCCAATTCTTGGAGCTCTCTCCACAGGGGATTCAGTGCTTAAAATCCTGGCTTCTGGCTGCTCCAGGCAAGCATGGACTCTCTATTATCCTGCATTGGCTACTTTCACTATATAGAAGATTACGAAGGTAGTGCTTGTTTACCTTTGATAATTTCATTTTGGTTTTGATGTGCATATATATAGCCCAGAAGCATATAAATGATGCAACACGGATATTGTACCCTCTGTAATTAATCTATCATGTAGTTATTATTGACAATGATGGCAATGTGCAAAGTAGTGACTTTTATTAAAGTTATTGTGAATTCCAAGACGAAACCTTTATGTTTGATTACATCTGTATACATATATATTGATTTTAGGGTTCTTCTTATATTTTTAAATGTATAATTATCAAAATATTGTTGCTTCTTTAATTTATGAACTTTCTTTTCACTCTCCCCTCTTGATTTTCATGTATTTTATTATATTTTCACAATTTTAATTTACAGTAGTTTCGCCTTTCAATCTCAATTGTTCATATATTTTTCTTTGAGTTTTTTATTTTATGAATAATATGAAGTTTATATTTAAAAGATATTATTAATTTATTTGCTGAAAAGAGTCCCCTCCACCTGCCACTCTCTCTCTCCTTCCTTTCCTATCGGACTTTATCTATATAAATTACTATTCACGGAAAAAATACAAATCAAACTTTGATTGACAATAAGAAAAGAAATATTTTATCCACATAAATCATGTTGGTTTATTTAATTAATCGATTGGTAGTGAAATCTTGTCCTTTTAGAATAATTGATTATTGTAGATGCATAAGAAAAAGTTTATTGTCCATTTCAATTAAGTACGCTCAATTTTCTTTCTTGTCGAATAAAAAAAAAAGGGGTGGTGGATGGATATAATTCAAATTTAATTAATATATACTTTGATACATCTAAAATTGAGTTTAAAAGCAATATTTCAAACTTTTTAATACGATAAACATTGTTGACAATATAATCAATTAACAAAGTAGTTTACTTTACAATCAAACTTCAATCATAGCAAATTTAAAAGAGTTTTGCCAAATGGGAGTCCTTATTGATTATATAAGAATGTAATTATACAAATTCTTTAATTATGTAGATAGAATGCGTTAAAATCACTAGTTACAGTTAAGTCATTTCAATATATAAATAACCTATAATGGATAACTATTAAGTAGCATTTTTAATCCATATTAGTTGTAAATAGTTTGGTATTCGCAAATCAACTTATATATGCGGCACATTTATACAATTGGCTTTTGTTGAATTGTACATGTGACGAAATAATATCAAAGCAAGACCCCTTAGTGATTATTTCAGTAGAAGCATGCCAAAAATATTAGTTCCAATTAAATCAATATTAATATCAGAAACCTATAATGGAGAACTATAGAATAACATTTTTATTCCACATCAATTATAAATAGTTCATATTCATAAATCAACTTAACATTTGTACAACCGGCCTCTGTTGAATTGCACGTACGAAAAAGTAATATCAAAATGAGATTCATGTGTGATTATCTAGTAGAAATAACTCCAAGGATATGTCGTGAATTACCCCACAACACTTTCCTGATGGATCAAGGATTTGAAGCCCAAATTTCCCTCTAGAGGTCAAAAAGCAAGAACCAACAATTTACACACACCCAACATTTCATCCCAATCTCATTAAGGAGGGTTTTTAAGATGAACTTGTATAATGGGCAACATTCTTTTTTAAAAGTTCAAACAGCTTGTTTTCTGATGGTTGAATTGTCTGGAAAAATATGCTGAAAAATATAATAAATAATACTTAAATGTTAAGAATTAATCGCAAGTATGTGTATCTTCTGGAAAATATAAAAGAAGATGGATTTTAACTATTATATGTTGATTATTTCTTTACATCATTTTTTATCATCCCTTAAAAAAATGGGGAAAAAAAATTGAAAAGCAAACGGCCAAGGAAACAATTCATTTATACGTGATGGCTTTCGGGTTGAACTATAAAAATTTTAGGGATTTTTTTGCCATGATTTTTTGAATGATTCAATTTCTTATGGTAAGATAAAAAAATAGTACATTAAAACCAACCGTAGCAAATGTTTTGATTGAGCATATCATTTGATGCATTACGACACAAAAATTTATATAATAATATGAAGATAAAAAAAATAATGAAGAAACCAAATATACTCACAATTTAATTATAAGCTATCTATAATTTTGTCAAGTTATTTAGGTAAATTAAGTGATAAATATTAAAAAATAATAAAATTGCCTGTACATACGAGCAAATCATAATTAGTGCCGAGAAAATAATAAAGAATCAAAGAATTTGTAAGTATATAATAAAATGTTTGTGCGTGTGGACGGAAACTACAGAGTCCTTTACAGATTTAAAAATATTAGCTGTTATCTGTTTTTATTTTTTTGGTATATGCTAAAAATTGAGAGGAAGTTTAATATATATTTTTTGAATATATTTTTTACTTCTTTTTTAATATATTTTTTAAAATTACCAGTAATAAATAGAAAATTAGTGATAAATAATTTAATTTATATATTTTTTAGTGTTTTTTAGTTAACATTCAGTTTACCGAAAATCATAACAAAACCAACTGAAAAAATTTTGGTATATATAGAACTGAATTGAAAAATTCGATTTGATATTCAATACGTGATTTTGACTTATCGAAATTTCAATTCAATTCAATTCGATTTTTCTGATTAATTAGTCCTAAACCAAGTAATCTTCTAAGATATCACAGCAATAGACATTAACGAATTCAAAATGATAGTTATAATGTAAATTGTCATTTTACTAAAAGTAAATCACAACATGTCTAAGATATATATTTTTTACTTCTTTTTTAAAATTATCAATAATAAATAGAAAATTAGTAATAAATAATTTAATTTATATATTTTTTACTG
This sequence comes from Avicennia marina, assembly GCA_019155195.1. Taxonomy (NCBI): domain Eukaryota; kingdom Viridiplantae; phylum Streptophyta; class Magnoliopsida; order Lamiales; family Acanthaceae; genus Avicennia; species Avicennia marina. Next base: position 872,880 of record CM032755.1, read on the forward strand.
TTTTTTAGTTAACATTCAGTTTACCGAAAATCATAACAAAACCAACTAAAAAAAATTTGGTATATATAGAACTGAATTGAAAAATTAGATTTAATATTCGGTACGTAATTTTGACTTATCAAAATTTCAAGTCAATTCAATTCGATCTTTCTAATTAATTAGTCCTAAATCAAGTAATCTTTTAAGATATGACAGCAATAGACATTAACAAATTCAAAATGGTAGTTATAATGTAAATTGTCATTTTACTAAAAGTAGATCACTAACATGTCTATAAACTAATCGTATGCGTGTGTATGTCTAAACAACGTGTGAAAATAAATGGTAACTTAAATTTAATATTTAAAAATACAAAAGGCAAGCTTAAAATGAAGGCACGTAATTTGAACGTGTTGGTAAGTAATAAAAAATTCCAGATTTTAAGTATTTACAATTGGTCAAAATTGTATAATTGAAATTAAAAGATATTTCTAAATTACTATATATAAATAAGTATAATTGATTATAATGTATCCGTTTTATCCACAAAATAATTTTAAAATAAACACAACTCGTGTGTATAAATATGTGAAGATAAATAACTATCTAAATTTAATATTAAAATCCCTAAATACAATAATATAATTTGAAGGGTTTTGAAAATTTAGGAAATATAACACAAACATTTACTAACCAACTAGAATTAGGTAGTTTATAAAAGCATTCAAAATTTTAAGAATTCGCCATTTGTTCAAAATTACGCGTATTAGATTTGAAAGATATCTTTGCCACAGTAGATATAAGTAACTCACTACCGTGACTAAATATAAATTATTAAAGCCAGAAGACGTATCGTTATAAAATATTCTAATAAAAGTTAGAAAATTTAAATCATAAAGTTATTTTATTTTAAATTATAATAATATCTAAAATTAGAGTAAAAGAACAGTTGAAATAAGAAGCTAAACAAAGTCCAAAATAATTGAACAAGAGAAAATTTTAGAAAGAGAGTACAAATAAAAATAATAAATTAAAAGAAATGCAATAAATATAAAGATAGAAAAAATGATAAGAATTTTAAACGAGGGTAATTATGTAATTTAACTTTATGTAAACAGAAACTTTTATTAATTTAATAGTATAATGTGTGTGTGTATCAGTGATAAAAGACACTGACAATATTTGTTTTCCTTCGTGTGTCTAAACAACACACGCAACAATCATTATATATTTCAAAATTTATCTTTTTTTATCTTTTAATTTTACATATTTTTCAAAACATAACCACTATATTTATATTTGTTTTCAAATTTTACGCTATTCATGATCACTTAAAAATCTTATAAATAAAATATTTTACTATATAAATTTTATTCAAATTTAAATTTAATTTTTTTTGTTTATTGCCTTTTATAATTAACTAATAATTTTTCAATTATCATACTTATTAACAATCAAATTAATATTTATCTTTATAATTTTTCAACTTATATTTATTTTTTATTACTCTATAAACTAATATATTTCACATCATTCAATTATTATTAAATATTAAATATATATAAAAATAATATCACTACCTATTCAAAATTTACAAACTAAACATAATTTTTATTCCTTCTCAAATCATCCAATTTTTTCTCACCCTTCTAATTAGAAAACCAATATAGCCTATGATTACATAAATGAATAAATATTATTTATATCATTTATGAAACAAGAGATAAAGAAAGAAACTTCAATATATATATATATATAAACTAAAATTGAAAGACACTCTCAATTCTTTTCCATGTAAATAAAACATTTTAAAAAAGTATTTTTAATATCATTCATAAAATTTATAAAATAGAATAAATTAAATTTAAAAAAATGAATGCAAAAAATGGAAGTTGAGCAAATAAAATGAAAAGATATAATATATTTATATATTTATTTATTTATATATGAAGACTAAGAAATAGCATTATGAAACAAAATTCCAGCATGTTTTTATATAAAAATAGGATAGAAAGTATAGACGTTATAAATATAGATTACGACCATTTAATGACGATTACATTTGATCACCAAAATAAATATAAAGTAATTATAATACATAAATATATACGCATAAAAAAACATAAGAATAAATAACTCACATTTCAAAACACAAATTGCAATAACGGAGTTGAAGGCATTAGAAAATGTTAAAAATGCAGCACTTCGTCATTATACATTCACCAACCAATTTTTTAATTTTAGTTAACAAGGTAATTCAGAATATTAAATTCACCATCGTGTCAGAATTGCAAAATTTAAGTAAAAAATACATTCTTGCAATTTTGTATAAAAAATTTACGAGCAATTTAATAGAAGACGTGACAATAAGTAACTATTTAAATTTAATATTTAAAATTATTAAATGTAAGCGCATCACTTAAATGGATTCAAAAATTTAGAAAGCAGGACCTTTCTACATATCACCATACAGACCCCTGACTATCATATCTGCTGTTGGTTTTGAAATTTAGGTATTTTTTTAAGTGTATTTCTTTAAAAATTGTGTCAAAGAGATAAAATTAGAGAAAAATTAAATGTATAATAACTAAAGCACGTGTATATGTGTGTGTGTGTGTGTGCGTGTGTGTGTATTATTTTTAAAAGAGTGAAACCAAATACAAATCAAATGTATGTATAAAAATATAAAAATCATCTCAAATAAAAATTTGAGAATTAACTCTGATTCTCCTAAAAAATATATACAAAAAAAAAATTATTGTACTGTCAAATAGATCAACATCTTCTCAATTTAAATTTCTACAAAACTTATTGCACAATTCAAATTCCATCCCCACCCTCAAGTAAATGAAATTATGCTTTTCTTAAATAACTAAAATGAAAATGGCAGAAGTATGTATTTATATATATGCACACACACTATATTATTAAGTTCTTGAATCTATTTTTGTTTTACAAAGTAAAATTACATGTTACTCCTTTTAATTGTACAAATGAAAATTATGTGCTTATCTTTGTTTTTAATTCCTTTTCCTTTTCTATTCTTTGCAACTCATTTTTTTCTTTTAATTTAACTTATTTATAAATAGTGTTTTTCTCTCCAAAATTTTCATTTCCAGTTATATCTTCATCTTTCTTTATTTTCTTATTTTAATATTATAAATAATATTATTTTTATTATATAATACATAATTATTTTATAATTTATAAATAATTACGTTAATTTCACTAGTATAAATTAATAATTTACGGTCGCATGAAGCAATTCAAACTACAGCAATAAGAACTGTACATCATTGGCGGATCCAAACGCCCAAGAAGGATTAAAAGTAATCTAACCATGGTTTATTAATTAACCAATGTTAAGTTCGCCACACTAAAGTGCAACGGCAGCTGTGAGCGAGAAGGGTCCAATGATTGTTTAATGAAAATAAAACACTAACATAAATGACGTAAAAGATTCCGTCGGATCGCCTAACGCCGTGAACGACCGTAAGCGTTTGTGTGGGGCACAGTCACGCCGTCTCGTACTGTTGAGGTGAAAAGCGATCCACACCGTCCATGGTATTTCGACGGTTCAGATTGAAAATGTGGAAAACGGGAGGCATCAAAATGGTGGTTTGAAAGGAAACGAGGGTCTTTCGTTTTTTCTCTTCTTTCTTCACGAGAAGAAGTGCAGAAGGGAGCCTGTTCTCTCTATAATTTCTGTTTCGTAGTTTTGGAAATTCGCGGAAGAACACAGAAATACTTGCAGCGGTGTTTGGTGAGTGGAAATGTAGTGGATTTGTTGTTAATAAATGATCAAAAGCTTCCTTTGGTTTTGAATAACGAGAATTCTTCAGGTTTACGAGTCGAGAGTACAATTTTTCATGTCATATGTATTTGATTTTTTGGTTGACTGTTATTTTAACTACAGGTGCATTTTGGAGTTGTTTTTTTGGGAAGATTTGAAGTTTCTTCCGGTGACAGGATTGTGAACAGATTGACGCAGTTTGCTTGAATTTTGGCAAGGTATTTCGTGCGGAGGTTTGAAATTGTCGTTGTGTTTCCATTTCGTTTGATTATTTTTGTAATACTCTGTTAAACTTTTGTCTGACAGGCACACATTTATGAGAGACGTGAGATCAGTTTCCTGGTTAAGAAGATCGGAAATTATCTCTGTAACCTCAATTTGAAGCTTAGGTTGTTCTCGTTTCTCTGTGAAATTCATATCGGTGGTTCGAAGAGTAAATCAGCTGAAATTTCGATGAATTCGAGGCGTTTTGTAGCGGATAAGATATTAATTCGTCTCTCTTAAAGTTCCTCTTGGGAGGATAATTTTAACATCGGAAGCCAGGTAATATGTTTTTGGATGAGATCAGGAAATTTACGTGCACTTCGCGTTGTAAATTACTAATCTCTGGGTTTCTGTGATTGCAGATTCGGAGGACTCTGTTTTTGCTGTTTTGTTATCCGATTTTGAAAGAGAAGAAGGTTTGTATCTTCTCTGCAGAAGATAGATATTAGATCGCAGAGAACTGACGTTTGCCAGGTAATGGCGATGGTGAATTTTCCTTCTTTACCCCCTTCTTCCATTCTCCTCCTTCTCTTCCTCTTCTTCTTCTTCTTTTTCTGTTGAAATTTGAATTTCTGTCTTCAAAATTTCAGATTCATCTTTAACCAATGTTATCCCTGAATTCCCTGACGTTAGATTTATTTACTTTCCAAAAGTTCTGCTGTGAAAAAATTTGTACAAGTTTTCCCTTCTAACTTTCCTATCGAGTTTTTGACAGTTGAACAATTCCTCTGTTCTCTCGTGCTTCCTTCTGCTGTTGTTCTTTTGAGATTTTTATCACCGAGATTCAAATTTTCTTGTTGAAATCCCTTGAGTGCTTGAATTGGACTTTTGTGCCATCATCAGCACTTCTTGTGTTCTTAAAACCATCAATTATATTTCCAAGGATCGTTTCCCTTCCATTCTGATGAAGCGGATTTTATATTCGCCCTTTTGAATTTCAGATATCAGCAAATAATCTCCAAAACCACAAATTAGCTCAAAAATCCAAGCCGGTTACTAAAAGTAGCGGTATACCATATGTGCTTAATTTCCTCTCCATGAAGGAGAAATTCATGATTCAACAACGATGAAGCGGTGCATTCATGTTAAATAGTTTTGTGTTTCCAGAAATGTGAATTTTTGTGATGCTCTCCTTTCCTTTTGTCTTTCGATTTTATTCCTGTAATTGGCAAAAATATTTTGCCATTTCTCTCCAGTTTTTTCCATTTTGTGGAAATTTGAAGCCTACGATTAAATTGCCCATTCTCCATTATAGTTTTCGTCCTCACTACCTTCAATTGGCTAAAAAAGTCTGAACATGAGTAATTTTGTAATTTTTTTTTTCTCTTCCGTTGCTCTTTAGTGGCCTCAAAATTCAACCAGAGCTAGTTAAAGAACAACGAGCTAATCTGGTTTGACTGTTCGCAGGTGTTCAAATTTGGGAGATGGAGAGGAACAGCACTCCCTCCACCAATAGAGATGGTCTGTTGTTGAGATCCGACTCCAGGTCAGCCGCGGCGTCGTCGTCTGACTTCGTGTTGCAGTGGGGGAACCGAAAAAGGCTACGCTGCATGAAGGTCCAGGCGAAGGACCATAGCAATAGCCTCATTAATTCGTTCCGTACAGGGCCGGTTCCGCGGGCAACAGCCCGGATCGATAGGCGGGTTGTCAGGTCGGATCTCAATAACAACAACAATGGTAGTAGGGATCCCAATTCGAACCAGCTGAACAATAATAACGCTAGTAAGAGTAACGGCGGTGGTAACGGATATCTAAATCTCCCTCAGCGTCCGGCTTCTCCTACTCATCGAATTTTGAGGTAACTGTTTCTTTTCCTATTGCAAATTCTTCGTGTGTGATCCGCTCGAATAAGGTTTTAGTGATTGTTGAAATTTTTTTGATGAGATTTTTGTTGGAATTAGCTATTCTTGATTGTGGATTTTTTTGATGCATTGTGTGATAAGAAAGTTATTTCAAATAATAAATTAACTATGATAAAAACCAATACTAGTATTAAAAAGGCATTTTTGGAAAGTACTGTGTCTCGGCTTGTTCGGTTCGGTTTCGTTTGTTCATCCGTTCCACACCACTCTCTATTCTGTTTCTTTCTAAGAAAGTAATTTTTTTGCCCTTTTACGTTGAATTCTTTTTTTTTTTTTTGGTCTAGATAATTTGTTATAGGTATTCTTTATTTGTCTGTTTGTGCATCAAAATCAAAATTAATGGATCGGATTTATACACGTAAGGCCCAGAAGAGCCTCTAATTTAAGTTTCGTGGGAGCAAGTGATGAGAACTTTTTATATGATGTCTAATGTCAAAAATCATCTAATAATCATTAGTATATTTTTTAATTCCTACGGATAAAATAAATTGTGTTGTTTGCATTGCGGTGCTCTCAAGCCATCATCAGTCTAGGGAAATTGCAGAAACACCCTTTCAATTTCAGGGAGGCGCTCATTCGAGGCTGGAAATGTGGGGCCCATTTGTCCTCAACTTCTTTTCTTTTTCCTTCCCTTCGCCATAATTGTTTTTGCCAGATTCTTAGATCCATAACATCTGGTAGAAGATTAGGTCACGTAAATCATCAGAAAATGTCTTGAGGAATTTGAATCCGATGGCTCCAATTTCTTCCAGAAACCCTCGGTACATCTTTTCTTCTTTGTATTTGGTGTCTCTCTCTGCTGTAAATTACACACACGCACGAACGCACCCAGATTCCTCAAATTTACCAACTTTTGAAACGAAAAGGCTGACCCAGATCGCAAACCTACACCCTCTCTTAGCAACGACCGGTCGCCCCTCTTGTGATCTAAAATCACTGCCCCACCAGGCTATTCCAGTAAATTCTTTTCCTACACGAGAAAGCATTTTTTATTTTACTTTAATTTTCTTCTTATGCAAAATCATGAAATTCAAAATTATAATTTTATTAGTAGTAATACCTTTTTGGGTTTGTCAATTTTCTTGATACATAGTATTTGTTTCTTTGACTGCTTTTATGCATTCTAGATTTATATATGTGATGTGATACCTATATTCTAATCACCGATTTGTTGTTTCTGGTTTCTTTTCCGTTTCTTTCGATCCTAGGAATTCAGAGAATTCACTTGGTATGAGAGGACACAGCAACGGACTGAAGGGGTTGACATCCCCAGATAGAGAGAAAGGTGGTGCCACGGGCAACAACCACCATAATAATAATAGCAGCAACCACCACAACAAGACCAGCAACATTATTAACCATAATGGTAGTTATCATAATGACTACTACCACCACCGAGGCAGCGGAGGCGGTGGCTCTGGTTCATCCGAGACGGCCCATGATGGGAAAAAAGGAGGGTCGTGGTCAGGCGGGGACACGATCCCCGCCGTTTGGCCACCGAAGTTCGTGATCGCTTTGTCAAATAAGGAGAAAGAAGAGGATTACATGGCAATTAAAGGGTCCAAACTTCCTCAGAGGCCCAAGAAGCGAGCCAAGTTTATCCAGCGAACACTCAATGTAAGTTTTCGGATCCTCATGCCACTCTTTTGTTTCTTTTTTATGTTCTTTTTGTGTTTATCATGAAATCAACTTAATTGGATCTTGAATCGAATTATTAGCGGTTTGTGTTAGGCAGAGAAAATATGATTGCTAATCGAATTACTGAAATCAGCATATTAATGACATAATCGGAAATTGCGGAAATTGCCAAGCCATTTCTCATTCCCATTATTTTTGGTAGACAGCTATATATGTGTATTCACGCTGTGCTTGTTTCTTCGATTAGCGAGATTTTTTGTCGGCTAAAAAAAATCCTGGAATGGAATATCAATCTTTGCTAATAAGATTTGTTTATGCAGTGATAGAAATTGGAGCAAAGAATAATCATTTTTGTACGAAAAGCACAAAGGGACAACTTTCTATGTGGAAAATGACACAGGAAATTTCTATTACGGAGTCCATTAAATAGATCGTAAATACAACAAAAGTTCGTCGAAGCTTCAAACCATTGAAGTATAGATTATCTTAGTATTTGAGTACTTACATAGAATACCTTTTATCATTTTCATGGGTTAATGTGATGGCCGCGACATTAATACGTGGCATTTGGAAGAATGGACTAACCTTTAAGTCACATAAGGCTAGGTGGCATATGTGCACACACGTTTCCTATCCGTTTATCTGTCGATGAATGGCTACTGTTGCATTTTGCTTGGTTTTAAGTTCACGTGAAGGGCATCATCATATCACCGTTGGAATTGACTTATTCAACTATGGTACAAATTAAATATTATCCCCCACCCCCAAAAAATAAATAAAACGAAAAAAATTAAAGATAGAACAATGGGATTCCTTGTAAAAGACTGGGGTCAATGTTTCCACAATGGGGATTGAACTAGTTATTATATATATATATATATATATATATGTTGTTTTAATAATAAAATTTAAAAATATGATAATAATATTTTAAACTTGTATAACTAATTAGTATACTAATCAATGTAGAATTATTATTTGAGTAAAAAATAAATAAATAATTAATTAATTTTAAAGGTCAAAGAAATTAAATATATAATAATTGATTTATTAGTTCTTAATAACTTATTTGTTATGGATAAATTAAGTATATAATCACATACAAAGATAAAAAATAATAATAATAATAATAAATACTTATTTAAATAATTGTTATGGTATAATATTTTTTTTATACATTTTAATTTTTTATTTATTTTTGTTGTCATATTTCAATTTAGTTATTCATTTCTATTTTTCCTATCCCTCTATTTCTTTTTCTCATTCCTTTCCTTTTTCTCTCTCTCTTTTCTTCTTCTTCTTCTCTAGAAAAGAAAAAAAAATTCCAATCCGACAACCACCCAGATCAAACCGATTCCCAGTTAAACCAGGCCAATCCGAGTTTAAAAACCCTGATTGGAGTCATTTGCAAACTTGCACACTCCGCCTTTTGTTTGAACATGCTACAAATCAGTCTTTGTTGGATAAGTAATGGAGGATTTGGCCATTATACCCAGCAACTTTTGTTTTATAGCTGACCGTACAATGCATGCCCATTGATATTTTTATTATTTCGTAATTTTATATTACGTATGTGTGGACAGTTGAGGAAATATGCTGATCCGCGTGTTTGGTGTGGATGGAACTCCTTGTTCCCTGTTTCTTTTTTTGTTTAGTGGAGAGTGGAGGCAGCGCATATCTGTCTCCCCGCATTGCCAAATGCCAACTAACGAAGCATGATTGACTACCCATAGGATAGGAGACAGCATGAATTACAAATCCTTATTCCTGATTGCTGATTTATTCTTTTTTGGATTCTGCACAAATAGTTGGTCAGCCCGGGCACCTGGTTATGTGATCTGACCCTTGAACGGTACGAGGTCAGAGAGAAGAAAGTTTCCAAGAAGGTATCCCTCATGATTTAAGGTTACCTTTTTTTTAAAAGAAAAAATATTATTTTGAGAATAATAATTGGAGATAATTGAATACTCAGAGACCAAGAGGGCTGAAGGCAATGGGAAACATGGACTCAGACTCGGAATAGTGGGACGTCGTGAAATGAAGAGGATAATGTACAATGGAGGAAGAAATTCGAGGAGGTCGAGCGAGCGATCACATGGTGGAAATGTTTCCCCAGATTTGTCCTTTTTCTCTGCGCTTTTAGGATGTTAACCACCTGGGTTAATTTTTAATCGATATTTCCTGCCTTTTAAACCATCTGTCTATCTCCACTATTAATTGCATTTTTTACTTTGTTTTTTTCAACAAATAATTAGAAGCAGATTTCGGTAGAAATGAATTTTATGCGTATGTTTAAAGTAAAGGTCTGATTACACGAAGAAACCCTTGGTCAATTTCTCTATGTCAACTTTATTATGTCTTTTACGTTATTAAAGGCAAAGGACAAATGATTTAGCACTGGATGAAAGTAAATGACAGAAAAGCTTAGAATAGAATAAGGCCGTTAATAAAACAAACTATCTTGGTTAATATTTTTAAATTTAATTTAAAATTGAATAATTATCGACACGAATAGTTATTTGAATATTTTAAAATTTAATTTGGAACTGAATGGTTATCGAATTGTTATTCGAATTTAATTTATTAATACTCCTAACTTAGAAGGGTTTCCATTCCATTAAATAAACTCCCTCAATATACTACTTATCAAATATTGTTTTTATATTTCTTTCTTACTTCTTTCATGTGCCTAAGTTTTCTCGCTAAACTTTCTAACAAATTTTGCATCAATGACTATAGGGTCATAAATTGCGAAGGCAACCAAAGTTGGGATAAGGATTACTTACTGAGCTATAACGATTCACCGGCCCAATTTATGGGGCCACCTTTGGTAAAGCAATTGAATTGTTTAAGTCCTGCGGCTTAGGATCACTGACATTATGTGACGATACATCAAATTAATCTCTTTTTCATTAGGCATTGAAAATTGCATTGAATTACAGAGCACTATTCCAGTATTCTAAGAAAATCGACACCGGAAACTTCTCCAAAAAAATATCTTCATCCTTCATCAAAGCCCACCACTTCAAGTTATGAAACGGTTTCGTACAACTTTGGTAATTGTAAGAAAACTACGCAGCATTAGCACAAAAACAGCATTTTTCACAGGGCAGAGATAACTGAACAAATTGTTTTAGGAAAGCATGAAGCATTTTGTTGCAGATTTTCTACTTCTAGTTTCATTTAATTCGACAGTACATTTGAAAGTACTTTACGTCATAATAATAATTTTCGTTGTTATAATTCCCAACATAATTACCACAAACAATTTTAAAAAATTTAAACGAAATGTTATTGATCTAGAAAAGTTTGATCTGTTAACGCCAATGAAATAATGCAAACAAATGAAAAAAAAAATTAATAAAATCTCAATCAAAACATAACTTCACAAACTAATATATAAAATACAAATAAAAAAATATAATCACAAATCGAATTATGAAAAGAATTAAAACTCAAATCACAAGCAAACATCAACAGATCTGCACAAACCAACTCAACTGGTGCCTAAAACGCCTTCTACACATGCATAAAGTCCACAATGCATATATAGGAAATCTCCAGAACCTCAGATCCTGAACGCAGTACCGAAGATGAACGAAACTACCGCGACAGTGAAACCGACGGCGAAGGAGGGTGACGCGATTCCAGCGGCCGACTCAGGAGCAGGCGCCGGAGACATTTGCGCCGCTGTGCTCTCCACGAGAGTGAAAATTAACATTGCCGCCATCACAACCGTTAGTCCTCGGCCGCGAATCACCGCCATTGCTATTCCTGCGTGTTTTAAAGGAGAAGAGAAGAAAAGAGAATGAAGTGCAGAAACTCGTTGGGAAGTGATTTCAGATGCTTGAGTAAAATGCGAGATAAAGGTTTATATAGAGAGACGGGGAAGGACGATTCGGGCAGGAGCTAGGTTGTGTGGGGGCAGCTGCCCGAATTAACAGACTGGCAAGTGGGAAAAACAGCTGGACGATACGACAGCGTAACGCTTTGTTTGGCCGTTTGGTTTTAAAAAAGAGATTTTTTTGGTGACCTTCCGAATTCGAATAATTTTGAACTCACATCTGTCCAAAAGGGAACGCATAACGTTTGTTTGGATATAAATTGTCATGGGTCGAAAATTGGTGGCAGAACTTAAAAAATGGCGCAAAATTAAAAGAAAAACGAAATAAAATTATTATTTTATTGAAAGTAAATAATGAAAAAATAAGAGATAAGACAATATAAAAGTAAAAGAAAGAAAGTATATTTTGATGATAAGACAGAATGCAAATTTGCATCCAAACAAAAGCTTAATTGTTTACAAACATTGCCTACGGTTGTTAACCGGTTTTCTACCTCCTCTAATTATTACATTTTTTTAAAGTTTATCTTTTCAATTTCTTATTTTTTCATATTAAAAAAATTACATCTAAAAATACATTTGAAAAACTAAAAAAGTCATTAATTTTTAGGATATCCCAAATATTTTTTTTTCTCGCATTTTATTTTTACCCAAAAGGGAAGGGCATGTGTGCTGCGGAATATCTGTAGGCGTAGGAGCTCCTCAATCAATTGGGATCGCGTGCTTCCAATCAGAGACGGACGCGTGGAGGCACGAGTCAAATTTCAACGGCCAAGGCACGGCACGCGTCGTGGTCGATTCGAATTTTGAGAAGCTTTGGCACTCCTACAGTGAACAAGTACCTGTGGCAACGTTTCTTTTAATTTTTGAGTTTGTGTTTTTAAATAAATTTTAAAAATATAATAATTATTGTATTTATTTTTTAGATATAAAAAACGAAACAAATATTACATAAAAATTTAAGAGTCAGAGTTTGAGTAAATTGAAGCTAGATTGAATGTAAAAATATTTTAAAATTAAATTGAGCTCTAATATAAAATTTAACATTTTTTAAAAATTAATGTCAATCTCAAATTTTAAATTGAGTTCATGTATCAAGTTTGATTAGATGACAACAGTATATGAATTTTCAAGAGAGTAGTGTTAAATTTTTGATTGGTAAACGAAGCACAATTAATGTAAGATAAATGTTAAATTTTTATATTTTCTTTATCTTAATTTACAATTAATTACAGTTGTATTCATGATATAGTAAAAAATAAATTCATATTTCATAAAATAAATCATTAAAGCTCATAAAAATTTAATTTAAAATAATTTGACTTTGTATGTTTTGCAATTGTACAGTATTTTTACTTTTGAAATTGTATAAAAGTAATTAAAAAAAAGGAGACTAAAAAAATAACTGTAATAATTGAGTGTGTATTTTTAAACGGTACATAATTTAATCAAAGAAAGCCAAAGCCACAGCACCTCTTGGTCGTGGTTTGAGTGATGTGTACTTCTATCAAACTCTATTGAATGTAATTTTATTTTCATGATTATTTATTATATATTTCTACTCATAAAAAGAAAAAAAAATGCATTAAAGTGAAAGACAAATAAATGATAAATTTGATGCGAAGAAACTTACCCATGAAAGTAGGTGTGAAAGAGGAAGATAGATGAAAGAACTTGGGAAGGCGGGAAGAAAGCCATTAGATTTAGTTCTAATTAAAGTTACCGTTTAATCCTCTTAGGCTATGTTTGGTTTTTCACACACTTTTGGTTAACCTTCTACACTTGTAACACTCCATTCACCTCAATTTTTCACTTTTCTTCAATTGAGTTTAGTTTTTGTTTTTAAAATATAATAATTTTCACTTTCAATTTTTTGGTATTTATATAGCTTTACTAGAAGATAAATTATATTGTAAAGTACATACATCAAATAATTTCCAAAATTATATAATATAAATAGAATGTATATATCTACGCGATAAATTATATTTTAAATTTTATACGCACACGCATAAAGTGTGAATATACTACTAGTTTGGTATTAAAATTTGAGTTGATAGAAAAATAATTTATATATATATATATATATATTTAATACACGATAATTATTAGATGATGTGTATGAAAATAAATATAAATAGAAAAATTATAAGAATATGGGTTAATTTGATTGTCAATAAACATAATAATTAAAAAATACTTAGTTTTAAAAAATAAAAAAAATATTGAATTCGAATTTGAATAAAATTTATATCATAATATCTTTTATTTATAAAATTTTTAAGCAAAGATAAACGAAGATTAATAAGAAAGCACACAAAGCCTATATATTTATCTTATATTAAAGAAGTTAAAGCTATTTTTTGCAATTAAATTCTGGGTCTACCAAAGCCGTTTCTCAAGCACTGCCCACACATTTGATAAATAGTAATAGATAATGTTTTATTTTTTAATGAAAACAACAATTAAGGATGAAATGCTAGGAAATGAGGTAAAGCCCAGACAGAGAATACCAATATGTAAAAAATTAGAAAAAGAAAATGATGAAGATACTGATCACAGACAGCAAATCCAGAAGTATGGGACTACAAAACAGATCAAAACTTCCCTGGCTATATATATTGCATTTTTCACACTAATAATGAATAAACTAACCCAATAAGAAGCAAGCTAGCCCAAGTGTTTCTCCATGCAACTTTGTGATCTCAAAACTTCCAATTCTGTTCTCTGTACGTAACAGTTTCTTCTATTAATGCATCATCACAGCGAGAATGAAACATTGTAGGTCAATAACCAAAGTATTTTGGAGCTAACAAGAACAAGGTTTGCAAGGCACTTGGAGAGAACTTCCTTGCAAAGAGGAAACAAACCGAGGAGGGCTGATCGTTGTACGAGCAGGAGCGACCTTCATAGATCCTCTTCAAGAATTCCGCCGTGATGTCTGAGCCACCAAATGTCGCTGGATGAGCTCCGCCCCTCGACCAGTCCACCCAGGTGAGGCTCCTGTTCGCCAAGAGATTCGGCGCTTGAATACTCAGCATGGTGGGGAAATAGTGTTCGTCCACGTAGCATGCTGGCCTGCAGAACTTGGAAAATTTTGGGTAGAATTTTGTGTCTGAGACAATGTAGATAGCCAGCTTTCGGTTGACTTCAAACCATTGAGAGCCCTTGCGCCATTCACTGATGTTGATCTCTGGTAACATGTTGTCGTTATAGCGGCCTCTCCCGTGTGGACCATGGTCATCAAATGCACCCATGAAGCTATACTTTGACCCAATTATGTAATTGTAAACCGTGCTAAAATTGTAAAGGGGAATGCAGGATTCAGATAGCAAGATGAACCGTTCATTGGATATATCGAGCAGGGCGTTAGCCAGAAGTCTTCTCTCAGCATCGCACATACTCATCCTTCCCCACTCTGAGACCTGTAGAGGGGTAGAATCCACAGAACCATCAGGCACCAGAGAACAAGAGGAATCCAGAAAGAGCACTGATGCCATGTAACATGTCAATGAAGAATAACTCCTTATCACTCCCACGGCTAAGACGAAAAAACCACACAGTCGCTACGCCAATTTAGCAAAATCTGTATCTCTCCCTCTCTGTTTTCTTTCAGAATTCAGAACATACCACAGATTTTAGCAGGAATGAAATGCCAGTGTCTGAGTAATCAACAATACAAGAAAGCTATGGAATTATCACAAGGACTGTCTACATGAATAATGAAATTGTAATGAGTAGAACACATGGTATAATGTCTAGACCAGAATGCAATTCAAATTATGGTGAAACAAAGGAATACAAGGAATAAAATACACTGCAATTGATTGTTATTGATAACAAAAGCTTCTGTTCACATGACTTACATATGTGTAAGCAACGAGCAACTAAACAAGCAGCATTTAATTACCAGATACACCATGCCAAGAGTAAATCAAATAACTACCTGGAAACGAATACCAATAAAAACTACTTCAAAAACATGAAAACCTCATCGGTTTTATCAGAGAGCTACAATGGTTAAAAGTAATTTCACCAGAATCTCTTGAACCAGAAAGACATGTAAACATATCAGAGGAAAGATGATGGATAAAAGATATAACAGAAAAGGTGTCACAACAAACCTGACTGGGTATATTTCTCTTGTAAAACACGGACGAGGATGGAAAATCCGGCTTGAATGAAGGAAATGAATGAATGTAGATCGAGTACCAACCCTCATGCCCCTTGAAAAACCTCTCCCAGAGAGGGGCTACGGGCAACGGTCCCTTAGTCAAGAACATGAATGCGATCTTTGGAACCCTCTTAAATGGATACCTTTTCACTCCGGGTGCAAAAGATGCCCTCCACAACAACTCCTGGTCACTCATTTTGTGCATCAAATTGGGTGGGGGCTTGATCCATTGTCCTAAACTCAATGGTTCATTATTGCAGGGAAGCAACGTAGGCTTGACAGAGGTTACAACACTATTAACTCCAAAGTGTCTAATCATATAGATACTAACTATGGAGAATGTTAGACATAAAACCAGAAAAAATGCAAGCAACTGGAGCAGTCTCTGGGGAAAAACCCTGCCCTGACCTGTTCTGCCTACTGCAATAAGATCTTTACCTTCTTCCATATGTAAACCTCTAAAGATCTAACAAACACTTCTACCTCAAAGCTTTCTCCTAGTTACAAACCTACAGCATAATATAGCCCTCCTGAAATCTCAACAGAAAACCCTACTTTCCTCGAGACAACTAAACCCCAATTCCTGATCAACGCCCTCTGCACACCAATAACTCTCGCAAACTTCCCGACTCCTCTAAGAAAAATTAAACACCATCATTATCTTCATTTGAAACTGACTGAATGCAGCCGAATGATATAAAATCGGTATAAGCAACCCGAAGAGCTCCAATTCACGAAAGCTAAAAACGGAGGTTACACCAAATTGAGGTGAAACCCACGAGTAACCGTTAAGCCTTTAACTGGGGAAAATAATAATTCTAGAATCGTACCCGATGGAGAGAGAGATACTATATCAATGAATCAATATCTCCTCAGCGAAATTGCTAGTCTGAGGAATTTAACAGCTTAAAATACTGTGAGAACGTGAATCGAACCCGTTCGATTTCCTCGATTCGATCTTCCCAGCGAAATCACGCCACGTACAGCGTTCGATTAAGTTATCAGAAAACAGACATCAAACGCTTCCCGAAATAGAATTCAGAGCACCCAAAACAAACCATCCAGAATAGTGGGAAAAAAAGAAAAGAAATACCAATTAATAACAAATCTACACTGAAACAGAAATAAATAGTCCAAAACCACGTTCCATGGGGAATCGAATAAATGCGTGGAGAAAGTGAGAAAACAACACAATCACCGCAAGTGGTGGCAAAATCTAAGGGCCTAAAGAATTCAGGAATGCGCTTCGTGTTGTGTTTTTTCTCGAGAATGTGTGGAATTCACGATCGCATGCTTGAGAAAAAGGCCATGGAACGGAGAAATGGTTGGGCATACTCTCGGGAGTTTGGTGAATTTCGACGTAATATGGGTGTCCAAAATGGACAGTCTATCCTCTGGACTGTGGAGAAACATGGAAAAGCGGTTATTAAGACATCATTACTGCCCCGCGTCTAACGGCAAAATTATTCTATCCCAAACCTTTAGGGCATGTTTGGAGTCGTCTCGTCCAAAGCACGCCAATTCTGAATATTTTATGGTCTCTATTTCTAAATTTAGGCGCAAACTTTCGTTTGTACGTAATTTGCATGGCTGTTAGAGTAACCATTTTAAGCACAAGACGGTCAAATTCTTAACTTGTTCACAAACACCTATGGCGTCGAGGATGATTTTTTTTTTTTAATGAATAATTGAGACGGTGTTTCGTGATAGGGTTTTAAATTAAATAAATTTCAAGAATGTTATTGAGATTATTGTTATTTGAATTGGGATTTTAAAATCGTGTTGGTAATAAAGTAAAAGGTTTTGGACAAAATCTAAATTTGATTTCGATATAACTCATTACAAATATGTAAATCGCATTAATCTAGATATTTAATATACACACACTCTATATAATTAAAGACAAGGCCTATTTTTTCTTATCAAGTATATAATTGCTAAAGAATTATCTTTATTTAATTTTCAAATATTTTTATTTATTTCCCATGCATCTTTTAATTTAATTTATTTACTTTTCTTTTATATTTTTCTATGCCCTCTATTTGTCTTTATTAAACTATCCTTTATTTTATTGTTAAATTATTTATTTATTTATTTGTTTCTATCTTTTAATATACATTGTTCTCTCTCTCATTTTTATAAAATCTCTTTTTATATATATATATATAAATATATTCTTTTTATGCATCATATCATTAAGAGTGTAATTAATCAATTCGTTTGTTGCTTATGCAAATACAATATTTCAAACAATGAAAAGATGCTCTTTCAAACGACGAGGATTGATAGTTTAACGCACATTCAATGCACAGTATATTTATGTGTGTGTGTGTGTGCGCTTTTTGGTTCACAATGAAAAAGAAAAGAGAAGAAAATTAAATTCAATGAAATTGCATTTCTTTTAAATTAGGGCAAATTTAATTTCAATCGTCCATTTTTTTAATTTTGTTTAGGTCAATGTTAAAATTAATTTTTTTTATATCCCATTTTAAAAGAATCGACGAATCAAACATCAAAAATAATAATACACAGTAAAATTAAACAAATATATTAAAATGAATTCCGAGCTAGCAAAGTCCCATTCACTGTGACAATGAAGTGCTAAAGATTCTTATCATTAATTTAGTTTCCTATCAAATTTTGTCCAATTAAGTTCGAAAACTTTAGAAACGACAGAAGTGTATTTAATGTCCATACCATGATGCTTTATGTCTATCTTGAAATTTTTTATTAGCAGAGGGTAAGTAGAAAAATTTTAATGATTTGAAAGGAGAAAAATTTATATTTAATTTGTAAGATTTCGATAGATATATAAATAATATATATACATATATATAATACGTAATAATAATCAAGTAATGTAATAATATATAAATTTATAAGATAATAAAAAATAAACACGAGTAAAAAAATTATAAAGAGATGTGTAGATTAAATTATGTATATATATAATAATTTGTATAGCAATAATTTGCATATAGATTGTATTAATTTGAATTTAAATAAAATTTATATAGTGATATATTTGATTTATACAATTTTTAAATGTTGATTCCTTTGTAAAATTTGTAATAAAATTCAGATTTTTATATAAAATTTATTTTTATTACTAAAATTATCAAAGAATTACGATCTTAAAATGTATTATAACAACCTTAATCAATATTTTTTCACGGCATTTTTATCTATCCTGCATTTATTAACACAAATTTGTTTTTATTATGAATTATAAAATAGAAATGCAGACGAACTATGTGTCGGAATATTTGTA
The DNA here is from genome assembly GCA_019155195.1 of Avicennia marina. Lineage (NCBI taxonomy): Eukaryota > Viridiplantae > Streptophyta > Magnoliopsida > Lamiales > Acanthaceae > Avicennia > Avicennia marina. The sequence continues at coordinate 891,705 of CM032755.1, forward strand.
TAATAAAATAAATATCTTAAATATAATATAATTTTAAAAAACACAAATGGCACGTCAGATGGTGTGCAGGGCTGCAGGCACGTGGGCCGGATTTTTCAGCCCACAACTCTACTCAGCATCAAGGCTATGTTTGAGAGAGGGGTTTTTATTAAAAATGACGTACAATGAATAATATGTTTAGAAAAATATTTTAATAAGATAAATAGTGTTATTTGTTTATATATATATATATATATATAGATAATGATTATATTAAGATATAAATAAAAATAGATATCAGTATATGTATAATATATATATGTATAGATTTATTTGTTAATATGTGTAATGATTAAAAAATAATTAGTTAGTTATATATATAAAGGATGAAAATTTTGAATTTAAATTTAGTTAAATATTTTGTTGAATTGTTTATTTAGAAGTGTAAACTTTAAAATAATATTTTTGGGTTGAAAATTGAATTCCAAACACAACTAATGGTTTTAAAATCTACCACTAAAATTTGAGCCCAAGAAGTTTCAATAAGTTGATTATTTTAAATTATATAAAATATTATGTATACATATATAATAACATTGAGATAATTTTATAAAGTAAATTCAAATGTATTCGAGAAATGATGAATTTTAGATGTAACATTAAATATGAAATAATTCAAAAACTAAAAAAATATGAAATAAAATTAATTAAATTCAAAGCAAAATATAAATATTGAATGACGAGTTTGGAAAAGTAAAATATCACAATTAATATGAAATTTTTAATTTTAATAGGCAATATTAAAAATATATAGAGATAAAAATAATAAAATAAATACAAGTCAAAATAAAAAATAGATAATGAAAATTATATATACATTAAATTTTTTAGAAGGTAAAAATGAAATCATAAGAAAATATAAAAAATATTTTATTTCAAATATTTTTTAAAATAAAAATACTAAAAACTGATTTTTGACTATATTAAACTAGTTTACAAATACCAAAAAAAATCATAAGAAAAACTGAAAATTTTTTATTTATTTTATTTTAAATTTTTGTACACATAAAAATACTAAAAAATAAATTTTGACTAGATTAAACTAGTTTACACCGATTCAAATAAATTATTGAACCGATTAATGTTGTTCAGTCGTTAAAATTTTGTTCTACTTCTTGTCTCCTACATAAATTAAACAGTATCTACAATTATATATATGTATATATTTGTATATATTTTTAATTGAAATAAATTATAAGTCAGTATTTAATTATGTACAATGTATAGACCATTTTTTATTTAAATCTATATTTAGAGAATTAGAGATGATAACGGAGCGAGATATAATTAATTAAATAATTATCCAAATACATCTGTCAAAAATATTTTTATTTTCTTTAAATTCACCCTTCTTTCCCTCTCTCTTTAAGACATTATTTTCAAGGAATAGATATACCATAATATCTCTCCCACTAACACGTATCGCTTTCTTCTATCACACAATGGGTGGATAACAAATAAAGGCAAAGGGAAAAAGTATTGCACCGTATCCGCTCAAGATTCGCTCCACTCTGCGTGATGTACTGCACCCCGTGCCAGACGACCAATCAAGGGCCAGATGTTTATCACACGTCCAATAAATCCCATATCTTTATATTTATTTACACTTTCCATGATCTTGACGTGACCTTCATCAGTAACCAACAGCAAAGATCTTCTTCGCCATGTTTGGAATTCAATTTTAACTTTAAAAACATCGCCGTAAACTTCACAGATATTTCATTCAAGAAAGTTTTTGTTTAAATTTAAATATAAATATTTCTTGACTAAAAAATATATATATATATAATTATTTTTCCAATCATTACATTTATTAATAATAAAATCAATATTTATATATATATATATCATATATATACAAATATTTACTTATTTTTTATACTTTAAAAAGAAGTATTATCCTTATACAATCATTTAATCATTATATATATATATTATGTGTATTTTCAAATAAATTATATTTCATTCATTAAAATTTTTCTTCTAAATATAAACATCTTTCTCCATGAAAAACCTCTCTCCCAAACACAGCCCTCGTTCTCTTTTAAAAATTACATAATAAATTAGTAACACCTACGAAACAATCTGAAATAATGATTTTATCAATTTAATAACCGATCTATTTTTTTAGTATATAACTAAACATTGGGTATGTTCGGATTCAAATTTTGCCTACAAAATTTGGGATAAAAATTTAGAAATAATGTAAAAATAACCAAAAAAAAAAAGGATGAAAAATACGATTTCAGCTAATAGTATGTTTGGAAGGTGTCCAAACATAGCCCACTGTTTTTAATTACCAACAATACGTTTGAGTGATGTGTGTTGCTTTCCAACTAAAACCCATTAAAGAAAGAGAAAAGAAACAAAATAGTATTAATTACTAGGAAATTGCATATGTGACAAAATTAAACTAATCGTAGACCTAATCTTGTTTTTAAGTCCGCTTTCTTCTGGCAATAATCTAGGAGTTATTAAAAAGTTCATTTTTTATATGGACGCTATTATCCGTGTAGGAGCTTCTAGTTCTGGGTTCTGTTCTATCCGAATGTTGGGCCCACAAGGCCGTGCGCTTTTGCCCTTTTGCCCTTTAACACATCAGACACCGCCCCTTATCTCTCCGCTGGATCCCCAGCTCTCGAATCTAGTTTGATTTCACTGCCCATCGGATTGCATTGATTTCTGCTGCTTAAAAAGGTTTTCCGCTTCATCGTGTTTTCTTGTTTGAGTTTTTTGTTTATTTATTTATTTTTCTGTGCGCGTTGTTGTGTACTCTTGAGGAAAAGAAAATAATCAAATTTGGTTTGAAATCTTTGATAATTAAGGAAGTATTGTTTAATTAAGGAGGGAGTGTTTTGTTGTTCCTTGCCTTTGGAATTAGGTTTTTGTTAGGAATAGATTTATTTTTATTGCGTATCGGTTTTACAGTTGCTGCTGGAATTCCTTGGAAAAATTCATTATTTTTTGGGAGAAAGGTTATAATCTTGTTGATTTTCAGGGGGTATTTGTGAGCCAGTTGGAGATTCCCGACAACTGATACCGTGGTAGCTCGTGTTTTAAGACGAAAGACAAGAAAAGATTGATAAACAGTAAGGATGAAGAGAGGGAAAGACGAGGAAAAGATGAGGCCTATGTTTCCTAGGCTTCATGTGAAAGATACCGAGAAGGGTGGGCCGAGAGCACCTCCAAGAAACAAGATGGCCCTTTATGAGCAGCTCAGCATCCCTTCTCAGAGATTCAGTCGTGCGGTGATGCCGTGTAATCCGAGTATTACCGCCGCCAGTTTGGTGCCTCCGATGATCCAGGTGACTTTTGTGAACTTGTGATTTTTTTTCTTTTGGTATTTGCCGTTCAACTTATAATTTTAAGTGTTTAGTGTTTTGATACCGTGTCACAGGTGTCATATCTTGTAATTTTGAGTTGGAGTTGAAGAATGGCAATGATGATGGTTGATTGGCTTTAATTCAATTTGTTTAACAGTTCCGCTGTACACATCATCTATTTTCTCTTGTCTTCTCCAGTTTGTTTGTGCAATAATTTTCTGCTGAAGGAAGTTAAAATGCTCCTGAAAGCTGACCTGTAGAAAATGCATAAACATTCTGTGCGGTTCTTACATCATTTGTTTGCTAGTTTGTGGTGGTGGCGAGTGCCAACAGAGGGATGGGGTGAAGCAGAATGATGCTAGGCATGGTTTGAAAAAAATTAACTAGAAAACCCAAAATTTCAGTGTTTCTTCTATCCGTGGGTGTCAGAACACTTCCTTCTCATTGGGTTCATGAGAGGTCTTTGGGTGTTAATGAGTTGACCTCGAGTATCAACCCACGCTTGATAATTATTTAAATGTGACTCAACTTAATTTTGTAAAACTCAAAGTCAATCTAGAACTTGAGTCAAGCGGCAAATTCGAGTTAAAAAAAATTGTTAAAGCTTTGATTAAGCTCAAAAATATTCTCAAGCCTAACTGAGCTTAAATCAAGTAGTTTGGTTCCTATACCTGTCTTCCCCTATCTAAGAGTGCATTACAGTATGATATTTCTGTTCTGTAAGCTTGTTTTTGTTCTGATCATTCCTGGAAACTCGCACTTGCAGGGTGGGAATGATAGAAGTATGTTTGTTTCTAGTCAGGGGCCTTCTAGACATCCATCTGAGAAGCAATACAGTCAATATTCTGATTTGAGCACTCCATTAGAACAAAGAGAGCTGAGAAAGAAATCAGACGAAGATGACTATAGGGTTCCTATTTTTGTCCACTCCATACCCAGTCAAGGATTTGACAAGTATGATAATGAGATGGACCAGGAACCCTCCAATAATCACTGTATCACTAACTCATTGAAATTTCAAAAGGCCAAGGAAACAGGCGTGCTCAAACACAATATGATACAAGAAGGCAAAAACCAGAAAGAAGACAATTCAAAGAAATTTGTGACTGGCTGGGTTAAATCCATTTCACATTCGTCACCAGTTGGGAAGCCTGAAGGTCTGAAGAAGCAGACTGTTTCCTCTTTGAGTCATGAACCAGGAGACAAGCTTGTAATTAATATTGACACGGATGACACTGTACAACCTGAGCTCTGTGCTGATTCACAGCCTTCCAATGATAGGCACATTACTGCTGATTTGGGGGAAAATATGGCAGCAGCAGCAAGAAGAATTTCTTCTAATTCGGAGAAAGCTTTACCATCAGAAGATCAGAACATTGTGCACGATTTAAGTAATGACACAGGGTCTCATGATGATGCGTCATGTAGATCACTGCAAACTGGAAACTTGGAGAGGGGCGACAGTGTTTCTGAAACTTCCATTTTGGATAACATGTCTGGAGTGGATATAACACCTGATGACATAGTAGGTATAATAGGGCAGAATCATTTTTGGAAGGCCAGAAGAGCTATTGCCCAGTAAGCTATTATCCTTATTCTGTTTCACCTCATTTTCAGCTGTTTGGAGAGTGAGATGGAAATTTTAACTCGGTGATCTAGTAGGAGTCTGTTAAATAGTTCTCAAGTCAGTGCATTAAAAAAAAATTCTCAAAAATGAAGATTTTGAAGTTAGACAAACGGTAAAACAGCAATGGCAATCGATACTCTGTAAGGTTTATGTGCTACTTTTTTCTTTTTTTCCCTATTGTATGATTACTCATTCTTATTTTAAGCTTTACTTATAAGATTGTCCCTGAATATAATATCCCGTAGATGTTTCATGATTTTTTAATGATGATATGCTAGTTCCTGCACTCTATATTTTAGAGTGCAAACCCCCATTAGGAACCCTCCTGAGTCTTCACATTACATCTGATGTGAGTTTGGGCGTTACATTTCCCAGTATGTGCTTGGTGAGTGGACACCATGAAGGGTTGTGTTTAAACCACTGGATATTTTGAGATTTGTTGATGACGCTTATGGAGATCTGGAGCATCAGAGCACAAAATTTAGAAGGTTACATGAAGTCACTGGAGAATATTAGTGTGTCTTCTATACTGGGATGTTATGTGGGTCCTTGTAACTACTTACTCTGGAAGCTTGCCTGATTTAATTGCTGTTGGCTTCATTGTTGTTTGAAAGCCGAGAGGATTCTTTCTGCAATTTGAGTAGATGTGTTGTATGCGTGATTGAATGGCAGGTGGGTTTGCTGGTGCAGAATCTAATGATTCCTCAAAGTGTGGATGTTCGTTTCTTCAGCCACCTTTAATGTATTCAGGCAGTGTATCATCTTTTCTGTGGGACAGTGGGTTCACTGAGAGTTTACTCATTTGGTTTAAGGTGACTCGATCAGACATGGTCCATTTTCTTCAATTTTGGAATTCGCATCGTTTCTTTTTCTGTGGCCGAGGACCTTGCTCATCTGGTATCAAAACTGGAAAAGGTTTTGGATGTATCTTGGTTGCCCTTGTGATCAGAAAAGCAAAGCAACTGAAAATTTTCTAGCAAATGACCAACTGATGTAAAGTTGCTGTCCTCCATGTCTGGGTTCCTTTAAAATCTGGGCCTTGGAATGTGGCATTTCCCTATTGAAGATATAATTATCTTGCGTATAACTGATTAAAAACATAAAAGAAGTATACACTGCCAGGAACACTTTCCTGCCTGTATTCCTAACTAAATTGTGTCGCTTTGAGGTTTCTGGTTTTGCTTTTTGTGCCTATACCATCATATGCTTGGTTTTCTCGTTCCCATATTGTAAATATGGAGTGTTGAATGGTTTTTTTATGAAGCATTAAAGTATTGATCCAAGTTGGCTGCCATGCAGATTCGGGAGTGCAATGTATATTTTTTATTTCATCCTTCGCTGCATGTACCTTGATTTACGATTATCTTATTGAAGCAAGTTATGCTAAATGAACTGATTGTGCTTAGTGCTGATCTTTCTGCCAACCATATAAACTTTGTGTTGCATGCCATGGCCTAATTGTTCTCTTCTTTGCAGGCAACAACGAGTTTTTGCAGTTCAAATATTTGAGTTGCACAGATTGATGAAGGTAAGAGCAACTATTCATTTTAAGTGCCTTCTAAGTTACTGGTGCGAATGATTTAATATTTAAGCTTATTTCTATCATTTTAAACCAGGTTCAGAAATTGATTGCTGCATCACCGCATATTTTGCTGGAGGAATCCGCATATTTGGCTAAGCCTGTGAAGCCTTTGCCTGGAAAGAAACTCCCACTGAAAGCTATTCCAAACGTGTCCAAGCAAAAAGGCAACTCCGAGAAGCCCAATCACACAAAGGAATGCTCTGCAGAAAATACGGTTGAGAAAGCACCTCCTTCTACGGCTCAAAACAGGGCGCTGCCTTCAAGCTGCCAATCCCCGATTGGTAACTCTCAAGCCCCATCTATCTCAACCGGTGACCATAATGCTAAACAGTGGTGTTCCAACCACCCACACGGGCATCAGTGGTTGGTTCCAGTGATGTCTCCTTCAGAGGGACTAGTGTACAAGCCATACCCTGGACCCGGATCTCTCAGCCAAGCTTGTGGAGGCTGTGGCCCTCCCGGATCAAATCCAATGACGGGCAACTTCTTAACTCCGGCATACGGACTTCCAGCTTCACCTGTTCTTTACCAGTTACCTTCTTTTCCTCCAATGGCTCCTCATGGCTACTTCCCTCCTTATGGTGTGCCAGTAATGAACACCACAGCGTTATCCAGTTCGTCTGTCGGACAAGCAAACCCCACAGCTGCAGCAGGTCTTTCCTCAGCACGGGATGCCAATTTCAGCAGCCAACATAACAACCCTCCTCCAACTAGTCAAAAAAACATGGCTGTTCCAGACGCTACGAAGTCTCACACATCCGAGGATGCTGAAGTTCAAGCCAGCACTGCAAGTAACCCTAATGAGAGCCGGCAAGGTAGCAGAGTGAGCACTAGCAGCGCCATGGAAGGAAGAAACATGCTTCCACTTTTTCCGACATCTCCTGCTGTAGATGCCTCCAAGTCAAGCCCTCGGCTTGTAGCTGTGCCTCGGCACCCTAGTCGGGTCATCAAGGTAGTGCCTCATAACGCCATAACTGCACCTGAATCTGCCGCAAGAATATTTCAGTCCATACAAGAAGAGAGAAAACAGCATGATTCAGTATAATCCTCTCGTTCCTGTGTGAGTACCGCAGGTGGATATCGGTTTTGTGTCCGTGATTCACCTTTTCCAGCCATTTAGGTTGTAGTCTGTTGCAACTGAACTTCTTATGATTATCTTAATGAGTTCTGTAGATGAATGTGTACTAACATATGTGTTGTAATTTATTATTCTTTTCATCAAATGCAATCCACCAAAAAAATCAGAGCTATGTTCATTTCATTGGATGTGATTGTAGTTTCTCAAAGAATTATTTCTTTGAAGGATAAAAGGTTGGATGGAACATTTAATTATTAATATGATGTTTAGTTAGTTTGACTATTTAACGTTATTATATTTATTTAATTTTTTGTTATGATTTTAGCGTATAGATAATTTAATCAACAAAATAATGTTAAAATAATTTTTTAAATTATTTATTATGTCATGGCTCTCCAATAGTATTTTATAATTTGGTATCGAATTTTTATTTTGTCAAAAGTTTTAATTAATCATAATGAATATTTGATTAACTTATATTAAATAATATATTTTATCTTGGCATTCAAATTATACATCTTTGTAGAACAATATGATATTTCCCTACAACAAAACGACGAGGCATATCTGTAATATATTATTATTTTAATAAAAAACTGTGACTGTATACAATGAATTGTGACAGTTATTTTTATGTCAAATTCTTCTATTATTTTTATCATTTACTTTGTTTTTTTTCATCTAATTTATAATTTATATTTATGTTTTCACTTATAATTTTTTATTATTATATTTTTAATATTTCTTTATTTTTATTTTATTTAATAATTATTTTTACACAATATAAAATCACATTATTCCTTTATTTTATTTTTCTGTTTTCTAAATATTTTCTTTTAACTTATTGTGTTTGTTTGTATTTTATATCAAAATTTCCCTTTGTTCAGGTACTTTTGATATTTCTTTATTTTAGTATTAATGTAATTTTTATACCTCTAATTCTGAACAATTTTATTTTTATTATTTAAAATATAATAAAGTGTCCAAGTTTTATTAGTTAGTAATAATTATTTAAAAACGAAAAGGAGTAACTGTGGCTTTCGTTCTCTTGTTGTGAACCTAATTAATAAAAGATCATATTACTTATTACAGTGATGTCTCAAACGTGCTATAGATGGTGTGATTTATAACATAAAAAAGGAGAGAAACTTCGAGGCTGTCGTTATGGTCAACATAGCCACAAATTTTGAATATTTTACAATAATCATACTAAGAACACGTGAATGTGTGCGTATAAATATATTAAATTAAAAATCCTTTTATTGAACCCCAGATTGTCAAAATAATCTGATAATGGATTGCATCAATCTGGTGCGAGTTGTGATCGCCTAGATTAAATATCACACAAGACCACGAGCACGAAATCGCGTTTTTGTGTGGTTATATACGGTCTAACCGTATGAAATTGGACGAATCGAACCGGAGGCCATCGTGCTTCAGTACCTAATTAAATTGACGCTGAAAGCCAGAGGGAATTTTTTCCAAAATTCTGACATGGCGTCTCCTCACAAGACCGACCTTCCTCTGCCTCCAGACCCTGGTATTTTCTTTTCCTCCACCTACTTTTTCGTAATGAGTTACATGTGTGTTTTTTATTGATCCCGAGTTCATGCTCGTAAGTTAAATTCAGTCTGCATTAGCATTTGTTTAACTGATAGTATTTCAGTTATTAAATCAGCGCTTTGACCTAATGGATTAACTGAATTTCTGGATTTAACGACGGGTAATTTTTGTGAGAGTTCATTTATTTTGTTGATTGGGTTTCTCTTTTTGTCAGAGTTTGGGCGGACTTTCGGATGAAGTGATAGAAAAATAAGGGTTTACCGGAGTCAAAATTTTGGGTAGCGTTCAATTGATCATCCTTCATTTTTCCCCTTTTGCTTTATTTTTATAATTTTTGCAGTTTTGTTGTTAGTGGGAGGTGAGTTCCTGAGTTCAGGACCAAATTGTTGATGGCCGTAACACTGGCTATTGATTTAGACCCACGTATGCAACATTTGCCTATATGCAGTGTGGTTACTTTTGCTTACATACTGGCAACTAGCAAATTAAGATTAAATCATATACAGCGTGGCTAGTTACACCTATATACTAGCGACGAACAAATTAAAATTGTTTTTATCCATTATATCATTATTTCTTGGGAAAATAAAGCCTAAATCTGTATGTAGGTTGTCAAGCTGAACTTAGTCGACAATTCCTAATTTATTCAATGCAGAGATGAAATATTAACCAGTTTATGTGAAACTTCCACTATCTGATATGCAGAAATATATATGTTTGGACAGAAAGGTAAAAGAACTGTGGTTGTATTTGCTTGTTGCTTTGATATACTTCTTTATTGGCTTTGAAAGACAAAACATGCATTTTATAAAGCTTTAAACGGTGACGTTAAATTGATCTCAACTTAGTTTCAAATGTACCTTATTAATTAATGTTTAATTATATGATGCTTTTATAAAGTTGTCCATAAGGGCCAGCATTTTTCCAGTCACCTAATTTGCATATAAAAAGGTCCCTCTTGCCGTTTCAGGTGACCAACCCTGCAAGACCGAACCATATTTATCTACAGTCCCTATCCATGTTGTCACCCATGCATCTCAACTTCCTGCAGAATTTCTGGAGCCTTCAAGTGAGAGGCATCTGGTTATAGGCCTTGATTGTGAGGGGGTTAATCTTTGTCGCCATGGGACTCTCTGTATTATCCAGGTTTGCTTTAATTTTCTCACAGCATATTGTTTGTGTAGTAATCATGCTTGCCAGCTTATGTGAAGTACTATATTTATCTAGCATAGAACTATAGTTAAAAAGAAACTAGTGGTTTCTTTGTGTTTTTTAGTTAAAAGGAAACTGGTTTCTTTGTGTTCTTCAGCATGAAGAGGTAATTAGTTAAGCTGAAATTATGTGCTCTTGACTGATGGCATTTCCTGTGAAGCTTGCTTTTTCAGATGCAATATATCTGGTTGATGCCATTGAGGGTGGGGAGAATCTTGTGAATGCCTGTAAGCCTGCGCTTGAGTCCAGTTACATCATCAAAGTCATTCATGACTGTAAAAGAGATAGTGAGGTCTCTTGCTTATTGTGCTTCTGTGATCCATCTGTCTAACCAAAATATTCCTTAATTTATTTCTCAATCTGTTTGTGTTGCAGGCACTATACTTTCAGTTTGGCATTAAGTTAAATAATGCTTTCGACACACAGGTTTGTATTCTCTTTTGGTTGTTGACGCCAGAAAGGAAATAAAAAAGAATAAAAAGATTAATTAGTTGTAATATTTGTTAATAAGAAATGTACTTGAGTTTCCTATGCCTGGAAAAAAAGCCTGTTGTAATACTTGATTCTCCATACAATATGTGATCAGCTAATGTAAATGGTAATCTGAGTCTGATGTTTCATTTATGTGAAAAGTTGTGGGATCCTTGTCTATCAGCAACTTTTGGTGTCTTTTCACTTTAAACCTTTTGTGACTGGTGGGTGCCTAACCTTGATTAGATTAGTTCACATGATGACTGCCAAGCTTCAGAAAGTTAATATCTTTCTAAACCTCTTGGCTTATTGGTCCCTCTCTCTGTGTTCATGTGTGTGGAATTGTGAAATAGTTTCTATTGTTTGTCTGCTAAAATGTAATTAGTTCCTTCGTGTCATGTTCGTAAGCAGATCGCTTATTCTTTGGTTAAGGAGCAAGAAGGACACAGAAGAGTTAGACATGATTACATATCATTTGTTGGCCTGCTTGCTGATCCCCGATTTGGTGGTATTTGATTTGTTATGCCTTTTATCTTAGATAATTTGTGAACTGGAGCACCTTTTAGCCTTTTTTTTTTTGTTGGAACGATTTTTTTTATAGGCATATCATATGGTGAGAAGGAAGAAGTTCGCATTCTCTTGAGGCAGGTTAGTTTAGACTTCTTCTTATGTCATCTGGAATTAGCTGTGCTTTAGTGATTCTGCTTTATTGAGTCAAGTGGAACTTGAGGGATGCTCTTGCTTTTGGGGAAAGTATTTTGGTTCAATGCATCATTGTATCACCTATATGTGTGGCCACCTTTCTGGTTGTCTGATTCCTGATAATTTGTTCTGCTTGCAGGATCCCAACTTTTGGAAATATAGGCCATTGTCTGACCTAATGGTTCGTGCGGCTGCAGATGATGTTCGCTTTCTTCTAGTTATCTATCATAAGATGCTGGAGAAGTTAAGTGAGAGATCCTTGTGGTATCTTGCAGTTCGTGGTGCACTTTATTGTCGCTGTTTCTGCATCAATGATAATAATTATGCAGATTGGCCAGCTCTTCCTCCACTTCCAGGTATTTGTTCTCTTTCACCAATCTATTTTTTCTTTTCATTGTATTTCAATTGTTAAATAGTATGCATATGAACCATGAACAAATATACAGCTTATCAATTGTATCAGGTAATCATGACCTTTCCTAAGAAAATATGTTTATTAATTTATATGTTATATTTTTAGTTCATTATTTGGAAATAGCTACTTTTGAAAAATACAAATGGTAGATTTATACATTCGTTGCTCAGCAAATATTATATCAATTACGTTGGATCAGAACTAAGTGGAGTCCATCCTTTGCTTGAGAACAGTAGGCTCAGTATTATAAATGGCTAAAGTAAGAAAAGCCACAATATATTACATTGGAGCTTAGAAATGGACACATTGGAGCGCATGATGCAGTGCATCTGCTAAATATGGTATTTTATAGTAAGTGAGGACTTATTATCTGACACAAAAAAGGTAGAAAAATATATTGCTGGTTGTTTGATTTGTTAGTTCAGAAGATGAACTCGTGAAATGATGTAATTTTGTATCTGGTGACTGATCAAAATTTATAAGTTAGTTTCACCGTAGGCTACGTACAAAGAGGAAAAAGAAGTGATCGGTGGCAAGGGAAGTTTTGGTCAAAATTTTTGTAAGGACGTTGAATTTAAGTAGGTCGTACAATGGAATTTCCTTTATTTGTTTATAAATGTTTGATGGGGGCTTATGTCAAATTATACCTGTTTTAATATTTGTTAGAATATTTGATAATTTTTTTCACATTTTTTTACTTATTATAGGTGTAGGAATATTTTGTTTCCTATTTTCTAGAACTAGTTTTATATTAAGTGTAAATTTATTTTTGATATCTTTGTACTAGTACCATAAGTTGGGGCTCTCTTTGGTAATGAAACGTGACACTTGCAAGCATTTTGATATATTTTCCCTCCGAACCCAATAAAAAGGTACTTGGGTCTTCTCTTTTTGGTTTTTTATGTTTAGTCTGGACCCTCAATAATTTATTTACTTTGTGACGTTTGTCATCTATAAATAACCTTCCATCAACTTTCAATGCCAACTGTCATTTGATGGTGTTTGTCGCCTTACAACAAATTTTGAATGTTGCCTTACAACATCCTTTCATATGTTGCTTTACGACATTTCTTTGCAAGTATCACCTTACAACATCTATTTCAATTTTCACCTTTTGACGAATATCTACTCATGCTTTATGATGATTTGCACTTTTAAGTTATAGCTAGTCCAAGTTGAACACTTTATGGACATCCACATGTTCAACTTGAAGGAGTATTAGAATAATATTTGATACATATTTTGTTATCTAGTATAGGGTATGAATATTATGTTAAGTGTAAATTTGTTTTTGGTATTTTTTGTAACAGTTCTATATTTAATTGAGTCCTCTCTTTAGCAATGAAACATACATTAATTTGTGCTATCATTCTAATAATAATTTCAACTTTTCTGTCTGTAGAAAGGTGCTGCATATCTTTTCTTGCGCTATTCTTGTTTGCTGAATCTATAGTTATTTTTATCACTGCAGATAATTTGAATTCTGATAAGAACACTCCAGAAGAGGAAGTATTGTCTGTTCTTGATGTTCCTCGAGGAAAAATGGGACGTGTTATTGGAAAACGAGGGGCTAATATCTTATCGATAAAGGAATCATGCAGGTATACTATTCTCCCATGGTGCACAAGTTATAAGTCTATAAGTTAATTAATTCTATCATGATTAATGATATATCTCAATTTAATTGATCGAATGGTTTTCGTAGCTTAACAGAATAATGTTTGTGCCTTAGTCATGTTACGGTTTCTATGATGCACCCAAATAGAATAGGATGCAGTTGGATAAGCCCCAGTTTCTATTGCATGCTTCTAGATATAAATATATACATGTATGTGCGGGTAGCAGATTCTGGTTGGCCAATTCTTAGGTCAGATACAAGTCTTACAGACTTTCCCGGGTAGCCTTTGACCCACTTGCACCTGTTCTCATATGTGCATGGGTATGTATGAAACAAAGAACTATCTTAAGTGTGACTGACTGTAGATATGATGCCATTCAACCAGTGACTGTTCTCTTTTGCTTATCTCCATGAAGTGCCACCGTGTATGGTTGATGCACAATATTTGCAAATTTGAACTTTATTCCACTAGTTATGGATGCAAATGCAGCTTAAAATGATATGAGTAGGAACGCATCAGCAATGGATTAAAGAGATATTGGCAGCCACACATGCACGCTGTTAATGTTTTGACTATAGAACACTTTGTTATGGAATTCTATGAAATCAATTGTCGCCTCTCAGATTTTGCAGTGCAAGAGGCTGAGATGGGGCATTGGTGAAATCTGAAACATCGTGCAAAAAAAAATCTACATTTAATTGTATGCATAATAAAAATGCTTCTGTTCTTACTCCTGTTGTAACTTAGGATTTTTTTAATCCTCAGTCCTTACTAAAGCTAAAGCTAATATATTTGCAGCGCTGAAATATTTTTTGGAGGTGATAAAGGTCCCCCGGACAAGGTCAGTCTTTCACTTACATGTCTGTAAGTGGTATCTTTGCCCATGAGCCTTCTTCCATAGTTCCCCTTACAATATATTATTTGTAAATTAACTGTTCTCAATGATAGAAATCTTTTTTGAGCATCTTAAAATTGTGTGTAGGCCTTCATAATTGGCCCAGTAAAGGAGGTTAAGAAAGCAGAAGCCATGCTATGGGGCAGAGTGCAGCAAATGTACTAGAAAGTCACTGTGTAAATGAAAATGATCCATACTTGAGATCTTAATGCTTGTGAAAAAATTTGGGGCAATAAACCAATGAGGTTCCATCTTTCATGTAGCTAACGTTAGACCCAGTTTCTGACATCGTTGTGGGATCACCCTCTGTGTGTAACTCATCTACATGTAAGAATGTTGAACAAGCGCGACGTCTTTAATTTCTGGTGATATCTATGAACACAGGTAAACACACACACACACACACACACACACACACACACACACACACACACATATATTTATTATTATTTTATTATTATTATTATTTTTTGCGTGAGGATTCGTGATTTGTTTGATTCGATATTAAAAATTAATTTATGGATTAACAAATTATCGTCTTGTTAGGGGAATTATAAAATTCTTTGCTACCGGATTTGGACAATACAGATGTATAACATTTTTTTATATTATTTTAACCTAAAATTGAACTTATATTTCTTATTGGCTTGGCTTACATGTGTGCTTTTTGTACTTAGAACGCATAGAGCTTGAAATAGTGAAAATAGAAAATACATGATATAAATACGTAAGGTTACCTTAAACTGTGATTGTGTTTCGAACCTATATTTAACCCCTGCAACTCATCTTCAAATTTTATATAACCTAACAATATATTATAAATGTTTCACTTAAATTTTAATTAAAAATTTTTTTTACATATATAATTAATTATTTATTTATTATCAAATTAATATATATACATACATGAATACATTTATATTTATATTTTAAAAATTACTCTTACATATTATTACATTTATATTTAAATAAATTGAAACTTTCAATGAATCAAAATTTTATAACTATTCATTCTAACTCAGTTCATACGAAACATTACTAATTGGCAAAACCCTTTTTTTTGACATAGCCTATTATATGATTAATATATATTATGAACAAACTCAATAATAAAAAAAAATATCGATATTTATTAAATCTTATAAAAAAATTAATTGTGAAGTTGCTATAATATAAGATATATCTGTCAAAAGATCCCTATAAAGATTAAAATCACTAGTATATTGACTGAGTGCACGTTATTTAAATAAAACATGCTGACTCCCAACTTAATTCAGTTAATTGAAGCCTGAAGGTGCCTCCAAGCCAGGAACACCAGGTGCATTACTCCATTTTGCCAGGTCACAATAAATCGGAGGCTAAATTGGGAAAATCATCTCGTTTAATGTCCAAAACCATTATGGGTCTGTCACATTAGTGTCACAGGGCCAGTAACGGGAGACCCGCCCTCACGTTTCCCCCTCCCCCACCCGTACGTTTCTGAAACACCAAAGGTGAAAGGGTCGTCCGATCAACGATTTCTAGTTTTTGTCATAAAGAATCTCGAATTTCTCATCGATTGATCGCAAAGGTTAGTGGTGATAGCTGGTAGTGAAAGGTGCATACAGGTTCATCCGTGTTCGGACGAATGTGTTGTGTTTTTTGGTCGCGATTAACTTGAGAGTAATCCTAATTGTTAATACTGATGGATCTAAGCGACGGGTGTATTTGATTTTGTTCCAGGAATTTGAGGATTTCGCTTTTGTTTTATTTTTCATTATTGGTGAGAGTGTTGGAAATAAACCAATCGACGATGTTCACTCGAATTTTCGGGAAGCCCAAACAAGAGACTAATGCTCTGGCAACGGTAGACAAGTTGACCGAGGTATGACCTTTTGTTCTGCGAATTATATCTATAGTCCTGCGTTTATGATGTAGGTTGAGTTGTTTTTATTATTATTATTACTTTTTTAAGTTTTAGTTTGCAATGCCATAGTTTGATTTCTAGTAGTTTGAAATTGTTTGGAGTACGATATCACTCCTGTTGCCCTGATTTGTGAACGAAGTTTTTATGTGATTGGTGACAAAGAAAGATTCTATGCTCCCATATCATCTGTCATTTATGTTTGAATTTTACTGGTGCAAATCTTTTATATGACTTGTATCTTAATAGAATGGTCATTATCATTGATCTCTCCAAGTGGCGTGGTATGCAGACTCTTGAGATGCTAGAGAAAAAAGAGAAAGTTCTCTTGAAAAAGGCTGCTTCCGAAGTTGAAAAGGCCAAGGAGTTTACTAGAGCTAAAAATAAAAGGGGTACGATATTTTCTTGGTAGATTGTGATATGTTGTCTTATCTATTGGTATAGCTTTAGAAAGTCCTTAATTGCAGAATAAAGTATTTTTGTCCTCTACTTTTTGGGAATCCATACGTCTTGGAAGAAAAATAATTTTGCTTTCAGACATAGAAACATATGTACAGATAATAATCATTAAAACTTAATCTTCTTGATTGTTGGAAATTGGAATCCTCAGTTGCTGTCTCATGGTTTCTTGGTTTTCAAATGTAATAGGAAAACGTGTTTTTTCTTCTTTGTTTTTTTTTCTTTCTTTGGATCCTTTATAAATAAAAACAACATAATCATGCACACTTTTGTTGCAAAGCTTGATAGGCCATCTGCTCGTATAAAATCAGGGACTTTATAAGTTATTCTGATGGAATCAAGAACTTCATAATTGACCAATCCACCGCTCGCTTCTAGTAGTTACAATATAGGTTGCACATGTTCAAAAGTAATTAAGATAGGATCTTGCTTTTCTTCATAAATGGTTCCGTATCTATGTAAGATTTACTCTAACTAAATCTGACACCTATGCTTCTTCATAACTAAGGTTGGATTGGAACATCTGCCAAAGTATCAAAAAATGTTTATGCATTGTTAAGCAATTATATCACATTTGCTTCAAGAAATATACTTTTATACCCGCATAATGTTATATGATGAATAGTTCAGTCCAAAGCCATGTTCATATGCTCAGAATCATATAAGGATAGGGATTTATTTAAATTTTAAAAAATTTCTTGAAAGCAAATTGTCTTGGTGATCAATGAAAAAGGACCTTGCCCAGCTAACTAGAAGCAACAGCGGCGTATCGTACAATTGTTTTTGTTTTGAGTCATCCATATATGGTATAATGCATAAAGAAATACTGGGCCCAAAAGATTTTCACTTGTCTTCTTTTCAGAAAACCGAGTTTCTGTGCAAACAGTTTTGTTTATTGCGTCAGGGTATGTCTTAATATCATCCTTTGCTGGAGTACTCCCTCCCCATCCTAGTCTTTAAATATGTTAGATGTTACTTTATGGTACACCAGTATTTGATTTTCAAAATTATTGTCCATTAAACTATTCTGAACTTTTTTTCCCTAGTCCAGAATATAACATGTCATATTATGGCTTATGCTTGATGCCAAAGTGAATTCCATGTTCTCAAAATAAAAGTTCCTTTTTGCAAACTTGTTGATAGCTGCCATACAATGTTTAAAGCGGAAAAGGCTTTATGAACAGCAAATAGAACAACTTGGCAATTTCCAGCTGCGCATTCATGACCAGGTGTTCTTGATTTGTATTCAATCATGTATCTTACTGCTGACAGTTTTTGCTGCCCATATGCCCTTGTGTTTAGTCGTTTCTGCACCCCTTTTGCAGATGATAATGCTAGAGGGGGCAAAAGCTACAACTGAAACAGTTGATGCTTTGAGAACTGGAGCAGCTGCAATGAAAGCTATGCAGAAGGCAACGTAAGTTTGTCTGATCTAATCAAACCATTTTATTAAAGAGTATGCCCAATTAATTAATATACAGAAGTTAGAAAGTTGTGGGAACTTAACTAACACAACCCACACTGAACTTTATGGAAGAGAAAATTCTAGCCTCATGTACTACGAACTCAAATGAGAAAAGAGAGAATCCACCCAAATACATAAAGGAACAAAGTTGTAGCTTATGTGGATTGGAGAAAAGTCTGTGAAGAATATTAGTTACATAAATGTGTTATGGATTGATATATTCCAGCTATGTTTGTGTTTAGATCAGAAGGAAATTTCGGTTGTAAGATTAAGTTGAGGAAAGCAGTTTACTGACTATGAGATGCCACCTTGATCTGGTACATGTAAAATTTTGTTTCAATTTATTCTCTGCTGATTTTTGCTGGATGTAGTAATATTGATGATGTGGACAAGACAATGGATGAGATCAATGAGCAGACTGAGAATATGAAACAAATTCAAGAAGCGTTGTCAACACCAATTGGTGCAGCAGCTGATTTTGATGAGGTATGTTGTACTTTTTGGTAGCTTCTTGTTCAAATTTCTTTCATTGAAGTGGAGTATGTTACTCGCTTTCTTTTCATAGGATGAATTGGAGGCAGAGCTTGAAGAACTTGAAGGAGCTGAGCTGGAAGAACAGCTTCTGCAACCTGCTACAACAGCTCCTGCTGCTCCTGTTCAAGTCCCTGCTGGAAGGCAACCGGTGAAGAAGGCTGAAGATGAGGATGATGAACTTGCTGAATTGCAGAGGGAGATGGCTCTTTAAGAAGGTCCTTTCCTGATCTATGTTGTT
Organism: Avicennia marina; assembly: GCA_019155195.1. NCBI lineage: Eukaryota > Viridiplantae > Streptophyta > Magnoliopsida > Lamiales > Acanthaceae > Avicennia > Avicennia marina. Next base: position 910,830 of record CM032755.1, read on the forward strand.
AGGTGCTCTGTGTGTTTGTTGATTTCTAGCTGATAATTTTTTTTCAGTTACTTGCATTTTATGAAACCCATGGTCTCACTGTGAAAGATTTGCAATGGAGAAGATTTGAGGTTATATAGAATGCTGAGCTATGGTGGGCTATATGGCACTGATGTGCTTCGATTTATTAAGTAAAAGAACAACTTTTGTTTGTGAAAAATGTTTGATTTCATGACCTTAGTGATTTATTATACATAATTTGAAGCAAATTTAACTTAAATGCTGAGCTAGGTTTTGTTATGGATGCTTTAGTGGTGGTTACTATGCATGCAACAAACAGGCTTCTCCACTTAATATTTAGCCAAGGATTCATTTCTAAGGATTTCACAAAACTTAGAGCTGCGGAGATTGGGCGAGCTTCCTATTTATTAATGTCTTTGTATGGAAAGTGCTGTTTATAAGCCATGAAATCGGTATAAATGCTTTGTTAGCTCATTTTGATTGACTTGCCTTGTTACATATCAACTAGTTCTATATTTTAGATGCTGCTGCATGGTCAAAAGATGATGCTGTGTCAGTGGAATTTTCCCATGGAAAAGTTTGGAGACAATTATTTTGACTATAGTCTTGCAGGTTCCGACATCTGTGGAAGCTGTAAAATATTGGCTGTACTGTAGAATTGAGACCATGCCTTGGGATGATGGGCTTTCCATTTTCAGAACAAATTTCGATCATTTGCCTTTTGCAGTACAGAGAAATGTATAGATGACACCAAATGATATGTGTATCCATTTTCAGTGGTGTGGAGAAGTACCGTGTCACCTTAGGACACTTTGAAGTTTCTGGAATATTTTTATTTTTACGGTCAAGTTCATTTTAACTTTTGGAACATTAATAAACTAAATTACTCGATTCCAACTTAGTTAGACAAGAAAACATTTTTGCATGTCATCTAGTTCAATATTGAATTTTGGAATTATTTGAAGTTCAATTTTATTGTTTGGTTTAAGTTGGAGTTTAAACTCCGCAAAATTAAGACGAATCAATTTTGAATAGTTATTAAGCTTGAATTGTTAACTGAATTCTACTCTTGTCCCTTCTCCTTACGCTATCATTTTCGTATGGTTTATTTTTCCCAAAAAACAAAAGACTTTTAGTTACGCTCTGAGGCTTAAATGTTTCAATTAGATGGACGCCTTTGTGAGTTAATAAAAGAAAGATATCTTGTTAGCCTCCTACTATTTATTCAATTGGTATTTTGCCTTCTATATAATCAAAATATTATGTAATTAAAGTATCACATAATTGAAAAAAAATTTATTTAACATAAGAACTAATTCAATGCTTTGTTCATACAATTTAAACATAACACTTAATTTTAATATCGCACAATAAAATATTGTCATTTCTACGAATATTCATGACTTAGATGGCAAATTAACTACTCAAAATGGAAATTTGTTGGAACATACAAGTGCATGTTTACTAAAGATGACTCTGCAAGTTGACTTTTATATAGATGGAAGGAAATGACTTGTATAATCACCATAATTATAGTTGCAATTTATCATCTTGACATAAAATTTTACTGATCCTTTACGAATAGGACCACACTAATTAGTTACTATTTGGTGGCTTTAATATATTTTTTCATGTCCTTGACTCCTAAAAACCATTTAACTTGCACCTGATAAGCTTTCTTCTGAGTATCCTATGTGGGTGTAAAAGGGAAGGGACCAAAAGTTAAACCAGATAAATATGATATGAGATGGTGGTTGGGTCACATCAGCCATGTCCATGTTCTTCATGATCTAATTGGTTAGGGACTCCCCCTCATTCACTGTGACATGGAATCAACATGGAATATACTGAACAGATCTGCATTGCCATCAGCTCCAAGGGCTTCTTCCTCTTGAGACCAAAAGCCAGTCAGAATTTCATGTGTATATCCATCCATTGGAACTCCCTTGATATCACAATTTTCATCCATCCCCAAAGAAAATGGCTTAAAAGGGTCTGAATCTTGGTGGGATTGGGAGTCACTTGACCCTTCAAGAATGAAGCTTGGAAAGGCGATGCTCACTGGATCATATGAAACACTCTTGGCCTTCGCATTCAGTAGGCCCATAGTGTTGTCACAGCAGAATGGCACTGGAAAATATGTAGGCAGAGCCATTGAACCTGTGAAGGCTTGATAATTGACACTCCTGTCTCCAATTTCGGAGCTCGTGGCGGTGGAGGCGGCGGCGGGGGTGGCTGCAGCCGCGGTGGAGGTTTTCATATTTCTTATCGTAGGAGGCTTGCAGTTTTCTGCCATGAGCTTCTTTTTCAACTTTGTGTTCCAATAGTTCTTGACATCATTATCTGTTCTTCCTGGAAGGTATGAAGCTATGACAGACCATCTATGGATCAAAAAAACCAGAAACTCGGTTAATCAAGACCAAAACAAATTTTGAGTGAAACCCTCAACTTTGGAGGATCATCATGAGTTGTTCAATCAGAATACACACTCAAACTTGCCTGCTTCCAATTGTATTGTACAAGTTGCATATAATGTTTTCTTCCCCTTGTGTGAAGGCTCCATGCTTGATATCTGGTCTAAGGTAATTAAGCCATCTGAGGCGGCAGCTCTTCCCACACCGCTGAAGACCTGAGGCCGGCAATTGGTGAAATTAAGCAACAAAATCAGGCCTATATGGGTAGCTAACTAGGAACTTCTGGAAGACAACCCTTTTGAAAATATTAGGTAGATTGAGAAATTTTTGAAGAAAAGGAAAGGAAAGAAGAAGAAAGTTCAACTACACAACAAAGTTGGAATTATGTGTAGCCAACGTGGTGGGTGGCAAAGCTGGCCAAGTGACAGTGCGAGAGACAACCTGCAAATCCATGGACTTGAAACACAGCAGCAACACGACATAAGTCATAAAACAAATCAATATATCCCAGAACTATTTTCCAGGCAAATTAACAAGTTGATATCAGCTGCCATATTTCCACTAACTTCACAAATCACGAAAGTAATAGGACCCCACCTGCCCCTACACCCCACAGCACCCCAACACCACCAACAACAGATCAGAAAAGCTGAGAGACAAAGAAAGAGGTCCATACCAGCCTTCTGAGGCAAGGCTATCCAGTTGCCTCCAGTGCCATGCTTCTGGAGGTAATTCTTGAGAGTGGCATCTTCTTCTGGAGACCAAGCCCCCCTTTTCACTTTACTCCTGTCACAGCAAGGACTTCTTCCCATTCCTGCTCCTACACACACAAGTATCTGAGATGGGAGTGGTAGGACTTGTGTGTTTGTTAAAGTGTACAGATATTTAAGGTGGACGATCAACCCCAAGACTGACGCATACGAGTATTTCCAAAATTCCGCAGCAGTCTTTTCCTGTTTCCAGAAAGCATTGGCAGCGTAGGTCTCTTGACTTTTGACGCCGGTTATTCATTACGAGTGTTTTTAGCTCTGCTTTGCCTTTATTGCTCCGGTTAAGGGTGAGATGACATTGTTTCAACAGTCACGGTTGTGATTTGGAGTCTGCCCTCTATACCCTACTTCATGATTTTTTGTGAAATTTCATTGCATCTTCCCCAGCATAGCCTGGATTCACTGGGGTTTTCTTACACACGCTTTGAGTATATGTTGATGTTCCAAGGGTTAAATTTCTATGAAGGAATTTTCCACTGAATTTCTGAGATCAAGTGTGATGTACACGACATGGCTTTTTATTTACTCAAATACATGGAATTTCTGATGATTTGGATTTTTGTGAAAATTCTATGTTGCTTGTGTTTCCTTGTATGGTGATCAAATGTCTCACGGTTTGATTTAAGAGCACGAGAATAAAATTGCCAAATTTGACTGGAGGCTCATGCATGACTGATGAGTGGACAATGACGTGTATTTTGGACAAAGCCTTATCCGAAGATGCATATATAAATAAATATATATATATATATATTTATGTTTATATTTATATATTTATCTATTATATATATAATTAATTAATTAATTTTCAATCATTAAATTTATTTATAATCAAATCAATACTCATATTTATACATACACATACTCATATTTATGTATATTTAAACCCTATAAATTAATAATTATTCTTACATAATATCACATTATATAATCATATCATATATTTTAAACATATATTTAAATAAAATAAATTTTTTAAATATTAAAATCTTACAACCAAATATACACTCATTTCAATACAACTTCTACCAATTATTATCTCCCACCAAATCCCCCCTTCCAAAGTTTAAAATTAATTTAGTTGTACATAGTGAATTGACAACTTTTTAATTAATAAATTTGTACTTTTATCCTTAAGTAAATAGATCATATATAATCAAATATAATTACTAAAATACTATTACTTTTTTTCTATAATATCTAAACTATATTACCGTTGAGCTAAGATTTTTTTTGTTTTGAAATGTAAAATTATATTATTATCCATATTTTAAATTTTTTATTCTTTTATCATTTTCTCTCTCTTTCTTTTTAACTTCTTATTTTTAGAAATGTTGTCTCTAAAATTTTCTTTCTTTTCAAATTCTTTTTGATCATCCTTTGTATTCTTATTTTAAATATTATAGTACTTTTTTTGTTGTCTAAAATACAATAATTTTATAATTTATATAAATTTACACACATAAGGTGTGCAATTTTATAAAACGTGTGTACTGAAAAATGATGGGTTTACTATTTACTTTCTGCCCTTTTCCTTTAATACAAGTATATCTTTTAATGGTTTTTTTCTTTACCATATTCAGATTAGACACCACAGAAAATTTTATTTGAATTGAGAGAGATTGAGTGTTGTACACCAATTTTATTTACAAATATTAGAAAATTCATATGAACAGTGTGTTGTGTCTCTTTCAGTTCCCAGACAGCGAAATGAAGGACCAGTAAAAGATGTAATCCTCCTTTTAAGGTCAGGTTTTTTGCCACCTTATGGATAATATTTTCTTGTTTGTGTTCATTAGCCTTTTTCCCCCTTTTGAATTATTAACAATTTGGTGCTACTACTCGTTTTTCATTTAATTTGGTAATGGAAAAAAATATCATATATTGTGTTGAGACCAACACTTTAAAATTATTCATTTCTGTATAATTGAAAACAAATGTTTGTACTGTTGATTTGATTTTTTCACATTTACAAATAGTCCATTGGAAAAAAACTGTTAATTGGGCCGTAAACATGAAGCCCATTACCATAGCCCAACGTTGCTGAACTCAATAGCCCATTTACATTATGACCCAAACAGAAATAGGCGAAGAACAAATTATTGGGCGTTTGAAAAGATCAATTACCTTTAATTGGTACATTATGAAGTCGGAAATTTATTAAATACACTAAAAAATAGCAGTTCGTAATTAAGTATACAATTAAAAAATAAAAAATTATTATAATTTAAAAAAAAAAACACCAAACTTCAGTAATGTCGCAGATAAGCTTAAATAGAGAGCATGATTGGCAACATATCGGGAAATTATATTTGTGAGAACGCTGTTTGGGACAAAAAAGGTCTGTCTTTAACAATGAATTTGATATTTTAAAATCATAATAATTGATATTTTGTAATTATTATTGTTATTGTTACTTTTATTAAAATTAACATCAAATAGGAGGCGGCGGCTTGTCTTGTCTAATTGGGTTGATCTTGACTTTTGTTGGTCCACTTTGCTGTCTCAATCATTTTACATTTTGAACAGCAGTGTTTGGACAATTGAAAATTATTATAAGCAAATAGAAAACTGTGTCTCCAATTAAATCCATCACAAGACATATGAAAAAAACACCCACAAACACGCGCACATGAGAGAGAGAGAGAGAGAGAGAGAGAGAGAGCAGAAATTCGTAATTTTGGCGCATGAATTATATATCCAAACTCACACTGTAACATCCAATATTTGTAATATGGATATTGGATGCATTTATATGGTAAAAAAATTATCAAAGATATGAAATATCTATACTATATTATTAAAATTTTAATAGTACTTTAAATGTAAAATGTGAATTTATACTTTGTTTAATTAAATAATATGAATTTACAGCACATTTTTTAATATGGTAAATAAAACGAATTTACAATAGATTTGGGTAGCAAATGTTGACGGAATAAAAAATGTCCGTCCTTTTTCGTATTTACGTTTAATTCATTTTTTCAAATTTGTTGTCTCTTCAAAAATTTTTCATTCTATCTCATTTTATAATAAATTTCTAATACATTTGAATTATATATTACTATATCAATTATAATTTTTTAATTATAAATACACTAGGATGAATACTGTGAGATATGTAAATCATAATCTTTGGTCACTAGAAAAAATCAAGTTTATTTATGCATATATTTACAATGAAACTTTGCAATGTAGTTTGGTTGGATTTCATTTAGATTTAAGGTATTGTTTATATATATATAGGTTATGTTTGGACCTCAACTTTCAAACTATAAAACAACATTTACAACTTTACACTACTAAATATAATATTAAACAATATTTTTATTCAAATTCGAATTCAAAATTTCTCTCTCTCATGTATAAAATTAACTAAATATTTTTCAATCATTACATTTATTTACAATCAAATCAATATTTATATATATCATATATACTCAAAATTATTTTTATTTATACTTTATAATATAATTATAACTATTTTGCTAATTAATAAAAGAAAGATAGAAATGGGAAAGAAAATGAGGTTTTTTATTTTTTTAACCTAATTAATTTTCTCATTTAATACATTAACTCAACTATAAATATTTTATCAATTTAACAAATCTTACTGTTCCAGACGACGCAACAACATCATCCCACGTCATTTTGCCATTTAGAACAACGAGATAAACTTAAAAAATAAAAACCAAATTGTCTCTTACTTTTTTTGTATTGTGGGAGAAATACGATGACATCATCTCACCGATTAAAATGGTGAAATAACATAAAAATAAATTATAATAATTGTAAATTATTATATTTTTGTTTAAAATAAGAAAATTTATTTAAATAAAAGAATTTTTTTTAATAAATTGAGTTTTAAATTATAATCTTGTACAATATTTTTTATATTTCTTATATTTTAATATTTACATTGTTATAATAATTTATTGTAATTTAAAATTATTATAATTTTATTTAAAAAGAAAAAAATAATTAAAACGGTGAGATGACTTAATAATAAATTATAATTATTATAAATTATCATATTTTTGTTTACAATAAGAAAATTTATTTAAATAAAAGAAGTTTTCTTCAATAAATTGAGTTTTAAATTATAGTTTTGTTTAATATTTTTTATATTTTGACATTTACATTGTAATAATAATTAATTGAATTTACAAATATTATAATTTTATTTAAAATAAAACATTTATTTAAAATGGCGAGATGATGTAATAATAATTTTTAATAATTGTAAATTATTATATTTTTGTTTAAAACAGAAAATTTATTTAAATAAAAGAAATATTTTTCAATAAATTGAATTTTAAATTATAGACTTGTATAATATTTTTTAGATTTTTTATATTTTGTCATTTACATTGTAATAATAATTTATTGAATTTAAAATTATTCTAATTTTATTTAAAATGAAAAAAATTATTTAAAATCACAAGATAACTTAATAATAAATTATAATAATTGTAAATTATTATATTTTTGTTTAAAATAAGTAACTTTATTTAAATAAAAGAAGTTTTTTTTCAATAAAGTGAGTTTTAAATTATAGTCTTGTATAATATTTTTTATATTTTTTATATTTTGACATTTACATTGTAATAATGATTTATTGAATTTAAAATTATTATAATTTGATTTAAAATAAAAAAATTTATTTAAAATGGTGAGATGACATAATAATAAATTATAATAATTGTAAACTATTATATTTTTATTTAAAATAGAAAAATTTATTTAAATAAAATAACTTTTTTCCATAAATTGAGTTTTAAATTATAATCTTGTATAATATTTTTTAGATTTTTTATGTTTTGTCATTTACATTGTAATAATAATTTATTGTAATTTAAAATTATTATAATTTTATTTAAAATGAAAAAAATTATTTAAAACGGTGAGATAACATAATAATAAATTATAATAATTGTAAATTATTATATTTTTGTTTGAAATAACAAAATTTATTTAAATAAAAGAAGTTTTTTTTCAATAAATTGAGTTTTAAATTATAGTCTTGTATAATATTTTTTATATTTTTTATGTTTTGTCATTTACATTGTAATAATAATTTATTGAATTTAAAATTATTATAATTTTATTTAAAATGAAAAATTTTATTTAAAACGGTGAGATGACGTAATAATAAATTATAATAATTTTTTTTAAATCATAAAATTTATTTAAATAAAAGAATTTTTTTCAATAAATTGAGTTTTGAGTCATGTATAATACTTTTTGGGTTTTTTATTGTTTGACATTTTTCAAATTATTATGATTTTATTTAAAATGAAAAATTTTATTTAAAACGGTGAGATGATGTAATAATAAATTATAATAATTTTACATTATTATAATTTTGTTTAAAATTAGAAAATTTATTTAAATAACAGAATTTTTTTCAATAATTTGAGTTTTGAGTCATGTATAATACTTTTTGGGTTTTTTATGTTTTGACATTTTTCAAATTATTATGATTTTATTTAAAATGAAAGAATTTATTTACATAAAAGAAACCTTTTTTTCAATAAATTGAGTTTTAAATTATAGTATTATATAATACTTTTTGAAGGTTTTATGTTTTAACATTTACGTTGCAATAAAATACAATTTGCAAAAAAAATAGAAAAGTAGTGTTTTTTTATAAAAATAAGTGAAATTTTTCTTATAAATATTGTTATATAATAGGTTAAAAGATTTGTGTTATAAATTTTAAAAGAGATTGTATGACGTAATTATAATAAAATTAATAAATGCCAATAAAATTGAAAATTGTGAATACATGCAAGAGGAAATACTAAATACTACATGTCATCCTCATCTCCTGGACAACTACCGGTGCCACAATGTATAGGTCGTCTAACACGAAGTACTCTCTATAGTACTAAATCTCCCTGAGGATGATGCAGAGTATAGAGCTATTGTACTTTCACACTCAGAGTCCTACTAGAGTGGTACTAAAGATCCACGATATTGCCAAAGCTATTCTTGTGTACGCATGAGGGGGGGTGTAAGGAGATACCGAAACTATTGCGTATGGAGAATTGGTCTGTGGCGTATATGAAGAGTGGGTGTTCTGATGCAGTGGTTGAGGTACATATACATCATCCAAATCTACAGTGTTAGGATCTTGTACCTCATGCTGATATGATATGCTAGAACTTGTTAAATCGTGGTGATAGGGTGTGCTATGTCCTGGACTGGAATGTGCCGAGGCAATGTCATCTATCTGGTAGTATGGTGGAAAATCTCGTTGGAGTTGCTACTGTGATAGGCGCTCGACACTATCGACAATCTACTGATTGTATCTACTAGAACGTAATTGTTGCATCTGTTGTGCCTACAATCAACTATTTACATATTATTGAATAACACGCGCGCGCGCGTATATCGACAAATATATAAGCATACCACATGCGGGGAAAAAGGTGACATGACCAGGCTTATATCCAGTGTATACAAATACATGCCCAGGAGAGATGAATTAGGGCGTGACTCAATGATACAACTTGAACTAGTCTCGTGACACCTATGTGTCTGGAAAGATGGGGCCCCTTATGATATGATCGTCGCTAGCCCATTCTCGAATATATACAGCGTGGTGATGAACCCAGTTAGTCCCTAGACACCCTCGCCAGTCCTCGCTATATAGTGCATCCTGGGCCCATGGTGGATCAGTAGGAATGCCTTGCGGTATTTCAAATTACCTCATACTCGATCAATATGGTGTATCTCAATAATCTCGTAGTAAATGAGTGAACTATAAAACGTCAATAATCATCGCTCGCAATAGTCGGGTAGCATCTCATACGCCTTATCGAGGTAAAGTCGCCACTGAATTTGAAATGAAACATGTAATGCATATGGAATTAATAGTATACAAGATGTAGTATAGATAGATTTGATGGTATGCATATTTAATGTGACAAAAGTTACTCGTACCTGAGACTTTACCTCTCCGTCTAATGTATCACGTATCATACAAATAAAGTGAGATATATTTGACGTGTTACTCCTCCTTGCCCTAGTACAACTGTATGCATAGGAAAATAATTAAGAAAACTAAATATAATAGTTGCATAATAACACAACAAAGCATGTAATTTGATGAGACATACGATACTCTGAATGGTGTAGCCAGCAACTCACATCACTAGGCACAATTAATGGGTCAATGTAAAAATCACAATCACAGGTCTATGGGCCCAACCTTAGGATCCTAATTAAGGTCCATATATATAAAAGCTCTAGTGGGCCAGCTATTGTCTGCTTACTTCACATGCTAGCAGAGTACAACTCTTGATATAAGTATGCTGGTTCCGCACTCCACCAGCTGTATAGTTGAGGCCTGCTTACATCCTCTAACATACAAAGGTATAGTAACTCCACTGGATATCTGGATAAATTAGGAAAAATCCTATAACCCAATAACAGCAACACGTAAATGCGAGTGTATTGAGCCACGTCATCTTCTATACTATCAGCAGTGAGGGTTCGGTGTTGAACCTCCTGAAGTAAGATTGAGAAGGTATGATAACACCATTGAATATATCTGTGGAGGGTGCAAACTCTAGATACTCCAAACAGTACTCTTGCCAAACACTAATGGCCCAACACTTGTCAACCTCAGTAATTAGGGCACTCTCCACTGGGAGCTCCCATATCAATGCCATATCTTCTAACATAACAGTAGCCTCCCTAATCACAAGATGAAAGGTGTGAGTCTCATGACGCCACCTCTCAACCATCTCTGCGATCAGATATTGGTCAAGTGTTACGTGTCCACAGATATACACTCCATTGAAATCTAATCGATACAGCAAAAGTACAATCTGATCATCAAAATCAGGAATCCTAACTAATGCCTTGGTCTGATATTGTAGTCGAAGCGTAATGTCTATGTCTCCTAACCACACAGCCTCTGACTTATGGTTATGCTACAGCTATAGCAAATTTGAATCAAGTGGGCCCAGATTAGCTCTCATAACCATCGTAAAAAAGTTTTATATAATAAATTGTGCATTGATCAGATGCCGAATTAACAATAATATTTACACGCATACAAAATATGTAATCACATAAACTGTTAATAATGTTTACATTTGAATAATAATGTATTTTAACAAAAATAAATAATGAAGTAAACAATAACAAGCTAAATCTAGTCACAACCATATAAGCATGCTTGCAGATCCTAGTGTGGTCGATCAACTTATTGCACTTTCTAATTGTTGATTTTATACTTTTCCCATCTATCAACTTTTGTACTTAACTATGTTGGCAATTAACCATTGCAATTGCCAGTGTAATATGCATTATGTCTTGCAATTATTATCAAAAATGATACATAAGTTATATGGGTCTGAAGACTGCTATTCAGACTCTAATCTTGTGGCATATTCGATTTCTAATAAAATATCGTTATATTTTATGTTGAGAACTAATTATCTTTCTAGGTGATGTAATATGACATCAACTCACTGTTTAAAACGATGAAATTGGTTAAATTGATAAAATATTTATAAGTGAGTAAATTTGTTAACTAAAAAAAATTTATTATTGTTATTTTTACTTTTATTAAAATAAACATCAAACAGGAGGAGGCGACTTATCTCGTCTAATTGGGTTGATCTTGACTTCTGTTGGTGCACTTTGCTATGTCAATCATTTTATATTTTGAACAGCAGTGTTTGGACAATTGAAAATTATTATAAGCAAATAGAAAACTGTGTCTCCAATTAAATCCATCACAAGACATATGAAAAAAACACCCACAAACACGCGCACATGAGAGAGAGAGAACAGAAATTCGTAATTTTGGCGCATTAATTATATATACAAACTCAGATTGTAACATCCAATATTTGTAATATGGATTTTGGATGCATTTATATGGTAAAAAAATTATCAAAGATATGAAATATCTATACCATATTATTAAAATTATAATAGTACTTTAATTGTAAAATGTGAATTTATACTTTGTTTAATTAAATAATATAAATTAAAGTACATTTTTTTAATATGGTAAATAAAATGAATTTACAATAGATTTGGGTAGCAAAAGTTAACGGACTAAAACATGTCCGTCCTTTTTCTTATTTACGTTTAATTCATTTTTTCAAAATTGTTGTCTCTTCAAAAAATTTTCATTCTATCTCATTTTATAATAAATTTCTAATACATTTGAATTATATATTACTATATCAATTATAATTTTTTAATTATAAATACACTAGGATGAATACTGTGAGATGCGTTAATCATAATCTTTGGTCACTAGATAAAATCAAGTTTATTTATGCATATATTTACAATGAAACTTTGCAATCTAGTTTGGTTGGATTTCATTTAGATTTAAGGTATCGTTTATATATATATAGGTTATGTTTGGAATCCAACTTTCAAACTATAAAACAACATTCCCAACTTACACTACTAAATATATTATTAAACAATATTTTTATTCAAATTTAAATTTAAAATTTCTCTCTTTCATATATATAATCAACTAATTATTTTTCAATCATTACACTTATTTACAATCAAATCAATATCTATATATATCACATACACTCACATTAATTTCTATTTATACTTTATAATATAATTATTATCTCTATAAACTATCATATTATTTAATAATTATTATATATTTTATACATATATTCGAATAAATTATGATATTTATTTTATTAAAATATTTTTTAAAATATATTATTTATTTTAATATAATTTCTGTCAAATATCGTACCAAACAAAAAGCCTCTCCCAAACATAGCCACAGTGTTTTTGGTTTGATAAGATTTCATCACTCAAGGACTGGTCCAATCCAACCCCACTAATTTATTTATTCATAGTATAACTATTTTGGTAATTAAATAAAAGAAAGATAGAAATGGGAAAGAAAATGAGTGGCAACTTCAAGTAAATGTCAAAAAGCGTGTCACGTCGATCGCCTGCATGACATGACTTTGATGCTAGTTTGTTCATTTCTATAAACTGTATGCTTCCGTATAATTCGTGCTTTTATGTATATATCTTGTTTTATTTTTTTTTTAATTGATTCTCGTCAAAAGTGTCCCTTCCCTTGTATTGCATAGGAAAAAAACAAAGCAAAGAATAAAAGAAGAGGGCCCAATGTTTGATGTCGTGGGCTTAAATCTGTGGGCAGCCAGAAATTAGAAGATTTCAAACGAAGGGAATTTTGTTTAATAGTTTGCTTTTTTACATTCAGTGTGTTTGGGATAGGGGTTTTGTGAAAGATGGACATAAGGCGTGAGTAGCATTAAAACGAGCAGTAAATTTAATTTTATAATTTTGATTTAATTTATTTAAATATATATATATATATGAAATATATAAAAATAATTAGATGATATAATAGTATATATAGATAATTATTAATTTACAAAGTATATATATATATATATTATGAAATATATAAAAATAATTAGATGATATAATAGTATATATAGATAATTATTAATTTATAAAGTATATATATATATATATTAATGTATGTGTATTAATTTGATTGTAAATAGATGTAATAATTGAAAAATAATTAATTAGTTATATATGAGAAAGAAAAAAAAATTGAATTTAAATTTAGATAAAAATTTGTTGAATTATATGTTTGGTTTAGTGAAGTTTGAAGAGACATTGAGAAAGTGAAAGTTGTGTTCCAAACACGGCCTATATAACATGAATGAATAATTTTTAAATCTATTTACTCCTTTCTAAATAATATTAAAAACAACAATGAACGAACAGCTCTCAGTGAACTCATGCACACACAATAAGAGTGTTAACAAGTTGGCTTAATAAAAATTCCAATTCGACGACTACTTAAATTTAATTTATTTTAAAATATAAATAAAACAATGGTATTCATTTAAAAAATATTTCAAATTTGAATTTTAAATTGATACATAAGAATACGATTCCAGCGGTAAAGGTAGTTTCTATGGGCATTAATTTTTTGTACAATAATTCATATAACTTTTCGTTGGTTTCGGCATAATTTTAGAAAAATATTCTGACAAATTGGATTATGCATCTTAGTGGAGTTAATTTAAGAAAAAAAAAACATTATTTTTTTACTGCAGTTTTTTCTTTTAAAAAGTTGGAGTCGAAAAGCTATTGTTACACTAATATCAATCTATAAAATTTTACCCAATCAACTATAATACTCAACAAAATATTTATTTAAATACAAATTTAAATTTTTAATATTATATATATAATTAATTAATTATTCTTTAATTACTATATATTTATAATTAAATCAATATTTATATACATAACTATTTATATTTAAAAATTTAATTATTATTTATATATATTATTTTATTATTTAAATATTATATATGAATATATTTTATACATATATAAATAAATTATTTCACCATTATTTTATAATTAAGTATATCATTTATTTCAACGCAACCAGTCTGGATTCGTCTGTTTCAATACATATCATATTTTTAAGTTTATTCCTTGAACTACAGTCCCTGGTTTATTTTTAATATTTAACTATTACTTTTCCCGGTGGCTCAGCAGCAAAGTTAGATAGGGTGACGGGAAAGGAGACTTGACACTTTTTTCTGAAAAAATTAAATGAAAAGGGAACATTCCACTGCAAAGAGTGAGTTCTAATTATTGAACCTTTTTACTTTTAGGTTCTGGTTTGTGCAATTTGCTCCGCTGGTAATTGAATTATGCACCCCCGTTCAAACATACCGAGCCTATATTTGTTCCTAATTATAATAGAGGTGAAAATTATGTTTAATTTATAAATTTTAAATAAAAAAATATTTTTGTATATATTTGATATATAATAATAATTAGATAATATTTTAATATATAAATTTATAGAATAATAATAAATAAATATTAGTAGAAAGATTATAGAAATAAATATTGATTTAATTGTAAATATATATTATGATTAAAAATTATTAAGTTTATTATAGAAGGTAAAAGGTAGAAATTTTTAAATTTGAATTCGAAACGAAATTGTATAATAAAATGTTTGATTTGTAATATTTTTAAATGATGATAAATAATTTATAAAAAAATGAACATAATTTAAGTGATTCAAATTTTGGTATATGTACATTGTTATTTAAAAATATTTAATTATTCTTTAACGTATAACATGTTTGTGCCACATGCCTAGAATTGAAGTACTAAATATTCGAGACCCAATTATTGATGCATTAACAGAGAGTTGCTCTTTGGGTCTCTTTTAGTCCCAATTACACCATGTTGTATAATTTTTTGAAAAAAGGAAAAAGGGCACTTAAAATCTTTATTTTATTTTGCCTTTTTCTTAATTTAAGAAATATTTTTAAATATTTCTTAAAAATAAGCACTTTAAAATGACTGAAACCTTGCAAAAGAAAGGCCCTCTCACCCATGGCCTCCCACTTCCCAAACCACCGGCCGAATTCTGGAATGAGTCCGTAGAAGTTTTCTGCGGGTTATGTTTGGAAGCCAATTTTTAATTTTAAAATAGCCTCTCAAACTTCAAAAGATCAAATACAACGTTCTGTAACATTTTATTTAAATTTAAAGTTAAAATTTTATTTCTCTTATATATAATTAATTATTTTTTTTTTAAAATACTACACTATTATAAATATATTTTTATTTATATCTTATAATATAATCATTATTTTTATAAATTATCATATTATTTAATTATTAATATTATATATATATATTTAAATAAATTATATTATTTATTTTATTAAAATATTATACTCATTTTTACGTAGCTCTTGTATTATATCCAAGGAAAGCTTCTGCCAAACATAGCTGCAAGTGTAGTATACTGTTAGATTATTTAATCAAGGACAATATATATATATATATATATATATATATATATATCAAGTAAAGATAAGATCGACAAGGACATGTTTATCACTACATGTCCCGTCAGTTGTCAAATCTTGATTAATTAAAGCCTTTCGCTTAGTCCAGCTTATAGATAGAGATACCTTGGTAAACAAGTCACTTAATCCAACCAGAACATAATACTTTTTCTCCTAAGATAATTTGTGGGCCGTTTGATTTTTTTATTTATTATTATATAAGTACTTAAAGATACGTGCGTGCCTGCTTGAGCCGTGTGCTGATTTCATCATTATAATCTCCACTTAAGCTGAATTTTGTTGGAGGACTTTCAGCCAATTGTTTGGACCCATTAGCGGGCTAAAAGTTTCTTGGGATTGGGTCTAATTATGTGTTAGTCAAAATATTAGTATTGGTGCAATATTAATTAAAAATATTAGCTCAATATTTACTTATTTAATGAAGTGCTTCTGCTCTTGATCTCAAAAGGATGAAAATGTCCCAAACAACATTATTGTTGCGAGGCAATCTTGAGTGGAATAATCTTGAGGCGCGAACAATGGATTCGATAGAAGCATCCACCATGTTTGAATGCAAATTTGTTAATAGAAAATTTAGTATAAAATTTTTGTAATAATTTAAAAATAAGAGATAAAAAAGAATTACTATTTTTAATAATATGTTTGGAATCTTAAATTTTAGTCGCTGCGGCGCAAAAATTATAAGCCATTGTAATAAGATATATTAATAAGCCAAAATTATTTGATTCAAATTCACTTAAATTTAAAAATATTCAAGTCAAGTTATTTGATTTAAATTCAGTTACATTTGAAAATATTTAGCTTGTCATTGAATTCAAGTTCAATCTCATCGACAAAGTTTTAGTTGAAACTTGAGTTGGAACTGTACAAAATAAAATTGAGTTGAATTGTTTTCGAAACTTCCCGACACATTCGATCTTCTTATCATTCAGACGGATTAAGAAACTTCGGCATAAGATGGTATGTTTAATAACAATTTCCATAACCATTTTAAGATCCTTGTTAAGAACTTTCAAGCCAACCTCTCAAGGAATCGTAGACCGTGAAGAACGGGTTAACATTTGCTTGAAATTGTACAGTAATGAACAGTATATTTTAACAAATAAATTAATTTATATAATTAATAATTATGTAACACCATATATATATATATAAATTAATGTAAATATATATATAATATATATATATAAATTAATTTAATTATAAATATACATAATAATTCAAAAATAATTAATTATATATAAAATAAAATAAAATAAAATATTATTAAATAATATATATGGTAACGTAAAATTAAATTCCAAACATAACCTTAGTGTGCAAGAAAACCAAACATTTATCAAAATGGCAGCCAACACTTGGGCAGCATCCAGAAATTTCATTTTTAGTATGTACAAAAATTACAAAATTTGCATTGTCCTTTCCCCAATACTTTCCTTCACTTCGCAACTCCATGCTTAATGTAAAACTAAACACAACAAAATAGACAACTCCATGCTTAATGTAAAACCAAACACAACAAAATAGGGAGATATTGATCAACACTTACAACCATAATCACAGACTTGTCTTCAATGAGTCAGAAAACATATTCACAGTCAGGAAAAATACAAAGAGTTGTTGAATGGAATAAGAAGGCCGCCCAATCCGAACCACCCGTTACCCGACCCGTTTACTCATTTAAGGAGCTCTGAAACCCAGCCCAAATCGGGAGCGTCGCTGGACGAATCGGCCCGCCCGGTCCGGTCCAGCGAGTTTTCCCGGACGAGTTTTGCGTATATCTTTTCCCGCAGCTCTCTTCCAGACTCCACTCTCTCCATCACTGGCTCCTCTTCGCACGACGTTTCCCATGGATTGAGTCCCGAGCGAGGTACTGCACGTATAGGGGTTGTTGGTAGGCTCAGAAATCCAGGCCGGACAGATGACGGGCTCCGGGGAGATCCGAACCCATGCCCCCAAGAGGGTGGGCTCATGCTCAACCCAATTCCCATCCCCAGCTTCATCTGCTTAAGCTGCATATCGCGCATCGACTCGGTGAGTTGAGTGAAACTCAGTGACTCGCCGGGTGAGACCGGCGGAGAACCAGTCGTGGGAGACGACGGAGGAGAATACGCCGCTGATTTCGGGGACGATCCGACGGACACAAACGAATCGTGGCCGGGACGGCCCGGGGATGCTTCGGGGCTGCTGGTGGACGGCAGGAGTCGGAGCTGCTCCGGCGTGTGCGCAAAGAAGCAGACCCTCCGCCGGCAGTGGGTGCCATCCTTACATGGCTGCGTACGATAGCGGGCCGGGTGGAGCCAGCACTCGAATACGCCGTGCGCGAACTCGCAGGCGTCGCCTCTCTTGCACGAGCCCTTGCGGAAGTCGGGACACGCGTTGCCGGAATAGTGGTACTTCCGTGGGTCCCTCCGGCGAGCCTTCTCCCCGGGATGAGCAAACGGGCACTCCGTCCAGTCATGTGACCTGGCACGTGCGCACTTCTTCACTTTAAACTCGAACATACGGAAATTATCGCATGAGAAAGCGTCCACCGGCACATCGAAGTCCTCGGAATCATCCTCTTCCGCCTGCACGACGTCGTCTTTGTTCGACGGCAGGTAACGCTGCAGAGCCGCAAAAGCGTTCTCGTAATGAGAAGCGTCGGGAGTGTTAACCGAAACATTGCGGGTAACGGGAGAATTAATTAGGGCCATCCGATCTTCAACGTGATTGTAATCCCAAGGTTGGATATGGACGGTGGGATTTGACCGAGGAGGATCTCCGATCATTACCATCATCATCCTCGTTTTCTATTCAATCTTTTTTCTTTGAGAAGTCACTTGGCATAGTCATGGTGGGCATAGATTTGCATGCGAGGGTTCCAATATAAACTGATATGTAAACCTCAGTTAAAGGCTGTGACTGGACCATGGTTAGGTTAGAAAATCCAACGGCCGTGATCGAGTCATGGGAGCGTTTAATGTAGCCTGCAGTACCACATATCCAATACCTGTAGAGTGACCAAGTGGGGGGTTAAAAAAACCAATGAAAGCCAGCCGTGAAAGCTAAACTTACCTTGACATTTACTTCAAATTCGCACGGGCTTCAGCGAGTGCACTTGTTTTTGACTGGGAATTAGGGATTTCTGTGGTTCCTTCGTGATACAGTGTTTGATTAATTATATTAATTATATTATAAAATGAATAAATAAATAACACCTTGTGCGACTTTATTGTATCCTGAAGCGGTGGCAAACGCACAGTGACAGGGGCAGGTAAAAAGGACAGAGCACAGTTTGATTCACGGCCCACACGCGTCCACATTAGCTGAATTGGAGCTGCAGGTATCGGCTTTGACTTGTACGGTACACAGACGGTGAAATTAATGTTCGCACGGTGACCCCAATTCTCGCCTGTTATCTCTTCCTCTTAAACAGATATTTTGGCGTTTTCCTAGCTGTGTAAAAAGTCGTGGATTTTTGTGGAGTGCCACGTGGAAAATAAAAATCATTTTTCTAATGAAATGTGAAAAATCCCCAAAGCCAGGTTTGGTTCGTATCTCAGTGTTTTTAATTGTTTTTTATCTACAATTGTGTAAAAGTAAGGACTATTTGTTTCACAACACAATTAGGATAAACAGCAAATTTTGAGTGATTTGAATAGAGAATAAAAGAATGTTGGGTTTGTAAGATTTAAATAGATAGGAAAGTTATTTTTATAATTAATATGTAATGTTGATTAAATGATATAATAGTATATGTTTATAGAGTAATAAAAAAATATGAGTAGAAAAATTATTGGGATATTTGAATTTAATTGTAAATAAATATAGTAATTATAAAATTATTGGTTAGTTATAAAATGAAAAAAATAAAAAAAATAAATTTGAATAAAATTTATATGATAAAATATTTAATATGTAAGATTTTTAGAAGTTGATGAATAGTGTGTAACAAAGAAACAAACATAACCAGTAGAAATTAAAAAAAATTAAAAAGTATAAACTATGTTTGGTTATCTATTTTTTACCAAAATCTTATAAAACAAATATTTACGTCACAAATTTTATTCAAAATTTAAATTCAAATCTTTCTCATCCTTTATAACTAACTAATTATCTTTTAATCATTATATATCTATTTTTATAATTTTTTAACATATATTTATATATTTTAATATTTTATATACTATCATATTATTCAATCATTATTCAATATAAAAAATATATATGTATATATATAATTTTTATACTCACTCAAATTTTACAAAATCCAATATAATTTTCATCTTCACTAAAATTTTCCTCCTTCATCCTAGTTAATAAACAGACACAATCATAATAATTATAATATGAGATTTGCGATATTAAAACTGAAATCAAACATAGCCCTAGTAAATTAAATCAAGCCAATGTCAAACTATTATAATTGTTATTATTAAATTTCTGCTTGGTGTTAAATTTTTTTTCTTAAAAAGAACACCATTCCTGTGCAAAGTTGACCCTGTCTTGTTGCTGCGAATTAAGTATCTGTTCTCGAAGTATAAGATACGGGGTGTTAGATTTTATTAGGGTCTTCTCAACCCTTGCTGTCGTCTTAAATAATCAATTTTACTAAATATATTTGTTAAAAACTAATTAAATCAATACAAGTTTGATATCATTCAAGATAATTATGAATTTTTAAATACCTTTTAAACCTATAATTAACATAAATTTGATAAAAATCATAAAATGACAACGTGTGGGACACTCACACAACTATGCTGTATATGGACATGTTCCTCCATAAACATGCATGACAAATTCAGAACGCCATAAAATGACGAATTAATGATTTTGTAGAAGTTTTTATCCTCCAACCACCAAACACAGCATAATGAATTTTCTATAACCCGGCTCATGTACTAATTTATTTGTTTTCCCATTTAGTTATAACAAGCAGGCAGATAAATATTTACACTCCATTAAAGGCAAAATGTAGTGGACACCTAGCCCATGTTATATATATATATAAATATAAACTATTCGACATCATAAGAATATATTATAAACTAACCATTTTATTATACAAATTTTATTCAAATTCAAATTTAAAAATGTTCTCTCTTATCTTTTGTAATTAATTAATAATTTTTCAATTATCATACATATTCACAATTAAATCAACAGTTATCCTTATTTTTTTCTACTCATATTCATTTTATATTACTCAATAAATTTAAATACTGTCATGTCATTTAATCGTTATTGTATATTTTATATCACATCCACCCAAATTTTATAAATTGAATGTAATTTTCATATTTTCTTAAATTACCCAATTTTTCATCTCCCATCCCAATTAGGAAACAAACATAGCCTTAAAGTTTGTCTTTTTTTCTTTCTTTCTTTCTTTTTGTTTTTTCCTTCTGGCAAAACGGAAAAGTGAAAATTCATTTAAATTTGATTA
Source organism: Avicennia marina (assembly GCA_019155195.1). NCBI lineage: Eukaryota > Viridiplantae > Streptophyta > Magnoliopsida > Lamiales > Acanthaceae > Avicennia > Avicennia marina. The sequence goes on from CM032755.1 coordinate 932,356, forward strand.
ATTTTTTGTTTCTTTTTTAACTCTTTATTTTCTTCTTCCAAACTTAAATTTATTTTAATTTTTTTATGTTAATTTATTATACATTCCATTCCTTTACAAATATTTTCTTTATACTTTTCTAACCATTTATTATATTTTTTATGCTTTCTTACATAAAATTTAATTGATTCTATTTCATTCTTTCTTATTTATTTATTTAGTTGAAACTTCCAGTGTGTTTTTTCTCCTTTTAATTTATTTGTCTTCTACATTTTGATGTCTTTTCTATTTTTTCCCCTTCATTTGTTCCCCAACATTCATTTGACACGGTTTTTGGCTTTTCTTTTTTTCTTTTGAGATTTTAATGTCGTACCAGTTTTAAATAATTTTATTGGTAATATTAAAAAAATCTAGAGGTTATTGATTATTAATTTTTATTTAAATTTTATATAAATTTTTAATCACGGGGTATAATTAATCAATATAGGATATATTTTATTTGTATAATTTTATATATAAAATAATATTTCAATTATGCATGTAATAAGTGTAGATATACTAGTAGAGTATATCATTGCCCACACTGTATCGGATTTCAATTTTTGTGTTGTTTTTTCAATTAGTTAAGAGATAAGGCTTTATGGCAATTTATTCTTGAAAAATCATTTCTTTCTTGTCAAATTTATGCTGATCGGTATAAAAAGAAAAATGTTGCACAATTGATCTGTGGTCGTACTAAAAGTTATTGCCATGAATTTTTAGAATTTAATTTTTTTATATATTATAACAGTTGCTCCAATCAAAACATGAGGTGAGCTATTTCTCATGAGAATTTGATATTTAGAAAAACTAATTTCATGATAATTTGTTTGATATGTTGCAAGCAAAACAAGGATTGCCTCATTTGCTTCGAAAGTCTACAAAATATAAGCCATCCTCACAATTCTTTATGCCGTCAACTTCAACCAAAGCACGAGTGACCCTACTTGCTCAGAAAAATGAGATTTAAAATAAATAATTTTTGGAATAATTTATTATATATTATAATCACAATTAGAGATAACAATTGGGCGGGTGATCGCGTTATTCTATCAACTTCAATCGAAGCACAAGTGGCTCTACTTGCTCAGAAAAATGAGATTTAAAATAAATAATTTTTAGAATAATTTATTACATATGTTATAATCGCAATTAAAGATGACAGTGGACAAATAATGCATACTACAAGGAGAAAAATTAAATAAGACGGGACGGGAGGTAGGGGGAAAATTTTCCCCTACATTGAAACGGGGTGAGGATGGGGAAGCTACCTGCCCCATCCTTCGTATTAAAACAGTAATAAAAGAAATAAGTAATATTAAAAATTAAAAATTAAAATATCTAAAAAATGTTAAAAATAATTTAGTAATCTTGTAGATCCACAGCAAACGACAATCGAGTAGGTGACGTGGCGGAGCTTGAGGGCCACAGGTGCCGGCGCACGCAGGCAAAACGGTCCCCGTTTATGCACTGACGATGTTATCCTGTCCGCCAAATCCTAAGTGACTCCGTACGGAGCCTTGTCGGCACGCGTCTATCACGTGACTTGGAATCCACGTGTCTAGTGGTGCGAACGCGACACGTGATGGCGCGGCCACTGGTTTTCGGACGTGGATCAAGTTTTCATCCTCCCAGCTTCAGATCATGACTCCTCTCTCCCCTACTTTTAACTTGAGCCACACGTTTCCCATGTCCACAAACCTTATCCATCCCGACACCGACAGTAACACGTCTGAAATAATTACCCATTTCCGATTCGATTTCCAAGGTCGTGTTTGGAAATTCAAATTTCAATCACAACACTCCGTGTAAAATTCACACTATTGAATATAACATTCAACAAAAATTTTATTTAAAATGAAAATTAAACTTTCTCTTTTTTACTTATGCGGACTGACTAATAATTATCTAATTATTATACTTATTCATAATTAAATTAATTTATATATTATACGTATATTCACATTTATTTTTATCTATAACACAAAATTAATTATTATTTCTATATATATTTATATTATTTAATTATTATTATTATATATTTCATATAATATATTATAATAAATTAAAATTTTTATTTCACCAGAATCTTGTAACTAAACATATTATTTATTTCAATACAATTCTAGACCAATATCATCTCTCATGAAAACCCCTATCCCAAACGTAGCCTTATTGGAGCCCGGACCTGTCGTCGTAAACATCCATGTTTTAGTCGAACCCAAAAATTCTATTTACTTAGTTTAGTTGCAAACAATGATGAAGAAAAAAATTGAAACGAAAGCATAATAAAATAGTGGTAATAATGAAATAAGGAGAGAGTTGTTATATTGGATAATGCAAGTGAGAGTGTAAATTTTGTCGCGTGCAAAATCGTGAGAAATTGCGTCCAAACATAACTATTACATCGTTCATTGTAGGAAAAGGTTTTCGGTTATGTTGGTGATTCTGTTTGGAGATGAAAAGTCATGAAAATTAATGGCATGAAATATTGAGTTTGTTCATAGGCATGTACAATATAATAATGATGGGATATAATTATAGTACACTGGAATAATAATTATTTTAGAGTACAAACATACGTGAATGTGAGTGTATAGGTGTATATATTGACGTATTAATTTGAATGCTAACATGTCTATCTATTGAATTTTAAATATTTAAACATATATGTAATAAAAGAATAATTTAATTTTTTATTTTGAAATAAAAATCTTGTCAAGTGTTATACTTGAATTGATTATACTTTAATGAGTATAATACCATTAAAATCTACAAACAAACACAGCCGTTGTTAATCCCAATTTGTGCTGACAACACAAGCTTCTTCAGTCGTGCGTGAATCTTGCACTTGTGTTGGGGGAGCATTGCCGCAGCATAAATAAGATCCACGAGACCTACCAAAAGGTTGGTTAAGAATTTCCCTAACCTATGGAATAGTCTCATTAATGACATCCATATTGCATGGATTGACTCCGCAATGGGGCTCTTGATTTGCAATTAAGTAACGCTACAAGCGTGACTATGTTTGGGAGAAGGTTTTGTTGTTAACGTATCTTTGATAAGAATTATATTGTAACAGATATTATATTTAATTGTAAAATTTTGATAAAATATAAAAATTTATTTGTTTAAATATATTGTATAATATATATATGCATATATAATAGTTGTTAGATGATATGAAAGTATATTGGGATGATAATTTGTTTTTAGAAATGAATAAAAATAAATGTGAATATACGTTATATATATATAAATATTAGGCTAATTGCGAATAGGTGTAGAAATTTAAAATCAGCTAGTTAGCTGTACGTGGGAGAGGCAAAATTAAAATTGAATTTGAATAAAAATTTTATTGATTAATAATTTTGATAATACAAAGTTCGAGAAGTTGTGGTGGAATTGAACTGTGGGATCCGAACAAGAGCAACAAGTGTGTCATTTCTTTTGTTAATTAATTTATTATCATTGTTGTCGTATAATAGACTTTAGGCCATCAATAGACACTCACCTTGACTATTTGTATTTTAATTTGGTAGAACACATACGATTTTTTCTGCATGCAAAATTTTGTGAGGAAAAAATGTGACATAAAAATATATGAATAATATAAAAATAAGAGAAATAAAGAAAAAAAAGAGTGAAAGCGAGTATTCTAATATATACTAAATCCTCCCATATTTGCACCCAACATAACATGACCACAGTCTCGTGTTGAGTAGAGAAAAGTTTTTAAATCAATTTATAAATTGAGTTAATTTTTCTTTTTAGTAATTGGTTTTTAAGGATGAATCCAAACTTGTGACGTGTACAGTAACAAAGACGATCCAATGTGCCGATGTCTAGCACGTAACCCCACGCAGGGATTTGGAGCTACATGGGTGACACCACATGCGCGACATTAAAAATGGATTCGCACATTCATCAAAATTTGTTGCGAGCCAACTCTAAAAGGTGTTAAACGTAGGATTTGGGTAGGAGAGAGCATGGCACCCATGTAAGAGTAACTTATAGGTTAGAACAAACTTTCCCTTTCTTAATGGGTGGAGGAGAATGTGACCTCCACAGAGGACCCACTTGAAAGTCAAGACCAAACATCTTTTTGGCAACCAATTTTACAACACTAAATTGGAGCTCGTGCTGATCTTTTGGCAAATAATGAATAATGAAAAATAATTGGCAGTAGGGTCGACTTAGTTGAATTTCACTTGCGGGGACCCCCATTATTTATTCATGGGCCCTCATATTTGTAGCAACTTGATGGGTCGTTTGTGGGCCAACACCCTGTGGATTCAAAAGTCAGCTTAATCACGGGCCTGTGCAGAATTTGATTGGGCTGGACCCATCCCATGATAAGGGGCCCAGTCATTTGGTAAACCTCCGCAGTTATGGGTGATTAAAATTATTATTTTTTTATTAATAAATATTATGATTAGAATTTCAAATGGAGAAATACTTTCGGCTCAACTTGATCAAATTGCCATCGATTTAAATTTTGATGGATACATATCAATTGCTGCATTATTATCTTTTAACTCGTTTATTACATATTGTTCCCTGTGGATTTATTCCACTCTTTTCTATAATCTATTCGTAGTCATGGATCAAAAGTCAATCAATTAATCTCTTTTGATCACATTATTATAGTTTATAAAATTTATTGTGGGCCTTAACTTTCTGGGATTGAATGAAGTTGACTTAATATCCATGCAAGTCATAGAGAAGTCAGTTCACTTTGGATGCAAATTGTAGTCTCATAAAGAGTGTTGTGAAGCCCAACTAATTTAGTCCGGAGGCCCAACTACCAAAGTCAGTAATTGGACCCATAAAATTTATTGATTTGTGCTGTCAACGGAGACACGTCGATTAAGCGGGGTCTATAATACTCCGTTCCAAACTAAAAATAAATACATTTTTAGTAAAATTTATACACTAAATGTATGTAGAGATTTATTTATAAATTATAAAATTATTTCATATTAACTAATCAAAATATAAATAATATAATATTAAAAAGTGTAAAGAATATTTAAAATAGTAAAATAAAGAAATGTCAAGAGATTTTAAAAAAAAGGGAAATTTCGAGATAAAATAAAAATAAAAAAGTCAGAAGGTAAAACCGATCTTATAGGATTCCCAATAACATTTTTGATTTCTTATAGAAGCAGATAACCTATCGTCGCATAAGGGCCATTGCTATGCAACCAACATTTCACTTGAAAATTGCCAATAATTAAAAAATAAAACAAGAAAATTATATGATTTTATATTGTACAAGATTATTTAAAATAGTAAATGATAAAATTGTAAGTTGGATGAAAAGAGAAAAGAAAATAATAGAAAAAAATATTTAACACAAAAATAATTGTATAAATTTATTTTGTGCAATTAGAATTTTTTATTAAAATAAGAATGCAATAGATATTATATGGAGCTAGAGTTGAATCATATCCAAGGCCATGACCAATGGATGGCTTTCTAGTCTTGTTTTTAAATCAATTGACTATTTTCTTTCTTTATTTGAAGTGACTTATTTTACAAAGACTAATTCTAATTTTATTTTATCATTATTAATTTTTTTTTTAAAAAAATCAGATTAAAATGTTTAGAAAAAGGTAGCCTTAACAAAGAAAAATAATTATATTTATTTGTGAACATATAAACAATTTATTGTAAAAATTTATTATGGTGATTAACCAAGCATCATAATTTTTTTATTATATAGATACATGCATACATACATACATATATATATATATCAAAATTTTAATTAAAAAATATATAATTTTCCTTTCGTTTAAAGCAACAAGATAAAATGTTCAAATTAATTTGATAAAAATTGATGTTTTAGGTTTAATTTAACAATCAATGTTTAATTATAATTGAACACATATGTTAAACAGGCTATATTATGAATTGAGTTCTTCAACAAGAACTCACCATTACTATTACTTCAACGTAGTGCTCAAAAAAAAAATTAAAAATGAAGCTATGTTTGTTGACGGGGGAGAGGAAGATTTGAATGATTTAAGTAGCAATGAAAATTATATTTAATTTGATAAGATTTAAATTAATAGAAAATTTATTTTTATATATTTAATATGCAATAATATATAAGTTTATAAAATAATAAAAAATGAATTTGAGTAAGAAAATTATAAAGACAAATTATAATTTGATCGTAAATAGGAATAATGATTAAAAAATTTTTAATTAGTTATAAAAAATACGAAAGAGAAAATTTTGAATTTGAATTTTAAAAAAAATTGTATAGTAATATGTTTAGTTTGTAAGATTTTTAAGTGGTGATGAGTAATTTTTAAAAAGGAAACAAACATGGTCAAAGGATAATGTTAAAAACTATTTATGTTGAATTTCGAAAAAAAAAATACATTAGTATATAACAGCGGAGATTGGCACACTACACACCCTAGTAAATATATAAATACATAACAAATTTTGACTATGAATTTATTTCATTATTATTTTAATTACACGCACCAATTCTAATGTATTATATTTTTTGTCAAATTTATATCTTATTTTTATTTATATAAAATTATTTCTATATATTTTACTTTGTAAATGATATAAATTATTATTTTAAAAAATCTCGCTTTCCTTTTTCCCCTTTTCCATTAAATGAAATATATGGCACAAATTACTTATGCCATGTTTGTTTTAATTTTTTGATATGCGTTTTTTCGATGCGTTTGTATTGAAAATTATGTAAAAATAAGAAAAAATATAAACAAAATTGTGGTGTGTTTTTGGGATAAATAATTTGAAAACACACATAGCCTTATATTTTAATGTCTTAAAAAAGAGAAGGAAAAATAACAGAAGGAACAATGCAGTGTGCGGTGTGAATTGGGCTGTTTTCAGATTTAATAAGTTTGGGCTTGCAGAACAATCCTAAAGGTTGTACTGTGTTTGTGTGGGCCTAAATCTTTGTTAAGTTTTGGGCTTGGGCCTGGATATCAACAGGCCCCGTATGGTCTACGACAGAAGCGCGTACATAGAAATGCGACTCTTTCAGTCTCCATTTCCCCACCGATTTTCTGCGGACTGACGCGATCGCAGGTGCAGACCGCCTTCGCGTTTTGCTGCAAAGAACGGCCCCGGAAGTAATCACACGGGTCTCGGGTCGGATCTCAGCGAATTTTTATCTTCAAAGACCACTCTTCGACGACATAGCCACTCGCAAGTCGAAAGAAATTGATCGAGAGGTAAGCGATTCATGTTTCATTTAATGATGTTTAAGAAATCCTTCTCTCTCTCTTTTTTCCATGAACAAGCTCTTGTGGACAAAGTGCCAATTTTGGTATTCATTTGTTATTAATATTGTTTTTTTTTTAATCCGTGGTAGCTAATTATTAATAGGTTGATTTGTCATTTGATGCTGCTCGAATTATGTAAAAACAATAGATTTTTTTTTTTTTAACTTTGAAGTTATGCGGCCAAAAATGAGAAATAGGGAGCTCGAGTGCACGTTTAGAAGAATTACCTGCTCCATCGTCAAATTCAAGTCATGACGTCCCTGTTGAGCGGCCAACATAAATAGTTTTGCGGATAGCATTGAGCAATTGAGAATATATGAAGCGAACTATTTAGTTTATATGTTTAAAGAGAATAATATTAGGCAACATAATACGTATTATGATTTGAAGACTTTCACGCTATCATCGTTGTCGAAAAAGTTTTGGGGCAAAAAGGCAGTCAAAATGGAGGTAATATAATATTAATTGGCAAGATTCTTTCAGTGGGTGGGATGAGCTGCATTGTTTTGTCCCGTGTCAATTGAAAAACATAGCTGAGTAGTTTCGCCGTCATTATACATGCAGCAGTCTTGCATCCCGTCGTGATTCTTAGCCATGGCAGAGTGAGTAGGATGGAGTGAATGATCCATGGACAATACATTTTGTGCCGGAATATAGTTTGAAAGCCTTGCCCATCTTGACTTTGTCAGCATACACAAGCAAGACACAGATACTGATATTAAATGATGAGGAAATTGCTAGTGTGAAGGCAAGATGAAGTGCTCACACTTTACCTGTTCCATGAAGTTATGTAATTGTGTTGTTCTAATAGCAGGAGAAGTTGAAACGAGTGGACCTGATCACTTGGCCAACAGATTTAGGTTTTTACTTAAACATGGTCTATTTACCCAACAGATATTCTAAATGAGTGAATCTTAGGCTAATCAATTTCTTTTATCCCCCACTTACCACAGTTGCCTCATCCTTCTCTTGGGGAGGATTTATACCGATCATTTCAGTTCTTCCTTTACCTGAACTCCTTGGTTTTTCCAATTTGTTTCTATGCCTAATTGTTTTAGTTTTATCTAAAGTTGGAATGTGTTCCGTCTTTTCAGCAGAATCTGTGTTGGATGTTGCTACAAACTGAATGCTGGAGATCCATGTTGTCCTTGGTGTGAGCTTGTTAAACTTCATCTTTTGGAATTAAGTTGATCATGAAGCGTTATGTATATATAAATGACGACAATCTATCACAAGATGTTTATTGTGACAATCGTATATCAAACAGAAAGTATACAATATGGAATTTCCTCCCCAAGAATCTATGGGAACAATTCAGGTAAACAATTTTTTTTCTACACCACCTCTACAAATTCATGCACAATAGCAATTGAGTTTTATGTAAACATTTATATGTAATGTTATTTTTTGGCCTTTTCTAATTTATTTTTTGTTATATATAAGTATATATTAACTTCTTATCATGCTGTGGCTATTTTGTTGTTATCAACATCCCTGCACATATCTTTCATACATCAAAGTATCTATTTATGATGGGCACGCAGTGTAATTACCTTTACTATCAACATCTTGTAAAGTGTGTTTTTGCTTTTCTACGCATTTCTTTTTATTGCATCTAACAACTCTTTCATTTGCATGCACAGCCGGTTTATGAATCAGTATTTTTTGTTGATTGCTTGCCTCCAACTGTGGTCTCTGATTACTCCTGTGAATCCTGCAAGTACATGGGGTCCTCTTATATTCATATTTGCAGTCTCCGCAACAAAAGAAGCGTGGGATGATTACAATAGATATCTCTCAGATAAAAAGGCTAATGAGAAAGAAGTTTGGATTGTGAGGCATGGAGTCAGAAAGCTTGTATGTGAAACATCTCGTCTCTGTTTATTTATGTTTCTACTTTTATTTGACGGAATCTAGTTTTATCTTCTTTTAGTAACTGGGTCAGATGGATATGCACTCTAGCTTGCCAAAATATGGTTATGCTGTTTAATTTTTTTGTTACATTTCAATTGTTACATAAAGGGAAAATGGAGTGAAAGCAAAAAGAGATTATTCTGATTATACTTTATTTGATGATAATTATACATCTGCATGTAAATATGAAAATCAACATTTTAACGGACAAATGCGTGTCCATTTGAAGTATGTTTTTTTTTTGGGGGTGGTGTGGGTGCAGTGCTCTAAATATGGAACTCCCCTGATTTGGTGCATAATGAATTCATCTATTCCACCTAAGTCACTCCTTTGCTGTCAAATTTACTTCCATTTGTCGATGTGGTTTTTATCAGAGCAATTGAAATACAGAAATGCAGGCACTGTAAAGCAAATCAATTTGATAATGAATTGTTTAATTCTCATTTTATTTTGAACTTCTAAACTCTATCATTGCTTTTTCCCTTTCCATTTCACACATTCACGCTCATATTTTCTCATACTGAACTGTTTCCCTTGTTTCGTGTTTATTTCCTTTTAGATACAATCTCAGGACATTCGTGTTGGAAACATAGTGTGGCTGCGTGAAAATGATGAAGTTCCCTGTGATCTTGTTTTGCTTGGTACAGCAGATCCTCAGGGAATTTGCTATGTGGAGGTAAATTTTCTTTCCCTGTCTCTGTGTAACTTCATATATCTGTTTTGCAATCCTGTATCTTGATTAGTTGCCCTAAATTTTTTTATTTCATATGTTTCTGTAATATAAGAACACAAAACAATCTAAGAGCTTCATCGTGTGATTTGAATGGCTCCAGGTATTCCAATTCAAAAATTTCACTGTAATGGCCTATAATAGATGTCTGTGTCATGAAATTGAACTGCATCATATAATTGAGTTTCTGAGACGCATTAAGCACATATACTATGAGATTTTGCCTTATGGTTTGACTGACTCCGTATCTTTTGGTATGCCAGAATCATCGTTGTCAATAGGTTAAACAATGTCATAGAATTAAAATTTAACTGAGGAAAGAAAGGTAGAATAGGAAGTGGCTTCAACATAACAAAGGTGAGTAATCAGTAGTTTCGTGCCTCAGTTTTTTCTGATCGAGCTAAAAGGTAAGACCAAGTAATATGAGGATCAGAAAGTTGAGATTCAATGGGAGATGTTTTGTGATAATCTTTGTTTTGTGGAATCATGTTGACATATGTCAAAATTTCGTTAGTTAAATTATGCTTTTCAGATGATCAATTAATCCTCCCAAATGGATCAACATTTTTTATTTAGGGGCAATAGCCACAGACTAAATGTTAAAAAGGAGATGCCCAAGTTGAAAGATATTAATTTTTATTCCTCTCTTGGACACTTCTTGAGCTTCATTCTTGTGAAATTTTGGTATGCTGAATGCTATTTCTGTGCTAAATTCTAAATTTCACCTAAGGAATGCTCTGATTTCCCTGTGAATTGGCAATGGTACCTAAACAAGTGGCTTGATATTTTTGTTCTTTCTTGTCAGTATCCTATATGATTTGAAAAAATTCGTTTCCGAAATGCATATTATCTAACATTTTTGGAGGTTGTGATGTGCTGTGTTTTGCAGACAGCGGCACTAGATGGTGAAACTGACCTGAAGACACGGGTGATACCTTCTGCTTGCATGGGAATAGATGACGAGTTGTTACACAAAATTAAGGCAAGACATATTTATGTCTTTCTAAAATAATGGACTCGCAGCATTGGGCAGATATCATTTTGATTTCCCCATTTTGTGCCAGGGTGTAATCGAGTGCCCCAGTCCGGATAAAGATATTAGGAGGTTTGATGCAAACATGCGATTGTTCCCTCCATTCCTTGATAATGACGTGTGTCCTTTGACGATTAATAATTCACTACTTCAATCATGCTACTTGAGGAATACAGAGTGGGCATGTGGAGTTGCTGTGTACACAGGCAAGCTTGTGGCCTTCTGCACATTAATATCTTAGTTTTGTTTTGTTATCTTATTCCATTATCGTGAAAGAAAATTCATTTTTTAACAAACACATATACTAGGAAAAAAGTAAGCATTATATTTTTCTTGTGCCATTATCATAGTTGAAGGAACTATTTATTAGTGAATCAAGGGGGAAGGTCACCTGGGTGGTCAAACTGCTTGTATATCAAATTATGAAGATTTCAGTTTTCAACGAATATATTTTCTACAGTTCCAGCAATTGTATGCAAAATTCCTTTTTATTTAAAAACTTAATAATTTTTCTATTTGGCTCTAGTCTAGTTGAATAATACTTTTTTGACACCCCATAATCCATCCTTTTCTGTTTGGTACATTTTTGGGGGGTCAAAATACAAAAATTAACCTTTAAAATAAATAAAAACAAATGCACGTAGTGGGCTTGTTTTTGATCCAGTTGGGTTGACAGAGCTCCAAAACCAGAAGGGAAATCTGCTTCCCATGTCTTGTAGTGAAATTTGAATACATTATTGAGATGTTCAGATTTAGGACTATACTCCTCGGTGTAGTTGAATTGCTAGCTGCTTCCAGTTGAATTAACACCTTCATTTATCAAGTAGTGTGATTAGATGCTCCGTATTTTGCTGTTCTATTTCATTCACAGCAAGGTGGCATTGATGTAACAGATCACTGGCATAATTTGACAATTTGTTATTGGTGTAGTATCTCTTAGCACTCACTTTCTGTTTGTTATCCATACTGTCTTTGTGAGCATGTTCTTCTGCTTTCATTGGATGCCATCGTCCAGTGTCACTTTTTATAATTTTATTGTCCCTAGGTTGAATAACTCTTAATTTTCCCTCTGTTGTTGATAACAGGCAATGAAACCAAGCTAGGCATGAGTAGGGGTATACCTGAACCGAAGCTGACAGCAGTAGATGCCATGATTGACAAATTGACTGGAGCAATATTTGTTTTTCAGATAGTTGTTGTTATTGTTTTGGGCATAGCTGGGAATGTTTGGAAGGATACAGAAGCCAGGAAGGTGAGAGTCTAATTGTGACGGTTTATTTTGGCTTTGTCCGTTTTCAAATTTTGATGTGTGTTTTTAGGTATTTTTATATGAGAATTGTATAAAGTAAGAGAAAGAAAGGGAGAAAATTTAAGAAGTGTTATAATTGAGAGTGTGTTTTTTGGGTCATAATTTGAAAACAAACATAGCCTATGTTTTTTCTTGCATACACTTTTAGTTTTGTAATTTAATACAATGTATGGAAGCAAATGCTATCTGAAAGCAGGAAAAGTTGCTTCAAAGTCTTATCATCTCACTCTCACACCCATAGAAATCCGTTGTGCCTTGGGGATGATTATTCTGGAAAACATCTTTCATGGAACTCAACCATGCTGGGGAAGCCTCTTCAAATACATGTTTGAGATCAAGGACAATGGTCATTATTTCATCTCTATGTAACTATCCCATAAAATCTTGGTTTGGAGTGTGTATGTTTTATAGTTACCATTTCTTAATGTTGGCAAATTGGGAATCTAAACAGCAATATATATGTATATACACACACACCCTTGAATTTATGTCGAGTGTTAAAATTAGATTGTTATAAATATATAATTTGTGTCGAGTGTCAAAATTGCATTGTTATAAATATATATATATTTTGACACTCGACATAAGTTCAAGCTACCCTATTCCATTTTCGAGTTAGGCACCTGATGTTTTTTATTATCTATTGCTCACAATCTTGATTCATCTGTTGTAGCTATGGTATGTCCGATATCCTAAAGAAGGTCCTTGGTACGAACTCCTGATCATCCCTCTGCGATTTGAACTGCTTTGCTCCATTATGATTCCTATATCTATAAAGGTATTTTTTTTGAGCTTTTCATAATTTTTTGATTGGCTGCTGATATATCTAGTTTAGTTTCTTTGTAAGGGTTATTGTGTTTAAAGCATGTCCACCTTTAAATATTCTCAAAGAATGCGTTCCATGGCTTCCAATGGTTTGCTGTGGGGATGCAACTGATTTTAAAATGTAACAAGGGCCGTCACATTGTCTTTGAAAAGGGTGTGCTGTTATCTTTTGCAGGTATCCTTAGATCTTGTTAAAGGCTTATATGCAAAATTTATTGATTGGGATGAACAAATGGTTGATCTGGAAACTGGGACTCGGTCCCATGCAGCCAAGTGAGCAACTGTAGATGTGCTCATGATTTTGACTGTTTCCTGAACATGCATGCAACATCTGATTCATTTTGGTATGTTTCTTGTACTTGGCAGCACAGCAATTAGTGAGGACTTGGGGCAGGTTGAGTATATATTGACTGATAAGACAGGAACCCTTACTGAAAACAAAATGATTTTCAAAAGATGTTGTATAAGTGGAAGATTTTATGGGAATGAGAGTGGGGATGCTTTGACAGGTAATATTATGTTGTGCATCAGAAAATTTCCATTCTTTTGGCTTTCAATCCTGCAAAGCTCAACATTCGTTGAAAAGCGTTGTCTGATTATCTTCTCTAATTAGGGTCTCACCTGTGACATCTTAATATTAGTTATTGCCATTACATGTAATGACTAAAGTGACGTCCAACCACAGAGATTTGTTGGATCAACTTAGCCTTATTCTCTGTGTGTGATAGAATATGGTAATGAATGCTGGATACTTGTATTTGTTAGAATGTGGTATGTTGAATATTCTGTTGAATTGATTTGAGTGGTCCTAGAGAACATTATAGCACCTATGTTTTGATCATTGAGAGTAGGGGTGTAGTCGAGCTCGAGTAGCATCTTATTTGAGCTTGACTAGATGGAAATTTCATGGACTCGAGGTCAAGCTCAAGTCGAGTATAGGTGCTCAAGCTTGGCTAATTTACCAGTGCTCCATTGATTGATGAGGGAAAATGGGGATGGGTTGTGGGAGGGAGCTTAGAAATTAGTAAGAAATGAGGATTAGAGTTTGAAAAAATTACATAAATGACATTAAGTCAAGTTACTCAATACTGGACAAGTAGAGCTGGGCTATGTTCGAGCTTGACTTGTTTTTGTGAGTTGAGCTGGAGTCAAACTTTTTTGGGACAAGCTGCTTGTTTAGTCGAGTCGAGTCGAGTAGCTCATCCCAGCCTCACCCCCAATTGAGAGGCTACTATTAAAGGCTTCTTTTGCTTTAAATTTTATATTCTTCATCTAGTTCTGCTGCTGAAACTTTATTGCAAACTTGTTCTTTTGCAAAACTAGGTCATTTCGGAAAACAATTTCTGAGGCTGGCATTATAGTTTTCATCTTTTTTTATGGCATTTCCTATCTTCTGACTTAGCATGCTTATACTTCTCAGTCGCTGGTGCTTCTCAGTGGCTAGTGCTTTATATGGAAAAATAAATAATAGGTGGATGAGTCTTACAACCTCAATCATAAAGCTGCATCCACCTGTGGCATGTCAATTATAGGCTTAGTTTCTATCTAGTAGTGATATCATTTCGTACTGTAGCATTGATTTTAATTCAGTTTTCCCAGTTGATGTGACATCCTTTCATCCTTGTTCTATTCTGCTTGTTAAAAATTCTACTTGAGAGAGAGAGAGAGAGAGAGAGAGAGAGCATATTACCTTAAAAGCACATTGCACTTATGCCTTGTAAAGAGATGTTTCTCCCATGTAATAGTTAGTCCTATGAACCAAAATTATTTTGCTTGAACATAACCTGGATTGGTGGTGCCATGTGGAGAAAAGATTCTGTTTAATTGTACTGTTCTGTTGTTCGTGGGTTTGGTCTGGCATAATTGATTTTAGCAGCCCATAAGGGATCTTTTACCTCACTTTCTGGGAAATGCAAGAGAACTACTCTGACTATTCCAAATATTAATTGCTTGATGTTTAGACAAGAATTATTTGCTTTAATTAAATTGTCTGATGAGTTGATATCCTAAGGAAATATGATTTTCTCTTTGCTCCCAATCTTTTAACGTATTTGTCTTGATTTCGTTGCCCTTTTTTCCCTGGGTTTATGCTTCCACTACCAATATATGAGTTTGTTCACGTCATAAGTAATTTGGTAGAAAGTCGTTTATTATTTTATTGATTCAGTTTATGGTGAGGATTCTTTTTGTGATAACCACATGACATCCTGTTCTGTACAGATGAAAAATTGCTTAATGCCGTATCCAGTGGCTCCGATGATGTGATCCGATTTATAAAAATTATGGCAATATGCAACACTGTAATCCCTGTTCTAAGGTATTTTAGCATATATATATGCTAGCGCTTGCAAAGATAACTGAAATATACACAGAGGGCAGAATGATCGGTCATTTGTTATGCAATTTTGAAGGAATGGTTTTTCACTTGATGGTGACCCCTAATCCTACAATATTTTTGTCGATAATTCTACACAGCAAGACTGGGGCAATATCATACAAGGCACAATCCCAAGATGAAGAAGCTCTTGTACATGCTGCGGCTTATCTGCATATGGTTTTTCTGAGAAAAAATGGGAGCATTCTTGGTAAGCTCGACAGTTTCTAGTTGTAGTTTCTCTCTTTCATCATACATGAGATGTCATATATGTTTCCTGGGTATGCAGACGTCAATTTCAATGCTTCACTGATGCAGTATGAAGTGCTAGACATTCTGGAGTTTACTTCTGAGAGGAAAAGAATGTCTGTCGTTGTCAAAGACTGCCAAAGTGGGAAAATATTCCTCTTGTCTAAAGGAGCAGATGAAGCTATTCTTTCTCATGCTCATCCTGGTAATTTTATTCTTAATGTGTGTGGTGATGTTTTTCTGTTTGTCAACCTTTTTTTTGGCATTTGCAGGAGAAAATGGTATTGAGCAATCTATGAATTTCCACTCTTCTGTAGCTCAGATATTACACCTAGACATCGAGCAATCACTATATCCAATCCAGGATATGAATGGCTATATTTTTTTTAATTCTTCAAAAAAAAAAAAAATGCTTCAACCACGGCACTTGTGAAACTCTCTCTCTCTCTCTCTCACACACACACACACACACACTTTTACACAATTTTAAAAAAAAAAAAAAAAAAACCAAAATGCACACTGAAATTTGAAAACGAACATAAACAATATCACCAATCAAGCCGGAAAAGCAAGTTATCTTCCATAAACATCTGAATAGTATAAAAACTTTATACAGATTCCAGATAATTCATCTTGACTTTTACTGTGCCATTCATAATTCCTGCTCATATTATTGCTGGTGATAGACCTTCTAACAAGTACAAGACTAACATAATATTTTATTTAAACCAAACTCACATATTTTGGATCAGGTGTGGGTCAAAAAATGTTCCATCTCTAAAGTGTTTAACAGTGAATTTCAGTATCTAGAATCACTTCATTGTCAAATTGTGTTCATTTTGCAGATTTGAGAACTATCTAGGTGTGGAAATTTTGTTAAATTGATTTCCCCTATTGACCTGGAATGTTCACTTGATCAAGTAAAATTCTACTGTTGTCACGTGAGCAGCAATGCAGCATATAAGTATGCAATGATCTAATAAAATGCAGAATATGATTGTGTATTCTGTTATCTGTTCTTTGTTTCGAACTGTGAAGGGGAAGATTTCCCTGCTTTTTCTTGCCGTGTCTTTTTCACGGTGAACCATCTTAAACCTTTGAATTACTGCAGTTATCTTCTAGGAATGCTGTAATATTCCATATTCATTAAGATGGGATCCTCTTGTAGTTTTGTAATATCTAAACATGGAGTTTTGTCAGGACAACAGATAAGGACTTTTGGTGAAGCTGTGGAACAATATGCTCAACTGGGTCTGCGGACATTATGCCTTGCGTGGCGTGAATTAGATGATGATGAATATCAGGAATGGGCCTTGATGTTCAAAGATGCTAATAGTACTCTGGTTGATAGAGAGGTAATGTTAAAAGCTTGTTGACATTGGGTTTTCTTTGTATGTTTAACAGACTCCCTGTTGACATGGCTCATCACATCTCTTTGTTTGGTTAGTGCTGTAGAATCATTACTTACTCTACTTTCTATACTTCTGCAGTGGAGAATTGCTGAAGTCTGTCAGAGGTTAGAGCATGACTTAGAGGTTCTTGGTGTTGCTGCCATAGAGGACCGCCTACAGGTGACTCTGCTTGCTTCAGAAACATCTCTCAGGCAGTTTAATTGCTAATTTCAAAATTTTCCATTCTTTAGACCCTCTTTAATCTTTTGCCTGGGTAGTTATTTTACTCGTAGTTCTTTCATTTTGACATCAATCCAGGATGGTGTGCCTGAAGCAATCGAAACTCTAAGGAAAGGAGGAATAAATTTTTGGATGCTGACTGGAGACAAGCAGAACACTGCTATACAAATTGCTCTTTCTTGTAATTTTGTGTCACCAGGTGATTTTGCTGGAGTTCTGTATATTTCTTGTCTTGCTATGGACTTAACTGTGAACTGTTGGAAAACAAAAGAGCATGAAATTGACATGAACAACAAAGCAAATTTCTGATTAATTAATATAGGAAGCTCACAAATGAGATCATAGGTCAACATCAAGAAACTTTACCTGAAAATTTGAAATGACATATAGATTATGTTAAGGATAATTGTTGAAGCAACTTAGTGTAGCTTAGCCCTTTGTATCTGGGTGATGAAATTTGCCGATGTGATTTCATGATGAAGTTGTAAGTACTAGAAGCGTGGGAGGGATTATTGGACAGATAGAGAAGAAAACAGTGGCTTTGTTTGGATGTAAATTGTGGTGGGACGAAAATTACTGTGGAAACCTGGGAATATAGTGTAAAAGTATAAGAGAGAAAGAGATAAAAAGTGTCATGTTGTTGGGTGGTATGTTTGGAAATGCAAATTTTGATGGGTAGAAAATGGATGCAAATTCGGATCTGAATATAACCAGAACTTTTAGTGGAATCGATTTCTTATGTTGAAGCTCCAATACTCTGCTAATAACCATACTGTGGATGAAGTTTGTTGGTTTAATTTTCTTGTCATTCTTTTACCTTGACTTTTAACTTTGCAGTCATAGATTTCTGTACATCTGTCCCTTGATGCTGCTATATCTGCAAGTTTTATTATCAGTTTTATGTGCTGCCAGTTTTTCAGAAGTCCAACTAGTTTTGCACACTGTTAACAGAGCCTAAAGGTCAGCTTCTGATGATTAACGGGAAAACTGAGGATGAAGTTTGTAGGAGTCTGGAGAGAGTTTTGCTTACAATGAGAATCACTGATTCTGAACCTAAGGTATGATTTTTTGCAATATTTATGAATCTATCACTGTTAGATCGAGTGCAATTATTGACAGTTGAAGTTTGCAGCTATTTGGTGATAGGTTCAAGAGTGAGTTTTCATTAAATTGCAGTTACTGAAAGTTCATTTTTCATCATTACTGTGCACTAAAATTCACTGAAAAGGTTCTTTTGGTCAACAATGCGCAATACAACAAGTAATGCATCATGCATCTTTTTGCTGTCAAAAGTTCGCACTTCATCACAGTTCTGATTTATCCATCTGTGAATCTTTTTGAATCTGAATTGATTCACCTATCATGTAATTCAGAGTCTTCTAGATTTTCTGGACTATGATCTGTTTAAAGGATGGGTCCTCTTAGCAGAAGAAATGTGGACAGAAAAGATAACCCCATCTGCACTCATTACCCTTATTTGTTATTCAGTTTTCTTGTAACAGATACTTCATTTTCACAGGATGTAGCTTTTGTTGTTGATGGCTGGGCTCTTGAAATTGCCCTTAAGCATTATCGTAAAGCATTCACTGAACTTGCCATTTTGTCGAGGACAGCTATATGTTGTCGTGTTACTCCATCCCAGAAGGCACAGGTACCTTGGAGAAAATTAAATTATGTCTTGATTTGATATTCTGTTCAACTCGACACTTTAAATGAGTTTTCTATATTGGACAGTCTGTTATATTTAATCTTTCTCTTCTCAAGCGAAGAAAAATACTAGCCAAGATGTTGAGGCAGATCAATACTAGTCTGCTAGAGCTATTTAAAGATGGTTTACTCTCTTTATTCTCAATTTTTCTAGAAAAATGACACTGAAGCTTGTTCTTGTTCCCTTTTTAGCTTGTAGAACTCTTGAAATCATGTGACTATAGAACGTTGGCTATTGGTGACGGTGGAAATGATGTGAGGATGATTCAGCAAGCTGACATAGGAGTTGGAATAAGTGGGAGAGAAGGATTGCAGGCAGCAAGGGCAGCTGATTATAGCATTGGAAGTACGAAATTTGTTCTATCCAGTTTAAGATGATCTCCAAATTGTTTGGAATCTATAATTAGTGAAATCTTTTGGTTAATGTACCACTTAGATTACATTTCTATTGAAGGATGTTATAGCAAATTATTGAAGTTTACTAATTGGCATTTCCTTCATATTGTTAAGCAAACCACCATATGCATAGTCAATAAGTGAAACAAGAACGACTTAGTTAACTTTCTCATGGTGAATTTGTGCCCCTATTCAGATTATTAATGTAGAATATCAAGGACAAAAGCTAAATAAACTTCCATCTTTGAGAGACCATCAGGCATCCTTGTTTTATATTATTTTGGACTTTGGTTGCCAAATATTTTTGATTTTTTTTGCCTTTTCTGTACCCGTAGATGGCCCCAGACTATGAAATGATCAAACATGACATGTATATATGGTGAACTCCTATACCAGCATCTTAATGCTCTATTACATTGTTATATTAATTTTTTTCTTATTTATGTAATATTATTTAATTTGCACTTATTTCTTAGGGATAAAAATATTTATCATTGCAGTAAGGCTATGTTATATCTATTTTACCCCTTTGTTATGTAGCGTCATGCAGTGGGCACTTCTGCTTAGGGATTGGAAATGTTTCTCATGTCACATTCTCTCAAAAAAAGTGCACAGTCTTTTCATTAAGAATTAGTTTACCCTGTGGCCTAGGTCCGTGAATTTATTAAATTGCTGTTTTTGAAATTTCAGATCCGGTTTGCTTCTAGTAATTATTGGTGTGTGGAATTTGTCAGCATAAATATTTACACTTTATTTTTTAAGCATATATGTATGTTAATATCATCACTTTGCAGAATTCAGATTTTTGAAAAGACTGATACTTGTGCATGGACGCTATTCATATAACCGCACGGCATTTCTTTCCCAATATTCATTCTACAAGTCCTTGATAATATGTTTTATCCAAATCTTGTAAGTTTGTTTTGTTTCTTATATCTGGATACAGAAAAGCAAATGAGATATATTAAGTTTGTGCGCTAACAGTACAATGCTTCCAGTTTCTCTTTTATTTCAGGCGTCTCCGGGACAAGTCTTTTCAACTCTGTTAGCTTGATGGCTTATAATGTGTTTTACACTAGTGTGCCTGTTCTAGTCAGTGTGCTTGATAAAGATCTTAGTGAAAGAACTGTAATTCAACATCCCCAAATACTATTTTACTGCCAAGCAGGAAGGTTTGGGTCCTCAGTCTTTCTACCAATTGCCATTCCACTTATGTTAGAGCCTTCCATCCCTGGTATTTTGACTGACTCAACAAACTTGAAACAGGCTTCTTAACCCAAGCACATTTGCGGGATGGTTTGGCCGATCTCTCTTTCACGTGAGTGCTTTCTGCTTATAACTCTTGTACCTTATAATTTCAAACGGTTGGTGCTTGTTATTTTTATTTAAATAATTTGTGTAAAACTAGAAAAATCTGCATTGGGATGAATAAAGCATGTTGCATTGGAAGGCCAAGAATTTACACCATCATATGCCATTTTTCAAGTCCTTCTGTACCTATACTTTAACAAATATTTATATAGAACATAGGTGGCTGCTAGATGATTCACTGTTAGATCAAGCGATAAGTAATTTCTCACTCATGTCCGGTTGTGAATGTTATTTTTATTTTATGAATGCTGGAACTTAATAATACAAGACTTTCATCTGGATCGGTTGCTCACTGACCTGTAGTCAATCATCAACTAACTCATCCTACAAATTTATTTGTCTGTGGTATTTGTGTTAGTTGGGTGAAGTTCATGTCTTTCCTTAGTTCAGTAAATGGTGCTATAGTTCAATTACTAATCTGTGATGGTCTACTCAGGCAATTGTTGTTTTTGTCATCTCCATACATTCTTATGCTTTTGAGAAAACCGAGATGGAGGAGGTATCAATGGTTGCACTTTCTGGGTGCATTTGGTTGCAGGCATTTGTTGTTGCATTGGAGACCAAGTGAGTCGATGTCTTTCTCTTGCATTTTGTTTACTGACTTCTTGATTTAAAATGTGGCTGAAAATAAAGAAGAGGCAATGTGACATATGATAATGTTTCTTCAGTCAGCATTTTTCTATGGATTTGAAGTTCTGTGAAAAAGTGTCCATAGTCTTAGTTCTCCCTGATTATGAATTCAATGGATTTGTCAAGCAAAGTTTCTATGTTTGGACATGGCAATCCATTTTCCTTACACTGCAATTTACATTGCTTTTATTTGCAAAATGGAGAATAGTTTTCAGCTATTCTTTGCTTAGTATTGCTCCATGTTGTCTGATACCTTGAAGGTTGATTCACACCTTCCATCTGATGTTTACAGTTCATTCACAATTCTGCAACACATTGCAATCTGGGGCAACCTGGTTGCATTTTATGTCATCAACTGGATCATTAGCGCCATCCCAGCATCTGGGATGTACACTATAATGTTCCGCCTGTGCAAGCAGCCGTCATACTGGCTTACAATGATAGTGAGTCTTCTGTTTTATTATTTTACTCGCAACTGTGCATCTGTTTTGTCCCACCTAATCAATGATGCCATGCTTGTGTTTGAAAAAAAATCCCACCCCAATTCATGACATGCTTGTCTTTAAATATCTCCATAAGTAGGCATATTTAAGTTTTGCTTCCTGATTCTCTATGGTTACTGGTGTCATCATGCCAATGCATTTTTTCATGTATATCGAGTGATCTTCTCATCAAATAAGAGATTCATAATGCTACCACTTAGATTTACAATGATGTATCTTCCTCTCAGTTCATTTCTATTCTGGGAAAAACATGTGTTCTCAGCCTGCATTTTGTCTGTATACATTGCCATTATTTTCAAACATTTAAGCTGACTGAGCACTATATTGCTGCTATTTCAGCTTATTATAGCAGCAGGGATGGGTCCTGTCCTCGCCCTCAAGTACTTCAGATACACATATTGGTCAAGCAAAATCAACATACTACAGCAGGCTGAACGTCTGGGAGGGCCAATCCTGTCGTTGGGAAACATAGAGCCTCAGTCGAGGTCCTTGGAGAAAGATCTCTCCCCATTGTCAATATCACAGTCGAAGTCCCGTAACTCTGTTTATGAACCTTTGCTGTCTGAGTCTCCTAGCGCCACAAGACGATCTTTTGGACCAGGTGCGCCATTCGATTTCTTCCCGTCACAGACCCGGTTGTCTTCCATTTATGCAAGGAACTGCAAGGATAACTGATATTTATGGTTCTTGAAGGACAAACACACGTATAGATGGACTCATGAAGGAGAAATTCATGTATGGAGGGATTTATGTTACAGCATGAAAATTATGATCATACTATAGCTCCTGTTTTGTTTGTCCGATAAAACTCTTGTAATGTCTGGCTTTGGGCTTATTTTACAATTAATTGAGGATACTTTACAATCCCTTCAAACGGTTCTTTTGTAGTTATGACATGGAAGGCTTTTAATTTTGAAGATCAAGTGGCTTCAGCTGCTTTGCGATCATCCATTCTAAGTACTTTAGAAATATTGTTGAATGAAATTATAAATTTTGTTGCGTTTTATTTTTATTTTGATTCTTTGTGGGCGCTAATGACAAATGGTCTACACAAGCTTATTTTTGATACGGAAAGGCTACGATATGTTTACAGTTATACTTATTTTTTCTTATACTTTAAAATAATATTTCTCTTATTTATTTTATTTTATATCATCCCTTGCAACATTTACATTCTAACCTTCGGCCTACAATGATTCTCTTGGACTCCTATTTTCTGCAGTGGAATTGCTTCACAAGTCCCCAACCGACAATCTCTCTTTGCTGCCTTTTTGGCAAATCTGGTAGTCTACTTATTTAACGGATTTCATCCCCGAGTATAAAGAAATAAAAGGGGTCTACATAAAAAATAAAAATAAAAATAAAAATAAAATTCGTATCTCAATTTTATTTGCATGACATGTTATTGTCTACTATCTTAGTTTAGTTTATCCTAATTCAACCAAACACACATTGCGTGGGCATTTGTGTTTACTCTATTAAATAGTGAATCTATTGCTTATATATTAAAGTCAAAAGTTTATTGAACGTATATAATATTATATTATTAGTATTAATATTGCTATTTATTTATTTATTCTTAATTTGTTGCACTTCATTTTTCTCAATCTCCTCTCTTCTCCTAATTTCATTCTATCATATTTCGTTAAATTTTTTGTTAACACTCACTTTATCAAACATATAATAAATTTATATTTAAAAGTATTATTATTTTTTTTTATAAAATTATTATGAATCCAATAAATGTGGAGGAAACGAGCCGTTGGGACACAAAAGCGAGGGAAAGAGTGCAGGGCCCTTGACCCTACGGTTGAGATGGGGAACCAGTGGCTGAGAGCTGAAAAGAGCAGCACATCCCTCTGGGCCTCACCCCTCCAATTCTCATCGCTTTTTGTTCTCAATGACCATCTGATTAGCACACCGCCTTTAGCTTCTTTCATACCATCAAGAAACAATTTCATGAATGGGTTTTAGGCTGCACATCAATTGGGGTGGCCTCACAGCCCAGTCCCCTCTCTCCACGAGTACATCATCTTGGCCTTCTTCATATTCTTGTAAGTCACCACTTCTTGGAAATGGGTTTTTTGTTCTCTTGATCATTTTTTTTTTAAAAAATTTGGTTCTCAATCATGTCTTGATTGAAAGGTTTTATTTTGTCTGTATTATGTTCTTGATATGCCTGTCCGTGCTTAGATTTTCTCATTGATTGGGCTTCAAGAAATGATTTTTTTTTTCTCAAATTGAGTTGAGCTTCTGTTCAATCGTATTTCATACAATTTCAGAATCCGGGGGATTGTAAACAGTAAATCAAGAAGCTAATTTATGTGAGTATATGACTCGGGATAATGATTTTATTGACTCCATGATTATCATTATCTGTACTAATAGATATCAAAGTTTTGAATGACTTTAGCTCTTTAAGCTCAGTTGAATTGCATGACATCTAGTCTAAGAAAGTAATTGTTGGGTTGGACTAAATTATTGACCATTGCACTGCATTTTTTTTGGTTGGAATGGGCACTGGATATCGGTCTTCCTCGTTCATTTCTTTCAAGTAACTAATTCAATAGGTAGCCACTGTTCCCAATTATATGTTAAAGTTGGTGTGGAGCCATTTACCGCAATGGTTGTGATTGTTGCACTTGTTCTGGTTAAGTTATTGGTTCTGAAGTTTGTTTGATGACTAAATTGTGCAGTTCTGAAGTCACTAAAAACTAATTCTGCCTCCTTTATACTTAACAGGAATTTTAGATTACTACGTTTTTTAGGTTCTCACTGGCTGTTCCCCAGGGATATGAATGATATTAAGTTAATCAGCAATTAAAGAAAAAAAATTATCATTTTGAAATGCTCAAACCCATTTTCAGTTAAATTCTTGGGGAATGAAAATAAGAATAGCTTAAAAACTATTAATACTTGTTTCATCCTTCTCCGAATTCTTTTGGATGATTTGCTTCCATGTGATCATACCATTCCCAGTAATAATTGCTCATTAGAAAAAAAAACATAGTATTTGATGTTGAGTCAATGCACAAACCTGTGTCCGTCAAACTTGTTTCATTTAATGAGAATGGTTCTAACTCTCCGGACACGTACTGAAATGTGCACAAACATGCACTAGGAAGCCCTTTTCCCCCGTTTGATTATGCTTCTTATCCTCTTGTACTCATACCCTACAGGTAGAGGCAGGGCTAGTTCCTACTTCTTGGTGAGGTTGTCTGCTGCATCAGTTTTATATGGGGAGGCCGAAACTCTTAATGATAATTACGGGGCACATGTCTGTCCATCTTCCCCTCGGCTTTTGGAGAATTATTACTTGGGGACTAGAGAAATAAAGGTTACTCATGTTTCGATAACTCTGCTTGTGTAATTAAGCAATGTTTTTTCTCTGCTTGCTGACGTTTCCCATTGTTCAGGTGGCACATGAGAAGGGGTCTGGTGATGAAGTACACAGTTTACTTGATAGTGGCATCCAAATGTCTAATAAAGATGATAAATTGGCATACCTTACTGGTTTACAGGTGACCCAAGCATCACATTTTAGATTATTGATTGAAAATCTGGATATGTTGGAAGACATTCATGCTGATTCTAATGCAGTAAAGTTGGAAAGAGATATTCTGAATCAATTAGAAAGACTTGGAGCTCTAAGGTTATTCCATTCATGTCTGTCGAGGACCTTGAAATCCTCAAGTTTTTTCCATTTGCGTAATGCACGAAGTGAGCTTGTTGAAGAGTCTAGGGTAAATCATTCCATGGATAATCCTGAAGACAAGGTGGTTGTTCAATCTGGAAAAAAAGAACTCAGAAAAATGAGGAGAAAAGGAATATTGGTGAAGGAAAGTGGTACTTCTATGCAAGAATTGCCCCCGGAAACTTTTTCAAAGGATCCTCAACAACCTAAATTTGCTTCTGCAAGAAGATCCTCAAGGTCTAAAAATAAAAGACAGAAAATTGCTAGGAATGAGGCAGAAATGTCCAGTGGAGTTAAGGTTGTTTCAGTTTCTGTTATAATGTATGTAGTGCTTGTTGGTTGTCTGAGAAAGTTGTTCTTACCCTAGTATTTGTATGTGACAGTTGCTTGCTGAATTGAAAAAAATCAGGATGGTGCTGGAAGAAGAAACTGGTCAAATGGCGAGCTTGAGCAGCTGGGCAGAAGTGGTTAGGATTGAAAAGAAGGAATTACTGCATCATTTGCATTACGGTTGGCATTGCAGGGATGAGCTTCTGAGGAGTACGCACTCCTTGGTTTTGTTTATTGCAAGAAACTACCGGGGACGTGGAGTAGCTTTTGAAGATCTGATTCAGGTTTTTTTCTCTTTCATGATGTTCTAGTTTCCTTTTTCCCACCGGACTTTTTATTAATTAGTGGCAATCTAGTACAGTATATAATCTAGAGGACCGGCGGGCTTCGGAGTGCACTAATATTGTTTCTTCTCTTCTAAACTTCTCTGTCTTGCACTTGTCTTCGAGTCCAAATGTGCCTGTAACTAGTGTTGAAATTCCAATGCTTCGTCACTTTACCAACTACGCCTTATTGGTCTCTTAAGTAAGAAATTTGAGAAAAATGTGTGTTGAGCAGTGCTTTTCATGCAAATGGTATCTGTTCTCATGTCCAAGCTTCATGACTTATGTAGTCGTGATGGTCCACAGGCAGGAAACATGGGTGTCTTGCAAGGTGCAGAAAGGTTTGATCAATCGAGGGGATACAAATTCTCAACCTATGTCCAGTACTGGATTAGGAAGTCAATTTCAACGTTGATAGCAAAACATGCCACAGGAATTCGAATTCCAGTATGCTTCGTTCTTTAACCTGGTGGACCGCTATTGTTCAAGATTTATTGAATTTTTCTAAAAAATGAAAATTATGAAAATGAAGTTTCAGGTTCCAATATTTTCTATTTCTCTGGGTGCAGAGCGCTTTAAACAAGGTTATAAATCAAGTACAAAGAGCACGAAAAGCCCTTAGGACCTGCAATGGAAAATATCCAGATGATTGTGAAATTGCTAAATTCACTGGTCTATCTATGGCTAAAATTATGTCAGGTGGCAAATGCCTCAGAGTTGTGGGATCTATCAATCAGAAAATAGGGGACTGCATCAACATAAAGTACACGGTAAGCCTAAACTTGATTCTTGCCAGTGCCTTCTACATTTATCACTGCACGGTTTTCATTAAGATTCATCTAGCCTATTGTTCTTGTGGGCATCTGGAACAGTACAGTTCATAGGGCTTGTGCTGGTTTAGTTTTGGAAATTTCCCATAACGTCAAACTCAAAGAAGCAAGTGTTACGTGTGTCATATGTGTTTCATATACAGCCTTATGTATTTAACATGTTTTTCCAATTTTCTCACAGGAAATTACACCAGATACGTCAATACCAAGCCCAGAAGAAACGGTTGTCCGGCAGCACATGATTAATGACGTTTACGCCCTTCTTGATGGCTTGAAGCCAAGAGAGCAGCAGGTCCTCATCCTCAGATTCGGACTAGGCAACCAACAATGCAAGTCGTTAGAGGAAATTGGGAGTATGTTTTGTGTAAGCAAAGAGTGGATAAGGAAAATAGAGAGGGCAGCTCTTACTAAACTGAGGGACGAGAATACTCTCAAAATTTTGAGCCATTGTGAGCATATGCTGTGAGCAAAGCTGGTCCAATGAACCTGTGCTGAGGTCTTAGGAGCTTCCATTGCCCTTTTAGGCAATTCTGGTGAAGTATATAAACTTTGTCTTCCTTAGCAGTTCTGTTTTATTAAGGTTACTACATGTAAAATTCTTTATTGAATCACTGCATACATCACTCCTTAATAGAAACCAAAAGAAAATTTATAGTTCTTTGTTTATTTGATTGAAGTAAAATGTAATCCTAAAAGCCAAAACATAAAAAGTGAAAGTGAAGCGTCAGGTGTTGCATTGCATGTGGGCTTTGGCTTTACAGGGATTTTTCCCCCAATTAGTCAATCATATTAAAATTTATGTTGCACATAAGATTGACAGAAATAAAGTTTTACATCTTTTGCAATTTTTACCTATTAGCCTTCTGTTAGAAGAAGTAACTTTCTCATATGTTTTTGGTACATAGGAAAATTAGTATGGATGTTTAAGAATATTGAAAACTAAGAGAGAGAAGAAAATAAAAAGTATTATTTTGATGGATAATATGTTTGGAGAATTGAATTTTGATGGGACATAAACAATGCAAAATTTACATCCAAGCATAGCCATAAATATAGTGTTTTTCATATTGTAGGAATAGTGACAATTTGTTTTTTGTTTTTTTTTGGTAAGAATACTATTTTTTTGTTGACTTTATTCTTAATCTCATTATATAAATTAAAGCGAAATTTTCGTGGATGAGCTACAATTTAACTCTTTCAATTATTAATTAACACTTTCGAATAAAGATGAAGCATGCAACATAGTTTATATTATCCAATTTGTTTGTTTTCCACCAGGAATTGGATCTTGTACGCAATCTTGGTATTTATTAGCTGCATCCATGGACCGTTCTCCGGGCACATAAAAACGCAACAGGCCAGTAAATTAGATGCTAATCATTGATGCTAAAATCGCGTTTCCGTAGTTGACCACTGCTATGGGACACCTCCCTATAACCGAAAGTCGCGTTTTTAGGCTCTTCATGGGTCGTTCTGCTGGACTGCTTCCCCACCAAATCTGGACATCGTTGCTCTCCATGGTGTATTTTATTCCTCTACCAAATTCACAGACAAAGAAAACATGCTTATAAACGGACCCTTGTTTAGGATCAATTATGCACTCTAATGACCCAACAAGTTTCATGTTAGTGAAAATAATTAATTATTTCTTCAAGACATCATGATGATGACGCGTGTCAATATCTGCAATGCAGGGGTGCATAATTTATTAGGCCACATGTGAAATAGTGCACTCGACGTGAATGCATTTTTTTGTGTTTAAAATAATAACTTGTGTTATATTTTAAAGTATGTCTTTATAACTAGTTATTTTTAAAAATTATGACATGGGTCGTGATATTTTGCGAGTTGTATAGCAGACCATTTAACTTAAATTTTAAATAGATGTCATATTTCAACATTCACGGTTAAAAAAATAAACAAGTTTTTTAGAATTGACAACAAAGTAAATTTGTTATTTTAGGCATTTCTATCTCTTTCAAATATCAGTTCTTGCAATGGCAACGTGTTATTTTTGCGTTAAATTGGTTTAGAAATAAAAAATGAAACTCAAATTTTAAAAGCATTAAAGCAAGGGTGCACAAGCTGGACAAGAAATCTGCATAGTGTTTTAGAATGTGAAGAAGAATCACATTTCTCATTCATGCCCCATTTGCTATAGGTCCATTTAAAAGTTGACTGATGACTTAAAATTATATTCATGTTATTTAACTGCTAAATAATTGCATTGTGATACTTAGTATTTTAATCACATATTGATCATAAAGATTGATGAGTAAACAAAGAAAATTTAAGCCCATAAATCCATTAGCATTGGCGCACGAACGGTCGTGATGATGCCACGTAATAAGGTCGAATTACTTAATAAATTGATCTGGTGTGCGCCTGTCGTTTGTGCTAGAATTTATATAAAATGACAGAAAAAATTCCAATAAATATTTTTACTTAGAAAGTATAAAAATATCAAAAAAAAAAAAAAAAAGATGTAAAAGAGTACTCACACTTTATTGACCAAGTGAGATTGCTTAGTGGGGCTTAGGCTTAATATATAATATAGATACTATCAAATAAAATTAATAAATTTTAGATATAATTAAAAAATATTTAAATAATTACAATGTGCTAGAATTGTATATAAAATGAGAAAAAAAATAAGTCCAATAAATAATTTTAGGTGGAAAGCGTAAAACAAATATAAAAAGAATAAAAGTAAAAAACATGTAAAAAGAAGGGTATTTTAGTACTCTCGCTTTATTGACTCGTCGACGGTTTTTCAACCGATCTCAGGCTTAATGTGCCCCTGCATTTAATTTATTTCATCAATTATTTAATAGAAATAACAATTTTAATTTTCACTGTATATTTCCCAATTAAGTAGGCTGCTATGAATGTGTGGTTGAGATGTGAGCTATCTTCGAAAAGTGCAGTATCGCAGCCACAGCTTGACAGTGAAAGAAAATGACTCGTCGGCGCAGAAAAATAAATGGAGACAATAAATTTAGACCCCACAATTTGACCTTTAACTGGCCAACCTACGAATTTAACTATTGCTGCTTTAGGGACACAACACCGAAAGGCTATGTTTGGAAGAGGGGTTTTCACTGAAGAATAGTTTGTTCGGTGGAAGTTACGTTGAAATGATTAATTAGTTTGAAAGAAAAAGTTTTGACGGGGTAAGATTGTATAATTTATTTGAATATATTTATAAAATATATAATAATAATTAAATGATATGATATTGTATAAGAATGTTGATTAGATTTTATAGTATAAATAAATATAAATATATGTGTAGTGTGTGTATATATATAAGAGGAAAATTTAAATTTAAATAAAAATTTTGTTTAATAGTATATTTGATAGTTTAATGTTTGACATGGTGTTTTACAATTGAAAGTTAACTTCCAAATATGACCAAAATGCTGTGGGTAGCACTTTAATGAAAAAAAAGAACATTTGCTACGGCTGTGTTTGGAAGAGGGGTGATGATGTGGAATGTCTATTGGTGTGAGTTTTGTAGGCATGTGTGGTATGTTCTAGAGAAATGGTTTAATCGAATGAATAATATTATTTATATGTATTTATGTGTGTATAAAATACATTATAATAATTATATCAGGTGACTTTATATAAGAATGGTGTTTAATTTTAAAGGTGTGAATATATATATAATATATATATATATAAATGCAATTGTATGTATGTATTTATGTATGTAAGTATTGATTTAATGTAATTAAATATAATAATTGAAAATTAATTAATTTGTAATTTGAATAAAATTTTTATTAAATAACATGTTGGGTAGTATAAAATTTAGTAGAGCATTTGAGGTTTGAAAGGGATTTCCAAACATAGCTTGGAAAAAAATACGCCATGTTCCTCAAGGCTGTGTTTGGTTTCCTATTTTTTAATCTTTTTTATTCCCGTCAAACTCTGCACAAGTATAAAACTGGATAAATATGCAACTAGCCAATTATTTTCAATTACTGTATTTATTACAATTAAATACACACGCGCGCGCATAATCACGTTTAGATATTTTTACACTCTAAAAACTAATTATTATTCATATACATTATTACATCATTCAACTATTATTTTATATATACATATATATTCAAATAAATTACAATTTTCAAAAAATGTAAAAAACTTATAACCAGAGATACCATTCAACCAAACACAAATTTCAAACATGGCCTAAATAACCCAACACTCAAACCAAGAGCTACCCAACTTTATCAAAAGTTAACTAGCCTAACGTCTGTGGGGCTTTACTCTCCCACTTTATATATAAAGATATACATATATATATATATATTATTTATTTATTTATTTATTTATTTACTGGTAATTACTAATCAGCCTATTTTTGCCTGTTTATCGGCCACTTATATACTCCATTCCTTATTTCATTAGCATTTCCTCAGGGGTCTATGCGGGTGTTTGTTTTTTTCTCCGCACATATTGTATGCCTTAGATTCATTGATAAGTTCAAGATCATGTTTGGATGGGAACACTTAGATTTAGAAAAAGTATTTATAAAAAAGATTTCAAATGGCTTCAAATAAAAAGAATTCCAACTTTATTCCAATTACAAAAAATATATTTTAAAAAGAGAAATTGAAGATTTTAAATTCCACACCATCCAAACAGATGCGATAGAATTTAAAATTACCAATGTAAAATCT
This sequence comes from Avicennia marina, assembly GCA_019155195.1. Taxonomy (NCBI): domain Eukaryota; kingdom Viridiplantae; phylum Streptophyta; class Magnoliopsida; order Lamiales; family Acanthaceae; genus Avicennia; species Avicennia marina. The sequence continues at coordinate 964,200 of CM032755.1, forward strand.
ATTAGATCAAATACATCAATCAAAATGCATCCTAAATAAATTATAAAACACCTAATAGATATATATATATATATATATACATGCCCATAATGGATTTTCTTACTTATGAAATTCTTATCGGGTGAAGTGAAAAAAATAAAAACAGACGTTTACACAAAGGAAGTTTATTGAAACAAAACCCAAGCCATCAACCTAATTGATTTTTTTTATAAAAAAAAAAAACACGAGTTGATTAAATATAAAGTTTTGGCACATGCTTATAGTGAAAACCGTGGATTGTACAGGCGATAATGAGCTGATGCACTTCAAATTTTAAAAATTTAAAATCAAAATAAAATTTAAGTTAAAAAATTAGATTAGACATAAAAAAAATTGATTAAATTTAAATCTGAGCTCAAATAGACTCTAAATGTTGTCGAACCCAATTCGAGTTCGAGTTGAATAACTTTTCTTGTTAACATTTCATATATTGGACATCGTCCGAAATCTCCTCCTACAAGATCAACCCAGTGCTATTATTTTTGATCTCAAAGTTAAAAGAAGTTCAATGACAAAAAACATAAAAACTTTTAAGTTTCAATGCATCAAATTGATCCGAAGGTTTATTATAAAAAGATAATATTTAGAAATAAGGCGACAAGTGTACTGAGATGGCACAGTTCAAAACTTGGCTTGAACTCAACTCTTATTCAAATTATAAAATGCCCGCTCAAAAATTCATCAACACAATTAAATAAGGAAATAATTAAGTTCATATTTTAACAAAAGAATTTAGTGTTCAAAGATGAATATTTAATCTAAAAACTTCTTTTGATATATTATTAAATCTTATCAAATTCAAATCAAAATTTCTTGAGAAAAATAGTCAAGTGAAACTATTTGTAAAGAGAAATTAAAATCGAACTCATGCCATAAAACTCAAACAAATGTCACAAACTTCAACATAAACCCGATGTATGGACCATGCTCGGTTCTTAACTTTATAGTTATTTTTTGATCCATTGAAATTTGCAAAATACAAATACACCACTTGAGCAAACTTTTCATTCATTCAAATTTAAATTTAAACCATCATTCTTGTGCATTTATATATTTAAATTCAATAATTACGTTTATTTTACAATTAAATCAATATATATATACAAACTCACACACACCCATATTTATATATATTTATATTTTAAAAAGTAATTATTATTCCTCTATATCATCGCACTGAATAATCATTACTATATATCTTGTACACATCTAAATGCAAAAATTCAAATGCATCAAACTTTGTCCTGTTCAAATTCTATACATTTTTCATCGTACTAGAACTCTCATTATTTTCATTTCACAACAAAATATCCAGCCAAACATAATTACATTTTTCTTAAATAGTTTTAAAAAAGGAAGAAGTGCATTGAATGAAACTTATCAAGAATTAAAGCTAAGTTTTGGACGTGGAAGGGAAGAGCTAATTAATTAATTTATTCTTACAGCAATAAGCATCTTTCCGAAGGCACATGTTTGTTTTGCATTTTTTCTCGCTAAAAACACAAATTTTAAATCTTATTTCTTTTTGTTTTAAACTTTTACATGATTTTTCAAATAAAAATATTTCAAAAAACACACAAAAATATAAAACAAACACAGGACTGGGAAAGACTGTTAGAAGCTCGTATTCATGTTTGTTTTCAAATTTATTACTGTTCATCGTTACTTAAAAAAATTATAAATTAAATATTTTATCATACAAATTTTATTCAAATTCAAATTTAAACTATTTTCTCTCGTAACTTTTATAATTAATTAATAATTTTTTAATTATCATATCTGTTGATAATTAAATTAATGTCTATCTCTATAAATTTTTTCTTATTCACATTTATTATTTTATAACTCTATAAATTTAAATATGATCGTATCATTTAATCAAAACGATAATATTCTATATATATAAAAATAATTTTCTTATCCACTTATATTTTTATCAACAAATTTTCATCACCACTGACGTTACTCAAAATTTACCCCCCAATCTTAATTAGAAAGCAACAAAGCCCGAGACGAAAAACTAACAGGGAGATGTAGTTTGTACGTGACAGATGAAATCGTACACCACGCATTTTGCTTCGTCAGCAAGTCCCTCGCGATTATCACACACTTATTATTGAAAAATTAAAAAATGCCAATTAATTTGCAATATGGAATAAATAAATTTCCAAAAATATTAAATAAAACAAATAAATTTGGAAGTGCATAGATTTGGATTTCTGTGTGTGTGTGTATTGGTGGACCCAGTGGTGCTTGATTTTCACTAAAGTTCATACGTTTTCCGCCTTCTAGTTACTTTGCGCAAGTGAGTGGGCTTTTTGCTTTCACCACAGCCATACATGCTTTGGTTCTCTGCCTGGACTTGCTTTTGTCCAGCCTTCCATTGTTTAGCATCGCAGTGTCACGCACGTGGTGGGGAATCAATTTATTCGAATTGTCACGTGCGTTTAAATTAATGGAAACGTCTAAAACTCTCTTTGTTAAGAATTGGGAGAGGGACTTTAATTGTGTTGGGAGCATTTTGTTGTAGAATGTTGGTGGAGTGAGAGTTTTAATTTATTCAAATTTATATTAATTATATAATATAATAATAATTGAACAATAAACATAAAGGAGAGCGTGTGTGTGTGTGTAATTATTATAAATTAATCAGTTAATTATTTATGTGGGAGAGGAAATATTTTAATGTCAAATTTTAAAATTTTTTTTATTAAACTATATGTTTCGTGACGTAAAGTTAGTAGCATGAAGATAGAAAGTTGAGAAGCAAACGTAATGGGTAAGAGATCTCACTCGTCTTTCATGTAGCAAATTTTATTTGGTGGGAAATAAAAATATTAAATGGTATCAATTAATCAATGAATACATGAATTTGCACAAATCAGGTATGTCGGAGGAAAACATTGAATGGCTGAAAAAAGACTTTACACTCAAAAGGGGGAAATAAAGTTGGGGACAAAAAATTAAATAAAATCAAACCAACTACCCGCTCCTCTCCCCAACGACCCACGCACCCACCCATCCACACACACGCACACAAATAATAATAAAAAAAGAATTTCATAATAAACAAAAAAGAGAATGTGAACTGGCAGCTATGGTAATAACAACTAACAAGACATCGAGTACTTCGAAACATTTTATCATTGTTGTTCTTATTTGCATGTTTTGTCCCCTATTTTAAATTTATAACATTTTATCAAACTTTACCCAATTAAATAAATTATCCAATAAAACTTATATGTAAATTTTAAGTAAAATTTAAATTTTCAAACTAAAACATATTATCCAATTAAAATTCAAATTCAAAATTATTCTGTAATCATTATGTATATTTACAGTCGAGTCCATATCTATATGCATATATTCTAAGATTTATATGAATTTATAGAATAAACACTAATTGTAATTTATATATATATTATTGTATTATCTAATTCTTTCTATATATTTTAGATGTATATTTAAATAAATCTAAAATTTTTGAAATATCAAAAGTTATAATAAATGTATATTATTCGTCTTAATACAATTTTTATTAAGCATCATCCCAAAAAACTTCTTTCCCTGACAGTGACCTGACAGTGACGCATGTTTAGATATAAATTTTGTTGAATATAAAATTTATTGAAAAAATTAATAACAATATAAAAATAAGATAAAATTTTAAAAATATCTTTGACGGTGGTGTGTTTTGACTTAATGAAAAATTGGCTTCCAAGTATCGTTGTCTCAACACGTTGATTGCTCGAGCATGTTCTGTTTGACACGTGAGATAAGTCGGATTGAAATTATAAAAGATTTTTTTTCTCGTGTTTTAGAAAACAATTAAGAAAAAAAATAATTTTATTTCATCTAATTTTTCACCTACGGAGATGATTTTTACTCACTTTCTTTTGAATTATTAGTGTTACTTAATGATTTGACGAAACTTCTATGGTTTTGTTTGGAATCAAGTTTTAACTCTAAAATATCGTCTCAAATTTTATATTATTAAATATACTGTTTAATAATATTTTCGTCTAATTTTAAATTTTTTCTTTTTATATATATAATTAATTAATTTTTTTAATTATTATATTTATTTATAATCAAATCAATATCTATATATATATCACATATATATTTATATTTATTTTTATTTATATTATAAAATATAATTATAATTTATATAAATTATCAAATCATTTAATATTATTATTATATATTTTATATATATTATATTTAAATAAATTATATTATTTATATTATTAAAATATTTATTTTAAAAATATTATTCTTTCTAACACAGTTTCTATTAAACAACGTAGAATACTCCTCGCACGTAGCGACGGTACTTGGTTGATCATAAAAGCAATTCCCAGCTTATACACTACAATATATTTATTTATTTGGTTATAACCAATTTCTAATTATCTTACACCATTTTTTTTTGGCTGTAAAATTCAAAAGAAGAATGAATTAGCGGCAAACTTGAATTGGTAAAATAGTATCACCACTATTGCCAACTTACCGTACTTCCAAAAATATTTATTATTTTTTAAACAACAAAACTAATTTAAATTATATTATTTAATTGTATAAAATAAATATAAATAATTATTTTTACGTTAAATATTTTTCATCCAACTTACAATTTATACTCACGTATACTTTCAAAAATTTTCATTTTTTAAATTCTTTGAATATTTTGCCATTTTTTTAAAATACTTTTGTAAAATATAGAATAATAATATTTTCTTATTTTAATTTGTAAATTTTAACTTTTTTATTTATAAGTTTTCTTAATTTTCTTCCATAATTTTTTGATATTTTTATTTATTATTTTAAACCTTCTTTATACCTTTTGATATTTAAATAATTTTACTTTTATTAATTAAAATAAAATAATTTTATAATTTATAAATAAATCTACAAATTCTAGAAAAATTAACTGTGGCTTGTTGGGCAGTTGCCACCTTCGTCTCCTCTCCCTAAATTAAACCACCCCATTCCCCTCTTTTCTGCTCTTCTGTGTCTCCAGTCCCTTAATCCTCTCTTCCTCTCTCTAAAACCCATTTTTCTTTCCAAAACCCTTCCCTAATCTATACATACAGCCCTGTATCTGTATAGCTTTTCTACAAATACATGTATCTCACGGTGGACAATGGTTCGCGCACTGTGATTGGGTGGGGAATTGGGAACGTTGTGGCTTCAGCGTTCTTGGGGTTTTGTTGTGGATTTTGATTCGAAGTACTCCGTTTCCAGATGCAATCAGTTTCTGCTTCTTCGTTTTGCGGACGCCTTATGTGATGACCATTCTCACCAGTCGATGGCAGTTTCGGCGCTTGGCTTCTCACCTTCGCCTCCCGCTGTAGGGTTGGCGGTGGTCTTATTGCTGTCAACTTTCGCAAACCCTAAGTCGATTCTCGCTCTATTGGAGTCGGATTCTGACTTGGATTTCCAGTCGGATATTCTGTTATTCCACCAGGATTATACGCCGCCGGCGCCGCCCCCTCCGCCGCCACATCCGCCGTCGCTCTCATGCGAGTCCGATCTCGGCGGCGTTGGTTCGTTGGATACCACTTGCCACGTAGTCTCAAGTGTGAATCTGTCAAAGGATGTGTACGTGGAAGGGAAGGGTAATTTAGTAATTTCACCAAATGTCAGTGTGAATTGCTCGTCGTTTTCTGGGTGCGGGCTTGCGATAAATGTTACCGGAAACTTTACTTTGGGAGAGAATTCCTCCATAATATGTGGGACTTTTCAGTTGGTCTCTGATAACGCTGGTTTTGGTAATGGTTCTTCTGTTAACACTACAGGGCTGGCGGGGTCGCCCCCACCCCAGACTAGTGGGACCCCGCAAGGAGTCGATGGAGCGGGCGGGGGACATGGGGGCAGGGGTGCGGCATGTCTGAAGGATAAGAGTAAGCTGCCCGAGGACGTCTGGGGAGGTGATGCGTATTCTTGGTCTAGTTTGGAGAAGCCCTGGAGTTATGGGAGTAGAGGTGGGACGACAAGCAGAGAAGTTGATTACGGGGGTGGAGGAGGAGGGAGGGTAATGTTTTTGGTTTCGAGGCTGTTGGATGTGAATGGCACTATTTTGTGTGATGGGGGAGATGGAGGCACTAGAGGTGGAGGTGGGTCTGGAGGCAGCATCTACATCAAGGCCCATAGGATGTAAATTCTAGGCTGTTCTTTTTTTATTGTTTTATTCTTCTTCATATTGGCTTTAAAAGTTTGAACTTATATCGGACTTCCTGCTAAATGGTAAATGATTTTGGTTGTGATTTGAAATGAAAAACCATTGTTGGTAATATAGATTTGGGAGTTATATTCTTTGGAATATAAGTGGATGACAGAGCTTCCGTTATTTCGCAGTGGATGTAAGTTGTTGGGACTTGCACCTACTTGCTGTAAATCACAATGGGCCTCTGTTTGGTATTATTGGTATTGATTTGGCATTCATCGTTATCATATCTATCAAGCTTTACTTCGCTGAGCTTGTCTATGGCTATGAAGCTGTGCTGTCTTGGTAACCAAATGTTGTTTCTTTGTAATTTTAGGCATTATTTTCGTTTTTCTATACTTTGGTGACTGATGTTGGCTGTATATATACTACTGCAAGTTATTTTAGTCCCCATCTAATGGAACTTGCTGGAGCGCATTATATTAGTTTTAACAATGTTGGTTTTGGCAAAATGCAGGATTGGAATCGGTTTAATAAGTGCTTGTGGGGGTAGTGGTTTTGCTGGAGGCAGTGGTGGTAGAGTGTCGGTTGATATTTTTAGCAGGCACGAAGAACCAGTCATTGCTGTGCATGGTATGACTTGACATTTTTCTGTTTCTTTTCATGTCTGATCTTGGGGCTTAAATTTTTGTGCTGCTTTTCCTTGTGAATAAATATCTGATATCTATTACGCATCGACTGCCTTATTCTCTAGAATTTAGAAGAGGTAAAGCAGTCTGATATTTTCAATAGGTCTTAGCTATGAAATGCAAACTAATTCAAGGTTTATCATGTGTTGAGACCCAAGAGAATTATCTTTTTGTGTGGTGGCTGTTTCTCCATTTGCTACTTCATTTCCTCTTTCATTTTCTCCTGCTCTTCTGATTGGGGGCTGGGAATAGAGAAGTTGACTTGAAGGAACGTAAACACCTCTTGAATGTTGGCCACACCCAAGAAATAGCTTTTCTTCTTCTTCTTCTTCTGTTTATGGTATTTCAATGACGAAAATGTTTGCTATATAAGGTTGGTTAGTGTAGAGGTGCTACTCTGACCAGGGATGGGCATTTTCCTTAGTTCTTGCTTGCCATAGCCTTGTCCTTGGATAAAATTGATTAATCTGCTCGTATCTGAAAGTTTGATTGTTGTATGCTGGGTGATTTGAATCAAAAGTTAGTGGTACAAAAATGAAAAATAGAAAAAACCTTCAGTTTTTGGATTCAAATAATGTTGTTTAGCTTAGAGCTTGAGGTTCCTTCTGTACCTTGCTACTGACTATGCACACACTGGAATATTGGTATCATGTGCTAAGTTGACGCTTGCTGGTTTTTCAGTAATTAAAATTTAAATGATTCTTCCCTCTGTTAAGTATCTAGGTGAAGTGGTTACTAAATATGGTACTATATTGGGGCCATGCAGTGGGTCTGGATTGAATCTCACCCCCAACGGAATAGTATTTTGTGTGTTAGGTTTCTCAAAGATAACAGTGTCTGCTGCATGTGGGGGAGCATGTTATAGTAGTTAAATATTAAGTAGTTCTTCTGTCAGACAACTTTAACTTTTAAACTTTTAGATGGGGCGAGTATTTAATACCAGCAAAATGATTTTCCTTGTCTTTGGCTTACATGCCTCATGAAAATAGTTGGCATCTGCATGTTCTAGCAGTCTAATGAGCAAGCTTTCTTAAAATATTGAAGCACCACATTGTCTTTCTATGAGACTGAGGATCGAGCCAGCGAAGCTTTTGTCAATGTCTTATGTTGCAGGTGGTAGCAGTCTTGGTTGCCTTGAAAATGCAGGTGCTGCGGGTACATTTTATGATGCTATTCCTCGCAGCCTTACTGTCAACAATTATCACAAGTCTACATATACGGATACACTCCTCATGGACTTTCCTCGACCATTTTTAACAAATGTCTATATTGAAAATCAGGCAAAGGCAGCTGTCCCTTTGCTGTGGAGTCGTGTCCAGGTCAGTGAAATTTGGATTGTTGCCATGTGACATATCTACTACATTTTGGTTTTATTTTCCTGCAACTATCAGCTGAATCTGTGAATATAAATTTTATTTTGTCATACTGTGACCTTTCTAAAATCAGTGAAGTTTGGTGCCTGTTAGCGGCACCTTTTGAAATGTTCTTACGCCGATTCATACATAAGGATCTAATTCTACTTTGTTCATGCATTAAGGTCCAAGGGCAAATCAGCCTCCTGTTTGGAGGAGTATTGAGCTTTGGGCTTGCGCATTATTCAATGTCAGAGTTTGAGCTATTAGCAGAAGAGCTGTTAATGAGCGATTCTGTGATTAGAGTAAGTTATATATATATATATATATATGTTTAATTTTGTTTTATGCATACAGAAGACTGTGGAGTGATTGACGTATTTGGCCCCTGTTTTGGTTGCTTCTATGAGCATTCAATAGATTTACTCTTTGCTTTTACCTGCTTCCTGCATCAGCAGTATGTGGAGGGATGTTGAGCTTGTACCATCACTGTTTCATTGCTATAAAGAATCAATTAATTTTGATATGTAATGAATACACTTTTTTTTATTCCCATTCTTTTTAGGTATTTGGTGCTCTTCGCATGAGTGTTAAAATGTTTTTAATGTGGAACTCAAGAATGTTAATAGATGGTGGTGGGGACAAAAATGTTGAGACATCGTCACTTGAAGCAAGTAATCTCATTGTGCTAAGGGTGAGTTCCCCATTAATTGCCTCTGGTGCTCTGCTCTTGGCACTTACCCATGACTTGTTTGTTTATTTTATTTCAACAGGAATCATCTCTTATTCATTCGAACGCAAACCTGGGAGTTCATGGGCAAGGTTTATTAAATTTGAGTGGACCAGTAGACTGCATAGAAGCACAACGCCTGATTTTATCCTTATTTTATTCCATCAATGTAAGCAACAATCTCTTTTTGTTCCTCACCTTTTTGATTTTTGTTATCTTTTAACATAGATGGCTTTATTTGGTGATAAGTCCTTTGTCGCCTACTCATTAATAGTCCTGTTTTGTCTTGATAAGCCCTGACAAGCTGACTTGCTCTCATTCTCATAGTTCTTGTTGTGGGTCTAGCAGTTTGAAATATGCCCTTTTCCCTTTAATTTGCGTTTACTTTTGTATGGTTCCTTGTTTTCAGTCATTTCTGTTTATTTGGGCAATATTGCTATTTTCTGGATCCAAGTCACAATTGATTCAGACTGCATGCCGATTAGGACCCAATGGACTTCTGAACTTTAACCTCCTGCATTCTTATATCTCTATTGATTCTATGGACTTGTGATTTTCATGCTGAACCGATAATAGTTAACAATTTCCTTCCATCATGAAAACTATCAGAGGAGTAAAGAAAAGATTTTGTTTGTTGAGTCTGTCATCCAGCTTAGTTGATTGTTAGTCTTCTCCATAATTTGGAACCTGTTTGGGTGGGATGCAAGTGCTATAAATATGACTTGATCATTTCCTTCTTTGTTGTTGGAGAACTCCCACCTTTTCTACTCCATTGGTGCACTTTGTTTTTATGTCCTTGAACAACCTTGCCCTGTCTCCAATCCTCCTTCCGTTATTATGGTCAATGGTGTTTTCTTGCATCTTGAATTTGCCAATATCATTTCTGGCTTTTCCATATAGCAGCACCCTTCTATAAATAAATAAAGTTAATAGAGAAATCATATACTCTGCGTACTTTGATGAAACCGATTGACTTGACTTTTTTTAAATCTAAAAAAATGTTACTTGTTCTGTTGATGTGAGCATGTGTTTGCATTGATGTGTATATCTTACCTTATTTCTAACTTGGCAAGTCTTTACACATGTTTGCTGATTATTGCTCCTGTTACCTGGAGACCATTGCACCAGGCTTTGAACAAGTGTTTTTGTCTGATAGAAAATCCCATGGTACATTTCAGGTAGCTGGGATTATATTTGATTAATTTGATTTTTCTTGCTTTCCTTTCTCATGTTTTGATGAAGATTGGACCCGGCTCTGTTCTGCGTGGGCCTTTAAGAAATTCCTCGGATGATGCTGTGTAAGTTCTCTGTTACTCTTTTAATAACATCAAATGTGCTATTCTTATTGCTGAAAATTGAATTTTGTTGGCTTGTTAGGACACCAAAACTTTATTGTGATTCACAAGATTGTCCTGGTGAGCTGCTCCATCCACCCGAAGATTGTAATGTGAATTCTTCTCTGCCCTTTACCCTACAGGTGCCTATCTATCTGTTAAAACATTATAAGATTTCTTGGCTATACATATATGGGTGTAGTCTGAGACCTAATACCTTTTCTTTTTACTAAAAGTATGCAATTATGGCTGCTGCAAATGGTTCTCAGATATTCAATTATTGTCATGTAGATCTGTCGAGTTGAGGATATCCTTGTTGAAGGCCTGATTGAAGGCTCTGTTGTTCATTTTCATAGATCCAGAACCATCAATGTCCAGACTTCTGGAATTATAAGCGCATCTGGAATGGGTAAGATCTGGGTCTTCTCCAAGATGCAAACACATGTGCCTTCCCTTGCAAAGTAGAAATCTTTGATGAATTGGAACAGTTTTTGTTTCCTTTCTGACTGGGGTTATAATCCATGTGATTAAATCTCATCTCACGTGTTGACAATCTTGTAATTCATTTTGTGCAGGCTGCCATGGTGGTGTTGGTCAAGGAATAGTATTGAGTAATGGTCTTGGCAGTGGTGGTGGACATGGTGGCAGGGGTGGAATGGCCTGTTACAATGGCAGCTGTATCGATGGTGGCATCTCATATGGAGATGCTAAATTGCCTTGTGAACTGGGTAGTGGTAGTGGAAATGATAGCTTGGCCATGTCAATCACTGGTGGCGGAATTCTGGGTGAGCTGAAGTTTTTCAACTTCTAAACTTTGGTGTCAGTTAATTTATTTGTACTCACAATGCTGCGCTTATTTGGAAATCATGCATATATTGGCTTGCTGGCTTGCCAATCTCGAATTTTCTATTTTGGGGAGGAGACTATTCATTGTAGGAGTGTTTCACGTCTTATTTTTGATGATGTAATAGGGGTAGAATTAATTAGTGGCTTATCTTATCTTTATGTACTCTCTGGAAGGTTAACAAGTATCACTTTATTATGCCGGTATCTATGAACTACATTTTGCATTGGGTCTTTTTCATGGGGCCAATTGTTTATGTTGCGTCCTGAACAAGGTGAGAAACCAGGAACACTATTTTGGTTTTGCGTATGGTCAAACTCTCTATCATCCTCATGATATTAACGTTTCCCTTGTTGTCTCAAAGTAGCTTGACTTATATGGTTCTGGTTGGTACTTAATGGACGTCTATTTCTGAAGTCTGAATCTTATTTCCTTTGCTCTGAACATCTATCAATTCATTAATTTATTGATTTGTTAATCTTAGATGCGTTTTCAACGTTTCTCGTATCATATCAAGCTATCTCAACTCTTTTCTTTATCTTTTTTGTACGGCAATTATTAATCGAGCCCTTTCCATGCAGTTATGGGTTCATTGGATCATCCCTTGCTAAGTTTATATGTTGAAGGTTCTGTCAGAGCAGATGGAGACAGCTTTAGAGGGATTCTTCAAAAGAAGAATGTCTCCACTGATAATGTGAATACGGGCCCTGGGGGTGGATCTGGGGGTACCATTTTGTTATTTTTACGCTCTGTGGCTCTTGGCAAATCTGGCAATATATCTAGCGTAGGAGGTCATGGCAGCCTGGATGGTGGTGGAGGAGGTGGTGGTGGAAGGATTCATTTCCACTGGTCGGCCATTCCCACTGGAGATGTTTATTGGCCATTAGCTATAGTGAATGGGAGCATTCTTACAGGGTCAGTAAAGACACTTCCCGCTGCAAATGCTGATGCATGCTAAGTCTTTCTATGTCATGAGGGATTGCCCTAGTATTGTTCCTTGATTATGTTACTCCTTAGGCTTTTCTGTAGGTTCCCTCACTCTGTACACTTATAACTGAATTTATAGTTCATATGACTGTTTGTCTTAATATATATTTCTTCTGAAAATTGTTATTGGTGGAAATTTAGAAAGGTACAGATGACCAAATGAGAGTGTTAAATTGGTTTCTAAACAGTTATGCTGATAGTGTGCATGAGAAACTTTGGAGATTGTCGTAGTTATTGAAAGTTGCTACATTAGTGTGTCAATTAGGCTAGGTGGCAGGGCTGTATGTGAAGGCTCCGGGCTATATTTATGACTATTGAATAGACTTGTACTTTGCCTGGGTCTTGGCTCTTAGCTCCTTTAATCTGTCTTGGGGAAGGACAGCTCAAGTCTTTGGTGCTTGATCTTGCACAGGCGTAATTGGTTTGTCCTTTCTTTTGTCAATTTTTCTTTGTTCCATTCCCTATTTAGTACTAAAATGGGGTTTGGATTGGGAGGGTTTGCAGGGTTGGTCTTGTTTATTTAATGGATTTTCTGAGAGAGGTTCCAGACAAAGGAATATTTCTTGAATAAGGCTTAATTTAAATATGTCTCAGGAATTACCTTGATTTTGATTATTAAGAGGATATAACATGTGTTGTTCCTTAATTTTTCTGATGCATGGGTAGTGTGAATAGATAATAAAAGTGTTCTGTGTTTTTTGCATGTCTTTTTCGTTCGTTGATTTGATTTATTTTTGTTTCATTTCTTCTCCATGTTAAATTTATCCCTCTATCTCACATTTTTGACATGGTGACTCCATTTGGTTGTTCACTTCATTTAGTTGATTAGAAATGGTTTTGCTTCTGTATGGATGGGAAGTCTGCCAGGAAAACAGTGATGAATTATATGTGATGGGTGGAGTACCTTGTTCATAAAATGGAGCTACATTACATTTATTTACATGCTCAGGAAGGGCACATGCACAGATAACAACTTTCAGTAAAAAATGTGACTTCTTCATTTTACAGAAGCTTAACATACTTACTATGATATTGTAATATTTATTTATATCTGGTTGCCTGGTTCCTGTAATATTTGATACAGTAGATATTTGGGTTATACTGTGGACACCATAACAAATACTGACTAATGCATGTGAACAAATTAAAAATTAAAATAAACTAAAACTAAAGCGAACTGCTAGTCATAATAGAATGGTTCATTGTTTGAATAGCTGTGTATGCATGATGTGTACATGCTGAATGTCTGATAATCTTTTGTTACTGAATTTACATAGGTAGCTGTTTATTCTAAAAGCCCTTGGTTTGAGAGAAATCCTGCTTAAATCAGTTAAGCCCGTACCTGCTCAGTGGGGCTTGAATCTCGTTAATTTGACTCCAAACTTCTGTCTGTCTACGTTTGAACTCCCAGTGCACGAATAAAATGTAAAGCAAAATGGATTTTCCTGCATCAGAATCACTTTGGCTGCAATTTGCAGCGAACATATGTATGAATCCTCTTGGTGTGCGCGGCTCTTACATGTGTAGCTTGCTTTAGAAATCTGTTTTCCATGTCTACTATTTTTTGTTTTTCCTGTAATATTTGATTGCCTACCTTTACAACAGGGGTGGATTAGGTGGCAACCATGGTCACATGGGTGAAAATGGAACAGTCAGTGGAAAAGCTTGCCCAAAGGGGCTCTATGGAACATTCTGCAAGGTAGTTATCAGTTCATTTCTTGATGGCACTTTCCAAGTAAACCTTTTTGGGCCAGAAAATTCATGCTTTGGATTGCCAAAAGGGTGTTGGTAAATTTAGGTGAAAGATGATAAATGATGAATCGTTCTGTACTTATTGTAAAAATATACACCATGCCAAACTTCGAGCTCCTATTGACCTTGTGCAGAGTTTGAGATGGAATTTGAAAGGGTGATAGTTTTTTGTATATTTGTTCTTGTGTCTCTAAAAGTAGTGGCTAGTAATGTCAATAAATTACTTCAATAAGAGCTTACTGTGGGGACAAATTTTTCATTTTAGGAAATGGAGCTTTTTTTGAGGATTGTCCCTCCGAAATATAGTAATTTAGCACACTTGACTCGACTACTGTTTAGTTGAGAAATACCTAGTCCTCTTCAAGATGTGGTGCAATAATTTTCTTTATTAGTTTTTCCATTTCCCAATATATTTAAGAGTGAAGTGAATGTTATTGTCTATTAGAAACTGCAGCATAGTAGGTGATGCGGTTCTTTCCAATTTATACAAGATATCTAATCTGATGTCTTTCCAAATTTTTGCAGGAATGCCCAACAGGCACTTATAAAAATGTCACAGGATCTGATAGTTCCCTCTGTTTTTCATGCCCAAGTGATGAGCTTCCCAGCCGTGCTGTTTATGTTCACATCCGAGGTAACTTGATTCAAAGGGTTCAGGTGGTCTCAGTGGAGAGTCCTTAAATTATTTACAATTGTCATCATATACATGTTTTTCCAATTTTTTTTTGTTATTGTAAAATTATGCTGTCAGATTCGAATCATATTTTTAATTATGCTGGTTCAGTGGACTTAATTTCTGCTTTACAGTCATGAGTTCTTGAGTTCCACATATATTGCCTTATTTTCATCTATGCACATAGTTCTGACATGTTCTAATCGAGGTTCCTGTTTGCTCCGACCAGGTGGTATCACTGAAACACCTTGTCCTTACGAATGTGTTTCTGAGAGATATCACATGCCACACTGTTATACTGCTCTTGAAGAGGTGATATATACATTTGGGGGACCATGGTTGTTCGGCCTCTTGCTTTTGGGTCTTCTCATTTTGCTCGCATTGGTGCTGAGTGTTGCACGAATGAAGTTCGTTGGGGTTGATGAATTACCAGGCCCCACTCCTACACAACAGGGTTCTCAAATAGATCATTCCTTCCCTTTCCTGGAGTCTCTAAATGAGGTATCTAGTTTTATATATGATGATCCTGACTGGACAATAAAGCTGCAATTTATATATCTTCCCAGTGACCACTATGTCATCAAGAAAAAAAATTGACATAATGTTTGCCAATCAGGTTTTGGAAACTAACCGAGTGGAAGAGTCTCAGAATCATGTGCACAGGATGTACTTTATGGGCCCAAATACATTTAGTGAGCCCTGGTATCTTCCTCATATACCTCCTGAACAAGTAAAAGAAATAGTGTAAGTTTTCTCTCCCACCTTTTTGCACATATTTTGGCAAATTAATAGAGAGATGCAACTGACCACTTGCTACCATGAAACAATCTGGTTTACTTATTTCTGTGTTACATTGTACCAATTAAACACTAGAATGTGTGTATATATATATAAATATATATATGTCTGCATTCGATCCTGGAAAATAATTTTAAATTTTTATATCAAATGCCAGGTATGAGGGTGCATTTAATACATTTGTGGATGAGATCAATGCACTTTCTGCATATCAGTGGTGGGAAGGATCAGTGCACAGTGTACTTTGCATTCTTGCTTATCCTTTTGCCTGGTCATGGCAACAACAGAGGCGGAGAATGAAGTTACAGAAAATACGTGAATTTGTCCGCTCTGAATATGACCATGCTTGCTTACGTTCCTGTCGTTCACGTGCTCTTTATGAAGGACTGAAGGTTAGTTTTTCAAGCTTGTTCTGTGTGTTGATTAACTTTGGATGTTCTGGAATAGCTTAAATATTTGTGTCAAAAGTTTCATGGTGTGGCATCTACCATTTGGTCTTTCCAAAGAAATATAAACTAATGTTTCTGCGACTTTCCATCAAAGACTTGATAATTTTTAATTGTTCTCTGTATGATGTGCTATATGGCTGATTGTAGTTCACAGTAAATGTAACTGATTGAGCCAACTGGCATATCGAACAGCTCCCATATATGACTTGCTTTTGATTTTTCCTTTATTTCTAATACTCACAAGTCACAACTCCTCCATTACATATAGTTGCCTTAATGCATGTCAAATGACATGCATGAATTGACAAAAGTACTCTGTATTTCCTTTTTCTGTTCTTCTCTTTCTTTTCCCTGTGCTTTGTCCATTAATTCTGGCAGTTAGGGATTTTGTTTAGGGCTAAAGTAACAGGGATTTAGTGACCTCCTTGTTGAAGTAGACAAGTATGTTGGCCATGATGGAATGGATTCCATCATACTGTCCATGCTTTCCACTGTACAATTTAATTAATTTTTTCTGCCAAATTCTATTTGTTAGTATTATAATTTTTTCTTTTGTTTGTGAGTTTCTAAAAACCATTACAGTCTCTTGATGAGACGTATTATTAGATGTCTCTCAGCATCTCTATTTCCCATTTCTTCCTGCCCCATTTCTCTCTGCCTTGTGATCAAACTTGAAACTTATAATATATGGTTATACGTGTCTGTAACTGTAGGTTGCTGCAACACCAGATCTAATGCTGGCATATGTTGACTTTTTCCTTGGTGGTGATGAAAAGAGAAATGATCTTCCTCCTCGTCTCCGTCAAAGATTTCCAATGGCTCTGTTATTCGGGGGCGACGGGAGCTATATGACCCCTTTCCTTCTACATAATGACAATCTCATCGCTAGTCTCATGAGTCAGGTTTGTTGTTCACCCAAGGAACTGAAAGCATTCTTGCTTGAACTAAGAAAATCTTAAGAATACATTCCTTTAACATGCATGAATTGAATCACATCATTTTACTGAGTCAACCTTTCTTTCAGTCTGTGTCACCAACCACATGGTATCGTTTTGTGGCTGGCTTAAATGCTCAATTGCGCTCGGTAAGAAGGGGTTGCCTTAGAAAGAAGTTCCGGCCAGTCCTTCGGTGGCTTGAAACTGTTGCAAACCCTGCATTAGGGGTCTATGGTGTGCGTCTGGATATTGCTTGGTTTCAAGCCACGGCTGATAGCTACTGTCATTATGGACTTCTGCTATATGCTGTTGAAGAAGTGGACCGTGTTTCTTTAGCATCTGCTGATGGAGAACCTGGAAATGAGCAGCGTTCAAGGTATGCAATTATGCATCTTTGTGAGGATTGACACCGACGTGCATTCTGTCATGCATATGGAATTTAATTGAATATGCTGAGATATGCCTCTCTGTAGGGCCTCCTGAATAACTTTGATGTGCAAGTGCTTACAACATGATCATATAATGAATTGACAGTATTTTCTTTGGGGAAACAATTGCTATTATCACTTTGCATACTTCCTTCCAAACATGTTCCGGAACTCTTTTTTCCTCACAGTTGGCTTGACTTATTTTTGTTTGGTTGGTGATTGTGAAAATGATGCTAATATAAGCATTGGCATATGGCGTACTAGTGTGGACTTGATTATTTGATTTGTGTAATGGAGAAATTGGTAACAAGATGAACAAAAGCTTCAATATTTTTGTCTCAGCTCTTAACGTGAAATTTAATTTGTTCTTTTATTACTTCATGGTTCATGTGGTGTTGCAAAGTTATGAATTAGAAATCATTCAAAGCTTTCAGAGACCCGCTTTACTGATATTCATGACCTATTAAGTTCGTCTTTTTTATTGTTCATTCCATTTATGAGTTGAAGAACTGCATATATTGCTTTCTGTCAGTTGAGTGATGATTCATGCTCTGGAGTGTGTGCCATTAGTTACCTTGTCTTTTTCTAAACTCAATTTAAAAATCTTGATTATTAAATGAACTTGTTCCCATGGATTTTTTGACAACATGTTTTAAGTAACTGAAGTTAGTTCACATTTCTATACAATTCTGATTATATCTTAGTACAGTATTTAAGGGACAAAATGAAATGTGGCACAAATCAATCTTGCCATTTTCCATTTTTGAGCTTGGTTTGATACATTTGTTTATGTGAAGCAGTGCCATGGGCGCCTATCTGAAAAATGAGACTTCAAATAACACTTACTCGAGTCGAGCTCAGAGAACCACTGAAGGAAACTTGCAGAGGAAGATTTATGGCGGAATTCTAGATATTAACAGTTTGAAGGTGCTTAAGGAGAAAAGAGGGATATTTTTTGTCCTCTCCTTTCTAATTCATAACACCAAGCCTGTTGGCCACCAGGTATCACTCTATCCCTCCCTCTCCTCTACCGTCACCTCGTCATCCACCCTACTTATGCCTCAGTCCATTCACTCCCAGAAAAGAAAATACCAGAAAGTAGGAATTTTCTTTTTTCTTTCTGGTATTTTCTTTTCTTGTGGATGTGCCAAACTGTCTTACAAGCAATATACTAATGTGTTTGTTTAGGATTCCCTTTTCCTGAAGATGCCTTGTATGTTGTCTTTGCAGGATCTTGTTGGTTTGGTTATCTCCATCCTGCTTCTAGGAGATTTTAGCCTAGTGTTGCTCACGCTGCTCCAGTTGTATTCATTTTCTGCAGTAGATGTCTTTCTTGTTTTGTTTATTATACCACTGGGTATTTTACTTCCCTTCCCTGTTGGAATCAATGCTTTGTTTAGTCATGGACCAAGGCGACCTGCTGGTCTTGCACGCATGTATGCCTTGTGGAACATCACATCGATGATAAATGTTGTAAGTAGCATTCGAGCTCAGTTTAGCATCATGCTTCTCCTAAATTTTCTTCAATGTTTTGCTGATGTCACCTACTTTATCTTGAATATTGCAATTCCATGGGTGAACTTGCAGATGTTTTCCTTGGATATGTAATTGTTTGCATGACTGCATTGGAATGTTTTTATTGTGATTATTTGTAATGATTTCGGCCTCAGAAGATGTGCTTTTGGGCTCCTAATAATTGTTCTTAGCTTTCGTTTTACCTGAGTCCTTTTTAATTGGCTTGCCCCAGGCTGTTGCACTCATTTGTGGTTACGTTCACTATCACATGCAATCAAGTACGGGACTCCCAAACTTTCACCCATGGAAGATGTAAGCCGAATTATATGATCTTAAAGAATTATGTTTTTGGCAACTTGCATATTCTGACCCTTCTGATGTGCTCCATGTGTTTACTTCAATTGCAGGGATGAAAGTGAGTGGTGGATTTTTCCGTTTGCACTTGTTTTGTGTAAATGCATCCAATTGAAGCTCATAAATTGGCATGTTGCAAATTTGGAAATTCAGGATAGATCATTGTATAGTGGTGATTTTGACTTGTTCTGGCAATCATAGTATGTAGTAGGCCAACATTCTCATGCTAACACCCGTCGGTTTTTTTTTTCTCGGGTCTTAATCCAATGCGTTTCTTCATGGTAGGCTTTTAGGGAATATAGCGGCTGATCAAGGACAAAAAAGAAAGTTAAAAAAGGGATAGAAAGGAGATAAGAACTAGAGGCATTAGTTTTGTAGCCTATTATTGTGCAGTTTTAATCCTTTCATCAGGCAAATACCATATGGGATATTCCTGTGGTCCCTCGTATTTTATTTGTGGCCTCGTCTATCATGTATTGTACTTTTGACATCTAATAATGTATTCAGTTTCGTTGTCTCGTAGAAGATGGGATTTTGCTTTGTGATTTACTCGCCCCGAACTATATTATTGTGCCCTTTCAGATAATTTTTTGATTTCTTGTCCCATGTTCGGTTGGATGGATAGAACATGAGCTTCCTCATTAAACTGAAATAATTATTCAGATTCTGTCATCTTATGTCAAATTCTAATTTAATCATAGATTTTTTATTATTTTAAATCATTTCTACATAATAATCTATCAAACTTGAGGTCAATGTAACTTATGGGTACACGCTTCTGTGGTAAGGACAAGGAGACCATATAGACCAGTAAGCGGTGCAAAATGTTTGGAAATGTGAAGTTTAAATGCCAAACACAGACAATAAATGCATGTCTAAAACATAGTCAATGGTGATCATATGGGCAAAAGAAATAATGTAACGTCAAAAATCACTCTAAACCACTAAAATGCCGTATGCTACCAGAACACATCATTCTTAATCCTATAACACCCCATTACTATCCTAAAGAAACACAATAATTTTTACTTTTTGGCAATACTCATCAAATCGTACATAACCTTATACTCTTCACCTAACCTTTTATTATTTACCTTTGAATATTAAATTTCGGTTGATCTCTCAAAATCAATTTTTAGTATCATCCAATCACAAGCTAATTGTGAGCTCTTTTACAGGAAAACGGCAGCCAGTTTGGGCCTTATGAGCAGAAAAGCCCACCATTAATTTCTCAACATCTTGAAAGGGAATCGCTTTTAGTTACTCAAAGAAGTGCCAAATCTCCTTCAACACAGTCAACATAAAGATACTGCAAATTATTTATTTATTTTCATAAAAGAAGAATTACAAGACCTACAGTATGGACAACACCTACAAGGCAATGATAGAAATTTAAAGTGGATCGATATAATAAATGTTCCAAAAAGTTGACTATTTGAGTCCCGAAGAACTAAAAGGAAAATCATCAAATGAACCAAGTTCACCTAAAGTGTACCAACTACAACTCCTTGTTCAAGACTTTAGGAACTTTGATACAACAGTCTTCATAGATCGGCACAGCAGCTATCATATCATCCCTACAATTCATGTCGGGTAAATAAATCTATGTTGCTACCCATTATTGAAAATTTCAGGCACATCATCCCTCAAATTATCTCCTCCAGTATCTGAACATGGAAGAAATGGGTTCCAATAAGATAAACTCAAAGGTAACAAATTCAAGGGACTAGGTACCATGAAAGAGCATTCTTTGATCTTATGAGCGCATTTAACATCGCATCCAATGAATAAAACACATGCATATATACATAAGAGACATGTTCTTGAATCCTAGAACTGTTGCTGGTTCCTGAGTCTTAATGGCACGTCCAATCATTTGGAGAAGCTGCCAAACTCAACGGTGAAAGTTGTTTATGGAGATAAACACACAGACACATCCATTCTCACTCAAAACTAGCACTGTGATATAAAACATTAACATCTGGAGCTGAACCTGGCAAGCACGTATCAATTATTTGAGGATTTTATTTGCCACTTGAACAGTATGAAAGAAATTTAGTATCCATATATCAAGATTTAATAATAGAAACTTAGAAGTATAAATCAACCCATTTGAGAAAGTTGAACAACAAATAAAGTTTTATCTTGAGCAAGCACCTCTCTTATGGCGGGTTCCATACTGTAAAGGTCAACAGCCTGAAGTTGCCCAAAGCTGTTTCACATTTACATCTAAAAAATATTCAGAGAGATCGTTAGAAGTAAAAGCTCCCCAACCTAAAACCACAAGCAACATAGAAACGCGTACTCAAATGGAATACACTCACGCTCCAAAATCGCTTATTTTACAAATACATACCACGTAATCAGTTCAAACCCTCACATCAATGCGCGTGCCTGTGTGTGGGTAAACATATGCACATGTATATTACATAAAAGAGACGAGGATACCAGTCTAAGACTTGTCGGATTTTCGGAGTAAATTCTTCGACCTACAATATAATTAAAAACTATTAAGGTAATCATCAGAAAAAAACAAACTGCTTATGAAAACGAGATCCATAGCGATATAAGTACATGTTGAGGGGTGAGGGAAAGCCGAGAACACCTGGTGGGTGGTGGCTCGAGACTCGATTTCGCCCCATAGAATCGCTCATTCACCACAAACGTTCCTGGAAGAACGCAGTTCCTGATACTGAAATGCCGCGGCGGCAACGGCGACGGAGACGCTCTAAGCAGATTCTGCTTCGTGAGGTTTTAAGAGCTTTGGTCCCTTTTGATAATATTTTTTAAAAATAATTCTTATCAATTCAATTTGGGCTAAAGTTTTGGGCCTTGGGCCTTATTTGTTGGACGTTCCCAGGTTGTACATGCTGATGTCATAATTGATTGATTGGATTTCAACATCGCAATGAAAAAGGCACAGATAGATTAATCGAAAAGTTCAAAACCGAACATTTCGAGTAACAGAAGAAAACTAATAAGAAATCTTCTCATAAAAAAATAAATCTTTGGTTATTATTGTTTTTTGATGTGGTACTGTTTTTTTAATAATTGTGTAAAAATGAAAAATAGAAGGAAATAAATTTAAAAATTATAGTGATTGACACAAACGTTTATCAGACAAACATAGCCTTTGTTTTTCCTCTATTTTCCACTAATAACAATTGCCCAATTTTGGGATACGAAAAATCGTGCTTCACACCTCCACAACTGGCCGACGATGTTTGTTAAAATGATATTTTAACGATCATAGAAACACATATAATATGTATTGCCATCTTTCATTGCACATTCGTGATCGGCAAATTCAAGGCAGACTTCCTTACGGTAAACTTTAATGCGTGCATACTCTCAGCAAGCACAGGGCACGTTATAATTGACTTAGTCGGGTTAGAACGTCTAAAGAGTTTTTTGAATTTGAGGAGAAGCCCACCAAGAATGATTTTACATAAGCCCTTTCACCATCATGTTAAGACTCAAACTTCTCTGTTTCTATCCACGTCTTTGTGCGGTTCCAAACTGCTCAAATCTACATGTGAGTGGAGAGGAAGGAAAAAGCTCACTTTTTCGTTTCAACGACAGCATTGTTGCACTGAGGCAGACGTTTAGTAGCTGATAAGGTCTACTGTTTCTCATTGGCTGGTTCATCATTGGGTCCGGAGAGAGGTAGTGATGCAGAAGGCATGCTGGATGTGTTCCTGGTTCTAGGGTCAGAATCAGACACCATGGCACACTTGGCGTCTGCTTGGACTAAAGAATCTCCAGTCGAATTGTGCCCATTGTAATTCTCGGGTAAACTGGATGGTTCCTTCTGGGTGTTATCAGTCTCTGGCAAAGTGGAGCACGGGAGTCTATGGTTAACATGGGTTTCAGGCAGTGAAGCTGGAGCGACAGTGGCCACTGATTGAATTTCTGGTTCATTGGTTTTAGTCATCCCATCTTTGCCTCCACCTGTAGTCCAAATTCTTGGGTCAAGAGAGGAATAAATCATACAATTAGAGTGGGCATCTCTGTCACTAAGCACGGAAGATTGAGAAAGGACCTGCTTGAGAAGCAGTGGGAGTTTGCAAGTTGGCATTTGAAGGAGTGGATGAACCTCCGCTTCCCTTTTTTATCCTCGACTGCAATGCACAGCCACAAAACATGACAGAAATGCAGGGAAATGCTATTTATGAACTTTGGGTATACGCTGTGCAGAAGTAAGAAGGCCAAGAGATGGGATTCAATAGAGCCAGTTTTTCAGCAAACTATACTCTAACAAGTGAATCTCATAACATGATTGTTATTCATGTTACATGTTCCTATATCAGTACTCGCAATGTTCAAGTGATATTTAGTAATTTCTCATCCCCATTAACATAATTAGTAAAAGTAGTCTTGCAAGTAAACCAAGTACATAGATCAGACGACAACATACCTTTGCATTCTCTTCACAGTACTTGATTACATGGGAAACATTTGCGCAATGGCCATGCACGAGAGAGTATGCCCATAAAAGAAGCTTTCGTGAAGTATTCAAATCAAGTATGTCAACTCGGTCAATGCCTGGTTGAATATAAGTCTCTGTTGCCAGCTGAGCTGGCACCATATAAAGGTTTATACCTGATGGAAGCAATGCACAAGAGGTGTCCTTGTAGAAATTGTAAGAAGATTTAAGCAGCATAGCTGCGGTTTCCAAATCTTCATCTGCAACTCTCTTGACTATAACATTCTTGATCTTAGACACAGAAGGGTTCCATTTAGTTTCAAGAACTTTAAGATGATTTGGATCCTCAAAAGCTGAACACCATAATTCCTCCGATTGCAGATCAGCACAGAGTAGCTGTTCACTTTCCAGTCGACCACCCAATAAATTCATACCATGAATGTCAGTCGAGAGTCTTGAATGCAAAGGTGTAATCAAAGCCATACTGACAACTAGGGATCTACACCAGGCAGCTGATACATGTCTATATACTTTAGCACAGTTGCTATTAGACAATTTTGGATTCTTTAAACGCTTCCTGATCTTCTCATTTATCCCTTCAAGCGTTTCCACCTTGACATTTCTCTCAAGTAGCAGTATATATTGATAGAGATACCTGTAACAGACAAAAAAACATGGGCAAAAGAGTACATTGCTATAACCTGAAAAGATTTTGACATGTGCATCTCACCAGAGACGGCATCAATGTTTCCTGCACACATTTACAAATGTGTTGTACACTTACCCATACAGGCTGCTTTCTGTCAATTCTGGACTTTTAAGCTCAGGTAAGCTGCAAATATCAGACCACAAGTTGACCTGCTCCAAGAACAAATTGAACAGTTTCTCCAGCAAATGCTCAACGTTGTCACTAGTAGCGTAGGAGCCAGTACCAGCTTGACAGACTGACATAATCAAGGCTTTAATGTACCTTCCAAGAGCCACTGGCACAAGATCTTCAAGGCACAAGGAGAACTGCATTCATCACTAAATAAATTAATGATTGCAGTTCCTAGTCCAAATATGATCTAGAAAATAGTTTTCTTTCACCTATTAATGGGTACAACGAAAATTTGGTTGGCCAAAGAGAGATTATATAGCACAGAGAAAACCAGCTTGGGTTATCCACGGCATAAAATAAGATCCCAAACAGTGGAACTCCACAGATTACCACTCAAATTCATTATATGAATTTCCACAGACAGTCTTCCTTCATCAAAGAAATGGGGAAGAGTAAACAAATCATTAATGTGTAGCATGTGAGTTACAAAATGATCTAAAGTGAGACCATCTACATGCTGGGAAATCCGTTTCAATACCTATCTTTTTGTGCTTCATTTTATTTCATGAGTGGCCTCATCAATAAATCCTTTTCTTTTATCTCCAACCATCAGAGTGCACATATAACCCGTGAAAGAAAAAAAAACGGCAAAATGTGAAATAGAATAGATGTCTGAAAATGAAATGCAAAACAGGGAAAAAAAATTACAACATTTTTTTATCAACCCAGAAATAGAGACAACCCAATGATCTACAGTCTTGTCACCTGAGATGAAGAGGAAGGCTCCACATGACATCATGAAAAAGGTCGTTTTTCTAAACACTCCAAAGAAGTTGAGAATAATCTAGATAATTCCTTCCCAAACCCTAAGTCTTGACAGTCACTGTTTCAGAGTGAATGGCTTTGATTTACAAATCTTTCGTAGCTTTTTCATCATAAATCAATATGGGAATGGATTGATTTTATGTGCCATTCGGATCTGAATAGTCATTAACACAGTTCACTAAACTACAAACACCAGTACAAAAACAAGAACCCCGTGTTCACTGTCAAAACTTACTATTTGCTAAACAAAAAACTAGTGACAGTAAATTACGGAAAATCCAAGAATATTAATCAAATTTAAGGCATCAATCAGTGCACAAGTACCCTTTTATCTGCACGAAGAGAGATATAAGCCCGGTCAAGAGTAGAAACATCTCCATTCTCCTCCAACAACTTCAAATAGAACAAGATATACTTCCTGATGCAAGTTATAAATTTGCGAGAACTTTCTGCTAAATTAACTTCAAGAGACCGCCTGTTCCCCGAGGGACCTGGGGTTTTGCGTCTGCATTCAACAATGTATCATTTAATATAAGAAAACATAAAACAGAACTCAAAATCAGTACAAAATGGCAGGATGTTGTTAATATCGAAATAATGAATAAACACCAGCCTCAGCCTATTAGCTTAGGAGATGCGACAACTTCTTTGCTGTACTTAATTTTTTTCTGGGGTGTTATTAACTTAGACATCTAATCCATCTGTTTCCACAATAAATCCAACCAGTTTTCAGGTGCTCATTTGCGACCCTTTGAGGCTAAATAACTATCTAGAGACACAATGAAAATCTTGATATGATATTGGAGATTCGCTTGGATTCTGTACCTTCCTTTCTTGACCATACTGTCAATCTCCCACATATTTATTGTAAATGATGAACGAGATGACTTAAAACAGAAAGAAAGTTCCTCCTTTGCTCTCTCCAAATCCCCACTCCCCCCTCTCCTGTGCAACCCTTGAGCAAGCATGTATCTCGCCTTATGGAAATGCTTAAGGTCTCCTTCCACACAGGTCTCAAGAGCAGAAAGGCAATCACTGTAAAGCAGATTCCACACCTCTTCAAATTTTTGGAAGTCTACCACTTCAGAATCACTATTGCATATTCCACCTTCAACAGGCATTAATGAATCCAAGCTTACACAGTCAAGTCCACCAAAAGCACTTGATACAGCATCCTTGGTTGATTGAGCAAATGAATGGAATGCAACAACCTGGAATACAAACAGTAGCAACCGAAACAACGCGTTAGGAATTATCAAACAAATCACACAGAAAAGTGGCTTTTGATCTACAAATATGACAATAATCAACCACTACAAAAGGTGCACATAATTCAACCTTATTTTTGTTATAAGAGCCAGTGCATGCCAATTTCCAAGGCTCATTAGCATAACAAATCGGAGAAGAACAGGCACATGCAGTACTGGAAAGAAGAAAAAACAACAAATACACATTAGTTACCTTTAAAGCTTCTTGATTTTGCTTCCCACATTTGCAGAGTAACTTCAGCCTTGATGCATGCATCCGGTAGAATGGATCAACAGCTGATGGATTCAAGGCAATTGCCTGGGCATAATATGAGAAGGATACGTCATGTGAGCATCCAAGTTTCTCACAGAGTTTCCCCACATAAAACGCATGAGACCAATCTTCCCTGCCAATCAAAGTTTTCAAATTGCTAAATCTGCATAATGTTATGCAAAGAATGTCTATGAAATCAATTAAGAAGAGGGATAATACTTGTGTTTAAAGGCTTTCTTGAAATGACTCATAGAGTTGTGGCAGAAGATCTTCCAAGCTGCATCTTTTAGGGGCACAACAGATCTTTGATCATAAAATGGCACCACGTTCTGTAGACCATCATAGTACACTAACGCCAATAACTCATGTATCTCGCCCTGAAACCAATACAGATGCTCAAAAATGGCGAAAATGTAATCTCATAATTACATGCACCACTAAAAAATTTAAATCAGTTTAAAAACAGTTCCACCAAAGTGTTCATGCAGAGTAGATTCCACCAAACAACAGCCCAACCTGAAGGTGGATAAAGTTCTAATTGTATGTGTTAGGATATTTCATCTCATCAGTGAAAACAGCCATTTAATCCATTTTAAGGACAACCATATTTAGAGAAACATTAAAAAAACCATACCATTCAGCAATGATTTCCAAGAGACGCAATGTTAGTCTAGTCTTCATTTGCATTAGAACATGAATGCATGCTAACAAAAACATCTAATGTATTCTCTCATAGAATAACTTAAAAAG
Organism: Avicennia marina; assembly: GCA_019155195.1. Classification (NCBI taxonomy): domain Eukaryota; kingdom Viridiplantae; phylum Streptophyta; class Magnoliopsida; order Lamiales; family Acanthaceae; genus Avicennia; species Avicennia marina. The sequence goes on from CM032755.1 coordinate 991,590, forward strand.
GAATACAACCTGCTGAGTTGAAGTCCTCGCCAAAGCCAAAGTCATCAGTAAGCATCGCCTGCTCCTTCTTCGACTTGTCTCAACTCTCTGAGGAAGAGAAGCATTTTTCCTCCACCCCAGAACGTTGATTTGCTTACTTCCATCATTCAGCAGCAAGTCCACCTCCTGCAAACCACAACAAAAATTTAGCTCGCATGGCCACCCTTCTATCAATTTTGTTTCTGAATTGATGGATAAAAGAACAATGCCAAGATATTACCTCATCATATATATTTGCAAGCCTCTGCCAACTTTCAACACGCAGAGGATTGTACAATAAATCATATTTGAAGAGATTTGCATTATTTTCTACAAATTCTTCCCCTTCTTTAGTCAGAACAAAACCAGCCCATTTATCAGTAGCACTCATTTCCTCAGACTGTGCAAGAAAACGATACAAATTACGATAGACTTCCTGATATGGGTCCGAGCTGCAACCAAGTGAAATGCACTATGTGTTTGAACAAATTCCACAGAGATAATCCATTTCATGAAATACTAAACACAAATGAATGCGCCAAGTATACCTTTCCAGCGATGATGTGTTCTGCTGTTTGATGGGTTCATTCTCTGAAAACATAATCTTCATCATGGTATCCAGAAAGCCTTTAGATCCAGCCTCCTCTGACAGCTTATCTTCACATAATTCTGGATTATCTAAGAACTTATCAATCGCATTTCCAGCCAAAACATTGTCAGGTGGTTGAGGAAAATGTTTGCGTATGGCTCTTAAAACCCTTCGAAGTTTGATTAGCCCAGTTCTCTGAAAGGGAAAACATACGTCAGTGATCAGTCTATCAAAAAGATGTCAGGACTCCAAACACCACCCTTTTACTTTAAAATAACCAAAAAATAATGGAACTAATTTAACAGTAGAGGTCTTGAATGCAAGAGAGACAGATGGGCACATTAAAGATTTACTCACAGAAGAAGCTTTCGCATATGGAAGTATATATCGGAAAACATCAGCACACTGCTCCTTTGTCTGATAATCTCCCTGGCTTGTGTTTTTATGCTTGACTACATCATCTTCACAAGATGAATCTGATCTCAGATTTAAACCATACAAGCAGTAAAAACATTGATCCAAAGCATTGTCTATGACAAGCTCAAGTTCCTCTCTTTCATCCTTAGTTAGCTCACTCCCACATTCAATGACTTGATTGTTCACTATTTCTCCATTGCTGCACATGCGATCAGGCATATAACCAATATTACTGTCACATTTTACCTCTGTTCCTTCTATATTTAAATGAGAGGAAACTCTATCTGCACTTGTACTTTCAAAAGCAACTTTTTCTATTGAACTGGCTACATGCTTGTCAATTTTGCAAACATCCATATCAAGCGCATTGGAATTTGATCCATTTGGAGATCCCGTGAGATGATTACTTTGAGAAAGCTGTTCAGACATTTTAAAGTGGTCATCTTTGGAAATCTGTTGACCATACTTTGTTTCTTGTCCCTTATTTAGGGAGTAACTATTAGATTTAAGCTTCATATCTAAGGCCAAAAGGTGCTTAATTGCAAGTTTCAAGAATGTCCCTTCTTGTTCTTCACCACTCCCCTGTGCACAGCAGATCCCAAACTCCGCAAGCATATCATGAATAGCCACAACTAATTCAGCCTAACAGGTATGCCAGAAAAAGGTTAGAATACAAACACTAGAGGGTATGACATAACACAGCAATTAACCAATTGAAGAAAAACCAACTTCGCAGACGTTGAAGCACATTTTCACCTGAGATTTGATTGGAACATTGGAGTTCAAGTGCTGTAACTTGCAAAATGAAATAGCAGCATCCACCAAATAGCATTGTTCAGTTTGCTCAATTGAATCTGGAACACCAAGCTCAGATGACTTTTTTGCAAAGCATGAATCAGCAATATTGCAAATATGTGTTAGCAACAAAGATTGAATATCCCCAATAACTGCCACGGGAACCTTATTCTGCAAGAATTTTGTCAAACATCATGAGAAAAATATAGCACATTTATGGTAAACATGTCACTGGAGGTCTGTACAATATCTGAGACTTAAAACAGTCAAATGCAACAGACAGTGACTGGACATTGTTGGGAAGCATCTAAGATTGCCTCCATTCTCCAGCACCAGCCAACCTCAAGCACCATCTTTATTCCATTACAGTAGAAACATGTAACTATTCAAAAGTACAATAAATTCTCTAATCATCAGTTGACCGACACAATGAAAATAGTTCATTTGGAAGGGCATACCAAGAAACATCCATGGATCAAACAAAATGCCAAAGTGAATGATAAGATTGATAACAATAGTAATAATGATAAAGAAATAAAATAGTCATAACCTAGTTATGAAAGCTTCCAAGCAAGAAGGATTACAAGAAACTTGACACTCAATGCCACAAGCAACAAAGTTGGCAGATTTTTTCTGGCTTAGGGGATGAGAATAATTATCATGCTCTAAAAGAATGGAAGGGGGACTTTAAATGGACAAAGAAATGGAGAAGCAGATATCCCAACAAGATTTACAAGATTTCTCCCATGAAAGATAAGCTAAAAGATAACTGATTTAGTAGACAGACCACAGAAGGTCGTGCTTCCACATAGAATTACTAATTTATAATTTCAGTTTCACATTTTTCTATAGCTGCCTCTTTTCCCTCTTTCTTGTGATAGCTATTGCCATGGTTACCATTTCGCTCAGAGGAACACTTTTCACAGTTATAAGAAAAACAGACACAGATTTGTTTTACTCAGACAAAACCACTGGCAATAAAAGCTATTGGAATGAATGCTTACAGAAATCTCACTTGGGTTGATGATGATGCTCTTGATTTTTGATGCAGATAGAGAAATAGCTTTCACCTCTTCAGCAACTAAATGACTCCAGTGCTTCCGTAGGCTTTCTTTCGATTGATTTTCAGGGAGAGAAAGTGTATTTAAACCCGAAGAATTTTCAAAACTGCGTTCCAAACCAGCCCCAGTTAAAAGTATTTGGAGTTTCCTTCTATGACAATTCAAATAGACATCAATATCCATAGGTTCTACCAGTTCACATGATTTGATCAAAACATCTAATGCAGATAGCTCAACTGTATTAAATCCTTGACCTTCAGTACCCCAGTCATACAACACATCACAATGAACATCCTTTGCCGATAACAAAAGAGGAGCAAGCATATCAATACACTCAGCGTGCATGTTTTTCTCAAGCATCTCACAAACTGACTTCTTCAATAAGCAGTCAACCTCAATCAAACTCATTTCATGAATGACCCTATCCTCCGTTAGTTTTTTAATCGTTTTGCAGTGTGGCAAGAAAATTGAAGCAGGAGGGTTGTTGATCTTATCTTTGTCGGTGAAAATGGCCAAAACAATAGAAAGCTCCTTTTGAGCTTTTTCTTTGTCGCCTTCTCGTAGAGATAAACGTGCACTTAACCAGAAAAAGCGCATCCAGAAGCAATGCCGATTTCTTAACCAAGATAAGTTGTCCACTGGGAACTGTTGGTTATGTTCAGAAAAATCTGCCATAGTGCAATTATTCTTCCCGTCCATTCCAGTAATATGGAAAGGATATTCCAGAGCTATGGATTCTATAATCTTACAAAGATGGTAGGATGCCTCTGACATGAAACTGCAAGTTGTTGATGTTTCAAACGACTGTAATCCCATGTCAAAATACAGCTCTGAAAGAAAAAGACTACATTCAGCAGTTCTTTCCTGTCCCCAATGTCTTGTCACCTTCTCTAAATCCAAAATCTTTGCAATACTATCATGACATACAACGCTTCCCTTTGCTATTTTCTCTAAAAGCAAGTGACCCATGTGGTAAGCACCGAAATTGTTGGAAGTATCCTGGACAAACTCAATAACATCAGTGGATTCTGAGTATAGCGAGTTAGCCACTACCTCAGTGCTATTAGAAGAAGGGTTAGAATTGCTCTTGCAATTTATAGTTCCAGTTCCATCAATCAAATGAGGCACCAGAAATTGCTTCACAGCTTTAGCAAGATCCTTATTGGAGGGAAAATCTGATTCTTCTTTACCTGGTTTACGATTCCTAAGCCTTTCCAGACGACTGCTTCGTCTCTCTTGAGGTTGTTCTTCAAATATCACTCCTTCCTTCTCATTCATGATGTTACAATTACCAAAATGCATTCCGGTCATATGTCCTTTAGTTTCAAAGGAATCTGATAATTTAGCTGCAGATGGAGGCAACTGTATGGCTAGCGTAACATCCCCGGATCTGTACTCTGTTTCTGGTTCCAAGCTAGACATAGACAATGACTGCAAGATCTCCAGTAGTTTAGCAACCAGAGCTATCCAGGAGGTTTCCGAAAGTTGAACTTCATTATTATTCTTCAACTTTTTAGATGCTATGGTCCTATCTAAGTCCTCGTCGGTTGCTTTTCTCTTCTCCGGAAATTTTAGGCAATTATGTTTTGGTTCTAGTTTGTCTATACCCCTTGGAGTGAATGGGATTCGTTCAGAGTCGTCGATAGTATTTTTTACATGCAAAGCACGAGAATGAGATGGCCAATGCCTCAGAATTAGTTCTGCAACAGATAGACAGGCCACCTCATCACCAATTGCAATTAGAACTTCCAGGAGCTTCTCCATGCAATTCCCTGTGTATTAAAATAAAACAAACAGTCTGATTTTGGAATGATTTAATTCCATAAGCCATAAACATGGTTACTAGGCAAACTGAAACTAAAAAGATCGTGAACAATGAGTAAATAGTATAATACAGGAAAAAGTGATACAGTGGTCTGCAGTCTTTGGAAGTCATGCAGAGGTTTATAAGATATATAAAAATACGCTTACAGTTATTAGGGCTGCAAACTAGCCCTTGCTCAAAAGCCCAGCGAGAGATGCTCAATGACCCCATGGAGCAAGCTAGTGTTCCTAATTGGTTCCAGACTACAGAATCTTTGCCATCAATCTCTACAGCTTGAAGATAGCAGTGCAAAGCACTCTCATAATAGGAAGGACCTTGTTGAAGAAAAACCGTGGCAAGGTTTTTTAGTGCCAAAAATCTGCACAGAGCTAAGAAAGTTCAGTCAAAGGAATTCTTTGTGCAATATACTTCAATTCCTTTGTAACTAATCCTGTTTGAAAATATAACAAGAGTAAAGTTTCAACTTCCTACCAGACAAAACCAACCTAAATCCAACAAATAAACCAAAAGAAATTCTTAATGGATACTAAACAATGATATGACCAAGACAAAACATGTAGACAAGCAGATGTTAAATGAACACTTGTGTGCGTGAAGTCCATTAATCAATTATAGAACATTCATCTACCAAGTAATTCAAACATAATGAGTGATGAGAAAACTTTCCATAAGGCTAAATTCATTGTCAGAGACTAGGTAGAATATTTCAATATGTTCTAAATCTCATTAAGAGATTAGCATGACAAAACTGATATCACCACACAGAATGAGGAAATTAGAAGTATTGAGCTTGTATTGTTCTATAACTATGGAATAAGTACAGTAAAGAGACAAAAGCATTCGCCAGTTTGTCACGGCCAAACAAGAAACAAGAAAGACAAATCCTGTAACCCAGCACAAAATCATAACTAAGCAGACGCCAGCAGTGAAATGTTGAGGGCTCACTTAAGCTAACATAAGCCTTCACATAAGGGGCATATAACAGCGGTATCTTAAATTATGAGGAGATAAGAGACTTTCCTAAATATTTTTGGGACTAGATGGAAATGATGGTCATTATGAAAAATATTAACTTAGGCCAAGACAATTATAATCATTACAAGAATATGTAAAATGAAATGGATGTATCTGTTGGTCAAAACCTGAGCTGTAAAAGATGACCATCACTTGCACTGTTTTCCACCTGTAAAGCAGGAATAAAATTTAGAAGAAAAAACAGTGGTTAAGCATTTATCAGAAAGAAGAAAAATCTAAAAACCCCTAAGAGTAAACAACCTGAGCACTTGATACCAATGGATCTTTCAACACTGACTCTAAGAGTTCACGAGCTTTTTCGTAGTCCTTAGCTTGTAATCTCAAAAGCCCATCATGATATAATTGTGATAAATGGAACTCCTGGAAAAAAAGGCATATTATATAGATGATGAATTTTTTTAATCAGTACTGATTAGTGAAAAATAAGAACAAAGTTATATAAACTAAAATTTAAGGTAGAAGATAAAAACAATAACTTAAACCAAGATAATACTGCTGAGAGCCAAGGAAGCAGGTGGGATACGTTTTTGGACCAAGTCTAAGTGCACTACAACCGTTTCAGCAATGGTTCAGGAGAGCTGATGGCCAAACAGCTTCATAGTCATCATGCAGTAACAGCTTGACATAAAGGATTGAGTATTGGTTGCTTTGTGGAAGAGGTGGTAAAAAATAAATTATGCTTTTAGCAGAAACTTATATAACATATGTATTATGTCTTCATCCTTATATAGCTAATTTTATATATGAATCAACGTGAGAAAAATTCATCTCAGGGGATAAGAAATTCTTGGCATGTTCAACTTGATCTATGCGATATTAATTACATTTTTTTGACATTTTAAAGCATTATATGAACTTCAAATCGTACTGGTTATTGAACAATCTAGCAGGGGATCTAATTATTACGAAGCCAGAATCCTAGATAGATGCAAACATAATTGTTGCATTGGTCCATCGCGAACACAAAAGATTATTCACGATATAAACAAAAAATATCAGGCAGCTTACAAACCCTGTATAATCAGGGCACATGCCAGAAATTGATCTAAAAGATTACAGTTCTACGGACAATTTACAATCTGATTGCAATTAAAATGCAAATGACAATGATGACAACAACAACAATAATAATAACTACTCCTCCAGCCACAAACAGATATCCTTGTTTGAAGCAGTGCAACAGATTAGATAGAAGCCATAAAAGCTAAGGCTTTGTTTGTTTTCAAATTTTGGTATATATTTTTAGGTGATTTTGCCTTGAAAATTGTGTTAAAAATGAGAAAGAAGAAGAGATAAAATTAAAAAACTTAATAATTGAATGTGTGTTTTTAAGTCTATAATTTGCAATCAAACATACATAGCCTAAGATTTTATGTAACTTTACAATTTTGGCTTAAAATATTAGTTAAAATCAGCTGTTTAATGCGATAATCGGCTGGTTCGCGGATTGGTTAGTTCCTCAGCATGTATTATTGTTTTTTGGTCTACAAGCAAAATTAGTGGTTATCGAACAACAAGTGATCATATGAAAATATAACATTTGCGTTTCCAGATATTTCAAGCTTTACGAGAAATTTAAACAAAAATTCAAAACTCTGCTCTTTGGCTAGAAATCAAACAGTAAGCATAATGCACGGCTCGCCTTAACTGAATTTTGATTTCTCGTGTCAACAAAAATGACGATAGTCATAACAAAGTTCTTGGTAAAATATGGAATTGCACATTTGCCAGACAACAGTTCCAAAAAAATAAGCTAATTAACTAAAAATATACAGCTTACGCCAATTTATTAAACGTGTGATGAACTAAATCAACTAAGATACAAATCAATTATTATGCCCAAGCACATATAAATTGGCGTAGAAAACACGAAATCTTGCCTGTGCTTCCTTCGTCGGCGCTAATGGCTGCCACTGATTTCTCGAGTCTGTATCATTAATAGCTGCAATTGAAAACTTTAAACCACGGAAATTTGCGAATGGTGAGACAATGATTTGAATAATTAGTTGAAATTAAAGAATTTTTTTGACATAAGAGTTGCAATCTTACCATTGTAGGGGGTCTTGAGATAAAACAATGTCAATATCGTCAGAATTTTTTGAGATTCGAACGGAGTTTTGGGTGAGTTCTCCGTTAGTCTACTTCATCTCTGTTCTCCCGTTGCTTGAATTTCGCCCTCGTGTTTTTAGGTAGTCACATGCCCGTTTTCCCTTTTACGCCCATAACTTACATCGTTGATATGGAGAGGAAATGATTTTCTTCTTTCTTTTTTATTTTTGGTTCACGTAATAATATAAAAGTAATAAAATTTGTGGCATATAACGAATAGATTATATGATGGGAATGGCAATTAAACTTTAAATGATTAATGTATATTTATGTCAATTTGTTTAAATTTTAAATTGAAATACCAATTATATTGTAAAAATAAAAAGATAAGTACATAAGTGCAACTTATTAAAGGAAAAATAAAAATTGTATACTACAACTAGACGTTATTGAATGAATTTTATAAAAAAATATAATAATAATATTTTTATAAGATAATTCATGTAGAGTTGTTTGATGTTATGAATCATCATATATATTTATAAGAATAATATAATATGATGGTTGAATAAAATATTATTTATTTGATATATTTATGAAAATATGTGATAAGTTATAAAAAAATAACATAGAACAAAAATATAAGATAATTTTTTTCTTGAAATTTTTCTTAAGAAACTAAGTAAATTGATAATTATTGTGATTAAATAGTGGCAACAAATTAACTGTTTATTTCATTCGTCAAGCAATCATAGTGGTAGAAACTAATTTGACAATAATAGACAAGAGAATGATTAATTGTTAAAATTTGTGTTTTACTTGCCATTTCATTTTTAATACATCCGATTCGACTCCAGTATTCTCGTTAAGAGTGTATATTATTATGAACACGATAATTAATCAGTGTTAAAATTTTAATATAAAAGTAATTATTTAATTCATAGTAATCAAATTTAATTCAAACAATAGTGTTACTCTAATCAACTTAATTCAAATTTTTCAGAGCACGAACTCAAATTTAAGAGAGATCGAACCAAAAATCAATCAAAATCAAATTTTAGTTTTGCTATATCTATAATACTTTTGAGGTTAATCATGATTATATTAAATAATTTATTATAATAATATTTCCAACTATACGATGTCATCTATAACGTCAGATGTCGTATCGAATTACAAGTCATTTTAATTAAAATAAATAAATTTTTTTTATATGAACAAAAATAAGATAGTATCTTATAATTTATCCAATTGAAGATTCAATTTAAATTACTGTCATTTTTCCTTTCAAAAATTAAAAGTGTATATATTTTTGCAAAAAGGAATACTCATCTTTCAAATTGTTCAAATTTAGTAAATTTTCAAACAAGAAAACTAATCTATGTCATACTTTCTTTTTACACTTTCTTTAGTATATTTCTAAAATATAAAATGATTGTGGTTTAAATAATTGAATAATATTATTTAAAAAAAAATACTTAAAATAAGAACATAAACATGAAAATAAATTGAAAGTAAAAAGCTTGAAAAAAAAATATAAATAAAGATAAAATAAAAGAAAAATAAATTATAAAAATTTAAAAAACACAAAAAATAAAAGTAAATATACGATTTTACGTAAATGTGTAATTATACTTTTTTGTAAGTAAAGGAGGGATTAAACAATTAATAATATAATATAAATTTATTGTAACTCATGCGAAAGTATCTTCCGAAAGGATGGGAGTAAATTTATGTCTTTGAGAATTTTGGGGGTTAAATGGTATAGTTTTAAAAGCTATAGGGCCATCTGATCAAATGAAATGGATAATTAACGAACATAAGTTATCTGGTCTAAAGTGCGGAAGCTTTCCCTCGCTGGTTTCCTGTTCAATCGATAGCACCCGTCTGCTTGCTGCAATCGTCCATGATTTAAGGTATTCTCCATCCCTCACTCAATGTTTGTGCAGGCTTCTCTCATGTAATGTAATAATGCGAAGTACACAGTTCACGAATTTGTAATTTCAGCATTAGGGTTTAATTTTGGATGCATTTGGAAACTTGGAGGACGGAATTAGGAGCGATTTCAGCTTGTTATACACATAATTTAAGGTTAATAGAGCCAATAATGTTGGCGCGACAGCGCCGGAGAATGTAGGGTCAAAGAATCGGTTATCGTTTACTTGAAAGCTCCGTTGATTACCGTAAATCAAGTGCATGGCATGGTCGGTGTCCTGTCATTTGCCAGTTGGAGGTTGTGGATGACTTCCTCCGTTGTGCCGTTGTTGCAATTGGTTTATCTCCCAGACGATGAATGTGTTGGGTGGCATGTTCTTGTTTCTCGCTTCTTTCATAACATCGGTGGTGGAGGTGAATCATCAGAAAGAGAATTCAGTTTTTTAATTTTTTTAAAATAAAAAAGGAAAAGAAACAAATGAACCAGTGAAACTTGAACTTCATGAGGTCTCCTTTCACTGGTTTTTTAAACTTCTTGACGTGGTGCAGTGTCATGGTAAAAGAGGAGAGAATATATATATAAACGTTTCTCATGAATCTGTATCTATAGGTATTATTTGTGTTTTACCTTAAATTTAATGAAGGAATAGATTTCTCTTGGATTGGTGGCATTGTGTGAAAAGAAAGTTGGAGGCCTGTTATTGACGTTGATAATCTTGCAACTAATGTGTCTCAAAATTGTCCGTTCTCCTTGCTAGTTTCCCAACTACAAAACCATCTTCGAACTTCAAAGTACAAAAACATTAGCAACTGAACTGGGAATGGTTCGCAGCAACAGAATAAGAATTTTATGATTTGCTACGTACAAAGATGTCTTGTTTCCTTGAATATTTTGCCACTAGTTATTGGTTCAACTTTTTCTAGGCAAGTTTCTTGCCAAATAAAAGCATTCATTTATTGTTTTTATATTTGCATTATTTTCCGTAAAGAATTCCCATATGAGTAGTCTTAGTTTTTCTTTCTCCTCATCTGGTCAGAGCCATTAAAGTCCCGCTGTTTTTTTGCTTTTCCTTTCAGTTAGCTGTGATAGTTGATTTGATGATTAAGAACATTTTGCTGTGAACACTGAAATTGACGAAGTTAAGTGCGTTGCCTTGCACTCATATCTTCTTCAAAATTTTTGCTGTTCTTCAGGTAACAAATCAAGTTGAAGCGAGACACTTGAATTGACCAAAAAAATGAAATGCTTTCAGTGGTTGTGCTTGTGCTCTTTGATCACCATGTTTAATGGTCCATTGCCAAGTTGTGGAAGTATGTAAGTGGCTAATGATTGGACATGTCAGCCTTTTTTTGTTTCTAATTTTCAAGCATGCCTAAGATTATAGTGGTGTGGGGTCAGACAAAACTTTAACAGGAGAAAGTGAAGTGGAATTTGAAGTCCAGATTTCTTCAAGTTTTATACTTCTCTATGCTAACCTGAAAACATAGAAGTCATAACTTTTCTTGAAACCTTTTTACCTCTGTTTCCTTGATTAAGAAGAAAAACTATGGCTATGTTTGTTTTGCAATTTTCCATCCTAAAAACGCACATTTAATCATTACATTTTTTAAATTTTATCTGTTTCTCTTTCATATTTTTATCCAATTTTTGAGATAAAAATACCAAAAAATACACCCCCAAATTTAAAAACAAACATAGAATATGGTTTTTGTCTGTGTTGATGAGAGAACAAAAGCCTATTCAACATAATTTGTTTGCAGTTTTTGTCATTACAACACCCCTATTTGGACATTGATGCTAGTTAGCTGGGTGACTTGACAATCATCATTTCTTTTCTCCCTTTTCATGGTTTTTTCAGTCTTTACTTGTACTTTTGTCGGATACTAATCATTAAAATTTGAATTTCTGATTTGGTGAATGTATTATTACTAAATGATGGGCAGAGTGGCTATTTTCATAAGGCTTCTGAAAATTTAACAGGATTAATGAAAAAGTTCTGTATGTTGGTGAGGAGATGTTCAAGGAAACATTACCATTGCAAAATGGTGATTGCCTCTACCATTTGAGAGGATTGAGACCCCATAAGTGGTATGAAGTGAAGATATCATATCCCGCCTCTGTATGTATGCCTTGTCTTTTTGGTCACATAAAGTTTGTCGCAACAAGTGCTAATAAGATCAAGTGAAAAGCAGATACCTGCCAGTTTCTCTTTGCAACTAATTAAAGGTACTTCTGACTTGGGGCTAAATCAAGGAAGAAAATTGCTAAATACTGAAAAGGTAATTTTCAAGACTGATGAACTGATCCCATCGATTGACCAGGTTGGTTAATGCTTTGTCATCTCTGGAAACATTCTCTCACCCATAGAAATTTACTATTTTGGAACTCTGGCCCAGGGTGGAATGTCAGTGTTGGTGAACGTGAAACCTGAAGGTGTTGTTGCAATACCAGGGAAACAGGAAAGGAAACATGTGATGTTCAATATAGGTACCACAAGGTTTTGTTTCTAGCTCACATCCTTTGTAAAAAATCTCGCAAAGTTATATACAGTTATTCCTCATTGAGAAATACTATACAACCAAGAACAATTTCTCTTCCCCTTCATCTTTTTGATGAGTTCTATAGAATTTTGAAGAATATTTTACTTTTATCGTACCATAAGTCTGTCTCGCTCTACATATTTCTCGTTGTCTCCTCTTAATATTTCATGTGTGTATGCTCTTCCTTAACGCTTGACATATTTTGAAGTGTTTTTTGATCTCTCTCCATTTGCATCTTTCTTTAAAACATTTCCTCTTGATGTGTTAGTTTATATAGAATGCATTAATTCTACATTTCATGTGTGCATTGGAATTATTGTTGACACATTGGTGTATTGGCGTAATTCTCTGACCCTTCTCAATCTTCATGGCAGTTTGTGATGAACTGCTGCTGGGCATCCCCCACAAGGCGTGGTATGTTGTAATTTTGGTACTGGTTTGTTTGGTGTTGGCCTTCTTACTTCCATCTTTTCTGCCCCCATTTTTGCTGCCGAAAAATGAAATCCCACCACTATTTGGTCACATGCTTACCAAGGATTCCTAGCAATGTGTGGGAGAGATTTGCAAAAGTGCCATTTTTTTGGTTGTTTAATCTGGGGAACAGTCCTTACTAGTTTAGCTCTTGTGCTCCTTCCCTTCGATGTCCTTCTATTTATTTTGAGTTAAAATTTATCAGCTAACAGAAATTAATCCATCTTGTACTTGCATTTTTATTACTTCAACTATCTAGTTCGATTAGATTCTGACGTTTGAAGAAACTTCAATGCTCTTAATTCTCTAGTAGTGATTATATTAGAAGTATTTTATGGACTAAATGTTGACTAAAATTAATGAGAGAGAGAGAGAGAGAGAGAAGACCCTTTGCTTGAACTGGTTATTGAATGCCAGTTGATTATTGAATGTCCATCTGTCTGAAAATGTCGACAAAATTAGAAAACTAATTAAATTGTTTCAAAAAAGCATGTGCCAACTTAATGTGACAGGGTTTTCAATGCTCAATTGCATTTTACCTTGTAACATGTTCACTATTGAGTTGAGTCTTTAGCAGAGATCCATGCTAAATTCATTTCCTTGGGTCATGTTCACTTTTTTTGATGGGATAAAAGACCTGTTAGAATTGTGTTCGAGGATTATTTTATTACACTTGTTATATGGGATTAGTTATCTATAATTTTAGTTATTTTATATTAGACTTGCCTTTTATTGTGAGTATTTATCTATCATAAAGAATATGTAATTAGCAGTTATAAAATAGTCTATCTAATATAATCATTTAAAGTGAACATGATCTTAATGTGTTATGAACAATGTTGCATTTTGAATTGCCAAGAAAATAGGGTCAGACTTGGAAGGACTGTGTAGGACTCACACACTTGTGTGTGTGCGGGCAGCACGCTTCAGGTGTGCTCAAGTCTAACCCAATAAAATACAATGAATTACTCGATGCTAGCTATTTATTCCAGCATGATTCATGTTCTCTGACTTATGACATTATGAGCGAGCCTGCTTTTGGGAATGGCTGTGTGTGTGTGTGTGTGTGTGTGTGTGAGAGAGAGAGAGAGAGAGAGAGAGAGAGAGAGAATCTCTAGATATTCTTGGAGAACAAAGGTATAAAGCAACGAAGGCTTTTGGATTCTTGATATTTATTTGGGGAAGAATTTGGGTGGGGAAAATTACAATCTTTAGATGCTAAAACCGTATACCTTACATACTTACAGCCCAATATGCTTCTACTGAGTTTGGTTTAAAATTTTATTAGGAGATGAAGACTTCTGTGTTGTTGGTGTAATTTTGACGAATGCTATAAAAAGTAATGCAGAGAAAAACTTAACTTTGTTAATTGGTATGTTTAGAGTGTATGAAGATTTTGGTGAGATAAAAGCCCTTAACCAAAGATAGGGTTAGATGTTTGATGAGAAAGAGAACTTTATTTGTCACCCGACATCACATATGAAGTCTTGGATTTAAGTAAAATTTGGATATAAATGAAAAACCCAGCTTGGAATGACTTGATAAATTCAATTAGGATTTATTTGGATTGGAGTATTTGAATTTGAGGAAATGATTTGAAAGGATGGATTTCAAATAACTTTAAAATAAAAGAATTTGAAATCTATTACAGTCACTAAAACTTAGTTTAAAATGAAATGTTAGGGATTTGAAATGCTTTATAATCCAAACAAGTAGAGTGGATTCGTCATTATGTACTTGAAATCCACTCTTTTTAATCCTTCAATCCAAATAGCTCCTTAATTACTTTTAAATTTTCCCAAAGTCAACTGCTCCTGTAGAAATTTGCTATATCAGGCCTTAATTTTGGGGGTTTGAATTTTATTGGGCCTGTTTTAGGTCCAAAACAAAAGCAAATTTTGAAGCTTAACGTGCTGTATTGAAAATAAATTTAAAAATGATACAGATAACATCAATGCTAGAAAACTATGATGATTGTACATCCAATTCTGTTTATGTTGGATCCAGTGCCTGGATTCAATCCCATATTGCTGCTTAGTTATTGCTCGAGTTACTATTAAATCTTTCCGCGTATATGCTGGTTGTATGAATAATGATAATAATAATTTCAAGATCCGAAAGCTCCAAACCCCTAGGAATAGCACATGGTAAGGGACAAATTATGGACACTGTCACGCTGAAAAGCAACCATACTTTGGTCCCCTGCGTTCATTTATTTCATTTGGAATTTGGATCTCGGTTCTTATCTACCTTTCCTGAATCAATAAGATATATCAGCTATTGATGTTAATTTCCTGCGTCGTATAGTTAAATAACACCCATGGAAAACTGATAAGCAAAACATACAATGGAAGAGCTGTTTCATCTAGTTCTGTGATCTTTCTCACCTTTCAAATTTTTTCTGTAGGTGATTGCTTCAACGAACTAAGTATACAGTGTACCATTTAGTTTAGGCCTCTAGCAGCGATTCAAAGAATTTATGTACAAAAAAAAATCATAGCTGCACTGAATTCATGCATTAGGATTGCTTTTGTGTTCCCACATTTCTAACTGAAAAAACTTCAACAGTAACAAAGTGTCACTGCCGGCAGCCGAGGCATCCTATCAAATCAGTGAACTTGAAACTTTTTCCTACATGACCCCGGTTAAAAAATTATGGTAAACATCACATACTTTTAGTTAATCTTCGACCAGCTCATGCAAATAGGAATTACTCGCGGACCAAGTGCTTATATTTCATTTATGCTGGTGTGTCATTATTACCTGCATTCTCATCTTCACCGTTCCTTCCATCATCCAGCAACTGGGTTTGTGGTTCTTCTTCTTTTTTGAATTCGTCAATCTCTTTAGGACCCAGGAAGCTTGGTTGATTAGTGGACGCAAGAAGCCTTGCCCACATCCTGTCAGTTATGACAACCTTGTTTTGCCGTTCAACAATGCGCTGCATATATAAATTATTTCATCATGTTGACAAAGTACTAATTGTAACTGGTAGAACCTTCATTTTGGTGCAAGATAAAACTGTTCAACACACCGAAGGGCTTATGGTGGATATAACCTCAGAAATATGAACCTGCATTGTCATAAATAAACTCACATTGAAGGGAATGTATGTGTGGCGGCCATTGACAAGTCCACTTGTGAAGCCAGTGAAGCCTGCCATTGCTCCATGAACAGCACTTTGAGCAAGGAGGGTGCAGTATACGTTATCAGAGGCATTGCTAGGAATAGCACGGATCATGTAAGTTGGATCTGCCCAAAATACTGAGTTACTTTGTGCTTTGCAATAAACTGGGTAGGTATTATCCTCACGCCGTCTACTGACCTATGTATTTTAGCGTAATCGGAAGTTTCCTTTGCGTTGAAAAATATTCCTGTAAAAACAGAGATCATCTCACTTAACAAAGTAAACTGTGAGCTGCCAACATAATCTTGCTTTTAATCAGTTCTGCACTTGCAAATCTGGAAAAGAAAGACAGCATTCACGTACAACAGTACTTTTAGTAGCGAGAAAGAAACATTACCTGTGCCTTTGTATTGCCTAACTTTCTGTTTACGAAACGCGTTCATTTGTTTTTGTGGGCGTACCTTTATTTTTCCAGAAATCCACAACCCGACGTCTTGAAGCAGCTTGTTCCCTGAAGCATCTTGTTCATCATTTCCAGAAAGAAGCTCCTGTCCTGCTCCTTCAGCTATTACAATGACCATGTGCCCATTTTCTTTAAGCCTTTTTTCTATGTATTCATGAAGTCCACCTTTTCCATCTAGATAAAACGGTGATTCTGGAATCAAACAGCAGTCAACATCTCGACTGGCCAGAGTGGCGTACATTGCAATGAATCCTGCACCAGCAGTTAAAACGAGGTTAGAGGAAGATATGACTAAATGTACATCTCATTTGATGCTTCAAACACTGAAATTCAGCTTTTCAAACAAGCCAAAGAGTTTTGTGTGGCTTAGAAGAGTCAAGTAAAGAAATGCAGCCTCAGAAACTCGGAGAGCAAGTGCCCGGCATAATTACGGTTCTGACTCACAAGTGACTATCATTATGGAGTGTTCAATTTCATCGTACCACTGTAGCGACCCATTACTTTGACTACACCAATTCCATTCTCAGCACTCTCGGCTTCAACGTGTGCAGCATTAATGGCTCGTTGAGCTTCCTCTACGGCCGTATCAAATCCAAATGACTTGTCAATGACCTGGCAACAGAAGCCAGTTCAAAAACTAAAGCTAGTCACTAATTGAAACCAAAAATAAAAAATAAAAGTGAAAGAAACTTCAGAACATGGAATCAAGGTTGGCCGCCACATGATCTGAAAAGCCGTGTGAGACTCTGCCCCATGGAGAAACCAATCCTATGATATAAATGAAGGATATCAATTACCGGAATGTCATTGTCAATTGTCTTTGGGATCCCAGCAACAACCACCTTTAGACCTCGCCGACGAACCTCCTATAAAATGAAAGTAAAACCATGGGTATATCGCCGAATAGATAGAGCATACAGGATAATGGGGTTGGTCGAGGATCATGTCAACATCAAGGAATTGAAATAAATTGTTATTTTTGAATTTCAGCCAACTGGGGCAGCCTTTGATGAAACAAATATCATGCAGGCATTGTAAGGTAGCTATGTGGAGTGAGTAAGATTGCCTCATATATTGCAGCTGCTCCTTTCTGAGTGCCATCTCCTCCGATTATATAAACCTGAGACAGGGACGTGGTTCATCAGTGCATCGCTAAACAGAAAGGTGAACGCTAGAATCACTGATAAAGATAATGTTGCAAAACAAAATATTACCCCACACTTGCCTGGTTAATTCCACGGTCCTGAATGCAGTCAACAATCTTCATGGTGTCATGACCACCCCGCGATGTTCCCAGTACGGTTCCACCTCGCTTGTGAATGTTGTCCACGACCTTTGGTGTCAAAGTAATGGTGTTCTTTGAATAGAACCCCCTATAGCCTCCCTAATAGAAGAGATGTTGCCATTAGGAGATGATAAAATAGCCCAAACTGTCCTTATCAAACCGATTACAATTGAAGAAAAATAAGCTCTGACGCATTAGTTTGCACGGATTATACAGCAAGCATAAGCAATCGGATGACTCACATCAATTCCCAGGACATTGCTGACGCCATACATATAATCCAAGCTATGCGCAATTTCCCTTATCACTGTGTTTAATCCGGGACACAGACCTCCACATGTCACAACACAAGCAAGAACTTCCTCTGGAGCAAAATAGACCTGTGAAACATAGTGTTGATGCATTTCATCACGAAAGAGAACTGAATGTGTCTCCTAATTAATTTGACCCCATGAAGAAAGAACATGCACGTACCTTCTCGCGAGGTCCAGCACGACGAAAATGAATTCCTCTTTGAGTGTCCTTGTGAACAACAATCTATACAGAGATCACCAAGAATGACATAACAGGTCTGAGAAAATCATAATAGTGTTGGTAATCATAAGAAACGCAACAACACTTTCAGGAACTGACCTTTTGAGGAACGCTATCGTCCATATGAACAAAGGACTGCCTGAAATCATGAGAAACACAACATTGTTTTACCATCATGAACAAGAACGTGACAAGTAAGCCACGAGATGTGAATATATGGTGAAGAAAGAAGAAATCAATTCAGGTCACCTGACGATTGAATATGCAGGGCTGGAGTTTAGCGGATTGGGATAACTCTGCCAAACACAAAAAAACACAGGTCGAACAATCACCGTCTGCATGAATTTTCCTAATAAGCTCAAAACATCACTGATAACACAGAGAATATCAAGCAATCCTTGAAAGCAATGATCCTGACAGCATGAACGAGTGTAATTCTTAGCGATCTCTAGATTAAGGCATTCATCGTGTGAACTCCCAATCCCCGATGATCCGAATGGCCGCGATTAATTCCAAGTGTACGCAGCAGTATAGTTCCATTATTACATAAAAATCAAATCGCCGGAAAGAAGAACACCATCGCACAAGATGATCTCTAGCAATCACATTCCCAGTACAGTGAACAACATCCGAACTCGGAAATTAAAACAATAGATACGAATGCATGAACGCACGCACACAGATATAGCCAAAAAAAAAAAAAAAGAACGCGTACGACGAGATTAGGGATGTAATCGGTGAGATGAGGCACGTCTTGGAGGACGTATCCAAATCCTCCTGTAACCACCTTCATTTGACGATCGCTCTGCGAACCCATACTACTGATGATCCCTCGCAAATCCAAAGCGGCTCGTTCTCAATCGATGCAGAAAAGAAAAACAGAAAACAGCAAAATGCACGCTTACAAATAAATATATACGTATAAATAATTAATTGACATATATGTTAACGGCGGATGGAGAGATACCGTCTACGGTGACGAGTTTCTCAGTGAGGCTTTGTCGGAAGGTCAGTTGTAAGAATTTTCTAAATATTTCCTCTGCTTATCAGAGTTAATTATCATTAATTATCATTAAATAGAACTTTGCATTTTAATATAATCACACTCACGAACGCAGTATAAATAATATTATTTAAAATTAAGAGCATAAAAAATGTTTAGAGTAAGGAAATAAATAAAATCTAAAGATGTAAACATTTTGGTACTCAGAAGTTTAAATATAATAATATAGATAAAAATTAACTGAACGCTCAGGAGAAATATTTTTTATAAGATATTCAAAATTTATAAGTATTTTAAAAATAAGTTAGATATTTATATTTTTATTAAAAATTTATAAACTAATATATCTTATATTCTTATTTTGATTAATAAAGTGTTTGTATAAAAATAACATAATAATTTTTTAAAATTTTGTTGAAATTTTTAATTGTAGTTGATTGTCTATTATAAAAACAAACTAAATATTATTAATCAAATGGGTTTTATGGAAATGCATGTTATTTTTATTATATATAAAGTGATGTAACTGAAAATAAGTTGATAATAATTCATTTATTTTTAAAGATTTTATAACCTTTCGTAATGTTTTTTGGAGGTTATGAGTAAAATTGTGTATAATATGCGTGCAAATGTGGCCTATTAGAAGTTTATAAAAAAGTACTCACAGTTATATTCTATGATTCTTAATAATTAAGTAAAAATTGTAGACTTTATGTATATGTAAAATTATTTTTAAATTATAAAACTGTTATATTGTAAATAAAAAAAATTTATTTAAAATTAAAAAGTACAAAGATTACTTCAAAAATAAAATAAAGAAATATCAAAAGTATTCGAAAAGAGAGAAATTTAGAGATAGAATACAAATAAACATAATAGGTTAAAAGAAAATATATAGAAAACAAAAATAAAAATAAAAAAATTATGTGATTTTATATTGTTTAAATATAATTATTAATTAAAATAAGAAAATAGAGAAAGATCAAAAGTATATAAAAAATTGAGTAAAAATATGAATATAAATTGTAAAGTAGACGAAAAGAGAAATAGAAAATGATAGAGATAATAAAAGAATTTGACAAAAGGATAGTTTTAAAAATTTATTTTATGCAATCACAAATTCTTATTAAAATAATAATACGATACTATTAATTTTGACACACTTTATGTATGTGTTTAAATTGATATAATATAAATATAAAAATAATTGTTTAATTTATTGTATTTATATTATAGATAGTTTATTTGAATATTTATTTTATACTCATGTTAAAAATATTATAATTAAAAAAGAATAAAAATAACAAATAATAAAGATATTTTTTTCATTATTTAATTGAATAAAGATATACTTGTAAACTTGTTTAGTATATTTATATTAAAATTAAATTTTAAATAGTATAAATATAAATATAATATAAATTTAGTTAAAAAGGAGTGTATTTATATGTAATTTTACTCGACATGCCCAAAACTTTAATAGATAAAAATCGCAGAGAATATTCCACTATTCCTAATGCGTACACTAGAAATGACAGCTTGGTGATGTCAGAGAGACGTGGAGCACCGTCGATGCAGCCAGGGGTGATGAAGGCACGAGACATCACATACTGTGGCGCCACTCTTCGCGTCCATTGAACACAAACTTGGCTTCCATTCCACGCAGCTTTCCAGAATTCGGCGTAGATAAATTTACAGGAATTCTGATCTGAAGAAGAAGCAACCGCAGCAGAAGCAATTTTTTCTCTCTTCTTTTTTATTTCTTTTATTTTTTTGGAAGTATGAGGAGATGGAAATGGTCGTGGCAAAGTTATGATGACGATCACTTGATGTGTGAGATCGATGGCAATCATCTCACTTCTGCGGCCATTATCGGACACGACAGCGTTTTTTGGGCTCAAAATCCGAATTTCCCCCAGGTTTTTTAAGTTTTTATTAATTGCGGTTTTCGGTTTTTTCTCAGGGAAAGAATTCAAGTTCTGCAATCTCGGGAAAATGGAATCTATAGTTTAAAGTTTGCTTTCACTACGTTCGTGTGGAGATTATTGATTTCGTATTACGGCACTGCAGTTTGAAGCAGAAGAAATAGCAGCAGTAATAGAGGATATCGAGGAACAGGGAAAACTCGCCCCCACGGGCTTACATCTCGGCGGCACAAAGGACATGGTCATCCAGGGGGAACCAGGAGCCGTAATTAGGGAAAGAAGGTAATTATTAGCTTGGATATTGTTGCTCTCCAGGTTGGAACCTTACATTAGCAGTGCCATGGGCAACTCCATAGCTTTTAGGAGTCATCTTTCCCCTGTGCTTGAATAAGTGATTAAACCCTTTTCTCCAAGTATGTGCAGTTTAATTTGGTTTATTGTTTTCAGTTTGCAATCTGGAGACTGTGATGGTTAATTTGAAATTGTGGACAAATTATACTCGCAGTATTTCTGTTGATGGTTGTGATATGCATAGCGATTCCTTACTAAAAATGCACCTTAAAATGATGTAGCCAGAGTGGCTTAGACAGATCTAATGCTAGTGCTTTGTTGGCAATGGTAATGAGGGGATAAGTGGGAGTAAAATTTTTATGGGAAAATTTTAATTTGTGTGAATGTGTGTATTTATATAAATTAATATATAGAATTTATATTAACAATGGAATGACACGATAATACTATGTAAGAATAATAATTAATTTTTAAGTCACAAATATATATAAATGTGAGTATAGGTGTTTACGTAAGTAATAATTTGATTATATATAGATTTAATGATTGAATTTTAAATATTTACGTGTGCGGATACTTGTGTGTATATATATATACATCTATATGTAAGAGAATAATTTGAATTAGAATTAGAATTCAAGTAAATTTTTTATTGAGAAATCTGCTTTGATAATATAAATTTTGAAGGGACGAGAACCCGTCAAAATAGTGAATGCATCTACTGCAGTTGCTTCAGTAAGAATTACTTCTTGGCAAGTGGCACTCTGTCATTCCCACATGAAATATGTTTTATCTTACATATGTATGTTGAGGGCCATGCTGTTTTTCTATAGAAGGTAGCCTTTGAAATGACACGGTTTCCTGAAAGCTTCTTGTGTATAATAATAGTATCTTTCTTGCATATTATGCTTGAATTCAGATTATGTGACAGCACATAAGGGTGTAAGTGAATCGAATTGTTCAACTCGACTTGGTCAATTAACTCGGACAAAGTTCGATTCAATATAGTCACTAAGTCGAGTTCGATCTCGACTAGCTCGAGTTCGATTATTTATTTATTTTTTATTTTTATCAAACATTAACACTCAACTCGAACTCGACTCCAAATCTAGCGAGTTTGAATTCGAGTTGCAAAATTTTACTCGAACTCGTCAAAAATTAAGTCAAGTCGAATCGAACTTGAGTAGATTATTACTTGAGTTGAACTCCGCTCGATTCCACAGCACATTGTTTGTCAGGGCCCTGGTGGTGAGGCACTGTTGATTGGGATATACGAGGAGCCCATGACCCCGGGCCAGTGCAATATGATTGTTGAGAGGATTGGGGTAGCTGATCAATCCATTAATCTATCCTTACTGTTTTCTTAGCTTTGATTTTGATGTTCAATGTGCTGCATCCTCTGAAGCTACTGGCACAAGTTGAAATGCTGCGAGTCCAATGTGGGAAGGGTGGGTGTTGTATTCTTAACTGTCTGCAGCTACCGTCATTTTGCCTTGGAATGGTTTCACTCGTAATAAAAAAGAGACGTCTTGGTCATGTTCGGAACCTCATTTTGAATTTTACACTAGTCGCCAAAGCTTACTAAATATATCACTTAACAAATTTTATTGTTCAATTTTTGTTTTTGTTTATCACATATATAATAATTAAATAATTATTTTTAAATTATTATATTTATTCATAATTAAATCAATACTTATACACACATGCATATATATACATGGCATTTATATATATATATATATTTATATTATAAAAACTAATCACTCCTCCTTTATATTATCTAATTAATTTTTTAAATTTTATATATATATTCAAATAAATTAAAATTTTTAAAACACAAAGTGTTATCACAATCTTACAACGGAACACCCTACCCAACTAACGAAACCCCTCTTCCAAAGACAGCCCTTGATTGCGAATAAGTGTTGGATTTATTTATTTATTTGCTGAAGCCCCACACACACACACACACACACACACACATCACTATTTGTGAATGTTTGGGCTTTGCATGATTCCTGATTTAACGCTATTTATTATTACTTAAAAATATTACTAACTATATATTTTATCATATAAAATTTATTTAATTTTAAATTCAAAATTTCTTCTCTCTTACATTTTATAGTTATTTAATAATTTTTAATTATTATATTTATTTACAATAAAATTAATACGTATCTTTATAATCTTTTTATTCATATTTTTTATACTATTATCACATCACAAAATCATTATAAAAATAATTTTTTTATTCACAAGTTTTACTAGTCAAATATAAACACTCAAATCACCAAAATTTTTCAACCCACCTTAGTGAGCAACCAAACATACCATTGGCCTTTTGGCTGCTGGATGCTTTCAGCTCCGCAGCTCACGTTTCCCACGTGATAGGTGTCTAGGGTTATTTATAAAGCATGTAACACACGTTACCAAACATACATACATACACATATATATATATATATAAAACATCAATTTGTCGTCTTAGGATGTAGGTTAAACACAACCCTTTTTTTTTCAAAAAACCGAATAGGACATTTTCCCTGTTTATTTTAAAGGATATTTACTTTATATAATAAGAATATAATAAATATCAAATTCTTTATCTAAATTTTGGGTGTCTTTTAATTTTAATTTATTCTATTTCTTCAAGTTTTTGATCAAATTATTTTTTTTTATTTCTTATTTTATAGATGATATAAAATATTATTTGTTTATTTAGTCAAATGCTGTGTCTTTTATTACTAGTATAAATAACTGAATAAAAGAATATAACCAAGTAATCACAGCAAAAAACTTTTTAGTGTATATTTTTATTATAAATTATGTAAAATAAGAGAGGTCAATAAAAAATTTAAAAAGTAATGACTTTATTTATTTTATAATTATTTATTTTTTAAAAAATACACACTTAATTATTATATATAATTTTTAATTTTTATATAATTTTTCAAATATAAATATCTAAAAACATACTTAATAATTGCAAAACAAACAAAGTTAATTATTTTAGTTTGCTGTGTAGATAACTAAAACAAACATAGGTTTCTCCACCACAAGTTGAGAGAGTAACATTAAATAAATATTGAAAAGGATGTTAAAAAATATAAGGCCATCAACTTCAATTTTAATTGTTCCAAGCTCAGTGAAGCAATATCATTTAATATTAACATTCATCTATGTTTTCTTTTGGAGGAAATAAAAATTAAATTTAAAAAACTTAAAATATATCCGAGTAAGGGGATCAAAATGTTTCTTCAATTATTTTTCTTCCCCCAACTTCAAGCTCAAAGACGTGTTTTGATTTTATTGGACCAAGTAAAGGCAAAGTCGCACTTGATATCCACCAGAGGCCCACAGGACCAAACGCGTCGTAGGCACGACTCCCATTATCGGGGGACAATTGAATATAATAATAATGTTCCTGCGACGTCTGCTGCCGCCTGATGCCTTTCATCTTCAAATTCCTCGACTCGTCGAAGAATTCCTTTGACAATTCACCCAGCAGAAGAAGCTAGAAGAAGGGATTTCCAGCACAAAAGCTTGGGGGCAAAATGGGGATTCCATCGGAAATGAGGGACATATTCGCAAACCGCAGGAGAGCTTTGGTGATCCCATCTCCAATGGAGGATGAGAAAATTCTACGCACGAGGCGGTCCACCCAAGGTGCCTTCGTTTGTCATTTATTCATTTGAGTGTTGCCAGGTTTTTGAGAAATTAATTCGAGAAAACTTATTTCCCCTTATTTTTTAGTCCGATCTTTCGGGCATTTTAGGCGTAATTTATTCCAGGACTCATAAATTAGGCATGCTTCAAATTTCGAGTTCCAATTGCAGTTTTTTGGTGCTCCATTAGAGATTAAATCGACAAATTTGATTTTTTTTTTAGTAATTTTAATAGATATCATATGTTAAGAGATTTCATCCTGATGTTGATCTTTCGTAACAGATCGAATTTCAGTTATTACAGTATTCATTTCGACAGAGAACTGAAGCCTTGTTTGTTTCCATGAATGATTGAATTGCAGAGGGAATTCGTGCAGGAGCCAAAGCTGCTGCAGTTGCATGTGTTGCAAGCGCTGTTCCCACTGTATGTGAAATTCTCTGCTTTCCCTTTCACAAATTATTATCTTGGTTTCTTAGCATTTAGTTTCTTGATTTACCTAACCACGTTTGGAGTCCAAATGCACATTCTCATTCATTACATTTTTTAAATTTAAGAACATAAGCCCAAATTTACTACATACCCATTATGTTTTGTGGTATATTTGAAAGAACAAATTTTGATGCAAACAAAAACAGCACATAACCAGAGGGTTCGGGGTGATGATTTGTAACTAGACCAGGATCATTTTGAATTACTTGATGTTCGTATTTTGAAGTACCCAATAAAATTATTGCAAAATTTGTATACTAAATTCCTTTGTCGAAAACTTACTCAGGTGGTAGCTTGTCGAACAATTCCATGGGCCAAGGCAAATCTGAACTATACTGCCCAGGCACTGATTATATCTGCTGGTATGTTAATCTTCATATGAAATGGGATATTGGGCTCAGAGATATTGTTGTGCTAATTTGTTATTTTGTTCCCTGTTTGGGGGTGATGATGGACAGCATCCATAGCAGCATATTTCATTACGGCTGACAAAACCATTTTGGAGAGCGCAAGGAGAAATTCACACTACAAATCAACTTGAAAGATGATGTTGATGATGGACTTTGTGCTCAACTTGTTCTTCTTGTCGTTATGTGTTTATTATCAAGTTGGTTTAAATTTCTGAAACTTGTATTCTGAGTGAACAATATTACGAGGCAAAGATGGAAATAGAATTTCATTCCAATTCTTTGGCAAGGTATCCTTTAATAAATAATAAGGAGCTGATTGAATGAATATTATTCACCCTATTAGACCAATCTTATCTCGTAAAAGGTTTTTCATTTTTCCTTTATGGATTCTTCATTGCAGAATGGTTT
This sequence comes from Avicennia marina, assembly GCA_019155195.1. Taxonomy (NCBI): domain Eukaryota; kingdom Viridiplantae; phylum Streptophyta; class Magnoliopsida; order Lamiales; family Acanthaceae; genus Avicennia; species Avicennia marina. Next base: position 1,017,933 of record CM032755.1, read on the forward strand.
AGTCATTTATCATTTACCTGCCTTGAATTGTTAATTTACAATTGGAAGAGGAAGACATTTACTGAAAATCAAGTACAGGAATCCCTCACCAATCGTTGACAATGCCTATAATAAAGATTAGCAGCCAACTAAGAAATAATTCCTCGTTATTTGACAAAGAATTTGCTTTGGAATTTTAGAAAGATGTTTTAATCCAGTTCAGAACTTTGCACTTTGCTTGTTTGAAGGCATTGTTCAATAGGAGCATATCTGGAAATAGTAAAAAATTGATACATATTGGCCATGTCAACCACACAATGCATGACACGATTAGTATGATGTGTTTATTTTGTTTGTTTGTTTATTTATTTATTTATGATTAGATGCCTTGGAATATAAGGTAGGAGGAGAGGGTTCATAAAACGATATATCCAGAAATTTGGGCAGACTCTGTGTATATGTATATAAAACTTAAAATATAATTTATTATATACATATGTAAAACTATATTCGATTATATATTTTTTTAAAAATTATATAATATGTATATATTATTTTATAATTAATTTCTATTACAAATATATGTTTTATGTTTTATCATCCAAAAATTGTTCATTTTAGTTACAATGAAATTATAAATTACTAAATAAATAGTAACACGCTAAAAATTTATGCAAAATAAGGAAAAAGTTATAAAGAGAAAATTTAAAATTGAAAATATAAATAAATAAAATTTAGACGGGAAGCATCAAAAAAGAGAATTTAAAAAGAATGAGAAAAGTAAAAATATATATATATATATATATATATATATCAAAAACTCTTGGTCCTTAAAGTAAAATTATTAACATATATATATATATAAGGACCAAGAGTTTTTTAGCAAGATACATAAAAATAGATGCCAGATAGGAACGAGGTGACGTAAGTGGAAGTAGGTGAAACGATACATATAAATGACAGGAAATATTTATGAGGTTGGTGAATATTTTATTTCATATTTTAAGTGACCTCAACTTCAACGACAAAGTAACTATAAATTGAAATTTTTGGTATGAAAATTTAATATAAAAACAACAAAAATAAAAGAATAAAACTTTTATTTTAATATGTGATATGATTAGAATAATAGATTTGGATGAATGTAAATTTGTACCTAAGCATAGCCCAAGCCTTTTGAAATAAAAATATAAACCCAATTTCAACACGTGGGTACTTTATAATAATGGATTACCGAGGACAGATTTCATTGGGTATGTTTGGCTGCTGATTTGTATAAGAACTGAAAAAAATGGAAATTTTAAAAGATGTTGGATATATTATATACATGATAGTAAAATTTTGATGATAATAAAAAATTAAAATTGTATAAATTTAAGTGTTTATATAAATATATACAATATGTAACAATTTTTAAATAATGAAATAGTATGCAAATTTATAAAATATAAATATAAATAAATATGAATGTAAAAAAGTGAATTTGCATTTGAAAAAAAAATTATGATATAGGATATTTAGCTAGTACAAATTGAAATGAGTTGGAAATAGCCCCAAATCTATATAAGTGTGTTTATAGGCGTGCTAAAAATTTAGATGAGCTGTAAATAGTCCCAAATTCATGGTGTGTTTTTAAGTATATTTTTTTATAAAAATTATGTAAAAAAAAAGATATAAAAAAATTTAAAAATATAATAATTATTTTAAGATGATAAATTTAAAAGAGGCCACTGTCTTTCATTTTGGAAGGAGACCGGGGGTTCAAAAATATAAATAATCGTTCACTCTAAGCTCAATCTTTAATTGCATGCGACCAGTCGAAGTGAGGTCGGTTTAGAGGGTGTTTGCCGTTTGGCCAAGCTTATTATTTATAAGATTTAAAAAAAAAAATTAATAAAATATTTAATATAATAAAAATAAAAATAAAAATAAATTAAATACTATTAACAAAATATAATTTGAATATATTTACATTAATTTTAATATATAAATGACATCTTATTTTGGAGTCAGAAGCTCTTTTCTTAAAAAAATTATTAATAAACTTATAAGTTTCTGAACATGCTCACCCAAACACCCCTTTAGGAAAAGTACCCATTTTGAAGTTAAACCTGACAGCGACTCAACAGAAAAAAAGCTTAAATTCATTATTAATATTATCTATTTATGATCTAATTCAATGAGGAGAATATAAGTAGTTACAGGTCACAAAAAAATTTTCATTACAAAAATATCAACCCATAATTGGAATGCCTAAAAAGCATGCGAGCCTTAGTGTTGGAAGACAGAAGGTGCAAAAGACTACCCCTTTTTTCCTTGAAATTATCCTCTTCAAGACAAAAAATCATGAATACGAGTTTCACTCAATTGAATCGCATAAATTATCAGAACGCATACCGATATATTGCGTCGGCTACTCCATCTTCATCATTGCTGATGCCGATTACATTTGCTACAGCTTTAGCCTTCTCCGATCCATTACTCAGAGCGACGCCCAGAGAAGCCAATTGGAGCATCTCCACATCATTCTCCCCATCACCAATAGCCATGACCTAATAGACAACAGTGACAATGGTTCTCGATATGAATAAATCTTGTTCCGTTCCACCAGCGAAAAAACGAGATAAACATGCCAAGCTGTGTTGTCAAATACCGAAAAAGCACACCAAGAAATTCTTTTCAATGTTTTTTTGAATCTGTTTTTTCAAGAAAAGGTGCTCGTCTAATTTCGCATTACACAATCATATGCCATTTATCTGATTCGTGCATTTTCATTGTTAACAGCGCTCATAATATGGTGACAGTCTGATTCCATCAATACGAAAATCACAGCCAAAAAATATTTTCTTTGTTTTATGTTTTTACTTAAAAGTCAACTAGGGCTTGTTTTTACAGCTACACGTCACATCATTAATATAGAATTAAGCAGCCAAAGTAAAGATTTAGCCAACTGAAGTTTGGACAAGAATATTAAAAATAATCTGGCAGCAGGTACACTCCTTAATGACAAAAGACCGTGAAGTTTAAGGTCCCGAGCAAGCAATTTCGTCGACTGATTTAATGTTAAAATATCAGGATGAGCTGAGATATACCTCTTTTGGAGAAACACCTAGATGATCAAGAAGCATTCTCACTCCATTTCCTTTCGAGGTCCCAGGTGGCACAATTTCAAGCATATCCGGTACTGCTTGGACTACAGATGCACGATCCTTTGTTGCTTCTGCCCAGTATGGGCGCAGTGTACCAGCAATTCCCTCAGAAGTGTCTAAGAAGATCAGCTTCTGAAATGATAAATAAAAATAATAGCTGAGCAACAACATTGAACAACATATATTAGAAAGGGAAAATGTAACTCCAATCACGGCACTCTGGAAGCCAAGATGGTAATTATAGTAGATAAAGGAGCCAGAGTTCATTATATGCAATGATTAAAATCTATCTGCAGCAGCAGAGCTCAAATTCCTTCAATACTCACTTTACTGCATGAAATTTTCAAGTGGTAGATATGTAAACATACGAACAAAGAATTTCCTGAGATTGCAAGGCAATTGCAGGAAGTTTTCTCCTCTGATTCCAGGCAAAACATTGAAATGTGTAGCTTAGAAAAGTAACTCCTATATTGATGGAAGTGCTTTCAAGAAAATTAAGGTTAATGAGCTTCGAGATGCAATCATAACTAAAAGAAATACAATGACTAAGCAAACTAATATTAACAGTTGTATTCCAAAGAGCAAAACATCAGACATTTCCCAGATAAAACACCCAGTAAAGATCAAATTTGTGCAGTGAAAATCTAAAAATAAAATATAAATTAAGAACATTAGCAACGATTTAGCATTCTGAAAATCTCATTGGAGTAATTAAGGCAATAGTTTGAAGGCTAAACCATCCAGTTAGGTAGAGATTAGGCTGAATATTGTTCATTCTCCAATAGACTCCATAGTCTTTCCAACCCTTCAATACACAGATTCAACACCACAATATCCGCTGGTTTTGTTGCAGGTTTATACATGCTAAAAGTAATGATACTTTGAATTTTGAACAAACCTGTACTTCATTGCCTGCCAGGAGCTGCTCAACTGAAGGTATAACCTCTGCCTGTAAAAAAAAAATTATGTCAAACACCTTTTCAAGAAACCCAAGTCCACTTATAGACCAGGTCTGTAAACATAATCAGTAAATCAGATACCTTTGGCTCATGATACACTGTATGAAGTGAGTCCACAAGTGGGTGGTTAAACACTGTGAAGCACTGGTCCTCACTAAAGGCAATAATTGGAATTTTATGCTTGAGAGAGTACAGAAGTGCCTGTTGAGCAGGAAGATGGGGAAAAGAAGCCTCTAGGTAAAAATAAGGGATAAATAGATATTCACATGCAGACTATTTAGTTACTGCTTAGCATCATTCTTAACACTCTTATAAGATGGTATATAAAAGGTTAGGCAGGAGACATAATCCAGCAGATAACAAATGACCAAGCACAAGAATTGCTTGATCCAAGATGTAGTTAACACGAAGAGAAAAGGCATCTATTTTTACCCTTCACCCCTAAAATCCAAATAAATAAATAATTTCTACTGCTTTTATGAGGGAGGGCACACACACATAGAGAGAGATATCTAATACTAGTCTGGGCTTTAAAGCAATGAAATTTCGCATCAACAGGAAAAGAAAAATGCACCCACCTCTCTGCAGACAATAGGATCCAAATTTCTTCGAAATATTTCTCGACCTTGCCTGCCATATACAAGCAACCCCTGAAATCCACAATTGAGTAGAAAAGGTATGAGACAGTTTATAGTTGCAACAATTAATTTAATCCAGACCCCTTTTTTCCCATTTACAACAGGTGAATAACATCATAATCCTGATTCCTACACATTTCCTATCGTGCAATCTTTTAATCAACCCTTATCCATCATTTTGTGCCCAGTCTTTCTCCTGACATTTTTCAAAATTTCCACATAATGTGGTATTTGATCCTTGCAGTAATCTAATTAATAAATGGGTCAATATTATCTGTCTTCTGACTAAAAGAATGGAACATGAAAATCATTTTGTTTCAAACCCATGAGTTAAGAATTTCCTGATTTGTGTCTTTATCTGCACATCAGGAAAGAGAATGCTAGAGCTGGGAAAAGATACCACGGAAAGGAACAGTCTACCAATTAGTTTGAACAAAGGAATTTGTATCACTTTGAGGCATTGAGGCACGTAAAATATCATGCCAACCAATAGTCTCAAGAATCAATTATTAGTTATGATTAATTAATTAATTGTTAAGAAATCTACAGTTACTTTATGACTACATGAAACAACCAAAATCCCAGTCTATTTTTCAGAAAACCATGGTAATAAAATAACTGGAAAGAATCACGATGTTAATTATAAAGCAGAGGCAAGCCACAAGTCTATTGTGCTAAATCATGGATTTAACAAGTGAAAAGGTAGACCTGTACATAGACCCCAGGAGAGAACTCCGAAACAATGCCACCTTTGCCAGCCAAATTTACCATCTTCATAATATTGATTACAGCTGGACGAGTCTATGTAACATAGTGAACCAATGACCAGAAATTCGCATCAGTGTAAAATCAGTAGCCAAAAAATCAGAAGTCCAGTTAGAAATCTAAAACAAAGTCTTCCATACTTTTCCAGTGGCTATCACCACTTTGATACCCCTTGATGAGGCTTCCTTTAGTGCTTCTGCAGTTGATAAAGAAATCTGACTTTTGCTGTTGAGCAGTGTACCTTATAGTAACAAATTGAAAAGCAGAAATGAGACATTACTCTAAACAAACATTGTATCATGGCATGTGTGTGTGTACGTGTGTGTAAAATGGAAAAAATCAAAAGCATCCCTCCTTGTAATATCTTACCATCCACGTCACAAAAGATGTAGCCATATTTTGGTTTGTAAAAACGGAGACTGCCTTCTCTTTTCCTGTCTTTTGAAAATTCAAAATTATTATTTTCTCTGTGATATAAAAAATACAAATGTAGCCATAAATGGATAGCATGAGTGTTTGGTGCAAGAGCTATATTAAAAGAAGGCCGAACTTTGAGAATTCATACAGTATATTACCATCTGGATAATCAATATGTGGACTCCCATTAGCTCCAGCATCATAAGCGCTATGAATCAAACCTTTCCCCTTCCACCCGAGACCCTTCAATAAAAGTTCCTCCTCACTCTCCATTTCTTTTTCTGCCTCGTCGCTTAATTCATGATCAAATCCCAATAGATGCAACAGTCCATGAACCTGTAAGTGCATAAAAACCATTCTAGTTCAGGATTTTACAAAATTGGTACCCACACTGCAGATTACTAATGTTTAGAAATCCTCATTAACTTCCACATCATTCAACCTGCTTACCTCCAACCTACTTCAAAAAAATACATCTTCTAAGCATCCAATAAGATATTAAGGTGCGTAGAACTTCTTGTTCGTTAGAAATTAATTGTTAACCACATATTCAACAGCAAAAAATCCAGATGCTCAAAAATAAAACACAAAATTATTAGAAGGAATATAAGCCAGCTGTCTATCAAGTAAATGCTAATGCTTGGTAAACAGATTGGCCTTTTTCTTATCTCTTGATAAGAAGTCAAAATTTGTTTATATATAAATGACTCAATAAATACTGTTAAACCAACCATGAGAATGCGAATTTCATCAATAAGAGTGTGTCCTCTCTCCTCTGCCTGTCGTGCAGCTGTCTCAACTGAAATTACAATGTCACCCAGCATTAGCTGCAGGAGAGAGTGACGCCTGTCAGCTTGTCATAGAAGCATATTTTCATTTAAATGGATTATTGACTGAGTTACTTACAATAGGAAGCTTGAGTTCAGGGATATGTTGGGACATTGAGAGGACATCAGTAGCATGATCTTCATCTCTCCATTCTTTATTCAGGTTCCGAATGAACTCATCGTTGCAAAGAAGTACTGATAACTCAACACTCTCAAAACAGCCAACATCAGTTATTACAGTATCTCTAGTTTTATATTCTGAATTGTTTAGACGCTCGAATGCTAATTTTAGTGCCATTGGAACATTGAGACGCATCATTTCTGCAATGCCCTGCAATAAGTATAACAAATAATATCAAGAGATGCATTACTGCTAGCAAATCACCTGTCATGGCATTTATACAGAGAGAAAACTCACAACTTCAACAGAAAAATGATTGGAAAGAACTATTGGTTTCAGGAGTAGTAATTTCAATAGATGCTTCAACTTTGCAGGTTCAAATTGCATAATGCAACGGGATTATGGAATAGAATTCAGAAATGCGATCAACACGGGAAAGCTATTCCGGCTCCTTTACCATGTTTTACAAGCAAAATAAGGTGGGGAAGCCCGCAATATATGAACAACTTTCCCTTAGCTAGGTCTTAGCTTGTGAGTTTGTATAGTGTCTTGCCACATTGGACTTCATCTCATCAAACAGATTCCACTTACAAAACAACGCCCTAAAACTGAGAATGGTAAAGAATATCCCTACCACAGAAATGTATACAAAATTTGAGTACACCACAAACATATGGGCAGGGAAAAAAAGCGCTTTCTCAAACACACACAGATTATGGATCAGAATGCAGTTATATACAAGATAAAATAATTGCAGTAACATGTACCCAATGCATTGGAAGAATACCAACTTACGTGTAACTGCAACCATTATTGCAAATAGTGTAAATGACTGCATATGGAAAAGCTCAGACGCTTATGAAAACAAGGCAGAAACATTCTGCATGCTGAAACGTACGCTGAAAACAGGCTCTAAAGCACGACTGCAATAAATAGAACTAATAGAACTAGTGCTACATTGATATAAAGACTTGAGTAGTTCTTGAAATGCTACCATAATTTCAGGATCTTCGGGTAATTGCTCTTCGAGGCAAATCTTCACACTCAGCTCTAGCTCCTTCCCGTTAATCTTTTTCGCCATTCTTCTGCTCTTAACCTTCCGATATTCCCGTCTTGAAGCCGCCGCCGCGACACTGCCATTTCTGCTCCTGAATCGACACGCGATGCAAGGGTTGCCAACACTAACAAATCTCCGGCTTCCGATAAGAGAGGCAACCTCCAAACCCGACGTCGTCACCCCCCGACCCCGATAAGGGGGCCGATGCAGAGGCGTCGAAGGGAAAGCCGCGACGAAGGGGTGAGCGCGTGAAAGGACACGCGCCGCCATGGGGGAGGGTGAAGTACGAGGTCGGAGGAGCGGGGAGAGGCGAGAAAGCATCCAATCGGCGATTTTAATTGAAATTTCTGAGAGAAATTCTAACGTCGAGTCCGTCCACCAAAGCGGCGGGTTAAAAAATATTGGAGATTAATGGCTGGCGGGCGATGTTAAATTATCGGACAATTTTATCCTCAGTTAAAGGATTTGGAAATTTTTTCAAAAAAAGAAAAAGTAATCGAAAGGAACAATTTTCCTGCCAATTTTAGTGGCACTTAATAAAAAACTAATTAAAACTAATAATTTGGTTGCCAACAAGTAGTTGTTTTAGCTTCTACCACCCAAATTTTTGATATTCTTTTTTATTTATCATCAAATAAATGATTTTTTTTATGACAATTCTAAATAATGGAAACTATCATTAGTATTATTTAAATAAGCATGAAATATATGCTTGGAAACTCGTCCATAAGTCTAATCGGATATGTAATTATTGGAATAATTGTTAGAGACTCAAATGATAAATATGCAAGCATGATAACTTATGTGTTGTTTTATATCTCTAAGAATTTAGAAACTTTTACTTATATTGTATTATTTGGTCTATGTAAAATTATAAAGGATTATACATATATATATATATATATATTCTTTTTCGGCTCTTTTTTAAGCCCAATGTCTCTTTTCCCTCCTCCACTAGTAGTTTTGTTTTTTCTTGGAAAACTCTATTCATATAATGTAAATTTAAAAATATTTATATAATTTACTTTATTTGTAATAATGTTGGCACAATTCGTGTTATTTTTTCATTTATTGCCATTTTGACAACCTTCTTTCCTACTGTCACTGTTTATTTAGTCTATCCAAGTAATTTTGGCACGACTCACGATAGTTTTTTCCCTTTCATTATTCTAGTAAAAATAAATAATTTAACTTTGTGTCAACAAAAAATTAAGTTTGAATGTAAGAGCCATCATATTGGGTATAGATTAAATAAATTATTTTTCTTAGTTTTGATACATGTACCTTTTATTTAATAAATTATTTTTAATACAAAAAGTAAGCTTGTGTTTGTTTGTAAAAATCGAGGTGTTTAAAATTAATTTGTTTGGATGCAAATGTGGTAGAGAGAAAAACTCAAAATATTATGTTTGAAAGTGTAAATTTTGATCCCTAAGAGATAGATGCAAATTTGAATCCAAACATAACTATGTTTCTTGTATAAAAGTTTATAAATGATGTAAAATAATAAATATGTATATGTGATTTGATTATTTTATATTATATGTAACATTATATAACAAATGGATGAAGTGCTAATAAAATGTTTATAATTACTTTTTAAAGTATAATTACCGTATATATTAAGTCTTAATCGATAGAGTGGCTGTCCATTTAGTCATAGTTTATGCTTTACCTCTCTTCTTTATACACACAAATTTTTATGAATATGTTTATTTTGGCTATGTTTGTTTTGATTTTAAGTGTGTGTTTTTAAGTGTATTTTTATAAAAAAATGTGTAAAAACAAAAAAAATATAAAGATAAAATTTAAAAAATATAATGATTGTTATGCATGTGTCTTGGTACACGAATTAAAACAACGTGGCCTTTATCTTTTCTACCTAAAATTGCTGTTATTTATTCTTTTTAGTCGACAGTTTTATATTAACTTTTTTCCTCTCATTTCATGCAACTTGCCAGTGCACTTTAAATTTTAAATAATTCATATTTGTTATTAAAATGATATATTTTATATTTTATTTATATTAATGAAATTATTTATTTTTTACAATTATACTCATGTCTAAAATATGTAATATTAATGCATGTTAATAATTAAAATATATAATTAATATAATTCAATTGTAACATAAAATATATATGCAATATAATGTTAAACATAATAATAATAATAATAATAACAACAACAACAACAATATAATTTTATGCATGTACGTGGCATATTATGTTTTAATTTTAAACCAACGCCACTATGTACATATCTATGTGTAGGATTAGTGATAATTAGATTCAAAATATGTGCATGAGTGTATATTTCAAGAGATGCAAATATATATTTTTAAAATGTTACAGATTTCACTTATATGTTTTTTATCAAACAAAACTGTAAAACTAGAAAACAAATATATCCGCAGGTTTGGTTTGGTTTGGTTTGAAGTTCTGTTGCTAGATGAAAATAATGAAAAGTTTAATTGAGAATAAAAATTACATTTAATTATAACATTTTAATGGGATAAAAATTTTAATTTATTTAAATTTTTATAATTATATGTATATAATATTTAACAAGTGATATAATAATGTATCGACATATTTTAGGAAAACATATATATAAATCTGAGAGAGCGTGTGTGAACACGTGTAAATGTTAAAATTTTAATATTTGCATGTGTATATATATATATATATATATATGAGATAAACCAATTAGAATTCGAAATCCAAATAAATTTTTTTGTTAAATTATGTATTTGTATCAAATAAATTTTAGAGGAACAAAAGGAGTTGAAATTCAGGAAATAAACATTGCCATAAATTTCTGCAAATGTCAATAACATCACATCATACGAAAGTTAATGTGTGTTTAGTCGGGCAATGCAATCAGCAAAATAAATTACATGCCTCTCGTTTTGAAATGCGGCTTTTTATTAGCTCTTCCTAGATTACATTTAATTTGTAAATTTATCATTTTCAGATTCATTTTAATCCCTCGAAAAAATATCTACAAGTCTATATAGCAAATTATCAGCACAGTATAAAATTCTTGAAATAATTTATTTAGGCTGGACAATTATCGGGTGCAATTGCTTGTATGGCTAGAGGAACGGTAATGCCATCTTGCACTGTGCTCTACCAAATTCGATTCGTTTTGTTTGTTTTGTGAAAAAAATCTGACAATTTTTGTTTACTTAAGTTTCTCTCCTACCTGCTTGCTTGGGTAGGGTCACAATGATAATAAATTAATGAGTACGCCTTATGAGACAATTTTCATTGCACGAGGTTCAATCTCTGTAGTGCTTGTGGGTTTGTCACGACTCTTACATTTTATTTCACTTTCTTATTACATTATTCACGTAGCAATAACTATTTATCACATCATACTTCTAATATTATTTTCCTATAAAATATCATCATTACTTTCTTGGTTTTTATAGCTCTCGTCCAATCACACAACCTATTACTGTTTACTCTAAAAAATTCATTTCTCTCAATCTTACAAGACAAATTTTTCAGAGATGAATACTATCATCCACTCGCAGCCATAGAATTTACACGACTTACCACAACGTCATCGTTTTCATCAATAACTTGAAATCTACCTGTCATGTCCACGAAGGGGGCATTCGTCGTCCTCCTTTATCGTCTTTTTGCCCTCGTTGCACTCAAGAGACCTGCACTGGTGAAGAATCTGCAAAACGTCTCTCATGGAAGGCCTACTAGCAGGCAATAAGCTGGTGCACATGAGACCCAACTTGAAAACAGTGATCATTTCATCTACATAACATGCTTCTTTGATCTCCTTGTCTAAAGCATCAGCAAGTGGCTTTCCTTCTCCATAGTGCTTCCACGCCCATTCCGCAAGGCTCATCTCGTCATCCCTGCAATGGGGCTCTCTTCCGCTCACCAGTTCCAACGGCACAACCCCAAAGCCGTAGACATCAACTTTCTCGTTCACTTTGGTCGTGTAAGCGTATTCTGCGACAAGCACAACGTGCATTGAGCAACATCAAGGTGCAGAGCAGGGCATGTTACCTACGTGCATTCATTACATTCTTACCTGGGGCAATGTAGCCAAATGAGCCAGCAACAGCGGACATGGTGTCAGGTTCGCCTTTCTTGAACAAAATCGTGGCCAGGCCGAAGTCGGCTATTTTGGCTGTCAAATCAGAGTCCAACAAGATGTTGCTGGATTTCATGTTACGACGGATGATTGGTGAGGTACAACCGTGATGCATGTAGCGAAGGCCTTGAGCTGCTCCACAGGCAATCTTGAACCTTGCAGGCCATTTCAAGACAAGGTTATGCCCAATGCTACTGGGGGGGAAAGCTTCTCCCCTTTTCCGGTGTAGCCATCCGTCAAGACACTGGTTATTCATGTACTCGTACACGAGAAGCAGAGAACCATCACTTGAAATGCAACACAATAGCTTGACAATGTTGGAGTGGCGAACAGAACCAATAACTTGAATTTCAGATAGGAACTCTTTCTCCAGCATTTGGATCAGTTTGTTGTCACTCCAAACCCTCTTCACTGCGACATAATGATCCTCACGGCCAACCGCAATTCTGTACACCTTGCCTGAGCCACCACTCCCAATGATGTTACTTTCTGTCAAACTTGACAAAATATTTACACCGTTGAAATCAAGTTTCTGGAACGTGGTTAACCTCCATGTCGTAGTATCGAGGCTAGGCTTCTTTCTTCTCCAATCTCTATCCAAGAACAGGATCATCAAAACGGTGATCAGGGAAAGAGTCACTGAAAGGGCTAGAGCAATAGCAAGAATTCTTGGTGACAGTTTCTTTGTTTCTTGGAATTTGGAATGACAACTGGGGAGATTGGACAGGGAATTGGTCAGAGTCACACAAAGATTGGTGTTGTTCTAGAAACCGTCACCAAATGCCATGTTATCAAACTTATCCGGAATTCTTCCAGTGAGTTGATTTGTCGAAAGGTTGAGGGAAGTCAAATTCATGTGGCCTAGCTGAGGTGGGATTTCACCGAAAAGCTGATTCTGTGACAAGTCCAGATCACGAAGGTTGGGCAAAGAACCGAACGCAGGGGGAATAGGACCGGAGAGTTTATTCCTAGCAAGATTCAACGCAGTCAGAGATTTCCAGGATTCAATTTGGGATGGAAGTGGACCAGAAAGTGAATTTCCATCGAGAGAAAGAGCCATAAGCCGATCAAGACTAGTTAATCCTACTGGAATTGGCCCTGAAAACATGTTTTTACTGGCCTCAAACTCAACCAAACTCGCCCAAGATGACACCCCAGCAGGAATCTTGCCAAGAAACATGTTGTTACTGATTTGCAGCCATGACAAATTCCATGCCCCCACAGTCGGAATCTCACCCGATAACGAATTATTGCTCAAAATCAGACCAACCAGGCTCGGAACAGTCCAAAGGCCTGCTGGAACTTCATCTGAAAAATTATTCCCATAGAGCTGAACTGTGCTCAAAGTATGACAGTTTCCGAGTGATTTTGGAATCTCTCCAGTCAAATTGTTGTTGAAAGCAACTATCCCGGACAAAGCCCCTCCAGCGCACAAATTCTCCGGCAAGTTTCCGGTGAAATGATTGTCGGAAACTTCGAAGGCTTCAAGCTTTGAGTGAAGACCCATCTCTGGAGGCAATAGTCCACTCAAATTATTCTTGAAAACCCGAAATATCTTCAGGCTCCGGATTAAAGCTACTCTTCTTGGAATTTCGCCAAACAGGTTATTTGCATCCAGATTCAGAACCTCCAAAGCTTCCAGCCGCCCGAAATCTTCAGGAATTTTTCCGGTCAAGGCGTTCATGGAAAGATCAACCTCCACAATATTCTTTGATTCGATCATCGGTGGAATCGAACCGGAAAATAGGTTTTAGTACAAGTATAACTGGCTTAAATTCTTTAATAGGAACAATCCACTCGGAATTCCCCCTTCCATTGCATTCATGGACAAATCCAAATGCTCAAGGCTCGACAAATTCACGAAGCTCTCGGGCATTTTGCCCAGCAGGTTCGCGTTTGTCATCCAAATAAATTTGATTTTACTCAAATTTCCAAACTCCGGCGTTATAACTGCCAGGGAGAAATCATTGTAAGCCAAAGCTAGGATTTCAAGATTCTTTAAATTCGAAATTTCCACAGGAAAACTCCCGTTGAACAAGTTCGCGTAAAGATACAGTGATTGCAGCTGAGTCAAATTTCCGAAGGAAGGAGGAATATCTCCGGTGAAGTTGTTGGCGCCGAGGTCGAGGTACTGAAGCGACAGCAGCTGAGATATGTTCGCCGGAATATTCCCCACCAAATAGTTCTGCGAGAGGTCTAAGTATTGAAGCTTCGAGCAACTCAAAATGGCGGTTGGGAAAAATCCCGAGAAAAAATTGAAGGCAAGATCAAGAATTGTTAAATTCTTGAGGGTGGAGACGGAGGTGGGGATGCTTCCGGTGAGGTTGTAGTTTTCAAGATTACTCCGGTGGCGGAGCCGTCGCGAGAGCAGCTGATTTCCGGCCAGTCGCAAGGCGATGACGTGGCGTTCCAGGATGGCAGGATTGGTGGGTCTCCCCATTCCGCTTTCAGGTTTAGCAGCGCGGCTTTTTCGGCGGGAGAGAACTGTGAATTTACGAAAGGGGGCATAAAGAAGAGGAGGAGAGTTGTGGTAGGATGGAGGGTATTTTAGTCATTTGGTTTCTGGGCATGGGTTGGGTGACAAGTGAGTTCGAGGGATCTATTATCGCTTCTAATGTTGGTCAGTTTCGGATTGGGCTACTGAGGTTTATAAGGACAGTTTGTCTGAGAACACAACATTAGGTAAAACTAATATATTTTGGATGGGCTGTTGCAAGTTTAACGAATTTGGATATTTTATTTTCCGGTGGGTCCAGAATGTTTCATCTAGAAGTGCGAGCAAAACTAGCAAATTTTCAAGATGTGGATAAGCCATCTAAGTACAGGGATCCTCCATGCAGTGATATGTGCCACGTTTCTATTACATAATAAAACACAATTGATTAATTTGAAATAATGTTATAAAGCACTTGGGGCATTTCTGTAAGGTGGCAATTAAACGAAATATTCTCAAAAACTCGAGCTAATGGTACCAAGTGGCATGTAATGGGGAAATAGTACTATTGTTGTTGGTATCAATAAGAGTATCATGATATGAAACGTTTATAGTTAATTGCAGTTCATATCTTATTAATTTTTCCTCGATGTCGGACATAGGAACCAAACAAAATATATGGGATGTTATTGTGTCAATTCCAAGCCAGGGAAAAAATGGGGACAAGGATTTTGAGCCCATTGTATTAAGAAGAAGAAGCCTGATGACACTAGTTCAGTAAACTTTACTTCCCCAACGAATTTAATTTTAATATTTTCTTGGATATGATACTAACCTTTTTACAAAGCGCACACACACCCATCCTTTTCATAATATTTTCATCAAATTCCATGTGCTCAAAAAACATTAGTGACAGTCCAATGTGATTCTAGGTTGTCAAAACGAATGACTCAAAGGTTAGTTGGAGGCTGGTGGCAGCTCGCAGGAAACTTCTTGGACTTTAGAATGTTCTAATAATAGAATATATAGGAATAGAAGATTCATTGAGTATGAGAAAATGCACTCCTCATATTATCATATATTCTTAATACAATTAAAGTGACCAAAAAATTTGTCTTTCTGGTTCATATTTTCAATGTGTTGAGACAGAATACACACACACACACACACATCCTCCTCCCTCTTACGCCCAGCGCATGCTGCCTGCCAGTAGTTTGCCAAGTTCAGAGTCCAGAAAGACCATTTATTTAATCGCTAAATCAAGAAGGGTACTTCGCAATGGTCCAACACAACATAGAATATCAAGAAAAGGAAACTACATCTTTGATTCCAAAATGTAAAGGAAAAACATATAAAACAGCAGGGGATCTTGATACATGTCAGAGAAAATTATAGATTTGAAAATATTTTTTTTTATATTTATCAAGTTCGAACTTAAATTTTGAATTTTTAAAGTTTGATTTCGTTGTTTGACTCAATCTTGAAGTTGAATTCGATCTTTACAAAATTTCAATTGAATGAGTAGTTGTCACACTTTACTAGTTAAAACCCTAGTTAACAAATCATAAGTTGGGCAACTTATCAGGTCAATATCGCTGTGTAACCAACCATACTTGGAGAAACAGCCACTGCAGAATTCAATTTTCTTGAAAAAATTACTATAAAAAAATACAAATGCTAAAAGGCCTAAAGACTCTAAAGTTGGTCCATATTTTTTTTCCAGGGTTTGGGCTGTCTTACAAGTGACAACCATGATGTTGTAGGCCAAGTAAGACTTAAGTCAGACTTTAGTTGCAATGAAAGAGGATGTTTAACCAGCCTTAATACTATTAACGTCTTTACTCTTACATAAAACCCTATATCATAGTTCATGTAATAGTTATAAACTATCTATAAAATATAGACAGGAAAAGTGTGTGTGTGTTATTAGAAGAATCATGAATCACAGAAGAGAGTGATAACCAGATAGTGGTAAAGCCAATGAATTAGATGAAGAAAAGTTGTTTCTGCAGCTCTGAAGAAGACGCAAGCAATCCTTCATGGATGGCCTATTAGAAGGTGATGTAGCAGTGCAAATGACTCCCAGTCGGAAAACCGTGATGATTTGATCCAAATATACCAGTTCTGTTATGTCAGCATCCAATGCATCTACAATGGCACTTGGATCCCTCCATTGTTGTTGAGCCCACCCTGCCAGATTCATATATTCTCCTCGTGTAACGGCCTCTCTTCCAGTAGTCATCTCAAGTAGAATCACTCCAAAGCTATACACGTCGACCTTTGTGTTAACTTTTGTTGTGTAAGCATACTCTGTAACTCAAGATTACAATTTTTAGTATGATGTTTGTGAAGCAATAAGAGAACACTACAAGATGCTTGAATAAGTACAAAACATACCGGGGGCTATGTAGCCGAAAGTTCCAGCAACTACGGAAGCCAATTCTGTGCCTCCACGCCTATTGAGCAACTTTGCCAGTCCGAAATCTGCTATCTTTGGATTGAATTCTGAGTCCAACAGTATATTGCTGGACTTGATGTCGCGGTGAACGATGGGGGGATCACAGTCATGGTGCATGTAGCACAGCCCTTGTGCTGCTCCAATGGCAATGTGCAGCCTCATTGGCCAATCCAGTTTTGTGAATGAACTTTCATTGCCAACAGATGATGGCTCTCTCTTGTTAAAATGCAGCCATTGGTCTAGACTCTTGTTCTCAAAATATTGGTACACAAGAAGCTTCACATCCTTGCCGGAGATACAGCACAAGAGCTTTACTATATTGTAATGCCTAATAGTCCCCAGTGTCCTAACCTCTGCCAGGAATTGCTTCTCTAGCCCGCGATCTGATTTTCTGGCATTCGATATGCTTTTGACAGCAATGGTATCTCTTGTTTGGTTGATGGAAACTTTGTAAACCTTACCTGAACCTCCATTTCCAATAACGTTCTCATCTGTCAAGTTTGACAGGATGTCAGTTTTATTGAACTTCAGCTTTTGAAATGAAATCATCTTCCACTCTTGTTTCTTTTCCGGAGGAGGTCTGGATGGCCAAATTTTCTTGCATCTTGCTGCAACAGTCTCATAACATTTTCTTGCCAAGTAGTAAAGTATCGCGGACCCTACAACCCCACAGCCAAAGGTTTCCAGTATAATTATGATAAAATGCCTCCTGGATTCATCGTGCTTGGAATTGCAATCCAGGAATCCTCTAATTCTATCATCAAGGCAAGAGTCAGAAGGACAACTTGGTAGACCCTCAGTCCTGTTGTCCGAACAGAGATTGGATGGATCAAAGCAATTCTCAACAAGTACTTGGTTCACATACTCATAAGGAATCCTTCCCAAGAACTTGTTGGAGCAGAGATTAAGTATAACCCCTGACCCATATTGAAATACATTTTTTGAGATGTCACCAGATAACTGGTTATGAGACATATCCAAGGACCTTAAATGAGATATATCACCTAGTTTTTGAAGTATTGTCTCATCAGACAACTGGTTGTGTGTAAGATTTAGCATTTCTAAATTGGATAATTCCATCTGTTTTGGCAGTTGGCCTGACAAGTTGTTACAAGCTAAGGACATAAAAACCAACTGATGCATGCGGAACAGTCCTTGGGAGATTGCACCACTAAATGAATTATAGGACAGATCCAAACTTTTAAGATTGTGTAGCTTCCTAATATCATCAGGAATTGATCCACTCAAGCGATTGTGAGAGAGATCAAGACGCTTTAAACTACGTGCTTCTATTGGTGTTGCTATCTCACCAGCCAATCTGTTGCCATGAAGATGTAACTCAAGAAGCCTTTGCATAAGAAAAAACTCACCTGGGATTGTTCCAGACAGTGCATTCGACGACAGGTCCATCCTTTCTAGACTTGAATAGTTGGATAGACAGACAGGCATCTGGCCTGACAGGCTGTTCTCTGACAGATCGATTGAAATGAGTTTCTCTAGCTGGCATATTTCAGATGGGATTTCTCCACGTATGCCTTTTCCTACCAAATACAGGCCTGTGACTGCGCCAGAAATGCATTCAACTTCTAACCAAATGCACGGGGAAGATGCTGTGTTCCATGAATCAAGTGACTGAGGATTCCCCCAGTATTGTTTCAGGCTCAATAGTATGGTCTGTTCGGAAGACAGATCATGTGAATTTACCTGAAGGAGAAGGAAGAGGATGAGGACAAGGGGTGCCATTTTTGCGAGGTTGAAGACTGACTTGATTGAATTCTTATGGGACTCTTAAGTCATCTGCAAACTAATAAGAAAGTCATGTTTCGGGATTTTTTGCTTTGACTTGCAAACTACATTTAGCAAGGCCTTAGCTTCTCCAGGCTGGCATTGATAAGTCCTTCCACGCCATTACGCATTTCCGATACTGTACGCCTGAGACGAGCGTTTATAAATCGATGAGTTCGAAAATACTTTTATGAACTCAAACTTATTAAATTTTGAAATTTTTTTCAAAATTAAACTTATTGCTTGGCTCATGTTTGAGTTTAAATTTAATCTCTACAAAATTAACTTAAGTCAAATTTGAATAGTTATTCAACTCAAATTAACATACGAATACGATCCTTTTTAACAACTTTTTAGCTTAAAATAAGAGTGAAGAAGACTTTTACGTCCTCGATGAGGCGGTCAATACGGAGCTCCACGAAGTCAACCATAAATAAGGTCAATACCATGTGCATAGGCGTAGACATGTACTTAAATTTCTATGATATCCTTTTCTTGCCACAGTTCCTTCAACGGAAAAATAGAATTAAAAAAAAAAAAAAGCCACCACCAAGCTATTCCTTAGCTCTGTAAAGGCGGAACTGATCAAAGAACAATTGAAGAAAATAAACAGAACCAAATAAAAATAATAAGCTCTCCTATTAAGACATCTCGGGGTGTGTCCGCTTCATATCTAGGGTTTGTCAGGCTCCTGTACCTTGTTTGCATGCACATCAAACACTGTGTTAAATATCAAGAAGTGAATGCAAGAAAAAAAAAAAAAAAAACAAACAAACAAACTTGATGCTGCAAATATTCTTGAGCAATAATTATTCTATAAATATATACATACACTGTATAAAAAAGTGTAAATATTTTTTGACAACGGTGAAAAGACATATATTTCTTTAATTAAATACTTATGCGTGTTATAATAAAGGAGATAATTTACGAAAAAAATAAAATTTTATATATCTTTTAGTGGTAGAAGATAATAGAGTTCTAATATATTTAAACTACTTATGTAGTTATTTAAAGTATGTAAAATAGAAATCTTTTAATAGTAAGAAACTAATACAATTTTAGATTATTTAACAATTAAGTAAAATTAGAAAAAATATGAGAATTCTAAACAATATAAACCAATTATAAACTTAAATTTATAATAAATAATTACATCGCATAATAAATAGAAAATAATTAGTTGAAAATTTACAGATTTAAATACCAAATATGTTAATTAATTATGAATGACAAAACAAATAGCTCTAATAATATTCTGAAATTTAAATAAAGAGTAAATTTGATACACAAAACGTCATTACTCTTAAAACAAAGTGATATAAAATATTTAAAATGAGTGGAACTTTTACCATCAAACGTATTAAATGTGTGACAATTCATTTTATATTAGTATTTATGTAATAGTTAATTATATCTAATAAGTATTATATAGAACAAATAGCAAAACAAATAGAGTTACATGTGATAAAATTTTAAACAAATAAATTGCATATATCAAAACTTAGTATTCTTATAAAAAATAATATATTATAAAATATTTAAAATGAATGAATTTATGGCTATAAGCTTTATTCATTGTGTTATCGTTGCATAATTATATTTTTGAAAACATACCAGTAAATTGATTAGAAGACATTAATGCCACAACCATGCTGCTTAGAAAACATAAAATAAATTAATGTGTTAAAATTTATAAATAAATATTAATTAAATTAAAAAATGAAAAAAGAAACAAATAGAATCATAAGTTATAATAGTGAACTCAAAATTGAATAAATAAATTTATTTTATATGTGTTACAGAATATTTAAAATGATTGAATATTTGACCATAAACTTTATTAAGTATGTGATGAGCTAAAATTTTGAAAGAATAAATTCATTATATAAAGAATACTAATCTTATGACAATATATTATAAAATATTTTAAACGGATCAATTTTTGACCATCAATTTTATTAACTATGTGGCAATTCTTTGAATATTATTATTTTTATTCCATAGTAAAGTATTTTTATAATACCATATAAAATGAATAATAAGAAAAATAATGTTACAATAATGAGCTAAAATTTTAAATAAATAAGTAAATTATATATGAAAAATAATATTATTATGAAAAACAATATTTTATTAAAAATTAGAACAAATGAGTTTATGACTATCCATTTTGTAGAAATATTGCAATTTCTATATTGTTATTTGATTTTAAAGTCGATTATTAGTAATATAATATCATAAAAATAGAATAAGAATAACAAGTAAATTAATTTTAGGTTGCAAAGATAAACTATAATATTTGATTAAAAAATCATCAATAGATCTATGTGAATAAAATATTATAAAAATACAAAATATAAATTTCATATGTGAGAAAAATTTACATGTTAAAAAGGGCAAATCTATGAAAAAGATAAGTTGAAGATACGTGTAAATAACATTTATTTAGCAAGGAAAATATCAAAGTATTTAATCGCAACATATTACAAATACAAATGGATAATAAAATGTACGAAAATAAAAAGAAAGAAAGATGTTATTAATAATGTAAAAAATATTGTTACAATAAAAAATCAAACTTAAAAAGTAATGAATAAATATTAAAGAATTCTATATGATGGTAAGTATATAAAAGGAAAATTTGATGGTAAGTTTTATTATAACTGCAAATAAATTTTGTAAGCATAATGTATAACAAATATATAGTAATCTAATGCATTGAAAAAAAATATATATGTCTTAAAAATGTTTATTTCTTAGAGAAATTCACTAAAAATTAAAAAAAAAAGTAAATTAATATTATTTAATAAATGAAAACCCTTCAACTAAAATGCTAAAAACTTTGTCAAATCAAAATTATCTTGAACAAGTAAATTCATTTTGGTAATTTTTAATACCAACATCATGAATTACAACAAATGACAAATACATTTATGAAAACTTTAAGTTATAAAGACGGAAAACATGTAATAAGAAAATCAAATTTAGTAATGTATAGACATAAAATTATATTGAAAATGTTAAATCCGTATACAGAAAAAAAGTGGTGAAATGATAATTTAAAATTCAGTCTAATTGATATTGGTATAAATGACTTCATTTAAAATATATACAAAACAATAGAGATTTATTGTAAATAATTTAAATACAGAAATTCATGAGGCATTCTAAATTATTTTAATATTAAGATTAATTTTAAGTCTGAACAAATCTATTCAAGCAATTAGCAAATTTTAGATTATGGTGTATCAGTTTAAATGAGATGTATAGATAAATAAAAGTGAAAAAGTGAAACTTAATGCTATAATAAGATAAAGATAATTTCCTATTAAGAGTTAAAAACAAGTTTGATCCTAATGTTAAATTGCTTATGAAACTTAAATAATTTTATCTTAGTATAAGTGTTGTTTATACATTATTAGTTTTGTTGTTTTATAAATTATATTTTATCATGTTAATAAGAAGCACAAATGAATATTCAATTAAAAGGTCAACTTATCAAACAACAAGAAAAAATAGTTTTTAATTTGTTTCATACCACTAATCACTATTACATAAAACTCTCATCCAAATTATTTTGATTCAACTATCTCTTTATTTATTTGAATTTGATCTTTTGAATATCAACTAATATTTTGAATACTAAACAATTACATCATATGCGTGGTTATTTTTATCTAAAAATTGACAAGAGAGAACTATATATGCATATATTATGGCATATATATCAATCTATTATTTTTTTGAGATGGTAATTGCTATTGAATAAATTGAAATGTTTCAATATAAATATAAGAAAAAATGATATTGTAATAAGATCCTAGTCCTCTCATTTGTTTTTTTCACTTCGCGATAACTCATGGAATTTACTTCAACCAATATATTCTTAGATATGGCCATACATAACATAAAAATCATAGTTGAAAAGAGTGGACAAAAGCTCAATTTCATATGTGGCAATTATTGAAACCCTTAAATTTATTAGATAACTATTACTATTTCAAAAAAGAGGGTATATATTCTTATATAATGATTATAAAAGGCTTTTTATTTTTAAAAAATATGACAAAATTTGTATACGATAATGAAATATCAAAGTTAAAATTAAAAGAAGAAAATTAGGTGGATATTAATTTATTTTAATCGAGTATCATCAATTTGATCATTGTATATATAAAGTAAATTTGGTAACATACATGTACTTCAAAATGTAAGAGATATTCAATTTTAAAGTATTTTAGATCTCTTGCTCATAAATAATTATTTTCATAATAGAAATAAGTGTGTGTTTCTCATTTAAATTCTCTTTATTGATTTTATTAACTTTACCCAATGGTTTTAGGATGAAACATATGATCAAATAATATTTTTATCCTTCAAAATTTAACTATAAAAATTATAATTTATATGACATTTTTCTTAATCAATATTTTTACTTAATTAAAAGATAATAATAAAAATTAATTTACTTTTAAAACATGTGATGTTAAAACCTAATTTTAAATTTTTATTAGCTTTTATCTAACTTATTAAATTATTCTTAAAAGTAAAACAATAATATCCTTAGTCATATGATCAGTAAAAGAAAGTAAATATTTAACTCAATATTTTAAAAATAAACATGAGACATAAATAAAAATTAAAATGAACTATATTAAAATTGTGTAATTTGATATATTCATATATTATTTAATTTTAGTACATATTCTATATGTGTAAAGCATGTACTATTTTCTAATTACATTGAAAGGAGACCATTTCTCACTTAGCACAGACAAAGCCAGTAATACTAGAAAATTGAATAATTTCACATGCCATATATATATAAGTTCAAATGCAAAGTCCTACATCATAGCAGAGTGTCTGTGCACTCAATCCACATGTAAGAAAGAGGACTGACTGTGCTTGCTTAATTGCCACTAAGCTACAACAAGATGCAGAAAAGATGAATCTCTTTCTTACTAATTTGAAACTACAAGCTTTTCCTATTACCTAACCATGAAAGGCTTGTCGGTTCTGAAAGCCTTATTAAGCCCCTGAATGGAGCCACAGGCAGCAGCCACTGCAACGAGCAAACGGTCAGAGGCCAGTACCCCATCGCCCTGAGGAATGCAAGTATGTCGTTAAAGAAAGGCACTACCAGTGCAATAACTGTTGCAAGAATCGCAAGTGAACTTCTCCATATCAGTCTGAGAAAGTTCACCTGTTTATGTCTAAAAGAAAAGATAAATATGTGTGATATAGTTCTACAAGATCTTTCATTTGTTGTTAATGAGTTTAAAATAATACTCATTGTACATTAGATGCACTAGAAATTGCACCTGTATTTTACTAGTTGCATAAAAAGAGATGGATACAAGGAAACTAGAAATTGATAAAAACAGATCACCTGAAAAAACTTTTGCAAAGCAATTCCCACACCTAAGGACGAATAAGCAGGAGTTATAATAGCTGCAACAACCGAGAGAGCCCGGATAGCTTGTGGAAGTTAGGGATTTGAGACAAAAATATCTCAAGAATTCCCATCCCAATCGTATATGGATTGTGAGAGACACTGCATGCAGCTCGATGGCCTCTTGTATGGAAGCAATCTGATTTCTGGATAGCACACAAACATGATATTCACGAAAGCTTTTAATCAGCATCCCTACAATCTCGTGATAGTACAAAATCATGACACTCTAGATGAACTGTTCGGATACTCACGCCATGCTTATTCTCTATTTTACAATACAAGAATTACGATTCACTGCAGAGAATGATAATTGGAAAGAGGTAAAGGCAATGGACTAGAGGACGAAAAGTTGTTTCTGCAACTCTGAAGAATATGCAGACAATCCTTCACGGATGGCCTATTGGAAGGTGATGTAGCAGTGCAAATGACTCCCAGTCGGAAAACCGTGATTATTTGATCCAAGTAAACTGGTTCCTTGATGTCAGCATCGAATGCATCTACAATGGCACTTGTATCCCTGCATTGTTGTTGAGCCCACCCTGCTAGATTCACATGTTCTCCTCGAGTAACCGCTTCTCTTCCACTAGTCAATTCAAGTAGAACCACTCCAAAGCTATACACGTCGATCTTTGAGTTAATTTTTGTTGTGTAGGCATACTCTGCAATTCATGGTTGCCAAGTTTTAGTATGCTGTCTATGAAGAAATAAGAAATCAATTCATGATGCTTGAACATGTAGGAAGCATACCAGGGGCCATGTAGCCAAAAGTTCCAGCTACAACAGATGCTGTTTCTGTATCTTCATGCCTATTGAGCAACTTCGCCAGTCCAAAATCTGCTATCTTTGGATTGAATTCTGAGTCCAACAGTATATTGCTGGACTTGATGTCGCGGTGAACGATGGGGGGATCACAGTCATGGTGCATGTAGCACAGCCCTTGTGCTGCTCCAACGGCAATGTGCAGCCTCATTGGCCAATCCAGTTTTGTGAATGAACTTTCATTGCCAACAGATGATGCCTCTCTCTTGTTAAAATGCAGCCATTGGTCTAGGCTCTTGTTCTCAAAATATTGGTACACAAGAAGCTTCACATCCTTGCCGGAGATACAGCACAAGAGCTTTACTATATTGTAATGCCTAATATTCCCCAGTGTCTTGACCTCTGCCAGGAATTGTTTCTCTAGCCCGCGATCTGGTTTTCTGGCATCCGATATGCTTTTGACAGCAACGGTATCTCTCGTTTGGTTGATGGAAACTTTGTAAACCTTTCCTGAACCTCCATTTCCAATAACGTTCTCATCTGTCAAGTTTGACAGGATGTCAGTTTCATTGAACTTCAGCTTTAGAAATGAAATCATCTTCCACTCTTGTTTGTTCTCCGGAGGAGGTCTGGATGGCCAAATTTTCTGGCATCTTGCTGCAACAGTCTCATAACATTTCCTTGCCAAGTAGTAAAGTATCGCGGACCCTACAACCCCACAGCCAAATGTTTCCAGCATAATTATGATAAAATGCCTCCTGGATTCATCGTGCTTGGAATTGCAATCTAGGAATCCTCTAATTCTATCATCAAGGCAAGAGTCAGAAGGACAACTTGGTAGACCCTCAGTCCTGTTGTCCGAACAGAGATTGGATGGATCAAAGCAATTCTCAACAAGTTCTTGGTTCACATATTCATAAGGAATCCTTCCCAAGAACTTGTTGGAGCAGAGCCTAAGCGTAATCCCTGACCTCAAATGAAACACATTTTCTAAGATGTGACCAGATAGCTGGTTATGAGATAAATCCAAGGACTGTAATTGAAATAATTCACCTAGTTTTTGAGGTATTGTCCCAGAAAATTGGTTGTGGGTTAGATTTAGATAATGCAAACTGAACAAATCCGTCTGTCTTGGCAGTTGACCTGACAAGTTATTATAAGCCAGGGACATGAATGCTAACTGATGCATAAGGAACAGTCCTCCAGGGATCGAACCACTAAATGAATTATGGGATAGAAGCAATTCTGAAAGAATGTATAGATTCCTTATATCATCGGGGATTGATCCATTCAAGTGGTTATGAGAGAGATCAAGAGACTCTAAACTGCGTGCTTCTATTGGCGTTGGTATCTCACCATACAATCTGTTGCCACCAAGAGATAATCTGCGAAGCCTTTGCATACGAAAAAACTCACCCGTGATTGTTCCAGACAGTGCGTTCGAGGACAAGTACAACTCTTCTAGTCTTGAAAAGTTGGACAAACAGACCGGTATGTGTCCTGACAGATTGTTCTGTGATAGGTTGATCGAAACGAGTTTCTCTAACTGGCATATTTCAGATGGGATTTCTCCACTTATGCCTTTTTCTGCTAAATGAAGGTCAGTGACTGCACCAGAATTGCATTCAACATGTGGCCAATTGCACGGGGAAGACATTGTGTTCCATGAATCGAGTGACGGAGGATTCCCCCAGTGCTGTTTCAAGCTCAATAATATGGTCTGTTCAGATGACAAACCTTGTGAATTTACTTGAAGGAGTAGGAGGATGAAGACGAAAAGGGGTGACATTGTTGCAAAGCTAAAGTCTAGCTTGATTTGATTCTTATGGGACTTGGGCATGAATACTCCCAAGAAACTCATGTTTTGGGACTTCCATGTGTACTTCTGAGAAACTCATTTTCTGGACTTTTGCTTTGACTTGCAAATTATTTTCAAGAAGGCCTTAGCTTCTTCAGGCTGGCGCTGGCAAGTCTTCCCCAGGCCATCACGCGTCTCCAAGTCCAAGTGGCCCTTAAAATATGCAAGAAGACTTTTACGTAATAAAAGTCAAACAAGGGCCACTCTGTATGAGACGTCAAAGTCAAACAGGGGCAGCTCTGAATGGGGTAATGCCGCGTGCGCGTGGGTACATTTAGGAAAAAATAAAATAAAATAAATATCCGTCCCACAGTTCACACCATTCATTAGCAATGGGCAGAAGAGATCAAGAAAAAAACTGAAGAAAAGAAACAGAATCATAGAAAAAAAAAAAAAAACATGGGATTTCCAACACATGCTCTTCAATTCAGATAACTCTGGATGTCTCCACCTCATATCTATAGTTAGTCAGGCTCCTGTTCTTTGTTTGCATTCACGTCAAACACTGTTCTAAATATCAAGAAGTGGATGTTACAAAAAACTTGATGTCAAACACTGTTTTATCTATAGAAGTGGATGTTTTAAACACTGTTTTAAAGGAGGCACACATTCCTTATTTAGGATAGACTAAGCCTGTAACAGGAGAAAATTCAATAATTTCAGATGCCATAGATAAATAACTTCTACTGCAAATCCAAGCCTTAGAGTCCTACATCATAGCAGAGTGTTTGGCACTCATCCATTTCTAAGATAGAAACCTGATGTAGCAACTTGTGCTTGCTTAATTGCCAGTATGCTACAACAAGATGCAGAAAAGATGATCCTTCTCTTCTTAATTTGAGAAACTACAAGCTTTTCCTATTCCCTAACCATGAATGGCTTGTAGGTTTTAAGAGCCTTATTAAGCCCTTGAATGGAGCCACAGGCAGCAGCCATCGCAACGAGCAAAGAGACCGAATTTATGAGTTGAAGGCCGAGCCACCTGGTTGTCCACCTTTTGATTTGGTTTCGGGTAATGTACATTTGTATTGGAAAGTATACAGTCAGAGGCCAGTACCCCATCGCCCCAAGGAATGCTAGTATGTCGTTGAAGAAAGGCATTATCAATGCAACTACTGTTGCAACAATCACAAATGAACTTCTCCATATCAGTCTGAGAATGTTCACACTTAGCTGCATATGCCTCTGGCTAGTGCCAATGCGTATGATGTGCTCTCCGGTTACAAGCCTTGACATTGGCCACCGTATCTTGGCCCATGATTCAACAACGCTAAACACGGGTTGCGCAAATACCTGTGAACAGAAACTGATAACGTGTGACTTCATTTCTCCTGAAATAAGGACATATGTGTGCTGCAAATAATTGATTTTTGACCTGATATGCGCCAACAAGGTGCAACACAATGCAGCCATTCGCCAGATCCACTAGCCAGAACGGCTCGTAGAACCCAAAGCCAGTTAGTAAATTCCCAGGTGCATTGTTTCCAAACGCAGCATAACCAAAGCAGCCACACATCATGTAGAATGCAGTGGTGGTCAGAACTGCAACTATGTTGGCCTTTTTCATCACTTGGTTTTCAGGAGGTGTTGCTTTCAGTGTATCCTTAAATGAAACAGACAGTGTTTATTTGGCAAAGGTTTCTTTAAAACTGTTCATTTGTCTGAAGTGATGAATTCTGGTTTCTTACCTGAATCTCAACCAAAATTTGAGAGTAAGTATAAGCAAAAGCAATATCTCCAAGTGCTTGGAACATTCTCCATGTCTTCTCAGCTGCGGATAAGCTTACACCAATTTCTGCACCTGTCAAGGTGGTCCGTTCTCCTTGCCCTGCTCAGACCATAAAATCCCCATTACCACTGGCTTCGCATCACTATAACCATTATTTAGTTTAGGTTGATTCTTTGAAGAAGTTAAGATCTTGATAAAAATGGGTCACCTGAAACAACTCTTGCAAAGGCAAGTCCCACGCCTATAGACGAATATGCAAAGGACATAATAGCTGCAATAACTGAGAGCATGGATAACTTATGGAAGTCGGGGATTTGAGACAAAAATATTTCAAGAATTCCCATCCCAATCATGTATGGATTGTGGGAGACACTGCATGCAGCTTGATGGCCTCTTGTATGAAAGCAATCCGATTTCTGGATAGCACTACAACATGACATTCACAAAATCCTTTAATCAGTATGTGCAAACTCTTGACATTAATCTAGATCAACCGTTGGGATACTTACGCCATGCTCATCGATGCTGTGATTGTGTATCCGATTACCATTCCACACAGGTTGGCATATTGAACTGTAGCACAAGCTACATACATCACTTGTCCTGATTGAGTGAAGCAGAACGGGATTTATAGCGAAACATACAGCATAACTAAAATTGGCAGTCTTATGTTATAAACAGAACAGGATGTTTCATAGAGTGCCTTACCTAGGTTGTTTTGGACAACTTCCTTATACGTATAGTTTCGCTTCCCAGTAACTGGAGATCGATAACAATCTGCTAGAAGGCTGGAGGTGTACAGTGTGATACCTGAGAAAATGACAAGAGTTGTCACCCCGGCAATCCATCCAAGCTGTGCCACTCCCCAGGCTAGTGAGAGGACTCCAGAACCAATGATCGCGGTAATTATGTGTGCACTTGCAGTCCAAAGAGTTCCTAGTTAAGAGATCAGAAAATTGCTCTTTTCAACTATATGACATGACACAAAAAAGATGATGCAAATTAATTGATAATTGGCATAAGGCAATTGAGGTCAAATATCTTTTGTGGAAGTATGTGTCCATGATGAATCAGTAGGACTTCAATCCATTAAAATTTTTCTCTCTTTTAGCACTTGAATTTCCAAATTTCATGAGATTTAAGGCAGATCAGAGAACAGCACTGGTCAATTTAGCTGCATGAATATCCCAAAATCAGGGAACTTCTAGATGAATTTATGAAGTGCAAAACTAATTGAAAGTTTCAACAAATAACTTAAGTCACAACAATTTTCTTCCCTTTTTTTTTTTTTTTTGTTTTTTGAATCTACAGGTCGTCATTAAAAAGAGCTCAAGTGAACAAGAAAGCCAGCTAACATAATTTTTGTGGAGTTAAGAACCTGTCCTCTTAGCCTTCCCATCATCATCCAGCTCTTCATTTCCAGCTTTATGAATCTCCAAGCCAGATTCACAGCCCTCAAGCTGAAATTCCTGATCTCCAAATCCTTGCATTGTTCAGTTAATTATCCTCTTAACCCCTTTTCTCCTTCAACTAAACCAGAAAAGTGGCTTCCTTGTGTTTCTTTTTCTAGTGAACTGAAGCCAAGAAAGTGACCGTGCAACTTAGATACCAATACTTTGGCCCCAAACTCATAATTTATAGCGTCTTCATGCGCCTAATAGTTTAATGTAGCATTGAGCCATGATCGCCCAAAAGAAGTCTTTTGATCTCACCAAATATGCCATTGTTGAATAAAGTGGAAAGGTGAAAAGGTGATAACTTCTTGTAGTATTTCTTCCAATTTTAGTGCAAAAATTAGTGGACAGGAAAATATTCCACTACTGTTGACCCTTTTACTTCTTGTTTTCAAGATTAAACTAGTTCCAATTTTGAGGGGAAATTTTAGTTAACATTAGTAAAATCGACCACAAACGTATAATGTATTATACAAATAATGTAAACTTATTGTATGTTAGATGACAAAATAATTAATCATCAAACAAAATCTACACGTCCTTGAACTACCTCTTTTATAATAGCGAAGATGGAGAAGGTTGGCAAGTCCTTATTAGTTCTCTGCAATTACTCTTCAATAATTATGGCATTCATTATTTTTTGACATTTGAGCTGTAATAGTGGCATGTCGGGGCCTTTAGCCTTTGAAATGAACAATATTGAACTTCTTTTTTCTTTAATATATATTCATATCATTTTCGGTGAACATGTAATATACTTATAAATTTTGTACATATATGATGGTGTGTATTAAAGAATTAATAATAAATAATTACTAAATAACAAATTAACCACCTATAATTTTAAGAAGGAACAAACCAGTACGAAGTTTAATTTTAGAAACAAATTTATACTAGAAAGAAACCAAAGAGAGCTTCCCTTTTAAAAGGTTTTTGGTAAGACAGAAGACCCTGCTTCTCCTTTTTGTTATAACAATTTTATACGGAAATGGTCTTTGGAATTTCAAATTGGATGGCCAAAATTTGCTAGCATGCAAGTACCTTGACCAAAGCAAGAACGCAATGATTTCAATTCTCATAATGGGAGAATATGGCAAGTAAGGATCACCTCAAATTTCCCCTTTACATTTGACTAGTGATTCTGTCTATATTTTATTTCGATGGCCTATATCAAAAGCTACACTTCCAATCTTGCTTCCCAATGAATAATATGAAAATCAAGTGGCAGACTGTGACAAGTACGAGTTCATGGAAAAGCCCAGCAGCCAAGAATGCTTTTTGAACATGATTTTCATAATACTGAAATCATACTTTAAGACAAATTTCCAAAGAATCTGTTGTTCTTCAAATCCAAGTCACACAACTTGGGACAGCTTCAAAGATAAATGATCAGACTAAAGCAAGTGGGAGAATTGATCCTTTCTGTTCCTGGCTACCTTCTTTTTTTTCTTTGCTTGCATCCCCGTAGTTGAAATTTTTAAGAAGCATTGTCTATGCAATCCACACCCCTAACTGTATAACTCGAATTAAGAAACTGAATTTTTGCTTCCAAAATTTCAGAAACTGAAGAGATAGAAGCAAAGGACGTAAAGAATGCAAGACACATCCAAAACTAAAAATGGGTAAGCATGTAATAGATCCAAGGGTACAAGAAGCAGCAGATGAGAAAACTGCGGATACGAAAAATCAAAGAGATAGGCAAAGAGGCCCTACCATTTCCCAGGAACAGGAGTGGAATCATGTGTTGCAGCCACAGCAAACTACATATGTAAAAGCAATACAGGCATCTTTTATATATGCAGTGTCTCAAGTTCCTAAACATGAAAGGCACATGCTAGGACCATTAAAAGAACGATTCGGAAAGCTGGTAGAAAAACCAGACTTGATGATTAAAACTGAAGAGACTGAGATGAAGCTTGTAATCTGTTACAAATTGGCATTACTCAGTCTCCCACCATCAATTTCTGAGCTCGTGTAAACCACCCTCTACCGCCTTTATCAGTTACTTATTCCTACACAAACCATGCAAACAAATGTGTATCAGCAGAACACACCACAGATCCACCCATGTTTAAACCCAAAATTTAACAAATTTAAAATAAATAATCAACCGTAAAAGCTTCATTAAAGTACTTATAAATGGAATAGAGAAGAAGATTGTCTATATTGTTACACAATCGTTCTACTAAAACATTAGAATTATTAGTGACAAAAAGAAAGAAACATTCCACCAATAACGTCTGAAGCCTGGCTTGTTATGCAATAAATGAACTGGATTATTTATACACGAACCTGAAAAACACCTTGATAAATCTTCATTCACCATCTGTCATGCTTTTATGAAAATATTTTGATAAAGAAAATAAAAGGCACAACAGTAGTCATGCATAAAACGTTGACAGATGTTCCAGAAAATAAATAAACAAATAGAACAAGAAGCTTACACATTTGAACCAAAATCATCCGATACAATTCAAAATAAGAGTTTCCCAACCTACAGCTCCATATTACAGATGTAAAATTAACTAGATAATTAGCATCTCACTTACTAGATATTTCCATTTGAATTTATTTGTACTCAAATGATGGTGGACTTGGAGCATCAAAGCTCTCCAAAACCTTTGTCTTGTTTCCATCACTAGCCTCCGTCTCCTCCTTCTTACCCCCAAAAAAGCCTCCGAACCATGAAGACGATGAAGAAGAAGATGATGATGATCCAGTTCCCATGCTTTCAACATTTACCGGAGCTTGACCAGGAATTTGCCCCATGGGATATCCAGGCGCACCAGGCACATTTGGTAGTGGCTCCTCCATAGGTGGGATGTTCTGTGGTGCACTCATAATTTTATTCAGCATAATCCCAGCTCCCTCTATCAAAGCAAGTAATACACCGCCAAATACTGCTGATCGTGAAGCAGCACCTAATCCCTGACGCATCTGCAGAAAGCCACCAGTTGCTGCACCAGCTATGATTGAGTTCCATGGATCCTCTTTCTGGCGAAGGTAGACCATTGTACAGTCAAATGTAGAAAATAACCCACCCCACACTGCAAAACTACCACCAACACGGGGTGCATTCATGCGAACAGCTTGAGAGCCCCCAATCAGACGCTCACCTTTGGGGGAGTTATAGATGCCCTTCAAAAAATGGAAAGCTGAACCACCAACAGCACCCATGCCAAAGGCTCCACCAATGTCATCAAGTATACGGTCAGGGCAAGGTTCTCGAGATGTTTCTGGAGTTCCCATGGATCAGAACCGCAGGAAGTGAAAATCACCTGAGAGTTCACAGGTGTGACAGAGACAATTATGTAGACAAATTTATTCTCTATTCTTCTTTAAGCTAACTAATAGTCTTTTAAATAATCTTGGTAAATGCTGCTATTGCACCAGATTATAGACCACTGAGAACCAGAAACAAATAGACACCTGCACAAAATGAGTAAGAAGAGTGATAACTTTTAGGTTGCATTTGGTTCACACCTTGAAACCGGATTTGAATTCAAAATCATTCACCTCGAGTTTCAAATGAAGTCATTCTAATACGTCTGTTTGCTTCATGCATGGAATGTATTAGATGATGTTTGGTTCACTTACCCTTCTGAAAGAGGATATGAGAACGTTTCCATTTTAATCTTGCCCTATATAAAATTAAAAAAATAAAGAATTGAAAATAAACCTTGCATGTGAAAATTATTTATAAATTCTATATTTTGTATTAATTAAAATATACTATAAAATTATTATATTTTAAATAACAAAAATAAAATTTTTAATAACTAAATAATATTAGAAAATAAAGAATACAAAAACATACGGTAAAAGAGAAAGAAAATATCAAAGAAAAATAAATGTTATAAATTAATAGAAAAAGGAGAAGAAGAAAAAGAAGAAGAAAAGTTTAGCTAGTCTAATCTCCTTAAGCATAATTTAATAGTCTAGATAGTTTGAATGAAAAACTTTAAGAAATAAGAGAGATAAAAAGAAGTCAAACAGGGGACACAAGAAAAAAAAATAAAAAAAAGAGAACAAAATACATTAAAAGATAGGGGAATTCAAAATTTTAAAAAAATAAATAAGGGTAGGTTAATAAGCTAAATAGAAAGTAGACGAAAAAATAAAAGAAAAAGAAAAAAATACTTTAAAACGAGGAGGAAAAAATAAAAAGTTTTTGATTTTAAAAAAATAATGCTACTTTAGTAATTTTACACAATGTGACTTGTGTGCTTTAGACAAATTATATGGTAATTAAACTTAGGTTTTGCCTAAAACCATCCACCTTAGTAGGGATTTGCTAAATCCTAAATTTTCATAGATGATTCTCAAATTTCAATTACTACAGTAATAATCCAAATAACAATTATAGATTCATTCCAATTCCTAATTCTAACACCCCATATGAAACATCACCTTAGATTTATTTATGAATGGTGGTGCTAGGAATTAACAAATAATTAAACATCAATTCCACATATAATCACTGTTAGAGCCATATGGCGCGGTGTGTTGAAAAGCTCTCCTGGAGCCATGGCGCATGCCATAATGAAGCAGTGTGCTTAATTGTTCAAATTAATAAAATATATTTATTTTTCTAATGTATACCTTTCAAATTTAAAATAACCATCAAAATATTAATTTCTAATTTTAAAAAAAAAGTAAATAGCATTAAGAAAGGCTTAAATAATTAGTCCCAAATCAATAATTAAACTTCAAAGTTCAAATAAACAAATCAAGTGAAAACACAGAAAAAGAACATCAACTGTAACACAAGCAAAGCAAAATGAATAACAGCAAAAAACAATAGAAAGAGCAAAAAAACATGACGGCAAAAAAAATCAAAGAACATCAACATACATATATGTATTCCCATATAAAAAAAACCTAAATATTCAATTTGAATATAACAGCAAACAACAGCAAAAATTTGAATCATTAATTAGTTAAAAAAAATCTAAAAAACAGAAAAAAAAAATAGAAAAACCAAACAACAGAACAGCAAAAAACTGCAAAGGCCCCTAACCTTATTTAACTCCCAGACTGCAGCTAGCAACCCACAGCCCCACACCACATCATAACTAAAAATCAACTATTTATCATCCATAACATCAACATAGCAAGAAAAAGATATTGAAATCCGTATGTTTAAACTCCAAACTTAAAACCATAAACAAGGTGAGAGAAACAAGACAAATAATGAAAAAACTACAATCTAATAACAAGATTGGCTTACAAAAGTGTAGAAGTCGTGGCAGGTGAATGGGAAAAGAGAGAACCAGAACCCAAACTTCACTGCATGTAGCAGGAGGATTATTCAACATTCAGTTTTCAGAGTTTGGGCCGTATGGCAGACACAGTCTTTCTTTTTTCCTTTTGTTTTACATGCTAAAAGCATGTTTTACTTATCAAAGACTTAAAAAAAAAATGGCTTCAATCTGGCACACGCCAGAACACGATCCATTGATAGAAAGCATGCGCCTTCAATACTTAATGGCACGGAGACTGTGCCTTTCACAACTATGATTAGAGAATATTTGAAGATATATTACACACATTTTGTTTCTTACATTACAGATTTAGAATATTTTGTTTCTTATTTAATATGATTAGTATTGTGTTAAATTGTTTCTTGTTATTGGTATCTCTATAGAGTATTATATTACAATTTGGGGCAACTCTTTAGTAACAAAGCATGAATTAATTGTTTCCATCATTTTTCAACATGATATTAGAGCACAACGAACCCTTCTTACCATATTTTCACCTTCAAATGATTTCCCCCAAACAACCAAAAATAGAGGTTGGAGGTCATTCTTTTAGGCTATTTTTCGGTTTGATTTGGTCTGCAATAACTTATTTGCATTATAATTTTCAACTACAGACATCCATTCATCAACTTTCAATGTCAACCATTATCACTGCTTAATAGTGTTTATCACTTTAAGATAAATTGCTTGACTGTTGTCTTAAGGTGGATGTCTTTGTGTTTTCAACTACAGACATCCTTTCATCAACTTTCAATGTCAACCATTATCACTGCTTAATAGTGTTTATCACTTTAAGATAAATTGCTTGACTGTTGTCTTAAGGTGGATGTCTTTGTGTTGCCTTACAACATTTCTTCACATGGGTTGCCTTATGGCATTTCTACCAATGTTGCCTTATGAGATCTATTTCCACGTACCACCTTACAAAACCTCTCTTCAAGTGTTCAAATGTCACTTTACAACGGATAACTACGTTTGCCTCACAAAAGTTACCTAGTTGTCAGTTGTCACTCTACCAGCGAGAGTGCCAGCAAATAACTGAAATTATTTGACAGTTATTTTGTTACTTAAGCATATTTTATTTCCTCTTTTACATGATCAGTTCTGTTAATTTGT
The DNA here is from genome assembly GCA_019155195.1 of Avicennia marina. Classification (NCBI taxonomy): domain Eukaryota; kingdom Viridiplantae; phylum Streptophyta; class Magnoliopsida; order Lamiales; family Acanthaceae; genus Avicennia; species Avicennia marina. The sequence continues at coordinate 1,054,282 of CM032755.1, forward strand.
TTCATATTTTTTACATCTTTGTACTAATCCAATAATCTAAATTGTGATAACCTTTTAGTAATAAGCCAGACATTAATTCTCTCCATTATTTTCCAGCAATCACGAATGTCATGCTATGCAAAAAGAACCCACATGTAACTGCACCTCTCCATCTCCATAAAATTCATCAACCAAAGAAAAAAATTGTGTACGTATAAAATAGTATACGAGCAGTTTGGTAAACCACGGCGTCCTATCTAATTCATTTAAAACGCTTCAACACTATATACTTACCAAATAAATGGAGCCAAGAAACCATTATTGAAAATATGCGGATTAACAATAAAGAGTAATTAAAAGAAACGAGCATTTAACTGTATTTCACATCAAAAAAACACGACACAGAGGGTACGGATTGGTTACCGGGAAAAATCAAAGATGCAATACTACGAGATTGAAAAAACCTCGCAGGTTCAAAGAATTACCAAAGAACATGGGGGATGTTACTACGCAGAAAACCCCAAAAATAACATAATTCCAATAATCACGTCGAAGAAAATAATTACGGTTTACCTCCAAGCAGCTTCTCGTGGCTTGCAGAGTACGGAGGGCGCTGGAAAGCAACGCTGGTAGTGGTTTAGTGAGACGGAGAGGCCTGAGAGAAGACGTACGTTGTGGGCTTAATTATTCTGATTTGGGCTGTTCGGCCGAAACGAGAGTGGGTAAAACTTCCGCTTACAGCAGATCTTAATTGTGAAATTTGGGCCATACCTACGCCCAATTTATATGTTTAAATGGGCCGTGATCTGAGCTCAAACTTCATCACAAGTTGAGTATACAAGTGTTTAACAACGTTAAGCCATGTCAATTATTAATAATTATGTAAAATGGATTATTTTATTTAAGTTGATCACATCTTCTGTCTATTTAATTAAAACACTTGACAAGTTAATATCTTGCTCATAAAATTATAGAATTAACAATCTTACTTGACAGTTATAATAAAATAATCAAGCTTTCATTACTTTTTTATAATTTATTATAAAGTGTATTTTAATCATACATGATCAACTAGTTAAACTTATTAAATATAATTATGAAAAATTAATTAATACTTACAACTTTTTTCATCTTTCAAAATAATATTGTGGATTACAATCTAATACAGTGAAGTCAACATGTCCTTGTGTATTGTCTACTTTGATAGCTTTTATACTATTTAATTTTTTAAATAATATTTGTCGAAATAATGAAGGTGAAAGTTATGACAGTGTTGTCATTCGTATTGACTGTTATAATGATGATAATAATAACGCATATATAGATAATAATTGCATGTTCATTATTAGTTTTGCCTATTATTCTAATATGACTTATAAGAGCCAATACTCGAACTATCAGTGTGGATTGACTGCACGTCTCAAAGAAAATTTTGTAGCACAAATGAAGGGAGGTGAAATTAGAGAGATCATAATGGGCATAAAGATAATTTAAAGGAAGATAGCTATACCTTACATAATACTGACTTTGATAATATCTAGTACAATAAACTATAAAAACTATGTTCAATCTATAAATATGATTAAGCAATATAATTTTCATCAATTGAACTAACCTTCTGTTAAGTTCAAACTAGACATCATAGTCATTGAGGTGGGCAATAAGGTGTTAGAATTAAATAATTTGATTATTGTTTATCATAAAATGCCTAAATGCATAAAAACATGTTTATGTTTGTTTTTATGGCTTATGGCCTCTTCAAATATTAAATTTACGCATTAACAAATCATTCATTCAAATTTGTGCCCATTAATAATATTGCGCAATAATTAAATAATTCAGTTTTATATATAAATAATTTTATATAGAAATAATAAGATATCAGAAGTTTATTGCTACATTAATATATTCTTATTTGACAAGAAATCTTTCGAGGTTCTTGGCTACCCTTGTCTCCAAGTACAAGCATTTATGAGAGATGATTTTGTAAAATTATTTCATTGTATACTATATTCCACATTCCATATGCAAAATAGTTTCTTTGAACTTGACAAAAATCATTCCCCAACAAAACATAATTTTGCTGTCAACAAAGGTTTAGCACCAAATATACATATCAAAGTTCATAAACTTATAAAATGATAACCCTGTCTCCAATATGCTTGAGAAGAAGCCTGTTTAGATATGAACGGAATGCTGACAAGTAATAAGCCTGCAAATTTGGTTGTCATCACAAAAATATGGCCAATAACTAATAGCACAAGCCCTCTCAAGACAATAACACAACAGCTCTAATTTTAAACACAGAACAAAGACCCCACATGAAAGAGATGATCAGACTTCATCTTCACGTAGCAGCATATTGGGGATTCCCTTGTTGACAGGAAACTTACGGCCCGTCTCTGGGCAAACTAACGCACCCTCCTCAAGATGAAGCTCAAGTAGGGCATGATGGAACTTGCGAAGGAACTCATCAGAGTCGAGCATGGAGGGCCCAGCACTGTCCGGAAGCGCTGAGTAGCCCATGGTCTTAGAGGCCCCCACCAAGACATTCCATTCAATTTTGGCAAACATGTTCTTGAGGAACTCTGTGTTGAAGTCAACCTCCTTTTCCACCACTTTCTCCACCTCAATCCGTAGTGGGAAACCGTTGGTCACGCCCTTAACGTTTGAGGATAGCATGTTATGAGTTAGAAGTCTCATTCTTGGTTTCCTTGCAACACCCAAACTTCACTGGAGCTCACCTTGTTGTGGACTTTAGTCCTGTGTGGATAAAAGCAACAAAGCAACCTCACTGACACTCTATTTCCCAAACAAAGTTTTTTCACTTCATAGTTCAATGCAAGCAAAACACAATAAGGATGTGAAAATTAAGACACAATATGCAACCAAAGAAATTAAACTATAATTCAGTAACACAGACATAAATGAGTTAGAAGTCACATAAGAACATACAATTCAAAGCCTAAACAAATCTCAGAGGCCAATTTTTTAAGAGTCCCAACTTCGCTAAAGCATCAGCACGAGATTCGCCATTTAACAGCAATGAAAACCCAGCAAAAGGTTATAAATCAACATAGCTAAGGGAACAACATATAGAATCAATGGTATCATAAATCCTACTCTGGTTCTCCACAACACCCGAAATTAGCAGTATCAATTCACAATAACAATAACAGCTAATTCTAAACAGCGACAGGAAAAGTTTGGAGGTGATTCTTTTAAGCTATCCTATTAGGCTATTTTTTGGTTTGATTGGCCCCTTAATAACTTATTTGCTTTATAATTTTCAATTACGGACAACCTTTCATCAACTTTCAATGTCAACCATTATCATTGCTTAATAGTGTTTATTACGTTACAATAAATTGCTTGACTGTTCTGTTAAGATAGATGTCTTTGTGTCGCTTTACGACATCTCTTTGCACGAGTTGCCTTATGGCGTCTATTTCCAGGTGCCGCCTTACAACACCTCTCTTTAGGTGTTCAAACTTCACCTTACAATGAGCACCTACTTTTGCCCCACAAAAATTACTTCACTTGTAGCTCTACGAGGGAGATTGTCAGAAAATAATTGAAATTATTTGATAATTATTTTGTTACTGAGATTATAGGTTTAAAATATTTTATTTCCTATTTTATGTTAATTTGTTTCTTATTTTTGGTATCTTTATACTAGTCTAACAATCTAAATTGAGATAATTTTTAGTAATAAAGCACAAATTAATTCTTTCCATCATTGTCCAACAAGCACGAATGTCAGACAACGCAAAAAGAAAAATCCGCACGTAACTGCCCTCTCCATCTACATAAAATTCATCAACCAAAGAAAAAATTTGTGTGCGTATAAAATAGTATAGAAGCAGTCAGCGTCCTGTCTAATTCATTCAAAACGTTTCAACAATACATTCTTGCCAAAGAAATGGGGCCAAGAACCCATTATTGGAAATATGCGGATTAACAATAAAGAATCATTGACAGAATAGAGCATTACCTATATTTCACATCAAAAAAAACGACACAAAGACTACTGATTAGCTACCAGGAAAAATCAAAGATACGATATTACGAGCTTGAAAAAACCCTCACAGGTTCAAAGAATTACCAAAGAATATAAGGGATGTTACTGCGCACATAACTGCGAAAATCACATCGGGTAAAATAATTAGGATTTACCTCGAAGCAGTTTCTAGTGGCTTGTGGAGGCTGGAGAGAAGCGCTGGTGGCGGTGGAGAGAGGAACGGAGAGCAGACGCACGTTGTGGGCTTAATTACTCTGATTTGGTATGTTAGGTCGAAATCCGATTGGGTTAAACTTCCACTCTAATCCAATTTTGATCCCATGCAATTTTGGGCCTCACATGGGCCCAATATGCATATCTAAATGGGCCTGGATTGGAGTCAAACTTCATCACAAGTGCTTGATGAGCTTCACGTGTTGTCTCCTTTGATGGTTTTTATTCTCTTTACTTTTTAAATAATATTATAGAAATAGTGACGGCGAAAGTTATAACAGTGCCGTTACTCATATTGACCAATATTTTTAAAATAAGACGGTCATCCAATTGAAGAATTCATTGGATCATTAAATTATCAATTTGATCGATTTAATTGTTTTTAAAAAATTAATTATTTTAAATTATATACAATATTATTTATACATTTATAATAATATTAAAATAATTTTATAAAATTAATTCACATCCATCAATTAATATATCAAATAACAGATTTTACGTGTAATACAAAAAATTTAACAGTTCAATCAGAACAAAAAATATTACAAAAATATAAAAAAAACTAAATTAAATTTAAAGTAAAACATAAATTTTCAAAATTTAGTTTTGGAAAATAAGAACAACACAATTAACAAAAAAAATTAATTTCAAAAAACAATGTCTAAATTTTTAAAGACTTTATTAGAAAAATATATAAATAAAAATTATAAAATAAGCACAAATAAAAAAAAAACAGATAGTGAAAATTTTATATATAATAAATTATTTAGAAAGTAAAAATGAAATTATAAGAAGATATAACAATATTTTATTTATTTTTATAAATTTAAAGGGCAAATTTTTTATTTTAAATTTTTATTAATAAAAATAGTAAAAATCAATTTTTTGATTGGTTTACCCCTACATTTTTTAAATGTGAAAGAATTGAAGTGTTGGCTGGTTTTCATCGAACTAGCCCGCTTAGGCCAATTTTGAAAATCAGATATGATACATGATGATGATAATAATGGCACATATGCAGATGATAATTGCAAATTCAATAATAGCTTTGTCTGGAGTTCCTAACACGACTTCTAACAGGCAATACTCAAACGACTGGTGTGGGTTAATGGATACGTCCAGAAAAAAATAACGTGGTACAAAAGGAGTCAGATCGTATTTGTCCTAACGATGACTTGAGAGAAGATAGCTGCATCTTGCATAATAATGACTTTGATCGTAAAGAATCGTGTAAATAGTAATTGTTGACAATATCTTATAATATAAAATTATAAAAGCTATGTACAAATACTTCCTCTTCTTATATGTAACACATTATTAATTTTTACATTGCTATGTACCACTGGCTCCTCTTCTTATGTTCTTTCCAAACATTCACTTAAATTTTTGCCCATTCCCTCAATTTTAAATAGGATATTTATTTCTCTGTCTTCGTATAATTAAAACTTGGTGGTATCATGCCCTCAGAATTTTACATGTATTCTCTAAAATGAAACTGGACTAGAAATTTATTCATAAGTTCAAATCTCAACTCCATTACAAGACTTCTGCTGCAAAGAGGAAGCCTAGGAAATTGAGAAAACTGGCCAACTACATGAATAAAAAGAAAGTCAATCAAACACTTACTACAAATTAGTGTGTTGAAAAGCTCTCCTGGAGCCATGGCGCATGCCATAATGAAGCAGTGAGCTTAATTGTTCAAATTAATAAAATATATTTATTTTTCTAATGTATACCTTTCAAATTTAAAATAACCATCAAAACATTAATTTCTAATTTAAAAAAAAAGGTAAATAGCATTAATAAAGGCTTAAATAATTAGTCCCAAATCAATAATTAAACTTCAAAGTTTAAATAAACAAATCAAGTGAAAACACAGAAAAAGAACATCAACTGTAACACAAGCAAAGCAAAATGAATAACAGCAAAAAAAAATAGAAAGAGCAAAAAAACATGACGGCAAAAAAAATCAAAGAACATCAACATACATATATGTATTCCCATATAAAAAAAACCTAAATATTCAATTTGAATATAACAGCAAACAACAGCAAAAATTTGAATCATTAATTAGTTAAAAAAAATCTAAAAAACAGAAAAAAAAAATAGAAAAACCAAACAACAGAACAGCAAAAAACTGCAAAGGCCCCTAACCTTATTTAACTCCCAGACTGCAGCTAGCAACCCACAGCCCCACACCACATCATAACTAAAAATCAACTATTTATCATCCATAACATCAACATAGCAAGAAAAAGATATTGAAATCCGTATGTTTAAACTCCAAACTTAAAACCATAAACAAGGTGAGAGAAACAAGACAAATAATGAAAAAACTACAATCTAATAACAAGATTGGCTTACAAAAGTGTAGAAGTCGTGGCAGGTGAATGGGAAAAGAGAGAACCAGAACCCAAACTTCACCGCATGTAGCAGGAGGATTATTCAACATTCAGTTGTCAGAGTTTGGGCCGTATGGCAGACACAGTCTTTCTTTTTTCCTTTTGTTTTACATGCTAAAAGCATGTTTTACTTATCAAAGACTTAAAAAAAAAATGGCTTCAATCTGGCACACGCCAGAACATGATCCATTGATAGAAAGCATGCGCCTTCAATACTTAATGGCACGGAGACTGCGCCTTTCACAACTATGATTAGAGAATATTTGAAGATATATTACACACATTTTGTTTCTTACATTATAGATTTAGAATATTTTGTTTCTTATTAAATATATTAGTATTGTGTTAAATTGTTTCTTGTTATTTGTATCTCTATAGAGTATTATATTACAATTTGGGGCAACTCTTTAGTAACAAAGCATGAATTAATTGTTTCCATCATTTTTCAACATGATATTAGAGCACAACGAACCCTTCTTACCATATTTTCACCTTCAAATGATTTCCCCCAAACAACCAAAAATAGAGGTTGGAGGTCATTCTTTTAGGCTATTTTTCGGTTTGATTTGGTCTGGAATAACTTATTTGCAATATAATTTTCTACTACAGACATCCTTTCATCAACTTTCAATGTCAACCATTATCACTGCTTAATAGTGTTTATCACTTTACGATAAATTGCTTGACTGTTGTCTTAAGGTGGATGTCTTTGTGTTGCCTTACAACATTTCTTCACATGGGTTGCCTTATGGCATTTCTACCAATGTTGCCTTATGAGGTCTATTTCCACGTACCACCTTACAAAACCTCTCTTCAAGTGTTCAAATGTCACTTTACAACGGATACCTACGTTTGCCTCACAAAAGTTACCCAGTTGTCAGTCGTCACTCTACAAGCGAGAGTGCCAGCAAATAACTGAAATTATTTGACAGTTAATTTGTTACTTAAGCATATTTTATTTCCTATTTTACATGATCAGTTATGTTAATTTGTTTCATACTTTTTATATCTTTGTACTAATCCAATAATCTAAATTGTGATAACCTTTTAGTAATAAGCCAGAAATTAATTCTCTCCATTATTTTCCAGCAATCACGAATGTCAGGCTATGCAAAAAGAACCCACATGTAACTGCACCTATCCATCTCCATAAAATTCATCAACCAAAGAAAAAAATTGTGTACGTATAAAATAGTATACAAGCAGTTTGGTAAACCACGGCGTCCTATCTAATTCATTTAAAACGCTTCAACACTATATACTTACCAAATAAATGGAGCCAAGAAACCATTATTGAAAATATGCGGATTAACAATAAAGAGTAATTAAAAGAAACGAGCATTTACCTGTATTTCACATCAAAAAAACACGACACAGAGGGTACTGATTGGTTACCGGGAAAAATCAAAGATGCAATACTACGAGATTGAAAAAACCTCGCAGGTTCAAAGAATTACCAAAGAACATAGGGGATGTTACTACGCAGAAAACCCCAAAAATAACATAATTCCAATAATCACGTCGAAGAAAATAATTAAGGTTTACCTCCAAGCAGCTTCTCGTGGCTTGCAGAGTACGGAGGGCGCTGGAAAGGAACGCTGGTAGGGGTTTAGTGAGACGGAGAGGCCTGAGAGAAGACGTACGTTGTGGGCTTAATTATTCTGATTTGGGCTGTTCGGCCGAAACGAGAGTGGGTAAAACTTCCGCTTACAGCAGATCTTAATTGTGGAATTTGGGCCATACCTACGCCCAATTTATATGTTTAAATGGGCCGTGATCTGAGCTCAAACTTCATCACAAGTTGAGTATACAAGTGTTTAACAACGTTAAGCCATGTCAATTATTAACAATTATGTAAAATGGATTATTTTATTTAAGTTGATCACATCTTCTGTCTATTTAATCAAAACACTTGACAAGTTAATATCTTGCTCATAAAATTATAGAATTAACAATCTTACCTGACAGTTATAATAAAATAATCAAGCTTTCATTATTTTTTTATAATTTATTATAAAGAGTATTTTAATCATACATGATCAACAAGTTAAACTTATTAAATATAATTATGAAAAATTAATTAATACTTACAACTTTTTTCATCCTTCAAAATGATATTGTGGATTACAATCTAATACAGTAAAGTCAACATGTCCTTGTGTATTGTCTACTTTGATAGCTTTTATACTATTTAGTTTTTTAAATAATATTTGTCGAAATAATGAAGGTGAAAGTTATGACAGTGTTGTCATTCGTATTGACTGTTATAATGATGATAATAATAACGCATATATAGATAATAATTGCATGTTCATTATTAGTTTTGCCTATTATTCTAATATGACTTATAAGAGCCAATACTCGAACTATTAGTGTGGATTGACTGCACGTCTCAAAGAAAATTTTGTAGCACAAATGAAGGGAGGTGAAATTAGAGAGATCATAATGGGCATAAAGATAATTTAAAGGAAGATAGCTATACCTTACATGATACTAACTTTGATAAATATATAGTACAATAAACTATAAAAACTATGTTCAATCTGTAAATATGATTAAGCAATATAATTTTCATCAATTGAACTAACCTTCTGTTAAGTTCAAACTAGACATCATAGCCATTGAGGTGGGCAATAAGGTGTTAGAATTAAATAATTTGATTATTGTTTATCATAAAATGCCTAAATGCATAAAAACATGTTTATGTTTGTTTTTATGGCTTATGGCCTCTTCAAATATTAAATTTACGCATTAACAAATCATTCATTCAAATTTGTGCCCATTAATAATATTGCGCAATAATTAAATAATTCAGTTTTATATATAAATAATTTTATATAGAAATAATAAGATATCAGAAGTTTATTGCTACATTAATATATTCTTATTTGACCGGAAATCTTTCAAGGTTCTTGGCTACCCTTGTCTCCAAGTACAAGCATTCAAGAGAGATGATTTTGTAAAATTATTTCATTGTATACTATATTCCACGTTCCATATGCAAAACAGTTTCTTTGAACTTGACAAAAATCATTCCCCCAGCAAAACATAATTTTGCTGTCAACAAAGGTTTACCACCAAATATACATATCAAAATTCATAAACTTTTAAAATGATAACCCTGTCTCCAATATGCTTGAGAAGAAGCTTGTTTAGATATGAACGGAATGCTGACAAGTAATAAGCCTGCAAATTTGGTTATGTCATCACAAAAATATGGCCAATAACTAATAGCACAAGCCCTCTCAAGACAATAACACAACCGCTCTAATTTTAAACACAGAACAAAGACCCCACATGAAAGAGATGATCAGACTTCATCTTCACGTAGCAGCATATTGGGGATTCCCTTGTTGACAGGAAACTTACGGCCCGTCTCTGGGCAAACTAACGCACCCTCCTCAAGATGAAGCTCAAGTAGGGCATGATGGAACTTGCGAAGGAACTCATCAGAGTCGAGCATGGAGGGCCCAGCACTGTCCGGTAGCGCTGAGTAGCCCATGGTCTTAGAGGCCCCCACCAAGACATTCCATTCAATTTTGGCAAACATGTTCTTGAGGAACTCTGTGTTGAAGTCAACCTCCTTTTCCACCACTTTCTCCACCTCAATCCGTAGTGGGAAACCGTTGGTCACGCCCTTACCGTTTGAGGATAGCATGTTATGAGTTAGAAGTCTCATTCTTGGTTTCCTTGCAACACCCAAACTTCACTGGAGCTCACCTTGTTGTGGACTTTAGTCCTGTGTGGATAAAAGCAACAAAGCAACCTCACTGACACTCTATTTCCCAACAAAGTTTTTTCACTTCATAGTTCATTGCAAACAAAACACAATAAGAATGTGAAAATTAAGAAACAATACGCAACCAAAGAAATTAAACGAAAATTCAGTAACACAGACATAAATGAGTTAGAAGTCACATAAGAACATACAATTCAAAGCCTAAACAAATCTCAGAGGCCAATTTTTTAAGAGTCCCAACTTCGCTAAAGCATCAGCACGAGATTCGCCATTTAACAGCAATGAAAACCCAACAAAAGGTTATAAATCAACATAGCTAAGGGAACAGCATATAGAATCAATGGTATCATAAATCCTACTCTGGTTCTCCGCAACACCCGAAATTAGCAGTATCAATTCACAATAACAATAACAGCTAATTCTAAACAGCGACAGGAAAAGTTTGGAGGTGATTCTTTTAAGCTATCCTATTAGGCTATTTTTGGTTTGATTGGCCCCTTAATAACTTATTTGCTTTATAATTTTCAACTACGAACGACCTTTCATCAACTTTCAATGTCAACCATTATCATTGCTTAATAGTGTTTATTACGTTACAATAAATTGCTTGACTGTTCTGTTAAGATAGATGTCTTTGTGTCGCTTTACGACATCTCTTTGCACGAGTTGCCTTATGGCGTCTATTTCCAGGTGCCACCTTACAACACCTCTCTTTAGGTGTTCAAACTTCACCTTACAATGAGCACCTACTTTTGCCCCACAAAAATTACTTCACTTGTAGCTCTACGAGCGAGATTGTCAGAAAATAATTGAAATTATTTGATAATTATTTTGTTATTGAGATTATAGGTTTAAAATATTTTATTTCCTATTTTATGTTAATTTGTTTCTTATTTTTGGTATCTTTATACTAGTCTAACAATCTAAATTGAGATAATTTTTAGTAATAAAGCACAAATTAATTCTTTCCATCATTGTCCAACAAGCACGAATGTCAGACAACGCAAAAAGAAAAATCCGCACGTAACTGCCCTCTCCATCTACATAAAATTCATCAACCAAAGAAAAAATTTGTGTGCGTATAAAATAGTATAGAAGCAGTCAGCGTCCTGTCTAATTCATTCAAAACGTTTCAACAATACATTCTTGCCAAAGAAATGGGGCCAAGAACCCATTATTGGAAATATGCGGATTAACAATAAAGAATCATTGACAGAATAGAGCATTACCTATATTTCACATCAAAAAAAACGACACAAAGACTACTGATTAGCTACCAGGAAAAATCAAAGATACGATATTATGAGCTTGAAAAAACCCTCACAGGTTCAAAGAATTACCAAAGAATATAAGGGATGTTACTGCGCACATAACTGCGAACATCACATCGGGTGAAATAATTAGGATTTACCTCGAAGCAGTTTCTAGTGGCTTGTGGAGGCTGGAGAGAAGCGCTGGTGGTGGTGGAGAGAGGAACGGAGAGCAGACGCACGTTGTGGGCTTAATTACTCTGATTTGGTATGTTAGGTCGAAATCCGATTGGGTTAAACTTCCACTCTAATACTACTTTGATCCCATGCAATTTTGGGCCTCACATGGGCCCAATATGCATATCTAAATGGGCCTGGATTGGAGTCAAGCTTCATCACAAGTGCTTGATGAGCTTCACGTGTTGTCTCCTTTGATGGTTTTTATTCTCTTTATTTTTTAAATAATATTATAGAAATAGCGACGGCGAAAGTTATAACAGTGCCGTTACTCATATTGACCAATATTTTTAAAATAAGACGGTCATCCAATTGAAGAATTCATTGGATCATTAAATTATCAATTTGACCGATTTAATTGTTTTTAAAAAATTAATTATTTTAAATTATATACAATATTATTTATACATTTATAATAATATTAAAATAATTTTATAAAATTAATTCACATCCATCAATTAATATATCAAATAACAGATTTTACGTGTAATACAAAAAATTTAACAGTTCAATTAGAACAAAAAATATTACAAAAATATAAAAGAAACTAAATTAAATTTAAAGTAAAACATAAATTTTCAAAATTTAGTTTTGGAAAATAAGAACAACACAATTAACAAAAAAAATTAATTTCAAAAAACAATGTCTAAATTTTTAATGACTTTATTAGAAAAATATATAAATAAAAATTATAAAATAAGCACAAATAAAAAAAAAAAACAGATAGTGAAAATTTTATATATAATAAATTATTTAGAAAGTAAAAATGAAATTATAAGAAGATATAACAATATTTTATTTATTTTTATAAATTTAAAGGGCAAATTTTTTATTTTCAATTTTCATTAATAAAAATAGTAAAAATCAATTTTTTGATTGGTTTACCCCTACATTTTTTAGACGTGGACGAATTGAAGTGTTGGCTGGTTTTCATCGAACTAGCCCGCTTAGGCCTATTTTGAAAAATCAGATATGATACATGATGATGATAATAATAGCAAATTCAATAATGGCTTTGTCTGGAGTTCCAAACATGACTTCTAACAGGCAATACTCAAACTACTAGTGTGGGTTAATAGATACGTCCAATAAAAAATAACGTAGTACAAAAGGAGTGAGATCGTATTTGTCCTAACGATGACTTGAGAGAAGACAGTTGCATCTTGCATAATAATGACTTTGATCATAAAGAATCGTGTAAATAATAATTGTTGACAATATCTTATAATATAAAATTATAAAAGCTATGTACAAATACCTCCTCTTCTTGTATGTAACACATTATTAATTTTTACATGGCTATGTACGAATGGCTCCTCTTCTTATGTTCTTTCCAAACATTCACTTAAATTTTTGCCCATTCCCTCAATTTTAAATAGGATATTTATTTCTCTGTCTTCGTATAATTAAAACTTGGTGGTATCATGCCCTCAGAATTTTACATGTATTCTCTAAAATGAAACTGGACTAGAAATTTATTCATAAGTTCAAATCTCAACTCCATTACAAGACTTCTGCTGCAAAGAGGAAGCCTAGGAAATTGAGAAAACTGGCCAACTACATGAATAAAAAGAAAGTCAATCAAACACTTACTACAAAATTATTTTTAAAATATTACTGTATTTATTCAATTATTTTTTTCCTAAAATAGAATTCTATAGCTTATATATGTCTATTATTCATGCTCCTCTATGATAACGAGCATCTGCATTTTTCCTTGTTCCCTCTAATATGGTCTTGTCAGCAGAGATGAAATATGCTGCTATGGATGCTTCAAATCATCAAACAGAAAAATTTTATTAGTATAAAAATAGGTTAGAATTCAAAATAAGTGGGAAAGCATTAGCTTGTAAATGCAATAAATATTTTTCTAAACAAAATTGAAAATAAATACATTTCCAATAATAAAGATGTTGTGTATACCTCCGGATATGATGAGAGCTTGACCAGTGTAATTCAAGTTTGCCTTTGCCCAGGGAACTGTACGAACCGCAACCAACTGAAACCACACATCTTCTTATTTAATCAAATAAATAAACAGAAACAAATTTAGTCCATAATAAAGAAAATTTCCATAACAAGATTTCAGATCATAAATACAAGAGACCCAAGTAAATAATTCTGAATTAAAAAAAAAAAAAAGAAAAAGGGATTCATTCACGCACTGTGGGAATTGCTGTGACCACACACGTAATGCAAGCAGCTTTGAATCCAGCAAGTGCACTGGCTGAAACTCGTCCAAGGAAGTATTAGAATTACATAATTCAACACTTGTTTATCTTTTTTTTTTCACATATATGTAAAAAACAAAAACAAAAGAAAAATATTTTTGTTGATGGCTGTTTTCAACAATACAGTGCCAATTTGCTGATGCATACCTTGGACACAGTTTTCAGCAGTAATAGTATTGTTGTTGTTTGCACTGGACGATCCCATTATTATTGGTATGTAATGAAATTGAAGTTGTTGACACGAAATAATCGAACAAGTGGTGAAAAGATGAGAGGAAATTGAAGTGGAAGTACAGGAAAAACAGTAGGGGAGAGGTCTCCCGTGTTTTATAGCTATGCCACGAATTAATGGGTGGTCCTTAGTGTTTTGAGAGTGCAATAATCTCTCCCAGCCTTTCCTTTCCCACATTTTTCCATAATAAATAATTTTGATTTAGAAACATCATCACTGGTTTTATTTCATTAATACATATTTTAAATAAATGATAACAAAGCAACAGTTTATTTTATTCGGATTGGGCCAGTGTATGGGCCATTACAGACGATTAACTGTTGGGCAATTGGGCTATGGAGAATGGATTCCCAATGGGCCTCTGGTGGTTAAAGCACACAGACTGTGATTTCCAGTGAGTGTTTTCATCTTGGGGAAGAACTTTTATTTATGTATTTATCTAAATATGTGTGTGTGTGTGTCTGTGTGTTTTAAAAGAAAAGGGAAAGTAGAAACGATTGAGGCCATGTTTGTAGGTCTATATTTTAAAATTTTTATCCCATCAAATATACACATTATAAATTTAGTGTTGTTGATTTCGTCACAACATATACGTTTGAACTTTTCCAATACAATATTGCCAATATTATTCACCTTTAGTCAGGTTTATGAATCTGTCTCATGATCTCTAAAATTAAACAATTCATTGAGATTGTTATGTGATGCATTAGACCAAACAGTGATTGTGATTCACTTATATGATTAAGCCTGGGAGCAATCGATGATTCCTTTCATGCAATCACTGTAATTTCCTCCCAAAACTCAAGTCTCATTTGATGATGAGTCATGGGCACCCCAAGTGGCGATGCATGGCCTGGAGTGACATCTTTGCCTGATGTGTTTCCAAAATGGCCATCCAAGGTGATTGGAACTTAGATTGACTTCCCTTGTTTTGTTACTTTGTTTATTCTGCGAAGCATTTAGGAGATACAAGTTTTGATTGGCATCTCAATTTCTCATATCTGGCAACCGTGGTTCCAAATCTTGATTCTGCTGGCCTTGAGCTCCTTGGGTAAGTTCATATTTTGTTTGAATGGCATTCATCTATATCTATCTATACTATATTATTAAGATTTTGGAGTTAACTAAATAAATTTGCACACACACACACACACACACACACACACATATATATATATTCAATTTGATAATGACAAAGTTATCTCTTTTTTTTTTTGTTATTTACATTTTTACTTCTTTTTTAATTATAGTAACTTTTTGTATAAATAGTAAGTACGCAGTTACATAAACTAATATATTCTAAAAATAAAATATATATTTTACTAAAAGTTTGGGACTATTTTAGTAAATATACTTATATGCCCTTATTCTAACTTAAGAATGAGAGAAGTTATTTTTTTATAGTTGTTATTTTTGTTTCTGTTTTTTAAATTATAATATTTTTGTATAAGCACAAAAGAAATATTTAAGCAAAGTAACATATTCTACAAATAAAATAAATTTAAGCACGTGTGCCAAAATTACTAAAGTTACCACTACGAAGAACATGGTTCAAGAAGCCAGTTTGGCTCTGTTTTCCATTAGAGGATTCGGATTCTTGGTGGGTGGAAAAATGTCCACAATAATCTTTTGAGACTGGGAGTTTACTTACTGCTTTTTCGTCGCCTTTACGGCTTTCTGCCTGGACTACCATACGAGCTCGACTGAAGCCACTTGCAAGCACTTTGTCTATTAATTAAGAAAAATTTTCCACACGCCTGATACAGAGTGCTCGTAAGAATGGTACTGAAGTTCAGGTATGACTGATTTATTGTTTCACTCGTACAAGGAAATGACATAGAAGGGTATTGAAATAGTTTCTGCTTCAATCTGTTAGGTCCTTTTCTGTGTCCGAGACATGCTCTCTTCCCCTACGTCGGAGTGATTTCATTCAATAGACTGTAGACTGTTACGACGTTCACTTATTTGGCATCATTCTTTATTCATTCCCCGATTTTCTAAGTTGGCGAATTAACGTGCTTGCCTTGCTAGCTGAAATTGTGCAACAAGAAAGCAACGATAAGTTTTGTCTCAAGGTGTAGTCATACCACAGAAAGCGCACACACACACACACACACATACGATGAGAAAGACCTGAAAGTAACTCTCGAGCTTTCTTTTTAGGGCAGCGTGCTCGTGCTTTACCTCTTGGAAACTTTTCATGCACCTACAATTGCTTCTAAAGCTCATAAATCTAATTAAACAATAAGATTGCCATACAGAATGTTTACATTGCATGTTGAATTTTTCTATGATGGAATATATGTCAACGTAGAAACATGAAATGGCATATTTGAAAAGCGATAGAGAAGCAATGAAAAGACAGAAAAAGTTACCCTTCAATGTTCCCAACTTTGCAGTATTCTTGAAATTGAGTGCACTCTATTTTGACCTTTTGGGCACCAATGCTACAGAGACAGGGTCAAGGTGAACAAATGAAAAGTGATGGAATCAGAATTTCTCTCTATGATATTAGCTATGAAATGATTCCATATATATATGTATACTGCGTGAACCAATACTGTTATGAACGACATTAACTTTTTGTTCATGTAAGTAAATCCCGTGCATGACCTAATAACTGAGTTGAGACTAAATAAAGTATAACAAAAACTTATTCATTAGCATGACTACTGAGAATTTGAGGCAAAGAAAGACATATATCTTCAGCAGTCCTGTTAAATTTTCGTTTAAGAAAACCCAAAAAGTTTGCTATATGAACATACAATAGCAAGTTATCCACTGCATGGTCCTTTTAGAAGAACGTCTAAAATCCTTTGCACATGGAACATTTCTATGTTCTCTTTGTTGTGTGGTGGGTTTACAAAACAACTTAGAAAAATAAAAATTAGAAGAGGAGAAAGTAAAGAGGAGAACACTCGAAGTTTTTTATATTTATCAACTCAATTAATATTTTATGAATTCTTTCTTCTACAATTCTCTCAACTCTATATTTTTCTTTCTTCTTCTTCTCTTGAATTGCAAATGATTTGCAAGACTCTCCTATTTATACTATTTTCTATCAAGAATGGACAGTGGTGATTAAGAAAATCTAACGATTCAAATTAATCACCACCTAACTATTTCACCTATACCCACCTAATTTACCAACCATATGAATATAGACACACACGTCGTCTAAATACATCACCAACTCTATGTATCTAGACATTATTTCAATCTTCATACATACACATCCTTAGATAAAACAATTTTCAATATAAAACTAATTTATTTTTTAAGAAATGCTAGAAAATTAAGCTTAATTTCTAACACTCTTTCCCACTTTCAGAGCCATGTATAATTGAGATTTTGGGTGTTTTTTGAATACTAGTTTGGATACAAAAAAATCCTCATAATTGCACATCAGCCCCAAAGGTTTCAATAACCCATTGTGCAAAATTAAACCGTTTTTTCAGGTGTAGTATTATCACCTTGAGCTGCTACCCTTGAACTGATGCATAATATCATCCAGCTTTTCAAACTCAAAAGGTCTTTTATCCCTGCACCAGAACGAAAAATTTGAGTAAAATTATCTTTTCTTACTGCTTAATTTATTCAGAGCAAGCTGGATTATTAATAATCAACTCACAGTGTCAGTTCTATATTTTGAATAAATCGAGCTGAATCAGTGAAATATAGTTTGACCACCTCTTCCACAAAATTAGGGTTAGCTTCATCTTGCAAATCCTCCAATTGAATGAACTGCTCATCAAGGAACCCCTAAAGGAAAAACATCATCAGATCAAACAGAGAGCAACTATGTTACATTGGAAACTGTATGCATATTCAAGAAATAAGTAAAACATGGAGTCTTAATTCATAGCGGAAGCTGTACATTTTATTGAAAAGTATTCATAAAATAAACTGTAACTTCAAAGAAAACAAAAGTTCAATTGCAATGGCTTCAAAACCAAATCCGTGCAAAGTTTTCTCATTTAACAACAAATAATGCAAGGTATATTCATGCGCACCAAAATTTCACTAGGAAAATAATTTTTTGCTAGGGACAAAGAGATTAACCTGATCAAATAAGGCTTTCCTCATGTAGGTAGCTTGACTTTCCATTGTATTAATATGATTGATAAGAAAGAGAACAGAAAGTTGCAAGTCTATGGGAAGCCTAAGGCCACTTATGCATGGTATATATAGGAGGGAACACATGAATAAGACAACATGCATGATAGAGGTCCACATTTCCATTTGTACAAAGTACACTGTTCGTATTTCAGTACAAAATGCAGATAAGAAGTAGAGGCCTATTTTGCATAGATTCCATGAAAAATTTATCATTGTGCATGGGATATATGATGTTGATAAAGGTTTTTCCTTTTATCTTCCTTTTCCTCTTAAGAATTCAAAGACACGTGTACCTTTACGAATATGAAATATCAGATGTAATGTGTTCAAGTATAATTTCCATATTTATATCAGAAATAATCATAATGTCAAGGTCTAAAAATGAGACATTCAACAATAAAATCATGTTGATATAATAACTATTTTAATAGCACATTGGTTTAATCAACACATTGACCATTGACCAATATATTCTAATATCTCAATCAATATTGTGCCATAAGCCACCATCATTTTAAGAAGGAACCCAAAATTCAACCTAAGAATATCTGCAAGGTTCCGACTGATATTTACTGGGCCATATCTGAGATGAGACATATATTGTTAACAAAAAATTGGGAGAGATAACTGTAGCTTTGATAGAAACCAAAAACCCATAAACCACCATTCTTCCTCAGCTGAGGCCTGAGATTTCTGTATTGCCACCGATAATACTTGTCTTATAGGAGATGATGCCTGGCTTTCAGTTTTGGACAATTGAATCTAAAGAAACCAAGATTTGGTCCTCTCCTTTCCCTCTTTACAGCCCGCCCCCCCTTCTTCCTTCAATGACAGCAAAAAATGGGAAGGAAACAAACACATGTACATTTGCACATACATCATTTCCTAAGAAAAATAATAAATACTGAATACAAGAACAAGTATTAATAAACCCTGTTTCAATTTAACTTCAATTCTTCATTACATGATATTCAATGGCTAATAAATCATTATTTGGAATAGATTACTTATTTTGCTAGAAACCAAAATGGAATGAAAAACAGAATTTCATTAATTATGTTTACATTCCCCATTTTCTCCTATTGAATTTGATATTCGAACAAGCTTCCAACAGAGCACCCACATTTTTCAAAACCAGACTAAAAATTGATTAATTCTATGGCAAAAATGGTTAAGATATAAACATTAGAGTATACCTATAATATAACTGAGTTGAAATGCTATAAAAATCATTCTAATTATTTCTGTTGATATTTGCACCTTCCAAACTTGTCTGGACAAAATTAAAGATGGAAAAGAAACAGTCACATAATGGCGGAATAGAGTAAGAGGTGGTGGGTAGAGGGGGCGTTGGTGGGTGGGGGTGAAAAAACAAAGAACAAAGACTTAAAATTGCCATCTTTATGGTTTGGCATAAGGAGTTCTTATCCCCAGAATACTTTCTGACTTGACACATTTTAATAATTTGAGTGCCACTTTTGGAAGATATACCTTTTGCCAGCATTATGTTTACTTTGTGTGACAATTTCTTTCTGGTTTTCACGTCACCTACTGTGATTCCTCATTTCCCCAAACAAGATACATAAAAATGGTTATTGATAATATCCCTTGATATTCATTTCCTCACCATGCGCTAATCTCTAAGCAAGAAAACCAATGAGTCAATCAAAACTTAAACATGATTTATGTAGAACAAGAGTATCATAATACACTTGTAAATGTCCATTAATCAGCACAAATTCAATTTTAATCATTTGGAAAACACTACAACTAATATGCGTATGGAACTATATGCCATGTGTTTGACAAGACACCAGCCAAACCTTTGTATAACATTATGCTTTGGGCACATGGCTCTCTGGACAATGCCTGTGCCAAGGACAGGGAACTCATGCGGTCTTTTCTGCCCCAAAGATGACGGACCAATCAGCCAGATCTAGTTAAACTGTACATTTAGATTTGTGGCACCATGCCAGTGAAGGTTATTATGCAAACCATTTTTAATAGCACAGAATACCTGATACCTTGATGACCAGACATAAAAGTAAATTTTCAACATGCAGTCTGCCTAGCCTCCTATCAAAGCGAACATGCAATTAATAAACAAACAAGTCTGCATTTGTCTATGTATTAAGTTCCCCCAAAAGTTGCTCATTTGACTCCAGTAGCATAGATAACTAACTATAGTACATATCTTGCCGAAGAGTTAGATACAAATGCAACTAATAAAATGGCCTAAGATCATTAGAAACACAAACCAACAAAAGAATTTTTCTTCAATTTGTACAGCTAAAACAACGATATTGAGCATTTAGTTCCGTTAACATTTTCCTTAGAAAGAATATATAAAAAATATTGAGGAACTTCAAATTTTTATAGCCAATACAATGATATCAAGCTGTCTAGTATTATAAACGGGTTCATTACAGGGAACAAAATAATAAAATAGGGAATCCAGTAAACAGAGAAGAATTGACCACAGGAGAAAAGAAGGAAAAATCTCGCCAATGATTAAAGAGAGAGAGTATTACCTTTAGATAAGCAGACCGCCATACTCATTATGAATCTGCATCGCTGGAGCAATTCTACCAGAATGTGCAAAGTGAAAGCAGAGTTGAGAACAACTGCACCTTTATTCCTCAGCCACCCAAGTCTGAGAGAAGAGATGTTTCATGAACCACTGACCCATCTCTCTGTCTCTCTCCAATCGTTTATTGGCATGTGTGGTCACATAACCAGCTTTGTAAAAGAAACAAAGCACTGGGTATCCAGTTAAATGGCATAAGAATGTGATTTGAGCTGTTTGCTTTACTTGAAACGGACGGATTCTCTTTTCCCAAAGTCTATCTTCTGTTTTGATAAGGAACCTACGGAGGACACGATGATCACTAAATGCGTGGCTTCATTCCAAACCCTAAAGTAAATTCGGCAAACGATTCCGTTACATCCAATAAGTTTTCAAGATATGGAGTAGAAATTATTTCCAACGGTGAATTGAATGATAATGTTTGAAATCCGCATATTTGAAAAGCCCTAGTTGATAGCGAAAATATGGAAATATAGTGCTTCATACTGAAAAATAAAAAATAAAAAAATCAGATGTAAGCATAAATCGGTATAATTTCCAATTTGTGAGTAAATTAAACAGAATGCAGAATATTTTCCTTCTTCAAATTCGACAAATCCAAATATTTACTCAAGCATTTGCTCAGATGAACACAGGATGGCACACTTCTAATTAACAAACGCAAATAAATAATTTACAGTGAAATAGCAACAACAAATTGAAGAGTCGGGATAAATTGCATGTACGGGAAGAGGAGAACGTACATTGTGCTGCAACAGCGTCGGAGAGGATAAGGATGCGAGTAAAGAGCGCCCCATTGCTGATTCGCTCCTGAGCAGTGAACCGCCGTTTCAAGAGTTCGGCCCGGAAAAATGTTGGGGTAGATGGCCCGGATCCGTATTGCTCCAGACCCGATTTTGGAACCCACTCCTCACTTCTTACACCTTTTTTCGAATTTAAATTTAAATTTACTCTCTTTCATATAATTAAATAATTAATTTTCAATCTTTACATATATTTACAATCAAATTAATACATATATTTATATATACATATTCATATATATATATATATTTATATCTTAAAAACTAATAATTATCTATATATACTATTATATTATCTAATCATTATCATATATTTTATATACACACACACACATATATATATATTTAAATAAATTAAAATTTTCAAAAATATAAAAAATTTTATAATCAAACATATTACTCAACCAATACAACTCCTATCAAATATTATCTCTTACCAACACCCCCTTCCCAAACATAACCTTAGTGAAATAATCTTTCAACTAGCATTTTGGCATGCGTGTCCAATTTTTTTTTTAAAAAATAGTTTATAAATAAATATATGTTTATGTTATTTGCTATAATTTAATCAAAAAATAAATTAATAAAATAATTTTAAACTAATAAATATAATTTATTTAAATTTGTTGGGTGTTGCTCAGTTTATAACATAACGTAGTTGTAGAAATTTGTTTTAAAAATAAATTAAATGAGAGTATTTTAATAAATTAATATTAAGACCAAAATATAATTAAGGTTAGGATCTCCTACTTTGTTTGTACTATATCTTGTTATCTATACTGTTGTATTATTGTAATATATACTATTATATTATTACAAAGCCTCCAATTGGTCTTTTAATAATTTATTTAAAATACCCTTCCCAATTAATCTACCTCTACAATCACTACATTTGATCTTTTAACAGTTTACCAATTATATTCCTATTTTATCAATTAATTAACTAAGTTAAATCAACTCATCCTATTTTTCTTTTCAAATTTAAATTGAGAGTTAGTGACTTTTATTTTTTTAACATAATTCTAATTCATTTTTAATTATCAAAATATTAAGGTTATTTATTGTCATCACATACATTCACACACATGTTATATAATAAAAATGTAATGCTAATTATAGTGTAATTTTTTATCTTTATACTGAAGGTTAAATAAATTAAATTCAATATTTATATATAATTTATCATAAATTACTATATAAAGTCTATTATGGTAATAGATGTTTTTTTTTTTAAATTTTTTACACACTCATAGAGTGCACACTAATACTAGTTATTATATTATTGAAAAGCCCCCTTCTTGGTCTTTTAATGACGCATCTAAATATCCTCCATGACTAATCCATTTTTTTACTACACCTTATATAATAAGTTCTCTTGGTCTTTTAATATTTTATCAATTGTACAGTTAATTAACTAATACCAACTAGTTCATCAGGTTTTTTTTCCGAATTTAATGAGAGTTAATAATTTTTATTTTGTAATATCATACTAATTCATTTTAATTATCAAAATACATAGATTATTTATTGCCATCACACACACACACACACACACCCCTATTATGTAATAAGAATGCAATCTCAACAATATTATTTGTTTGAAGAATATATTAGAATATTTAGTTTGATTTATTGTTATTGTGTTGACTAATTTAATGTTCGGGAATTTTTAGTTTCCAACTTTATACCTTTTTCCTACCTAATATGATTAGAGTTATGGTAGTAGTTGAATTATGTTTGGTGTGTATAATAATTTTTTATCCAATCTCATTCTATAAATTGAATTTTTAATAATAAAGTGTGCTTTATTTCTTTCAATTTTCTTTAACATGGGGTCAGAATATATTCTTTTCTAAAATTTGCTCTGATCGCAACTTTAGAACTTATCTGCTCCTAGTGTAACTGTGTGTGGTGACGCGTGACTGTAGCCCCTTGTCCAAAAACAAATTCCTTTTCATGTTTTCTCCCCCTCCCAGGAAAAAAAAGAGGTGTGAAGTTTCAATCCCAAAATCAGAAAACCTAAAGAAAAAAAGAATTGTGCAACACCAAACGTGCCCTTAACCCCAGTTGCCAAATCAAATTGCACCCTAATTTGGGTTGTTGCTGCTGCTCCACCCTTGAATAGCTTGGCCCGTCATGAACAAATTTCACACCACCCTATTGCCCATCGCGCCTCCTATGGTGTGCAATACTAGCACCAATTCGGCACCCCATCATAGTCGCACGAGACGCCCAGAATTAGTGCCACCCGAACCACGAGTTAAGTCCAGACATGGAGAATGTTCAACTTTTATTTCTCCCTCATAGTGCCACCCAAACGCGGCGTTGTCCAACAGTTTTTGTCGCACTTCGTTGCGCCGCCCATCCATCATCCTTGGTGTGCCGTCCATGTCGTGTTTGTTAAATATAGTTCTAGTTAAATTGTAATGTTACAGATCGTAGAGCAAGTTTTTAGTGGCTAAGTTTTTGTCCAAACTTAATTGTTCTCTTAGTTCGATTACACAGACAATTTGAGTGTTTTGTCAAGAGTTCTTCGTATTGCTCTAGGCAACTTTGGATCCAGAACTACTCCCATTGATGAAAATTTATCCTTAGCAATTAAAACTCATGGTCTGTCATGATCACAAGTCAAAGGTGGTTGTGGTAGTGAGTGCGATGCGACTAAGAGCCAAAGACGTTGTGACGACTGTGGAAGGGATAATCATGCTTCTAAAAAATGTTGGGTTAATTTTAGAAAGCCTATTTAAGTTTGGAAAAGCTAAGTGGATCAAATGTAAGTTGAAGAAGCAACTCCGACATCTACTCCAACTTCGAAGATGGTCACCTATGAAGATGACAACAAATTATTGCATCAATCTACTACGGTGTCCATTGCCTTTTCATCAAATGTGGCTTGCGCTACTCCTTACAAACTTGCAGATAATGAAGATGATTCATGGTAATCATGATCAACTATGGACAGCCCTTCGTCAATATTTTATGCCGCGTGATTGTCAGCCTTTTTACTGCTTCTTTTTTGAAAATTCAGGACTGCCTGTATTCCATCACGCACTTTTATCTTTCAAGACATGATCAGACTACCTATTGGGGTTTGTTGTTCTTTAGGCCACGTTGTCTGCATTTAAAAATTGCCAGGTGTCAAAGTTGTAAGTTAAACGTTTTAAAAGTTTGTCGTGTTCAGCTTGAAAAGAAATGTTAAAAATATATATTAGAATATTTAGTTTAATTTATTGTTATTGTGTTACCTAGTTTAATGTTTGAAAATCTTTTGTTTTCAAGTTTATATATTTTGTTTATATAGGATTAGAGTTGTGGTAATAGTTGAATTATATTTGGTGTCTATTAAAATTTTTTTATCCAACCTCATAATATAAATTAAGGTGAAATTTTCAACAATAAAGGGTGCTTTACTTCTTCCAATTCTCTTCAATTGTATTATTCTTGTATTTACATTTTAAAAAAAAAATCATGAAGTAAATTTTTGATACTTCAATTAAAAAGTTTGAACAAATTAAGATAGATATACATTTTAATCATAAATTACTGTTAAAATCATATTATTAATTCAATTTTTTAATTTTTGCACACCGATAGAGCATGCACGGTTGAAGAAGATATAAATGTGTGTGTGTGTGTGTGTGTGTGTGTGTGTATTTGATATTTAGGTCTCTCTAGAGTGCTACTTTGGAATTTGACTCCGAAGAGAACATGAAGTGCGAGAGAGGAAATGTCAAAAATAAATTAAAAACATGAGATCTTCATCTGCCTGCCAAATAGAAGCTCGAGAGCTATGTCCATGCATCTCCTCATATATGCAGATTCTTCAAATTTTCTTCGGTGGGAGAACGCAGCCAACAGCCCCAGATAAGCATCAGTACGATTCACGCGCAAACATGCGAACCTCAGATGATCTGAAACACCTTATCTCCATTCCGACTGCATGGCGAATAATGAGATTCATAGGGGCAATTGCAGGCAGACTCGAGAGTGGAGTGTGCATGCAACTCCCTGCAAACTTGCCAAGATCCACTGGAAGGAGGAGAGGAGAAGCCAGTCATGGAAGAGCATAAAAGTCATTTCACGTCATTGCTGTACCCAATTGGAAGGTCTCGACTCTGCATCAGCAGTAGCTGCTATTGCTGCACTAGCTGCAATTTGTACTGAATCTTGCTAATGAGTCCAACAAAGGAAGTATCGATATACAGTAGCTACACTTCATGTGAATAATTGATATAAATAAATTAATAATGGTTTTAAGTATAAAACTGACATTTGGAAAAAATAAATAAAAGGAGAAAATTTTGAAGTTTGAAAAACAAATAAATAAAATAGATTAAATTTGAGTGAGAAGATTAAAAATAATTAAGTTAAAGTTGAGGGTCTTAGAATGGAACATATGATATAAAAAGACGTAAGGTATTATAGTAATTTAACTCTCCGTAACAAAAGAGTGGCATATATCCTCGATCTATACTATATTATAAAGTAAATAAAACTTTTGGTTATGTAAAGTTAAATTAAATGGTTACTCTTGATTATTATTATTTTTTATTTCCTATCCTTTTATTTCTCCCTTTTTCATTTAACTTATTATGTTTATTTGCGTTCTCTCTCAAATTTTTTTCTTTTCCAAATTCTTTTGAACTCTCTTTGTTTTCTTATTTTAAAATTTTTATACTTTTTATTTTAAATATTTTTAGTTTTTATTTAAAAATAACTCTACAATTTATAAATAAATTTTTACACCTGTAGAGTTTGTTGCTTTTACAATTTGTTGCTTTTACTTATTTTGATTGATGCATTCTTGAGACATTATTTGTGATTCCGTGGCTACTTCGTTAAAAGTCTGTATTTGTGGCATACATACAGCCCATGCGTATGCATATAACATTTAAAGTATAATTTATTGTGAAAATATCGATGGCAATCTCTGATGCTTTGGCGGTTGAATGCAACATCTTTGTCGTATCACAGGAAATCCTTCGTGTTTTTCTTTCGCATTTCGCATTTGTTCTGGTTAAATAATTGTTGTTCTGCTAGTTTGAATTGCACCCTTGCGGCTTGACTGACAAATTCTATGCTTGAAATATTGCTGACATTTACCTTTACCATGGTATGCTATGCAATTACTTAATTGCTGCAAGTTCTCTGCAGATATGTGCATGGGGATGTAAAGCCCGAGAATTTCTTGGTTGGTCCTCCAGGAACGTCTGATGAGAAAAAACTTTTTCTGGTTGATCTTGGATTAGGTAACATAACGTGCATGCTATGGCCAATTTCCAAGAACAATATCCTTTTTAAATAAAAAAGGATGAACATTTGTCTCATTTCCCATGTTTGAATGCAGCTACCAGGTGGCGTGATAATTCCACAGGCCTTCATGTTGAATATGATCAACGCCCTGATGTGTTCAGGTGAAATTGTTATTCCTTCTTTTGTTTATTTCCCTGTATCTGTGGACATTTTATCTTGTTTCAACTTGTAATAATTGAATAATTAGCATGCTGGTGTTGCAGGGGAACTGTGCGCTATGCCAGTGTACATGCACATCTTGGAAGAACTGGTAGCCGTAGGGATGATTTAGAATCTCTTGCTTATACACTTATTTTTCTTCTCCGAGGTCGGCTTCCATGGCAAGGTTACCAGGTTGGTATTTAGCAGCAGCTCTCATTGTGTTTAATTCATGGCAGATTCGTTCTTGATGCTTATTTGGTGGTTCTTTAGGGTGAGAATAAAGGCTTCCTTGTGTGCAAAAAGAAGATGGCAACTTCTCCAGAATCTCTTTGTTGTTTCCGTCCTGCACCTTTTAGACAGTTTGTAGAGTTTGTTGTTAACTTCAAGTTTGATGAGGATCCTAATTATGCAAAATACATATCCCTCTTTGATGGAATAGTTGGTCCAAATCCAGATATCAGGCCAATCAATACTGAAGGCGCACAGAAGGTATCCTCCAAATTCAACTGTGTGTGTGTTAGGTTTATTTGTTGACCTTGAAACTTTACGAGAAGTTTTTGTTTTGTGTTTCTGAAACATATTTTCGCATTTTGAAGCTTATATATCATGTGGGACATAAGAGGAGGACTTATGATCGATGATGAAGATGATGGGCAACCAAAGAAAAAGGTTCGCATGAGAATGCCCGCAGCACAGTGGATTAGTGTGTATAATGCTCGACGGCCTATGAAGCAAAGGTATCATGATTTACTCGTATGCATCTTCTAGATTTTCCAGAGGAATAATAGAGTTCACCCTGTATTTGTTTTTGATAGATATAACACTTCGGACTTCTGCTTTTCCAAGTACACATGTCAAGGTTGATCTTTGTACCTTCGGCTTATTATTTTTGGTAACTCTTTTCTCATACTTATTTCTTGTGGCTACTTGTTACCTGCTGGAGAAATGGGCCAAAAATCTTTACATTGCATCTGTGTGCTATGGAAGAACTGTATCTT
This sequence comes from Avicennia marina, assembly GCA_019155195.1. Taxonomy (NCBI): domain Eukaryota; kingdom Viridiplantae; phylum Streptophyta; class Magnoliopsida; order Lamiales; family Acanthaceae; genus Avicennia; species Avicennia marina. The sequence goes on from CM032755.1 coordinate 1,082,550, forward strand.
GAGGAATCAGAATTTTGTTTGAGAATTCCTTGGAAGTTTACAGAGGATTAAGTGCCCTGAGTTATGAGTAGCCAACCTGCAAGCTGGCTTATCATGGCCATTGAGAATTAGATGTACGCTAACACTTACCATGTACATAAGAATTATATATAAGATGTGCATTGGCCTGCAATTGTATCTAAATGCTGCTTGTAGTTGTGACCTCCCGTAGTATTTTTCACCTGTTGCCCAAAATGTGTATAGCATTAAATGACAATTATATGAAGGCGCCATGCACAGGATTTATTTCTTTGGTGATGCTATTGTGCTGCGTGAAATTAGATTTTGCAATGGATGCTGAATCTTGTGAATTGTGACACATCCAAGCCATCCCATGAGTGTATTGGCGTAACTGTAGTACGGAAGTAATTCAGGCTTCTTGACTTCATATTCTCCCTGCAGCTGATTGATCACTAATTTAGAATCACCATAGACCTCGAGATGGAGTTATTTGATGTCTACAGCTATCTTGAATCCGATGATCAGGGCTTGGTACTCAACCATATTATTGGAGCAATTTTCTGTAGGGGTAAATGAGTGTGGCAAGACTTCACCTTTTGGTATCACAAACACTACCCCTGCACCGACTCCGCCCCCATGGGAGGCTCCATTGAAGTACATCTTACATGGAGGATTTATTTCGATGATCAGAGCATCTTCGTTTAGCAGGTCGTCAGACAAATCCCATTCAATTGGAATAGGATGGTCTGCCAGAAAGTCAACCAACGCTTGTCCCTTTACTGCCTTTTATGGCACATACACAATTTTAAATTGTTAAAATTGCAGGTACCATATTGCGAGCCTGTCAGATAGAACGGGTTTTGTCATGACGTACTTTAATAGATTTGCCCTAGACACCAAGCGAATTGTATGAGCTTGGAAGTAGTGTCTTAATTTCTGGATGGCAAAGACAAGCGCCAAACAGATTTTCTCAATCGACAAGTACTTAAGCTCATTTGGCGTCATTATCCTACTTAAGTAGTAGAGGGCGCTCTCCTTCTTTTCATCGTTTTCTTAGGCCAACAGGACCCCTACTGAGCATTCTTGTGCAGCGATATATAGCATCAAAGGACAGTTGGGTATTGGGGCTACCAGCACTAGGAGTTTTGTCAGGTAAGACTTGATATTTTGGAAAGCTTCCTGCAGTGTTCATCCCATTCGAATGAAATGCACTTCTTTATAAACTTGCTGAATGGTTGACAGTGTCCTGCGAGATTTGAGACGAACCTCCAAATATATGCCAATTTTCCTTACAAGCTTTTGAGCTCATGGATATTTCGAGGCTCTGGCATCTTCAAGATGTCGTCCATTTTTGCCTGCTCAATCTCGATACCTCGACGATAAACGATGAAGCCTAGGAACTTACCAGAAGCAACCCCGAAGGCACATTTCAAGGGGTTCATCTTTAGTTGTTACTTCTTGAGGCGTTAGAAGACCTTCCTGAGATCGTCCAAGTAGTCCAGCTTCTTCTTTGACTTGACCACAAGATCGTTGATGTAACATTCGACATTCTTGTAGAGCATATCATCGAAAATCTTCTACATGGTCCTCTAGTACGTGGCTCTTGCATTTTTGAGGTCAAAAGGCATTACCTTATAACAGTATATGCCCTTAGGTGTACGAAAGGTCATTAATTCCTCATCCTCTGATGCCATGCGAATTTGATTGTACTCTAACGATCCATCCATAAATGAGAGGGCTTCGTGCCCCATAGTAACATCAATCATGAGTTCAATGATAGGTAGAGGAAAATCATCTTTTGGGCATGCCTCGTTAAGATTTCTGAAGTCAACACACACCCAAATTTGTTCATTCTTTTTTCTGACCGGGACAATGCTAGAAATCCATGTGAGGTATTCAACTTCCTGAATGGAGCAACACTGATCTTTGAGTTCAGCACCACGATTTTGGATCAAATGCTGAATTGGAGGGACTTTGATGAAGAACGCTTTGAATTTGGTGACGAACTCCTTCGAATTTCTTGAAGTTGATTGAGAGGATTTGAACTCTTTGAATGCTTCTTCACTTGAAGTCTTCTTGTTGCTTCTTCCGGTTCTTGTTGTTGTTTGGTTGCTTTTTATGCCCCTTTCTTTCTTGTCTTGTTGTTGTCGTTTTCTCTTCGGCTCTTGTTGTTGTGTTTGTTGTGCCACCCCTATTTATAAGAGTGGAGTAGGCTCTACTGCCATATATGCCTGACGACGTAGCATCATCTAATTGGTCAGGAATATTTGATTTGACATTGCTTCTTTTAATTGGATAATTGCAAATTAATTATCGAATCAACAATATTCTCCTTCCAAACTTACAAGACTTAACACGTTGTACGATATGATTGGCCCGCCTCGACACTTGTCGTCACTTGATTTGTCGGCCAATTTGATAGTACAATACCAATTTATTTTATTATTTAATTATAGGAATTGTATTTAATTTAATTCTTAAAATACAAACAATTAACAATTGATATTTGATTACAAATATATATATTTAAAAATGGCAACATCCGATTGAGTGTAAATTTTAATTGCTTGCAACTGTATCTAAGAATTTGTGGTTTATTTATTTATCTTGCTTTTCAGCGGTTACTTAGGTTGGACATGTGGTTTCTGCGAGTAGGATACTGTCTTCTGTATTAAGTGAATGTGACTAACTAAACCATAAGATATCCTGTGCCTTGTATTATACCCCTAGAATACATCAGTATTTTTCGCAATTCGTGGTATCATGTTTCTGTTCATCTGGCATATCATGAATTACTGTTTTGTGCTAATCTGTCAATCGTCTTTTTTTGTCTTTTTTTATTAATGTACCAGCAAATAGAATTATTTCTTACGCGTATCACTACTTTCAAGGTATGCCTAGCTGTTCCTGCATTGTCCTTCCAACTTTGGGTTTCGGTGATCTCTATTTTCCTTTTGTACTGCTAGGCCACTAACATCCATTCTGGACTCATCTTTGGTACTCTCTTGCAGATTTGGTTGACCTCACTATTTGCCTTATGTTTACTATAATTTTAATACTGAAATTCGTAGTGCCATAACTTCGTGATATTAGTTCAATTTAGGTGGTAAACAAATTTAATCGTAAGCCCCTTCTGTTAAGGGCTGTTTCTATTGTGGGGGATCTGCGGTCTCCTCTCAGTAATCTTTTTGTCGGCTGTTCATTGAAGTTTACACTTAATTGAGGCTTCTGTACGGTGCCCATTTGTTCATGTGTATCTGGGAAGAGACTCAGATTATGATAACCTTGGAGCTTTTCGTGTTGCTTGTACAATTACATGACTTGTAAATTGTAATGCTTAGGAGTGTTGTCTTTGCCCTCAAACCCGGTTCTAGAGTTTATGGAGATATGGGATTTGCTTTGATCTAAGTTTTCTCCCATTGATGCGCCATGTGCAGTTTATTCAGTTTACTGGTTTAATCTCGTACTTGCAGTGGAGGGACATTGTAGACAGATAACGATAGCTGCTCAGTTTTGTTCCAGAAGTATTCCTGCATTTCCAATTTAATCACGTATCTGGTATGTTTTGAGCTTAATTGATACAACGCGGTATCTCTTCTCCCATTTATTTGTTCATTTATTTTCTTTCTGAACACCTATAGTTTTATTTCTCAATGGTATGTACTTCCTAATATTACAGGTGTTAAATACAGCGCCCGATACAATTCTAAGGATTCACCTCTTGAATGGTTGTTCATGTCGTGGCAAGCAGACCTGTATTCTAGGTTTGTATGTTGATTTATTACATACTGCTGATGCTGAACACGAAACGGAGCACAGATTGTAGAACAATTGCCACCTATCTGATTTATTCCACCATCAAACGCAGCCCTTTTCATCACCAAATAAAACAATCCAAACACGATCTTATATTGTAGAAGTGCAGAAGCTTGGTAATGCCAACACTCACATATTTTACCTGCTCCAACGGCAGTTTTAGGGCTAGGGCATGCTTACTGGTTGAATGTGACTGACCATTAGTAATGTGGGCATGTAATGTTGTACATTCTTTGTGCATGCAAGAATCAAATAAAAAAAATAAGTTATTGATATGATAAAATTTTTTAGAACGGTTTAAGATAGATAATACACAAATATTGAACTTCTTTTGCTTAATATTTAATATCAATACAAAGTTATTAATCGAAATATAAATATAGAATCACGCCAAAAATATAATTTTGTTATTTCACTATATTATATGTGTGAATGCATGTGGTAATAACAAATAACTCTTGTATTTTGAAAATTAAAAAAAAAAAAAAGAAAACATAAAATGGCGTGTTGTTTAGTATTAGTTAATTAATTTAAAATATGGGTATATTTGATAAAGCGTTAAGAGACACAAGATAGTTATTAAAAAAGGTGAGTTTAATAATAAAGTATAGATTAATTGAAATTAGAGTTCTCATTAATAAAACATCAAAAGACCAAATGGTAGCCATTATAGGAATTGAGAGCTCAATAATATAGTGTGGATTACGCATTAAGAGTATTTTAAATAAGATCCTGACAATAATATTATAATAATAATACAAATATATTACGTTGTGTCTATCAATATTCTATATATGAACACGGACAGACTGGCCAACTGTGTTCATCCCTCTAAAAAGCCCAACTGGAGATGGATCAGAAATGGGAAGCCAAAGTCTCCACAAGGCTAGAGCAAGCTAGGGCTGACCAAATATGGCCTCTCTTGGAGGACTTCTTCGGGCTCGACAAGTGGTTCCCAGGGCTCCCCACCTGCCACGGCATCCACGGCGCCAACGGCCAGCCTGGCTGCATTCGTTATTGCTCCGGATTTGGACTCAAACAACAAGAGGAAAACCCGAAGAACGAGTTGAGTTGGTCTAAAGAGAGACTGCTGTCCATCAACCCTGCCCAAATGTCGCTTACTTACGAGATTGTGGACTGCAACATAGGATTCACGTCCTATGTTTCGACTGTCAAGATCGTCCCCGGAGACGAGGGATGCGTGGTGGAGTGGAGCATCAGCCTCGACCCGGTAGCGGCCTGGGAGCTGGAAGGTTTGGTGGGCAAGTATGAAGTGGGACTGCAGCTCATGGTGAAGAAGATGGAGGCTGCCATTCTTGCTGCTGCTGCTGCTTCTTATTAAATTTATACCCTTTTCTTGTTTCTCTGAACGTTCTTCGGATATGTAGCTACTTCTTGTTTTTGTTTCGTGTTCTTTCTGATGCATGAATAAAATGATTCGGGGGGATTGGTGTTAAGACAAAAGCAACGCGTTAATGGGATCCTTCCAGTGAAGAAACCGCCTCCCTAGCGACCAACGACAGAAAACTAATTACCATAAAATGAACGTGCTCTGTTATTAACGTTAATACTACGTGTTATGTATATTTATATAGTTATGTTCCTTTTGTCATGAAAGTCTCGCGGGAAAACTTGTGGGATCAGCGCAATACCCATTATAAGTGATAACGCTTTAAATCCTATATTATGGCTACGTTAGTTTTCAATTTTTACTATCACAAAATATACACTTTAATCATTATATTTTTAAAAATTTATTTTTATATTTACTTTTCTTTTTTTTAATACAATTTTTCGAAATAATCACCTCTGAAAACATTCATTCAAAAATCAAAACAAACATAATCTATACTGTCTTAGTTAATAAGAATTTTTTATTGTCAAATTATACACATACCCTTATTTTATTTCTGTAATTTTCCTTTTTCTTTTAACATATTATTTTTATTCATGTTTATCTCACCTTTTTTTTGCAAATTATTTTGCTCATTCTTTATTTTACTATTTTAAATATTTTTAGCTTTTAATTTATATAATCATATTTTTATTATTTAAAATATACTAACTTTATAATTTAGAAATTAATTTCCACACAAAAAGAATGATTGGCTTTTACTAGTGTGTGTGTGTGTGTATACACACTCACACAAACTATTATTAAGTTAATAAAAATTTTAGATTGTACAAAGTCAAATTTCACAATTATTTTTATTTAAAATTTTTTTCTTTTTCTATCCTCTTGATTCTCACTTTTCTTTTAACTAATTATTTTTTATTTGTATTCTCTCTCAATTTTTTTTCTTTCCAAATTTCCTTGAACTTTCTTTATTTTCATATTTCAAATGTTTTTTACACTTTTTAGTTTTAAATATTTTTATTATTATTTAAAATAAAATAATTTTATAATTTATAACTAGGTTCACATACACATAAGGAGTTCAACTTTTATTGGTATGTATATTCTATATTATTAAGAGTTGGAAGCATACTTAGTTACGCTTTGCAAATTCGTAATATTATTCTTATTTAATAAATTTACACTATTATCTTTAATTAAAATAACTAATTAAGTATACTCGATCATAATTAATGATAGACCATTACTTTTTGATATACTATACCATTATTAAAATAAGAATTTTTTGCTTCATATTGTGAAATTCAAAATTGCTCTTAGTATAAATTATTTTATTTTTCTATCATTTTCTTTCTCCCTTTCTTTTTAACTTTTATTTTTATATACACTATCCTTCAAATTTTTTATTTTCTCAATTTCTTTTTGATCATTCTTCTTTTTTATTTTAAATATTTTTATACTTTTAATTTTACATATTAATCTTTCTACTATATAAAAATAATAATAATTTTATAATTTATATATAAATGTGCACATACATAAAATATGTAAACTTACTAGTATTCATGTGGTATGTTTGGTTTGTTTTCAGGTTGGGTCAATATTTTTAAAACCAGACTAGTAATGAAACCCACAAGCATCCCGTTCACAATTTCAACTGGTCCAATCAATTTGTTTTCTTTATTTTGATAGGTTTTCTTTATATTCCTTTCTATTTTTTTCCCTCCTCGTCTATTTACGTTTTTTTAACCTTTCCATCTTCTTCCTCCCCTCTTCTTCTTCCTCCTTCGTCTTCACAGTCAAATAATTAATAAATAAACACATAAATTAAAAAAAGGAAGCAACCACTGACCGATTCTCGAATAATTAATAAATAAAAACATAAATTAAAAAAAGGAAGCAACCCCTGACCGATTCTCGATTAAACTAGCTAGATCAATCGATCCAGGCTAGTTTTCAAAACAGTGGGGTAGGTAGGAAATTTTTAGTGACTCGAGTGGAAAGAAAATTTACATTTAGCTTGTAAGATTTTGGTGATAAAAGAATATATATATATATATATATATATAATACTATAGTATTGTTATATTATATAAATTTATAGAGTAATTAAAGAAAATGAACGTGAGTAAAAAAATTATAAGAATAGTTGTTAATTTAAGCATGAAGTAATATAATGTTGAAAAATTATTAGTTAGTTATAGAAACAAGAGAGTTAAATTTTGAATTTGAATTTGAATAAAATTTGTACGATAAGATAATTGATTTGTCAGATTTTTTTAAGTAAAAATAAATAGTAAACAATAAAGAAACAAACATGGCTGTAATGTCTGATATATGAACGAGCCTCTCTTGATTTCATGGAGGAGATGCTGGTGCACCATAATTGGTGGTGGGGCTGAGAATAAAAGGTGAGGCATAATAATAACTCTCCACCTTTAGTGTTAGACCGTAAAACTCATTGTCCAGGAATCATTATGTCACATTCATCTACCGAAAAAGATGCCCAAAGGCTGCTGGACCTCCATTTCCCATTCTGAAAAAATAATCCTTGGTAATTAGTGGGGAGTCGTAATTTGGACTGCTGCTTTTGTTTTATCCTTTTACACAAAATCCTATTTAGTTAACCAATAGGCTTTTACCGAAACATATTTATATCTAATTATCTTGACAGCTAAGAGCTGGTTGTGGTCCAGGTTTCAAAATTCATAAATGAGTTGTCCTCAGCATTGATTGACATTATTTGACATACTGAATAAATTTCAAATTGTCCAACTCTATTACACATTGAGAGCCACTAACTTAATCACAAGTAGATAGCTTACCGACCCCTCTTTCCTCAACATGTAATAGATAAGACATTGAGAGCCAATAACTTAATCACAAGTTAATAGCTTATCGAACCCTCTTTCCTCAACGTGTAATTTATAACACATTGACGGCCAATGAAGTTAATCACAAAGTTAATAGCTTACCAACCCCTCGTTCCTCAACATGCAATGGTCCCTCATTAATAATTAGTGGCATATCGACTGTCACTCAAGCCATACGAAAACCTCTGTCGGCTTTTGAAAAAATGGCAGCAGAAACTAACAAGCCCAAATGGGAAGGCAAAGTCACTGCAGAACTGCACAAGTCCATAGCAGAAGAGGTATGGCCGCTCCTAGAGGATTTCTGCAGCATCCACAAGTGGCTCCCCAGCGTTGACACGTGTTACAAAGTCGAAGGCGCCGAAGGGCAGCCTGGCCTCGTCCGCCACTGCGCCGGCACTCTGCCTCCGCCTCGGGGCGGCGGCGGAGAAGGGGTTGTGAAGTGGTGTCATGAAAAGCTTCTGTCCATTGATCCAATCCACAAGTGCTTAAGCTACGAGGTTTTGGAGAACAACATGGGATTCAAGTCGTACGAGTCAACGATAAAAGTCATGCCAAGCAAGGGCGGAGATGAGGGGAATGGTTGCCAGATCGTGTGGTCATTCTTGGCTGATCCAGTTGATGGGATGAGCAATGAGGACATGGTTGCTTACCTTGATGCCAGTCTTCAGGGCATGGCAAAGAATATGGAAATAGCATTGGAATCCTCTTAGGTACATTTTTATACCATCCCATGATGTTTTAACTTTTAACTGAATATGCTTCGGACTTGTTGAATGAAATGGACAATTTTTAAGTGGGCTATAAGCCTTCAGGTAAAGAGAAGCCTGTATGGGAATTTGTAAAATTTTGAGTATGGCTTCTAGGTTGGGTTTTCTGCTTTTCTTTGCGTAGGTTGCAAACCGTGTGATCAGGTTTACAAGCCCAATCGTTTGGCCCATGGAAGATTTGGATTGAAACACGATGGGGCCCCCCAATGAATGACTACTGCACATTCAGTGGAAGGACAATTGGATTCTATTGAAAAATGATTATGCTTGTGGCTGCAGTGCTTATTAGGCTCCATCGCAGCCAGTTAGTCTCAGATACATAGTTAATTATGATTGCTACCGCATTACTGCTACGGAAACGACAAAGAGCATAAAACACATGCCACAAGCCACCAGAATAAAAAGGAAGTTAAAGTGTAGTATGCGAATAGCATAAATCAACCGCATATGTATATTTTTCATCAGACAAAAGCGCTTCTTCATTCAACGCAATCATGAAGCTTGCCCCCCACCAGAGGGTTCCTTTAACCAAGATGTTTGGCCGAGCTTTTCCTTTTTAACGTTCTGATTTACTCACTAATCATGAGAACCATTTTAATTTGCTGGAATAAAAATATAGCGCACGCAGTGCTCCCATACATATATACATATCTAGTTCCACGTGATCATCACATCTTCAAGTTCCCCACCACATTGAATCCAATTAGATCAGACCAAACCAAACATATTTTCAACTGGTTGCGTCACTAATAACCCTTGGCATTTTCATGATAGCTAGCAGTTAATTTATTCTCCATCCAATCAATGATATCCTGAGCAACCTCGTCGCGCTCAGGCTCGAAGAGAAGGTCGTGCAGAAAACCTTCGTAAAGTTTGATGTGCTTAAACTTGGATGGTGCCTCGTTGAACAAATCCTGAGAAGCCAATGGATCAGTAACCCTATCAGCAGTTCCATGGAGTACGAAGAAAGGGACTGTGATGGACTGGAAGTTGCGCGTCAAATATGAGGTAATGCGCAGAATCTCATGCCCTGTTCGGACTCTTATGGGTCCAGTGTAGACCAGAGGGTCCGAGTACTTGGCCACGAGGGCCACAGGATCCCGGGTAACAGGAATTCCCCTCTTGTTAGCACCTTTAAATTGGAACCTTGGAACTACCATTGAGAATATTGGTGCCACAGCCTACATTCAAACATGATGAGAGTAAGCTTCTCTAGTCAAGAGACATCATTCAGCTACATAAATCTTTTACTGGAGAAAAGAAATGTGACTAGGAAAAGCACCGAGGTAGTTCGACTTGAACTATGAGCATAATAGCAATATGCGACAGTATGCATAGCGTAGCCATATACCGGACTTTTCAGGAAAATGTGCGCGCACACACACACGAAAGTTTTCCAGAGTGGATCCACTACATTAATCAAGACTCAATGAGTGAAATGGAGGTGCAAAGTACTAAGTAGAGCTCATGCAATTCAGAAGCTCACAACTTACCCCAACAATGGGATGGGCTGGCTTGACACGCAAAGCAGGTGAAGTCAATATTATTCCCTCCAGCATCTCTTCTATATGGGGATATGATGCAGCCTAACATTATCAGAATTCCAGCACAGTCAGGATGGTGCAAAATATATATGAATAGAGGAAAACGTATCTCAGACTGGGATGTACTGCAAAAGCCATACCTTCAAGACCACTGCCCCTCCAGTTGAATGACCAAACAGGAAGCATGGGATACCTGGGTTCTCTGATTTGACTTTTTCCAAAAAGGCAGCCTTGAAACAGCAGAACATTATTATTTAAACCACATTATAAATTCGCAACAAAAAATAAACAGCAGCAGAGCAAATGGAATCATGCAATGAGAGACAGATGAGCTTAAACTAAGAGAAACTTACAGTGTCAGCTACAACATGATCCAGTGAAGGGACATAACCATGCAACCCATCACTTCCGCCATGACCTATTAAAGATGGTATCAGTCACTACTATAATAATTTGTTGCAAAATTTAACAATTATCAGAACTCACTTTCAAGTGTAGGAACCATTCTTTTTTAACTAAAAAGGTATTAAATCAATTTTTGATGAATCAGAAGGGAAAAGGGATTTAAGTTACAAATATTGCACACCTTTTTAATTATAGGAGTATATGAAAGTGCACCATAACAAAAATTAATCTACGTTCACAAAATATGAAGAATGGGAAAAAGAACGAAAGCACCCAATACATACACAACCATTATGGTGAATGAAGTGAATTTATTTTTCTTTCCATTTTTTGGCTGAAACAACAACTAAAAACAGAAACTGAAACACATAAAAAATGATACTACTTTATCTAACCCTTGCATCTTGATTACTCAATGCTACATGGTATTTATTAGAATAATAAGTAGATCGAATTCAGATTTCACAACTAAAGATCAGCAAAACTGATAAAGATTTAAAATTCCAGAAGATCATTAAACTTTAGCTGAAGCTCTTACCTGTCCAGTCCATTGCATAGACTCCAAAATTGCAGTTGATTAGTTGTTTAGCGAATTGAGCATAACGTCCACTGAAAGCAAAACATAAGAACGGTGATTGTTACCAACCACAGATCGGCAACAAAAAATAGACAGGAGATATGAAAGGAAATTAAAACTGAAGTTGATACCACACCTGTGTTCGTTAAGCCCATGTATGATAATAAGAATGCCCCTGAAGTAGAAGTTAGTTGTGAGAAAATATACAAGTAAACACAGAAAGCAGGGAATTGATAAATATTTAGAAAAAATATTCTGGAAATGTCAACACCGCTCAAGACTCTAACCAGGTTAATCCTCGATGTAATATTATTATATTACAAGAATAAGATCTTGAATTGGTATGGAACAGCCAAAAGCAAGTGATTCTCAAAAATCTTTCTGAATTTGATTATCGTGTGGTATAAATATGGCAAGATTATTAATTGTGTGAAATTATAAAAAATGAATACAAGCATGGAGAGTGATGGAAACAATCACAAGCAAAACCAATGAATATTACGACAACTGTGTCTCATGCTTGACAATATTCACATTGCACACAATTTAGAATGTTGAAATTCCCGAGAGCAAGAAGCAGAAACTTGCCCTCTAACAGTGATGCTACGTTTATCATCATGCTAGATGTTCAAAACATATGAATATGGTCGCATTTCTACAAATCAATGAGCTGCGTTGCAAATTAAATAAACTAGAGTGAACTATTTCAATTGGAAATTTTCACCCCAAAAAAGAAAAGAAAGAAAGAAACAAATGAATACATGACGAGATAAATATTCCTTCCACGTTTGAAACTCCCATTTAATTTTCTTTAAAACACCGAGTGACGTGTCTAAATTCAAATAGTTGAAACAGATCTTAAGTAGCCGAAACTTGCACAACTCCAATTGACACTTGTCTATATTTAAATTGTTGAAAAGCCCGACATAGCTCAAGTAGCAGAAACTTGAACTCGGGCGGTGATGATGCATATTTCATCATGCTAGACGGTAAAAACCTGGACGCACGTTCGTTCGCATTTGCAAAAATTAATGAGCCACGTTTCAAACTAATAAACTATAACGAACTGTTTCAAATATGAATATTTAAGAAAAAAAGACGAAAAAACTAAACGATGAGAATAATACTTCATCCGTACACGGGTGGAACTCCTATTTGCTCTACTTTAAAACACCAAGTCATAGGTCAAATTATCGGATATCAGTGTTCAAAATTGCGACACTGTGGAACTTTAAATGCTCCAATTGTTTAATTAACTGACTTTTCTTATTAGACAATAGAAAACAAACTAAAGGTAAACAATATTAAATAGTATATGCGCAGTACCCCAAACATGCATCGGTACTAGTGGGCATAAACAGTTAAAAATATTTACAAGCAATCGAATTGACCGATTCTTCGGAAACCAAAAAGAAGAAGAGCATTTCACGGTTACGTAAGCATCAAACGTAAAGAAACCAAATTAACATACCTCAATTCCCCGGAAACCGGCAGCCACGCCCGGCAAAACAGAGCATTCCGTCTAACACCAAAGAACAGCGACGTCGTCCACTGGCAACCGCTGTAATCCTCCGCCACCATCTCTATTGCTTCTGCTAGAGCCCTACGTCTCATCGTATCTTCCTCGTCTCTCCGTATGGAGAATTTTCGACGCCTTAACGAAGACGACGAGGACGACGAAGTCGCCCTGGGGGACGAAGGCGGCGAGGCGGTGGAGGACGATCGACGGCGGCGAGGAAGAAGTAGTAGGATCCAGACAAAGAAGGTATATATTACGAGAAGAGATCTGCGAAAAGAGTCGTAGGATAGAATTGACTGACGGAGGTTTCTGAAGACCGGTATTATACGGCTGCTGGCACCGGATGTTAGCTCCTCCACCTGTACAGCCACCGGTGCCTCCATCTTTGTTGCCCTCTCTTGGGGTACAAGAGATATTAGAATTGCTTGGTGTGCAGAATTGGAAAAGGTCACGCACAGAGAAAGGGGAGAAGGCTCGCCAAGACAAGGATGAAAGCTTAACGCGTTCGCAGGGATTTTTTATTTATAGACAAAATTGAAGGTGGGGAAAATGCCTGCTGTTTTCGTTTCTCCAGTGATATGCAGTTTCACTGAGCGTCTTTTATTCGACTATTCGACTCAACCAACAACGTGGTTCTCCGTCTTGATTATTTTATTATTATTAATGGATGGTTACTTATTATTTTTTTAATATTATAATCTTTTGTAGTTCTTTCATTTCAAATCTAAAACTGACCTTTTTAATTTTTCTTTAAGCTTTATTCCTGATTCATAAAACTAATTAATCATAAATTAAAGAAAAGTCAATTAAAATATAAATATATCAAATACTAATTTTTCTCCATCCACATAGAATGATAGTAAGTAATAAATAATAAAATTAAAAATCATGTAATGTTTTCTCATCTTCAATTCTCAAATCTATTCTATATATCTGTATTACACGTAATGCATTTGTCTCTTAGATTAACTTCTCAGCTGACATAGAATGAATTTACAATAATATTATTTTATTCATTTCTATTTTAGTTTTTATTTTAAGATTTAATAAATTTTAATTTTTATATAATCTTATTATTAGTATATTGTAAATAATAAAATTATATAACGTATATAAATAAATTAATTAGGACAGGGACACGTTACGTAGGCGTTCGTATTGTGCTTAGTATTAACATAGACGGCAAAACAAGAAGCTCGCATTCCCACAACAGTTGACCCGTTTTGTAATTGTAGAAAATAACAGCGAAGCTGAAAGGAGAGGAGTGGCCGAGGGACCAATTCCACTCGATCACACAGATATCCAACGTTTGAAAAAGTGGCAGAGGATGTTCTGTTGGCGGAGTACAGGTTTAAGAGGCGGGATAACTAACGTGTCATGTTGTAATTTGTTATACATGATACAATGTGGGTCCATTATTCGTGAGGCCGGTGTTTAAGTGGGACAGAAAATGCATTTGCGTGCACCAGATTGCAGCCAAGGGTTTCTCCATCCTGTCGTGTGCAAAGATTTCTAACAGTGCCACCGAGAGGGGGTCACCGAATTTCTGTTTTGCCGACTCTTTGTCCATTAATTTTCCAAATTAATTTGGAATATTTTTGCATAAAAGAAATTAACTTTAAACAAATTGATAGAATTATTGTAATTTCAGTCAATTAAGGACTTTATAATCAAAATTTCCTTAAATTTTAGAATAATAGTAGATAATGAATTAAATTGAAACAAAAACGCATAGATTATGTTTGGTTGACTTTCTTACAAGTAATTGAACCTTAGAACACGCACACAAATTAAATACGCAATATTTTATAAAATAAGGTTTTTTTATGACTTATGCATGCATGTACAAATCCAGCTTGGATTGGACTACTTTCACAATCTCATTTTCTCATTTCTCATACAAATTTATATATTTTGTCCAACGTTCCCATATTTTTCAAAATCTCCGATGAAGAAGCCATTTCCACTTTTCCCTTTTTTCCTTCCTCTCTTTCATATTCTTCCATATTTTTTTCAACGCACACACATACTACTTCATTATTCATAAATTTTAATACTTCCTAATTTGAACCAAACATAGCCTTCCACGGTGGATTATATTTGAGATGCATACCCATGGTATAAAAAACACCTATAAGTCTTTTAGTAAGACAACCGTTAAACTATTTTATTTTCGTTATAAAGAACTATAGTAATTGTTACGCTTCATTTGCTTTTAATAAGAATGTCTCGATACAATCGTACATGATGAATGTCAAAAAGCATGTGTAGGAGTAGAGGTGTCGAGACAAGATTCTAGCATATAGCTAGAGTAAATCTTCAACTTTATACCTCCTAAAAATATATATATATATATATATATATAAATAAATAAATAAAAAAAGAAATAAGAATGAGAAAAAGAAACATGGGGTCTTGTCTTTTTTATAATTATTATTATTGTTAGTGCTGAATATTAGACCAATTTCTAAGGATATAAATAATATAATTATAATATATTATGGAGTTAGTTGGAGATATCTAAGATTCCACGCATAATTATAATCGATAGAGGCTGGTGGACTTGACTGGGTGGTGGTCCAAAATCTTCTTAGGAGCTTCCAAGATTTGTATTGTTATTGAATTTGACCGTGTTGCCTCCTTAAGTCGTAACCACCATTGATAATGGTGACAATGAAGATTATGAAAATCTTATTTTATGTGGCTGTGATTGATTTCCCTTCTGACAGCAACATTAATTTGAACCTAAAATATTATCACCAAGCTATTTCCAAAGTTCGGACTTGGGAGAGTGAATGCTATTTCCTATTGTTAGTACCAGTCTGTCGCAATTCCATTGAGTACTAGGAGAAGAGATATCGGTGGTTTTGACACTTGCGGCCAATAAATTTAATATTTATTGTTCTAAATGCTCAATCGATTGATTTATTATGATTTCATTGGTAGATGAAGCAGAATTAAATGAAGAAACAATAAAAGGGAGACGGCAACATGGAATTTTCCGCATATTAGTAAACACGAAGGGGCATTTTTGTAAAATTGCATTAATATTTTCGTGATTTATATATATGTGTTTATATATATATATATATATGTTATTTTTTAGCCGGTCATCAATTATTAAAGAGTATATTCATTATTAATTATTATAATGAAATAGTATACTTATAATTTATAAAATGTTAAAGTATAAAATTTAACGTGAAAATTTAAAAATAATGTAAAAGTAAAAAAAAAAAAGATAAAAAATATTACTCTGAGCGGTGGAGTATATGAAAATTTTGACTTTGATTTTTGTAAATTTGCATCAAGGACAAGTTCGTTGGCAAATTGGTTTACTTTTAAGCAATACCCTTTAGCTATGTTTGCTTCTTCGTTTGATATTATTTATTACTATTTAAAAAATTTAAAATTTAAATATTATATTATATAAATTTTTTTCTAATTTAAATTCAAACTTTTACCTTTTTTAATAATTAACTAATAATTTTATAATAATTATATTTCTTCACAATTAAATTAATGTCAATCCCCATATTGTCTTCACTCACTTTCAAACTTTTTATACTTTATAAACTTATATACTATCACATCGTCCAATTATTATTACATAATAAATATATATTAAAATAAATATATATATTAAAATAAATTTTTTACTCACCCCACTTATACAAACAAAATATAATTTTTTTCTCCCATTCAAATCGACGTAGTTTGAAACCAAACATAACCTTTACAACTTTTCATACCATATTATTTATATTGACGCGTTCAATACTAAATAGTTATTTTGTTTTAAAAAATATTTTTTACTTATTGGTATATTTTTTCTAAAATTTTGAAGGGGCCTGATGTTGACCTTTGACCATATCGCATGACAGCTTTTCAATACCAACATTTTCCAGTTCGTTGCTTGGTTGTGGTGCTGTGGACAATGGCTACGCCATTACCGTAAGGACTAAGGAGGTTGTAAGAAACCTATGTCGAGTCAATAAGGTCATTAAGGTGACGAGATGCATTATGAGGCAGAAACGGAATAGGGATTTCCAGGTTACTTCTAGGAACTATCATTCTACCGAGAATTTCTCAGCATTTTTTTAAAAATATTTATTCTTTTCTATTTACACGGTTTTACTTGTTCTCACAACTTATATTTTATACTATTAAAATAATTTTATTAATTTTTAGATTTACAAAATATATATAACAACTATTATATGTTATTAATAAATAAATTAAGCATTAAAAATATCACATGTGAAAATATATATATATATATATATATATATTACATGTACACATATTACACAATATACCTAAAATTAAGTATATCTATATTTACTATCAACATATATATTACTTATTTTTATTTGTAATATAACTAAAATATGTAAAATATATATTCATATTTATGCATCCATGCACATAAACACCATTTGGACAATAATATATAATTTAACACAACCTAATATATCCTATAAAAGTACTAAATTAGTTTTTAGTAATAATATAAGTATTTTCAGATGTATCATATGTTGGTCCACTTAATAAATAAGCATAATATAATGGATATATATACATTTTATAAAATATTACTTGAAAAGGTAGCTAATACATAAACATCCATTGAATATTTATTTTTTACTTTAATGAGTATTACTATAAAGTTAAAAATAAAAATCATATAAATATTTATTTTAAAATAAACAAATTAAATATCAATTCCACACGTTCGTTGAAGTATCTACTGAGTATATAAATATATAATTTTTGTATGTAGTATCAATATTGTATATGAAGTTGAATAAATACTAAATATTTATTATATATCTAAATATATATAGTCATATAACAAATAATGTAATAGTTAATTTAATTTTTGAATAAAGTTCTTTTTATAAAAAAATATTTATTCTTAATTCATTATATTTATTTTAAATTATCATTTTTAAAAATATAATAATACTATAAAAAATTCATTTCATTCTCATTCCTAAAACCATTTTTATGCATATCAAACATTTTGTTTTAGTTTTATTCCATTTTGAAATTTATTTCATTCTTGTATACCAATCATTCCCACCATATAAAAACAGGTCTCCTAACTATAATGCATTAATTTTATCATTAATTATTTGTTTTATCATGTTAGTAGATTACACACTAAATATTATATTCTCTTTCCATATATATTATTTCAAAAAAATTATTATTTTTATTTTATTTATAAAACAAAATTTAAATATAAATAAAATAGTTCACTATAACAATAAGCTAACAACCCATAAAAAAAATATATTTGAACTCACAATTGCTTTATTTTAATGCCTCAATTTATCACTAAGCCAAGGTAACTGTTAGTCGTACCTACGACACCAAATCAAATAGATAAATCCATCATTTTAAATGTTTAATTTTATTCACGATTAATATCTGTTAACTGAAACCTTATATGAAGTCACACAGGCTATATTTGAAACCTATTTTTCAATATTCTTATATCTTATTAAACTACACTTCCAAACATATAATTTAACATTTTTCTTTAAATTTAAATTCAGACTTTATCTATTTTATAATTATAATTAATTAATTATTTTTTAATCATCTATATCTATATATATATACACACACACACACACACTCACAATCTTTATATATATATTTATATTCTAAAAATTAATAATTCTTTTTATATATTATCAAACTTTATCTTGCACCAAAACTTCCTTCCAAACGTAACCGGAGCCTTCTAAATGAAATGGAAAATAATAACTCAAGCAGGCGCCTTTAATTTCGAGATTTGATTACTGTTTTGAGCTATGCGACTTTATTGCCGCATCTTTCGATAAAAATAATTGATTTTGGCGTGAAACAATTGAGACAAGACATGGCCCCCCACAATTATTTCCTTTTTCTTTTTGAGCTCTAATGAGTCCAATAATTGTGTCTACCAACCCAAGGTGCAGTTGTACTTCTTTTCCTTTTTTTTGGGTCACTGAAATAGTTCCACGTACTTTTCCAGCTCTCCTTTAGTTGTCGGGCTTTAATAATATGCGAACAAACAAACACACCTTTAACCTTGACTCTAATGTCGCCACGTCCTTTTCAACAACTCTATGCAGAGCGCGCATTCAATAGGTACACTGAATTCAGAATTATCAAAGTTATTTAAGCAAATGAAGTTTATACTATGCTAATGATGGCATGATGGGGCCATCCCTTGATATGTTCATACGCGCACAGAATTGGAATTGAGGAACTTGTACCAGACGTAGAAGAGAGATGAGTTAAATGGAAGGGCATCGTCTGTCTTTATTTACTTTTCTCAATTATGGGCACATCAATTTATCACTGCCATGTAATTTGAGGAGATGTCAATTTTGGATGAGATTTAAAATTATTAAGTTTGAATTGAGTCTTTACGCACTCGGCACTTTAGTCTAACTTATAAACTTGGTTATTTGACTTTGTTGTCATTTTCAGACTATAATTTCTAATGAAATCGTAATAATCATGAAAATTGATGGGTTTGAATTTGAGCTGCTTCACCTATAATAGTTGAGCAATGGACATTGTAAATGGAAGGAGAATGGTCATGCCTTTTCCTCTCATGCAAATGGAAGATTTTCTCTCTTGAATGTGTTGTAGTGCGTATGACTTATGTGAGGATAATATTTTTTGCCTTTCCAACGACATTATTAACGTTGAAGGTCATGTAAAGAGAAATTAGTGCTGTTTAAGTAAAGATATTTGTCCAATTCATGACTTTAGGTGTGAATGCTGCCAAAAGAAGTTAAAAAATGGGTTTAACATTTTGGTCTGGCCATGTTGAGTTTGAACGCATAAAAGAACATTGAAGATAATATAGGGTCGTTGTTTCTACGCCTGGTCCATACAATATCTTTGTGGGCTTCTGTAATCTAACCTATTGTGCATATGAACCAAGCCCAAGTAATGTCATGGGCAAATACTTTTAAAAGTTAGCAAACTTTTATGTAGGGCAGGCTATTTCCTACAAAATTTAAAAACATGACATGAATTTAACAAAAAATGAACGAATTGGGGTTTAGTTTTAGTGGTTTAGGTTAATTGATGACTTATTTGTAATACTCATATTTTAACCCAATCTACCAACCTGTGCTCAGATGTGAAGGTGAAATCTAGAGTGCAATATTTTACACAGCTAAAAGGCACAATCTAAACTTAATGCAAAATTAACGAGTTTAAATTAAATCCTCATGGGTTCGAGTTGAAATTGAATTATACCTAGTTGACTCAAAAATAAATGGATTAGGTTTAGATTGACAAATTTGTCAATGATACCTGTGCTTCAACCCAAATTGCCAACCTGCAATCAAAGTTGACTGTAGCCTTACTTTATGCACGTGTAATTTTATTTATAAATTATAAAATTATTATATTTTAAATAATAAAAATAAAATTATTAGAAATTAAAAGTATAAAAATATTTAAAATTAAAAATAACAAAAGGTCGAAAGAATTTTCAAAAGAGAGAAAATTTAAGAGAAACACAAATTTTGAAAAAAATGGTTAAAAGGAAAGGGAGGAAGACAAATGATAGGTAAAAAGAAAACGATTTAAAACAATAATAGTAGTGGAACTCATTTTATACAATTAAAAAATTTTATTTCTTTAAATCATAATACAGGTATGAATAATAATAATAATAATAATAATAATAATAATAATTGAAGAATCGAGTAACATCATGCACTTGTGAATAAGGACCATAAATGTTTTCATCAATAATGTCAAAATCTTGAACTCTAAAGGCTAAAAACAGTAATAGTTTGATATCTTTCTATTTCTTTTCTCACTTGAATTAAACTAAACTAACAGTGCAACAAGAGGATTTGTTTGAATACACCATCGTGCTTGGAAACCAACCCATCAGCAAAGCAAATTCACCTGAAGGACTGTAGTAAGATAACTTCAGCAACTTGAAATAAATTAATGTAATATAATTTTTTATTTTTATATTTTATAATTAATTACATTGATTGACGATACGAAATACAATTCAACGAACAATTGAACTGTGGCCATATTAACTTTTTGAAGCATTAATTGTTTGTACAGAACTTCCAGCCCAAAATTTCTATATGTGAAACTGCTGTAGAGAAATGGTATGGAGAAAGGGAAATTTTCATTTATTATTATTTAAACTTAATGAATATGATAAAACAAAATTAATATAGACCAACTATAAAATGTAATTTTATATGTAAAATTGTGTATTTTATGAGTTAATTAATTGTATTCTTAAGTATCCTTTTCGTTCGGAGCTCAAACTGAAGACGAGCAATTTAGCAACAGTTTAAGATATCTGAGAATAAAAAAAATTATTAAGCAAAAATGTTTTATGTATTATATAAAGTATAATGACTCAATTTAATGTCACTTAATAGTGGGTGTGATCTAAATTTTCAATCTTTCAGTTTAATATTTTCCTTAATTTATTTTAAAAGAGATAAAATCTTAATTGGAGTAAACAAAACGATATTTTTATGATTTAAGACTGTAAAAAACATAAATTTGAAATGGGGGATTAGGATTTGGTTTTGGGGACCTAAAGTTTACATGTAATTTTGGCAAAAACTAGTCAAAAACTCCTTTACTACTCCATGGAACCAGGTTCATTGAAATAACTTCAACTTAGATTAAATTTTTTTATAAAATAATAGTGGTAAAAACATAAAAATAATAATGAAGTTTTTTATTATATTGAAGTGACATAATTCACATTTGTTTTAATTTTTAACACTTAAAAATACACATTACAATTATTACATATTTTAAACTGTGTGTTTTTCTTTCTTGCTTTTATATGCAGATTAAAAAAATATATCTTAAAATACACACTTAAAAAATAAAAACTAAACACAGTATTTTCGCAATCAATGGATGCAAATATTTTCAAGCTGCGTCACGAACTAGCTTCCACGAAAAAATTGATACATAAAAGGGGCCCTGATTAACTACTTTTAGGCACCCATCAAGACTCATGTGAATTGATATGATGTTAAAAGTAACTTTATTTTCTTGTCAAGTCACCACAATTTTTTTCCCCGAGACAGAGTGTCGGTTTTTTGATTGCTTTCTCGTGACATGGGTTTGTGTCTTTCGGTGTGATCACTTGCTTAAAATAAGGAATTAAAGGCAAAACAGTTGGGCGAAAAAAACCTAGACTAGTCCAGGGCAAGCCATTGATGTAATGGTCTAGGCTCGCACTTCTCATGCATGTTGTCATCATACTTACAAAAGCAAACATCGCATGGCTGCAATGCACTGTCTCGTGAAAATACACCATGAAATCACGGAATACACAATCATTCATCGTTGAAGGGAAAAAAATAGTTTATAAAATGTATAAGTTGTCCTAGTGAATTCTAGTGTTGTCCACTACAATTTGGTTGAAATTTGACCTACTTTTTCGCTATAATTTAGACACAAAGTCCAGATTAATCCCTAAATAATGTTATGGAAAAAGACAAGAATTGTTAATAAGCCCTTCTACTTTGTAATTCAAAGACTCAATTCAATCTCCGAAATACCAATCGTTTGAAAATAATTTTTTTAAAAAAAGAAAAACCCTTAAATTGCCACATATAGATATATCTTCATGAAAAGTCCATCTCATTAATTTCTCACGCACCCTCACACACTCAAAAAAATAAACTAAAGATGAAACATTGTCCACACACGAAGTCCAGGCTAAATTTTGTCCACACGTCTTGCAACCATCTTAATCCAATATCTTACAAAAACTCACTATAAATTAAAACCAGTGGGGGCACACAATCTCCACCTTATTGACATAACTGTCTTTTGGGTGCTGGAATCTCCATAGTCGACTTGTCTTGATCTTCGTGCTTCTGCAGTACAATCAACTCCAACCCCTTTCGACGTCCCGAAGACCATTGACTTTCAAGATCTCTTCTTCACTCTTCAGTTGCTCATCACCATAGACTCATACTCAAAAACCCTAGTAACCTGCAACCTCATCGTCATGGCGCCCAACCGAGACTCCGCATATCTCCAGAGCTTCACCAAAACTACCACCAACAACGTCAACCAGAAGCCCCCCAAGCTCTCGACGGAGAACCTCCAACGCACCATCTCCGACATATCCTTTGAACTCATCAGCCAAGAAACCCTAACCTCGGAAAAGAGCAACAGCCAGCAGCCACCTCTGCCTCCCATATCTGAGGTGGAGGACGCAAAGTGCGAGTGCTGCGGCATGTCGGAGGAGTGCACCCCGCAGTACGTCAAGAAGGTGCGCGAGAAGTACTGCGGCAAGATGATGTGCGGGCTCTGCTCTGAGGCGGTGAAAGAAGAGATGAAGAAAAACGGCGGGAAGATAGAGGAGGCGGTCCACGCGCACGTCAGCGCTTGCGCCAAGTTTAACAGGCTGGGGCGGGCGTACCCGGTGCTGTGCCAGGCGGAGGCCATGAGGGAGATCCTGAGGAAAAACAGGGCCAAGTCGCTTAGCCCCAGGGACAAGGGAGGCACAAATCAGAAGAAGGGTGGGATTTCTAGGAGTTCGAGCTGCATTCCGGCCCTTACGAAGGAGATAAATGCTCAGAAGATGGTGTAATGACGATGATCGATCATCTTTGTAATAAACCAATAAGCCTTGACTATGTATGGATAGTCAACGCAATTATTGGGGTTTTAATAAGTGTAGTTTGGTTTGGTTGTCACCGTTTTAGGGACAATGATTAACTAATTGTCTCGTAAGAGTTGTTAATTGCAGTTCCTGGAGTACTGCGTGTAGCTAGGGTTCTTGCACAGGTTCTCTTTCTGAGATATTGTGCACTGATTAATTAACTTAAATCGAATCAGATGATGCACACTACAGTACTGTGCACGCAATTAGGAGAGTACCCATTGAAGTTCCGTTAGTGTTTGTTAAGATTTGACTGGCGAATATTATATAATTATCTTTTTATAACATCAAGTAAGGAAATGAGATGTATCACGTAACGAGACTCATATCACTGTACATCGAAACTGTAATGTTTGTAAAGGATAAAAACTTGGCACGAAATTTAAGTATGGTATAAAGATAGAAAAGGAAAAAAGATAAAAATAATATTTTATTGTATAACATGTTTGGAAGAAATGATTTGAGTGGTTGAAAAAATGAATCCCGACATAGAAAATATATGTTAATTAAATATAATGAAGGTTGGGTTGGTGATTTTATAATTGTACAATTTTGGAATAGCAACATAATTTGCTTACACTTCGTTGGGGAGAAGGTAAACAATAAGAAACGATGTCAAGAATTATTTGTCAGGTCGCATCAAATTAACGAACTCAAACTTTTGCTGAAGTTACTTGTCAACTAAAAATACAAATTAAATCGTTCTATGTTCACAATGACAACAGAAAGTCCTCTAACTTTCGATTATATATGTGTGTGTGGGAGGGGGGCCATTGGGCACTAATAACAAAATCAACACTTGGTTACTTCACCAAGAAGCGCGACAGTGTCAACAATAACAAATATGAATATTGACCCACAATGACTGCACAACAAAAACATTAAAAGGATAGCCACAGAATGTCGAGCAAGTTAGCAAAATAGGATCTAAGCTGCGACTATAATGAAGTAATGTAATAAGCTAGGATTTAGCAACAATCAACCGTGATTGTTCTCCGGCAATCAATCTAAGTGATTGCCTATCAGGTGTTGTGACAAGGGTGAGCATACATGCAGCAAGAAACATGATAGTATCGAGATTGCCCGCGCAAACGGGGGAGTGACCACGACCTCTTGATCGATTGCGCCGCTTGCTGCAGAACATATTGTAGGATTTTCAATGGGTTGTATCTCTATCGATTAGGCCCGATTTGATGCTAAGCCATTGCGTGATTTCATCTTTCTAACAAAATAAGTATGCTTGTATTCAAACCATTTGAACAAGTACGCTTGTGAATTTAATAATCTTAAATCAATTCAACTTGAAAAGTTCTATAGGCTATGTTTGGAATCTCTCTTTCAACTTTCACACTATCCACAAAATGTTATACTAATAAACATATCAATTAATAAAAAATTTCATTCAAATTCAAATTCAAATTCCCCCCTTATATATATACCTAACTAATTATTATATTTATTTACAATTAAATCAATACTTATATACACACTCACACACTCACATTGATATGTATATTTATGTCCTCAAACTAATTATTATCCCTATATAACATTACATCATTCAACTATCATTATATATTTTATACATATATAAATACATAAAATCAAATAAATAATACTATTTGTCCTATCAAAATCTTTCTTCTAAATATATTACACATCACAGCATAGCTCTCACCAATAACCATTCCACGTCACAACCCCTCTTCCAAACGTAGCCATAGTGATTTATGACGTGACAACTTTGGTTGTGTTCCTTATTTGAGTACATCTTTGTTGCATATCGGTGTTAAGTTTATAGGTTTTTGGTTCAAAAAATAGATTTGAAAATTTAATTAGTACATTCAAATGCGGTGAAACTTAAATTCCAAACTTGATATATTTTTCTTTCTATAACATGTATAATTGAATTGCATAAGAAAGAGCTAAAATTTACCTTTTTTTGCATTGTTTTAATTCTTTTCTTCTCATGATCCTTTGGCCATAAAACTTGAACTGTGACCTCATAAAACTTGAATTGTGACCTCTAGTTTATTAATATGAATAAACACTCAATAAGATTCTTCTTATTTCCTCACAAAATTAGAGAGAATAGAATAGGAGAGATGATGGAAGCTAGAAAATTTTTTGTTTTATTTATAATAGGGTTAGAGAGCCTTTTCTAACCTTTTTTCGTTTAAGATAAGATTTTTTTATCCATATTAATAAGGGGGGAATAAGGATGGAATACAGAACAAGCTAAAGTTGATTTTTTAATGGACCTCAGTTCAAATTTAAACGCAAATCATCTTTAATTATTAATTCAATTAATAATTTAAGTTCAATCTAACTCTTAACCTTAATTAATCATATTAATTAAATAAAAAATCTATTGTGTTTTCAATTGATAATCATAATATTAACAAACAAAATGAATACTAGATAAAATTTGTGTGGCCTCATCTTATTGTGGCCTATAAAGTTCGGTCATTGGACTTTTTGCGTCTCAATCAAACTACCCAACAAATTATCATCTTGCCCTTGCATTGTTTTTTTATCTATATAATTTTTCAAATTCATCTTTAATTGTCAACAAATTGTTTAAAAGATATGTATAACACTTAGCCCATGATTCATATTGAATTCCATCTAAAATGTAGTGATTCAATTACAAAAACCTTTCTAATCTTAAATACTATGTACTGTAGACCTTTGGTCTTGTTATTCCTTGATTGAATAAGAGTTATGATTTTAGTCAAACTAACTAACTCAATCACATGATCAAATCGATGTACTTCTTGAGAATAATGTCCATTGAAAACCTATTTCTAATAATGCATTACATTGGTTATGAATTTCCTTTTCACATTGATCGCACAAGATATACACTTTACTTATAAAGATAAATTCTTTATTGAACGTAAACATACATTTATATGCACCTAACCAATGATACTTTGAACTTGTAACACTACCAAAATAGATGTATTTCTTAATGTTTTAATGACATATTGCTTATGGTGTGTACAAGATATTGTCTCAAATCTAAAGTTTACTCACATTTAACATGATTACTATACAAGGCATTAAGAACAAAGAATGAATACTTGTGTATGCTTAGTTGCGATACATATATATTCTTAATATTATATATAGAATGGTATGACATCACTATACAAACGCAAAGTGTATAAGTATTGCCTTTATCTCTAATGCCCATATATAGACACTACGATTCTCGAATTAGTTTTAATGATTGTATACCAAGAAGTCTTATATTCATATTTACAACTCTTATGCAAAAAAATGCAAGATTGAAAAAATAATATATAAATTTTTATTAATTAAATTCAACATTTACAATTGTTTTAAAATATTTAATGATATTTGATATTATTGTGGTTTTTTTGCATAGATTTATAGAATATTTAGAATTATGCTCTTGTTAAATTATCTTGTTACTTATAATATGATTATAATGGTACCTACTATAAATTAATATTTATTCTTTTGTTATAATACAATAACCATTACTTCTGTTATGTCTTCTGACATGTATCAGAGGGGTTCTTTTCGGTGAAACTTTCCTGAAACCTTACTCTAGTCGCGGCCTCAATATTAATCCAGTGCCGGCACCACCGCACATGGTGGGGCGTGAAATCGTGTGTTTGTTTGTCTATTTCAAATACAAATAAAAGAAGGAAAAACAAAACTGTCAGCCAAACATGCCCTTCTTTACAATCCTCAAAACTGTCAGCCAAACACCGACCGCTGGCGCCATTGTACCCACACTGCCCATTGAGCAACTCAATGGGCTAATCCACTCTTGTGCGCCGCCGTGAGCCACGCGCTCTCTTGTGCAAATCGAACCCCGTTCTCCACCGCATCTCAGCTGCCGAAAATCCGGTGGTCATGCTTGTGCTAGCACTGCCCAGAGTTCGCTTAGAAAACCCTAGTCGACGCCCCTGGCTTGTGCCTGTACTTCAACGTCGATTCTGTGACCGCCGAGATTATCCACTGTTATGTGCAACTGGAAACCTACGCCATCAGACGTGGCCCCGGCACCAGCATCCAACTCTAGTTGTCTCTTATAGTGAGTTGGGCTGAGTTCCTTCGGGTCTTCCATTTTTTCTGTCTAGCTCTGGGTATGTTTGTTGGATGGCCTGAAATTAGTGAGGTCTTTTTATTGTAAGTGGATTGGATTTTTATAAGACCTTGTGTGATCTAAAGTTTCTATTGGGCTTTCATTTTGTGGACTATTTTTGTTCGTGTTTTGGATAATATGGGTTAATTTTTGAGTGTGTTTTGTTTGAATTCCTTTGTGTAAACTCTAAATACCATTGAGTTAGAGGCTGATAAAGTGCATATTTTATTCGTATGGTTTACTGCTAGTGACTTATGTAGTTAGCTTTCTATTAATACGGATATTTATGTTAGTATTATCTGTGTTATCATTATTGTTATACACGAGTGTGGTATAGAAAAATATGTCTTTACAAGTAAGTGATACACATATAAGTATTGTGAAAGACTTTTTTTCAATTTCAAGTACCTATCACCACTAATGAATCATGTAAGTCAAGCCCATGCTTTGTAATTATGCATAAGAAGAAAGTTGCGATAATGTAATTAACTAAATATGGCCTTTGATAAACTAACATGACATGTAAAGCGTGACTTCTCTATTACTGTGTCATGAATTATGTTTAATCTTACCTACCAAATATTGTGTCAAAAGCGTGATTGTTTCATCAATAGCTGCACAAAATAGTTCAAGTTAAACCAAGTTGAACATTTTGGAAGTTGTTTATGTTCAATTTGAAGGGGAGGTGATATTTGACATTATTGTGTTTACTAGCATAAGTTTACAAAATATTTGATTTTCTAATTTATAGGATTACGTTTATGTTAAGTTATCTTTTTATTTTTGGTATGATTTTAATTATCCTAATTATAAGTTGGAACTGCTTTTTAGTAATGAAATAGAACCACCATTACTCCAATTTTCTCTTCTAACAGCAATTAATATCCATACAAAGTATAAATATTTGGTATTAGAAGCATATCATTATATAACACCTGAATTGTGAATTCCACGGTTGATAAGCAGCAGCCGTTCAAATTCTAACACGCCGTTCGATTTAATTCTCACTTTACTCGTCAACACTTGTTTTCGTGTCGGTATTGGCATTTAAATCTTTCACTGTCGAATGTATCACTCATCTTTTGAGTGTATGTCTTCCAATAATGACTTAACCAAATTAAGAAAAAGTAATCCAATAAGGAACATGTTAACTACAGAATGCTTTTGACGGAAGAAATTTATAACAGCAAGAAAATATCATAATTATCAGTCATAGTTACCGAAGGTCTCTGCCTCTCTGGTTGTCTTCCGATGTTTCTTTTTCTTTATTTTTAATGGTTAGTATCATAGTTTTTTTGAAACAGGCAGTCTTCCGATTTAGAATGTAGAAAGTGTGTAACAGAATACGATCTCCTTCAATTTTTATAATTTATTGTTCAATTATTAAATTCATTTAATGATTGTCTAAATATTTAGAATTGAGAAATAGTGAAAAATGATACATTCATCACTCATAAAGAATTTAAATATTACACGTTTGAGCGTTGATATACTAATTTTTATTTCTTATGCAAGTATCAACCTGTAAACATATAATTTTGTTTACGTAAAATGATAGTTATTGCCAGTCATGCAACTGGGATCACATATGAAGTTCTCAAATTTATGATATGATGAATTGAATTTAATTCAGGATGAAATACTATGATTCATAAGATTCAGATCGTAATCAGAAATATTTTTTGATCAACTAGGAAAAAGAGGACGTCTTTTAATTACTATCCCTGTAACATATAGAAATATTTTTTGATCAACTAGGAAAAAGAGGACGTCTTTTAATTACTATCCCTGTAACATATATACGCAAGAATATTCCAATTAAATCCTAAATCTAGTGATCAGCACAGCAATCAGGAACACTCGTACGACAGCCACAGCTGTGTCTTTCACTGGATTTTTTCAAGTTGGGACACATACATACATACATACATTTGTATATAACTTCCCCAGAAAATACCTCAAATTTGATCAATTATTTAACGCAGGGTTTCCTGTTGTAGTCTCTTCCAATATGATAATTCAGATCCCCTAGCGAACTCAATCCATTGAGTCACAGGATCCTCATGCAAGTCCCATATATGGAACCCAAATGTCCAATGCAAATACCAACAGCAATGCTAAAAAAGGCAGACTTGATCAATTACCCTATTCATCCATCCAAGTTCCACCTATATACGTAGGCGTGGCTACCTATTGATCTACTTGTCGATGTGTTATGTGTGTGTTAACATAGCCGTGTGAATTTTCACGAGTCTCTATATGTAGGCAATGCTTACGAAGTCCTAATTAAAATTGAATTCTTTCAAACAGTCATGGACTTTGGTATTCCTCTACATGCGCTACATACATTGTTTCCCTACTGTACATGCATATATCTGCCGCAACTTGCAGCGTAAAGGCCATCTTGTAATCTGATCATTTATGGGAGTGACAAGAAAGCAACTCTTATCTGTTCAAAATGCACAGATTTTAACCTGTAAAGGGTCACCCATTTCTTGGCATTGAAAACGAAGTTCATTAAAATATGAAAGCAATGCTCTCTGTCTCATGTTTCTTTTGGTGACGGATCATATCATCAACCCCTTTTTGCACGCAATCCCAGATTCTTTAATATGAGCACACACAACGACCCTCTAATATATATATACGTTGTTTTCGAGTTGCTATTTTAGAAGTGCTCCATATATGGAATTTACGTTGTCCAGCAAAAGGAGAGGATGATAGTTAAAGTGCAAGAAGAACAAATCAATCTAATCATGGTATGCAAGGCTCCCATCTCATGGATCCATGTTATATACATATGTATCATTAATTAGACTCTTGCATGCTACTTAATATATCTGTCTCTTTAGTTACATATTTCCTCATACTTCAAGCTTGTAATATGAGATCAATTCACTTCAAATAGTTATATGTTTATTTTGTCGGATGGGATTACAATCTAATCCAAGAGATATTTTGAACGATGTTAATTAATTCTTAATAATTATATTTGATAAACTTAACTATTTAATATGATAATATCTTTTTTTCTATTATGACTTTAGAATGAAAATAATGGTCATATGAATGATTATAAATAAACCCTAATGCATAGTACCTAATTTAATTATTTTATCATAGCTCTCAGTTAGATTATTTATTTTATAATTTTACAATTTAATACAATGGTCTTATATTATCTATGACTTTAATTAATAAAAAGTAACATTTGATTAACATAAATAAAATAATTTACGCTACGGCTAGCAAGTACTAAAATGTAAACATGGCCTTAAGTTCTCTTGAGTCTGTTGCAGAGTGATCAAGTATTGCTGAGAAAGGCGACCTCCGATGTAACAACAGAAGTAAGCAAACTAGACAAAGATTTGGAAACCATTGTTGAGTTGGACAACGAGACAATCTTGCAAGCAGAATGCGAGTGCTGTGGCCTGAAAGAAGAGTGCACCAAACAATACATGTCAAGCATCCGAAATTCGTTTTCGGGTAAATGGGTCTGTGGGCTTTGCTCCGAAGCAGTGAAGGAAAGGCTGGACCACAGCTCCATAGCCATTGAAGAAGCTATGACCAAACACACAGATTTGGTTCAAGAGTTCAATAGGACAACTAGGGTTAATCCCAAGCTGTCATTTGCATGGGCGATGAGGGATTTGGCCAAGAAAAGCAGTGAGAAAAGAAAGAACTTGTCCGGGGGAAATAAGATAACGAGGAGCTCCAGCTGTGTTCCGAGGATTGATGTAAATTAATTTACTGTTATTTTAGATAATCAAATAATAATACGATAATCAAATATATATCACGTACAAGTATAGAAAGTTTTCTTCCGTATGCAGACAATTTTTCTCATGCAAAGCGCTAAGTGCATGCTTTGGAAGAGTGAAATCATCCAAGCGTTGCTGACTGCCCTTTGAAATTTCAATGTTGTGTGGATGCAGAAAACGACAACGCCATATTGATGTATTATAGTGAACGTTAATTCTTGTGAAAAAGAATTAATCATGCTAATTAATTGGATCGATATATTGTCAAGACAAGACTTTCCAAGCAAAGCTTTTAAAAGAGACTCGTGTCGGAGAAATAATGGGTTGTCGAGTGAGTAACAGCTTCGACCGATTGAATCATTTTAAAAGAATTCAATTATTTAAATTATATAACATTATATATAAATAAATATATATAATATTATTAAACTAATTTTACAAAATAAAAATAATTTAATTTTGTAATATGCTATATGATGAGTTTTAGTTGTAATGTTAAAAATTTAACAATTCTGCAAGAAAGAAAACTTATTACACAAGTTAAGAAAAACTTATTAAATTCAAAATAATTAAAAATATAAAATTGAGAAATTAGCTTTGCAAAATAAAAACACTTCAATTAACATGAATAATTTTAATTTGAAATTTAAAATATACAATATTTAAATTTTTAAAAACTCCATTAGAAAAACTATGGATAAAAATTACTAAAAAACAAATTTCAAAATAAGAAATATATTAAAATTTATATGGTCTAACAAATATTTAGAAGCAAAAAATGTTGATTTTTTTTCAAAACAATTTGCCATTTTTTAAAAATTTTTAGGTCAAAACTAATTTTGACTTATTCACCCGGTTTTCATCGGTTCACAATGATTTTTTGAATAGGTAGGTTTTATGACTTAATTAGACCGAAAATCTGATCGACTCCTATTGAATTGGTTGAATAGATAAGTTCGATGCAATTCATAGCCATGTCTTTTCAAGTAATTAACTTTCACAACTAAAATAGATGAGGGCTTTTTTGTGATAAGAAATTAAATGTTGTCCCATCTTATTTTGTTCAAAGAAATTAATTTCATTGCACCTCAACTTGCATATCCCTCTAAATGCCAAGTGTCTCAATTCAAATATATATATATATATATATACACACACACACACAATTGTCAAATATATATATATATATTTGAATTGAGACACTTGACAGTTGTATTTCTTGAATAGAACCATCATATTATCAATTCTTACCCTAGCTGTTGGATTGTAACGAGACCAAGACTTGCAATTCTATTTTCCGAATTTAACTCCGACATTTTGTCTTAAAACAAAAACAAAATTCTCTTATTTATACTATAAATTATATATAAATCTTCTTAATTATCTTCCCACAATTGATTGCATTGATTGTGAATGAACTATTCTCTTTTCAGTTTTCATCCTACCTTTTCTTTTAACCAGACAAAAGCAAAAGGTTTAGAAGTCCAATAAAGAAAGTTGTTGGCTGCATATTTAGTAAGATGTGGTCCTAAATTTTTCATGTGGTTCATGTTCATAGCCCAATCGCAATAAGTCATATGGTCCCAAGATTTCTGAATCCCCAAAACCTTTTGCATCCCATTATCGAAGGTAAACCAAGAAAGTTGATTCAATCTTCTAACCTAGCACGTGACTCTCACACGTGCAACTCAAATTGCTTTAGGTTTAGGGTTTTAAAGTGAAAATAATGAAACTTCCATTGTGGTAAGAAGTTTTGTAATTGTATCTTTTTTGTTCATATTTGAAGTTTCGGATTTAATCATTGGAATGAATACGTGAGCTTATTGCTTCTTGTTCAAAGAAACAATAAAGATAGCCTGATAGCTCATTAGTGCTTAAATAATTAAATGAAA
This sequence comes from Avicennia marina, assembly GCA_019155195.1. Lineage (NCBI taxonomy): Eukaryota > Viridiplantae > Streptophyta > Magnoliopsida > Lamiales > Acanthaceae > Avicennia > Avicennia marina. Next base: position 1,115,880 of record CM032755.1, read on the forward strand.
AAAATTGGATTTATAGTAAAATTTCATTACATGCCACAACGCTTGTTATATTTAGGGACTAAAGAGTCCATTATCAACAAAGAAAACCTTGCAAGCTGTAATTTTGAATTTGTGAGAGGTATAGATTGTGTTAATATTGATATTAATACTAGTATTTTGGGTGAACTCATTTCCTGTGTGATATATAATATTTTATAAATAAATTATTTGAATAAAATATAATTTTCATTTTTTTTGGATAAATTAATTATATTGATAGAAGTTTTCTGAAAAATAAAAAAGACATAAAGTATTAAATATAAATTTAGCAAACTTAGTTGAATTTTAATGAGAGAGATGCTATATTTTTATCTATAAACCTCGGTTGTACTTTTTTGTATATTGAAGAATAGAGGAAATTAATTACAATTGAACTTATTAAAGGTGAACTTTCAGAAAGTTTGTTAAATGGACTAAAGTAATTACTATACTGACGTGATCAAATCGCATCGGAAAATAGCGGTGTAATCGGATTCGAATTCGATAATTCCAAGGACGCAAACGGGACGAAAAATGCCGACCTAACGTGATAGGATTGGATTGAACCCGATGGAACAACTACAATCAGCACACCGATTGCTGATTGATACGTTATAAATCACACTGACCAATTCGGAATGACTCAATTTGGGATACAAAATTCATGAGAAATTGAAAAAGCTCAATTTCAGGGAATTGAGAAAAAACTTGAATTCATTAAAAACTCTCTGTTTACTGATCTATATCTAGTGAATAACAAATTACTATTTATACTAAATACTATTAGACTATAACCTAAAAGGCCATATAGCCCAATTTATTAATAAGACTCATTTACAATAAAGTTAAAATTAATAAATATTAAAATAAATTTTGACAGATCCTTAGACCGCGTCATACCCCTCCTCTTGAAGGCGAATTGTCCTCAATTCGAATTTTTGTCCTCTTGGATCAAAAACGAATCTCTGGAAGTTCCTTAACTCTTCATCGCCTCACTGAAACTTCAGCTTTATCTTCCCATGAGTCCAGCACAGAAATACCAGCAACAAACCATATAAAGGAATACAAAAAGGTACTGACGACTTATCCGGATATGCATATGTAATATCTGCAGATAAAACTATCTTCCCTTCTTGTGCAGTACAATTGGATAAAGCATCTGCTAAAGGGTCAAATGGATCAACGAACACGTGACCCTGTAGAAATTTAATCTCTCAATCTTTGGCTTGTTCTTCATTCTCGTGGCTGTCTTCAACTTCCACTTTAATTTCTATGGCTTCTTCCATCTCAACTTTATCCTTTTCAATTTCTACTGATTCCGTTACTTTTTTCCGTTCACTTTTCTCCTCAATTTCCAGATGTGTGCTATCACTGTCATTATCTTCATGTTGTACTTCCTCCGGAGGCATCTTCTCTGCAATCCTCACTTCAGTCAAAGATGTCATCTCTATGAATGGGTCTTTCTTCTCTCCCATAACTTTGTTAATGCCAATATGAGTATCAACTTCCTCGTTTCGACATTCACTCATATTATACCCACGCTAAAAGCAATTAAAACACACCCAAATATGACCTTCAATATGTCTCGTCGTACTCATTCACATTCGATTTATAATCTTTGTCACAATAGTACCTTGACGATGGATGTTTACCTTTTGTCCTCTCGTGTCTCAAAGTACGGTTGTCCCTAGCAAGACAATTCTGTATCTTATCCACAGCTCTGAACAACCTTTGGATTTCGTCAAATATTATCTCCTTACAATGTGCGTGATCAATTGACATCCACGTCAGCGCGGACGGCCTAGCCCAGCAGCAGCTCCTGATCCAACCCAATTTCTTCGGCCCGAAATGCGCCTCTAACCCAGCGGTAGCCTGGCCCAAAACAATTCCGGCCTAATTACTTCGGCCCAACTGATTTTTTTATTTTTGGTTGGGCTACTCGAACCTGGCCTAGACTGTGACCTGGCCCAAATCAACCTCAGCCAACAGACAATTTTTTTTTTCTTTCTTCGCTTACGGGTGGCGGCAGCGGCGATGCGGTTAGGGCGATTTTCTTCGCCAGCGTTTCTCGCGGCTATGGCTGATGTCGATCGGCCCAATCGTCGGCAAGGCCTGGAGCGGCTTCAGTGGCGGTGTCGGACGGCAGTTTCGGGGGGAATCGCGGGGTTGGCGGAGGAAAACCTGGACGGTGTTCGCGGCGTCGCGACTTCTGAATAACGCCTCTTCCGGCGGCGATTCGGCGCAGGAAGGGGTGGGCTCGCGGCAGCGGCGGTTCTAGGGTCGATTGCGGCCGTGAATTGGTTGAAACGGTGGTGGAATTGGCTGCGATTTCAATTGGTGCAGCGGCGGCGGTGCTGATTTCCTTCTTCTTTTTTTTTTTGATTTTTTTGACTTTTTTTTTGAAACTCCGGATCGTGTATCGAATTAGAATTTGACGCAAGCTAGCTCTGATACTGAACTGACGTGATCAAATCTCGTCAGAAAATAGCGGTGAAATCGGACCCGAATCTGATAATCCCAGGGACGCAAACCTGACGAAGAACGCCGACTCAACGTGATAGGATTGGATTGAACCTGATGGAACGATCACAATCAGCACACCGATTGCTAATTGATACGTTACGAATCACACGGACCAATCCGGAATGACTCGATTTGGAATAGAAAATTTACGAGAAATTGAAATGCTCAATTTCAGGGAATTGAGAAGAAACTTGAATTAATTAAAAACTCTCTGTTTACTGATCTGTATCTACTGAATAACAAACTACTATTTATACTAAATACTATTAGACTCTAACCTAAAAACTCATATGGCCCAATTCATTAATAAGGCTTATTTACAATAAAGATAAAATTAATAAATATTAAAATAAATTTCAACGGATTTCTAAATCGCGTCGTATACATAAAAAAATTTAATAAAGGAATGATACATTTTTATTAGTAACTTCTCTATAGTTTATTTTTTTAAAGTTGCAGAATAAAAGGGAATGATTGTAATTGAATTCATAAGAGAGACAGTTCTAGAAAGTATATTAAAAGACCGAAAAGAAGGTCTCATGTACTCTAGAGAGTATGAATAATAATAATAATAATTTCCAATTAACATAAAGACAACATCCTACAAAAACTTCAAAATCAGGTGACGCTTGATTTACAATAAAATTCAGCTGAAAAAAAGAAAGGAGTTGAGAAAATGGTTCAAAACCAAATTAATCTCACTTGTTATGTTAAAAAGATAGAGTTATTTATGTAAATAGATTTAGTGACCAAAATATTTTTAAGGGGTCTAAGGTATTCTATAGTAGTATAGTACATAGTTCTACAAGCAATGATATTTATTGTAGAATGGAATAGTGAATAGATTTATATGCATGGCACATATATAACATTATATTTGCTGATCAAACACAGTTGGAATATTGACTATGGTAGATGTTGAAAAATCAACTTATAATTATAATGTAATTGGAATCACTCTTTGGGGCCATGGCCTGATCATCCACATCTAGCAAAGTTTGCTGTTCTCTTAGAACGTTTCATTAATTATTATGTCGTGATAAAATAATAAGAGCAATAGCGTCATTTTCCGTTTTAAAAGAAGTGCTATTTTTTATTTTTATTTTTTTTCAATTCTTAACTTTGTTTCGTCAACGTAGGTTAATTTAAAACTTTTCACGGCTTAGTGGAATGGAGGCCTATCCTTGTTTGGCATTAAAAATTTGTTGTTTCATTCGATTAAATGCACTTTAGCTAATGGTGACATTAGGCCACTTTGCTTCAAAGATGGATAGATAAATAACAAAACCTTATCCTAAAAGCAGTGGACAAACCTTATTTATAGTGGAGCTTCATAATTGTCTTCGTCATGCCTGACTCATCTTAACTTACTAAAACCCTAAAATTTCATTGGCTATATTTGTTTTCAATTTATCTATTTCAAAAATGCACGATTATTATAATTTTTAAATTCTTTCTCTATTTTTCTAATTGAAAATGCACCTAAAATCAAAATAAAAATAAAAACAAGCATAACCTTTGATTTTCTATCTCCGCTTATTTGCTAATATATAATTGTCGTGTTTCAGGTTATAAGACAAATGACAATGTGTCAAAAATTAATACACATAGCAAGTGTTAATTGGTCAAGAAACAAATACAGAGTTTTAGTGGCCTCTCCATATAAGAATTTTAAAATATTTTTTCTTTATTGCGTTGGAAAAGGATTATGTGGGTTCTTCATTTTATTTAATTTTTTCCCACTTGGGTTCTATGGATGATAATTACAAAAGAAAATGGAGTGAACGATCGAAGAAATGTTTATACCATTTATTGATGGAAGTTTAGCTAGCTTTCAATTATCTTAATTGTTATAAGAAGAGGTTAACTAAGTACTTGATATTAGATTTGTACTGGGAAATTGACCGATCGTACTATCATAAATAAAACACTTGCCGCCAACTAATTCTTGATATATACATATTTGTATAAATATGTTGTATAAAATTTTCATTTTAAGTTATTCATATTGTTCAATCAAATACAGTAAATAAACAGAATACTTTCCTATCTTACAAAATAAGATCATGGGCCTCATGGCCCACCATCAGCCCAAATTAGGCTGCCTAATTGTATAAAGTGTAACTTCTACTTTCAAAATAACATAAGTACAAATATATAGTATAAAAATGTAATAGAGTATCTCTATTTTGAATAATAGAAGTACGATATATTATTATTTATATTTAAGTGTGCTCTATCCATTTTATTAAAAATAATGGTGTCAATTTATTGATTAAAAGTGATGTTGTAAATTCATAACATACAATTATATTAAGTCCAAACTCTTAATAATATAAAATAGATAACAAATTATATATGTGGAGTATAATATATGCTATAGGCTACATTGGATCAACAATGAGATGGGAATAAAGAGGGGGTAGAGGAGTCAGAAATACTAGGAAAATGGAGATATGAAATAAAGCATGGTAAATTGACAAAGACAACGCACAGTAAATTCCTCAGAAGCAGACAATGGAGGGCCCCCAATGTTGTGAAGAAATGGGGGAATTATTGTGACAGAAGCAAAAGCACTTCTCTGACTATACCTGGTGCATCTAGACTAAATGCTTACAATTGTGACTTATATTCAAAAATATAAAAAATTTATTAAATATTAAAATTATAATATTTATTTAAATCTTATTAGCTAGTGCAGCATGTACTAGTTCTAGTTCTTCCCATTTTCTTACCAAAAAGATACTCCACTTTTTCATTCCAATCTCCAATGTGTATACCCACACATATACAAACACACACGTATACATACAGCAGTGCCATATACGTATATGCACAGTGATAAACGTTAATCCTCAGAAGGAAAACATCTGAACAACAAACTAGTGAATTTCAAGACAAGACACGCGCATACGATGACAGATACACATAATTGGCCAACGGTATGTGCATATAAAGCTAATCATTTCACAGGTAAAGCAAAACAAAGTTCACACCATTTTTGCAGTATTGAAGCAAGTAACTCCAAGAAACGGGAACAAAATGAGCATGGCTCACCAACTCTGAGCCTCAACAGCTACACATAATTTCCTTGTCACTTTCCAAAGCCAGTCAAAAAGGCATTTTAGTAATATTAGACAAAACCTAGGCCTTTCCCCCTACTCCTGTCATCGTGTGTAGCTCAAACCCCAAATCTATCTCTGCATTCTAGTATTCACCCACAATCCTAATTCCTGCCCATCTCCTCCCCTACCTCTTTATATACATATATCCTTCGTAGGTTCTAGCACTCAAACCCTAGTAGTCTCTTCACTTCTATATTTGCTTCTTCTGAGTTAGCTACTTCCTCAGTTAAAATACCAGACTTTTCTGCAACAAAAGAGTTTCCTTCTTGCTTATCTAGCTTGGTACGTCATTTAATTACATAAATTAACGTGATTCATATGTCACATATGCCGTGTAACAACTGATATGTCTGAATATGGTACTGATATATATATATATATATATATATAAATTTTCTACTGCTTTGAGGGATTTTTCGGACTATTTGTTTCCGGGATTTCTTTCAGATATTTCACTCAAGTTTGGTACTGTAGGAAAGCAGAATTCTGTGCGTTGTTAATTTTCAACTCATGCCAGGCATATTTGCTTTCTTGCTTGTTCTTGTTGCGGCTTTTGTCGTCCTTATGATGATTGCAAATGTCATTTTACTTATTTGTCTATGTATGAAAGAAAAGATTCTCCATAAAAAGCTGTGTTTGTGCGTTTGGGTTTCCCCCTTTTTTTTTATTTTCTATACTGAACTTTTTTATTACAATTATAAACATCAGATCCAAGAATTATATTCGGTGGCACGCATGCTTCGTTTATCATGTTGCTTATCTCCATTAGCTGAAAGTTGCTCAGCTTTCTTTCAGTCCCTTTGAGTTTATCACCGAAGTTTACAGTTGAAATGGCAAAGAAAGGATTGGAAAGATCACACGGAGTAATATTGCTCTTGCTCGGGTTTATGTTCGTATTCATTTCTATCAACTTGTCCACATGCAAAGGTTCTGAACTCGAGCTGCTCTTGTCGATGAAAGCTTCAACAACTGATCAATCTCAGTCCCTCAGCAGCTGGAATTCATCTGTTTCTTTCTGCAAATGGAGTGGAATCACCTGTTCGGATTCTTCCCACGTGTCCGAGATCGAGCTCCCGGGAAAGAACTTGTCTGGAAGAATTCCAGGATCCATTTTCAGATTGCCATATGTCCAGTTCATCGATCTGTCCAGCAACCAGTTGTCTGGAGAAATTCCACGGGATTTATTTTCTTGTTTGTCCCTCAGATATCTCAATCTGAGCGGCAACAACTTGACTGGGCTGATCCCCAGTGATCACCTTCCAGCTCTTGAAACTCTAGATTTATCAAACAACATGCTTTCAGGAGAAATTCCGGAAGACATCGGATTGTTTTCGGGCCTCAAAGTTCTTGATTTTGGTGGGAATATCTTATCCGGAAGAGTTCCAGACTCGGTACCACGCATGACCGTGTTGGAATTCTTGACCTTGGCGTCGAACCAGTTGACCGGTCAAATTCCGAGAAACTTGGGCTTCATGAAGAGTTTGAGGTGGATTTATCTGGGGCACAACAATTTTTCAGGCGAGATTCCAAGGGAGATTGGTGAATTAACAGCTCTGAATCATCTTGATCTCGTTTGCAACAATCTTACAGGTGAAATCCCTTCCTCTTTAGGCAACCTCACCAATCTTCATCACCTTTTTCTCTACTCCAACAAGCTTACTGGTCCCATTCCGAAACCCATTTTCCACCTCAAGAAATTGGTGTCACTGGATTTGAGTGATAACTTCTTGGACGGAGAAATTCCTGAACTGCTGGCACAGCTGCAGAAATTGGAAGTTCTTCATTTATTCTCCAACAACTTGTCAGGAAGAATCCCAAATACTTTGTCTTCCTTGCCTCGCCTCCAAGTTCTTCAGCTATGGTCTAATAGACTATCAGGTGAAATACCTGAAGACCTGGGCAAGTATAATAACCTCACTGTATTAGACCTTTCCACCAATAATCTCACTGGAAGAATTCCAGAAAATCTCTGTGCATCAGGCCAGCTGTTTAAGCTTATCCTCTTCTCAAATTCCCTTGAAGGAGAAATTCCAAGGGGCTTGAGCCTTTGCAAGAGCTTACAGAGAGTTAGAGTTCAGAAAAACTGCCTTTCCAATGAACTCTCACCGGAATTCACAACACTGCCACTGGTTTACTTTCTTGATATTTCAAGCAACCATCTTTCTGGTAGGATTGGTGAGAGAAAATGGGATATGCCGCAGCTTCAAATGGTGAATATTGGGAAAAACAGGTTTTCCGGGCCACCGCCAGATTCTTTTGGAAGCAAGCAGCTGGAAAGCTTAGACTTGTCAGGGAACAGTTTTTCAGGCAGCATTCCACAAAGTCTTGGGGAACTTACGGAGCTGATGGAACTGAATTTGAGTGAGAATGAACTCTCAGGCCAGATTCCTGATCAGTTATCTAACTGCAAGAAGCTAGTGAGTCTAGACCTCAGCCACAATCACCTTGTTGGAGGAATTCCCAGTAGTCTTGCTGCCTTGCCAGTTCTTGGTCAGCTTGACTTGTCGGTCAACGGGTTGACCGGAACAATTCCGTCCAACTTAGGGGCCGCAGAATCACTGGTTCAAGTCAATATTTCCCACAACCACTTCCACGGCCGGTTGCCCACCACGGGGGCATTTCTCGCCGTCAATTCCAGCACAGTGGTTGGTAATAAACTCTGTGGCAGTGAGAAGACAAGCGGTCTACCGCAATGCAATGGGGTCAAAAGCAGCGTTCTTTGGTTCGTGCTGACCTTCCTTCTCGCCTCCCTGATATCGTTCGCTGTGGTTGTTCTCCTTGTCATTTTCATCAGGAAAAGGAAGCTAGGAATCGAGTTGAAAAGGGTGGAAAGCGAAGACGGCAATTGGGAATTGCAGTTCTCGAATTCAAGAGTTTCGAGATCAATAACAATCAAGGATATAGTTTCGTCCATGAGAGAAGAAAACCTCGTGGCGAGTGGAAGAACAGGTTTATCGTACAAAGGCAAGTCCACCTTAAACAACAAGCAATTCTTGGCAAAAGAAATCGCTTCAGTCTCAACAAGCTGCTGGACCGAATGGACTCAACTTTGCAAGATCAACCATCCGAATGTGGTGAAACTGCTGGCGATGTGTAGATCGGAAAAGGCTGTCATTTTGGTGTACGAATACATAGAAGGGAAGGATCTGAGTGAAGCTCTTCCATTTCTAGGCTGGGAACGTCGTCTTAAGGTGGCGCTTGGAATTGCCAGAGCGTTAAAATATTTGCACGGCGGTTGTTCACCTAGCATCACAGTCGGAGACGTTACGCCTCGGAAAGTCATTGTAGATGAAAGAGATGAAGCCCACCAGATGGTGATTCTTCCTGGGATTAGTCCTTGTTCGGACAGCAAGTTCTCCAACTCCGCTGCCCGTGTTGCTCCAGGTAACAAGACTAGAAACTAATTAGTTCATAATTATATTACTTCAACTGTTTCACGCATGCTTTTGAGTAATATTCTCTATGGGAGCCTTACACTAATTTAGAATACACGCTTGATTATGCGTTTGGCTAATCAGAAGGTAAAATTTACTAAAGTAAAAAGCTTCATACTGAGATCTCTGATCACTTTATTGTTGCAAGTACAAATATGGATGTCTCACTTTTATCCTTTTGCTTCTCCACATAAGCAGGTTTAAAAAAGAGTGTCGTAAATCATTCGGCAACTTCATAAATTTTTCTCTTTCTTCATAAATTCTTCTCTTTTCATGCAATGATGGCCATGCACGTGTGCTAATTAACCCCCCTTTTAAATCTGCAGAAAGCAAAGGATCTAAAGGGTGGACAGAGAAGAGTGACGTATACGGATTCGGGCTTCTCCTCATTGAACTCCTGACGGGGAAATCTCCAGGCGACCCGGAGCTTGGAATCCATGGAAACATAGTTGAATGGGCCAGATATTGCTACTCAGACTGTCATCTTGAAAAGTGGGTTGATGCAGTTATGAAGAATAACCAAGAATTGAAAGACTTTCATCAGATTCAAATTGTTGAGACCATGAATCTTGCCCTCCAGTGCACTGCAGTAGATCCAGCAGCCAGGCCTTGTGCGATGGATTTGGTGGAGGCTTTAGAGTCAACTGTGAGATCCAAGTCCTTGTGTTTCATCAGAGTTTAAGCTTTTTGTTGTTAGTATCTAGTCTTTTGAATTTTCAATGATTAGTCTTTTAGTAATTTCTTTGACTTTTTCTCTTAAAGAAATTAAGATGTTTTGATTGAATCTATTGGTTGATGTTGTAAGGCATGCTACTTACTTAGTGTATAATATTAGGGAGAATTAATCATGAAGTTCCAAAATATATGTTAACTAAAAAGCTCATGAAATTCACTGTCCTTATTTTTTGTTCTTCTATCCCATTAATATGTGACTGTTGTTCTGTATTGAGTGACAATTACATGGTTATCATGTGTATAGTGAAAACATAGAGATAGAAGAAGTAGAGATGACAATGAAATAGAGAATTTGATCTACCAAAAAAGTCACACGGGCATCATTTTTCTTTGTCAGTATCGTAATTCTTATTGCTATCGTATGATGTGCAAAAAATTGAAACTTACTACAAGACTCCACAAAGAATAACATATATCTGATATTTGTATGAATAAAAAAGATTCGAGAAAAAAATATAACTTTCCGTGCGAAATTATTTTTTCCACCACCCCCATACACCTCCTAAACACTCAGTCCTTATCTATATTGGTGGATTTGAATCTAAAGAAAAAATTTAAAAAAAGAACTTGAAATGACTTCAAAATGAAAGGAATTTCAACTCCATCATAATTATTGAAATTATAATTTAAAATGAGAAATTAAGAATTTGAAATATTTTGTCATCCAAACAAATCCAATAAATTAACTATTATGAATTTTAAATTCATTCTATTAAATCCTTCAATCTAAACGGGCCCGTATAGTATATTCTTTTATGGATAAAAAATCCAATACATTTCAGACAAGAAGTGTCACTGCATTTTCACATTCAACTCCAATATTTGGCCTCTCTTACTATGGAAAAGGTACATACTCGGAAGGGTATGTATAGTGCTTTTAAAACGGAAGAGAGAATAGAATTGAAGGTTCGTGATCAAGTGTGAGTTAGGTCCACAAGTAGAAACCAAAAAGGGGACCCTGTGGCACCAATGATTCAGAAGCTCTGCTGTGTGACATGATGACACCACTTCAGATCAAAGATATGCGCAAAAGTTCACTGTACCAGGCAGCAAAATGAAACACTATTTCTTTCTTACTATCTGTCCAATAAAAATGATTTAATCTCGCGTATCATTATATATGCAAACTGTTCTCTTCATAAACGAAAGATTTTTTTATTATTATTATAAAAAAAAAAAAAAAAAAGTGCATAAATATCAAAGACTTTGTTTTGTGTCTTAAAGGGTGGACGCGTGAGGCAACAAATCAACAAATGAAAAAATAAATCTTCTCATGTTGTCATAGTGCATGTTGTCCTTATCACTAAGGTAATTACTTAGTCGATTCTTATAATTCAAAATAAAAGAGTCGTAGTTTCAAAATAAATAAATAAATAAAACAGAAAAAGGAGATATATAGCTAGTGAGATTGTGAGAAAAATTAGGTTTTCACGTAACTCTTTTTGCAAAAGCCTGAAAACTAATAATAATGCTGCTTCAGACCGTTTCTAATCTGTTGGCTTTTCGTAAGTACGAAGTTTGGAACTATGTAGCAAATAAAGGTTTTGATTAGAAGCGTCAAATCAATTACGTATAGTTAATTATAATATTTTGTTTTTGTTTCATTTGGATGTATCTATTATCTATGACAATTACTGTATAGAAACTGGGAATCAGTTATAAAAAAAAACTGTTATTTAAAGCTAAATGAGGATGCAACTAGCCCTACTTTATTTATATCTTAAATATTTTCTCATTTATGTTTATCCTTATCAACAAAAATTTGATTTGTTGTATTTCTTTTTATTTCGTTTTCTTGCCAGACTTTTCTTTCTATTCCATTTTGTTATATAAATTTCCAATGGATTTTATTATTTTTAACATTTATCAGAGGTATAATAAATTATATTTATTATCAATAACAAAATTTTACAAGAAAATAAATTACAAAATAAAATGTATTTGTAATATAATTTAAAATAGTTACATAATATAAATAGACTTTATGTATTTACACATAAATTATATTTGAAATTTTATATGGACATGTGTAGAGAGTATATTCTCCACTTGTCGATGTAAACACCAATGGATCGATCAAAGTGATGGTCTTAATGATTGCTCTAAGACAACTGTAAATTATAAAAAAAAATAAAAATAAAAAAGGAGGCCCTTGAAGGAAAATGGTTTAAACATTCAATCAAAAGATGTAAAAACCTTGGATTGTAAGTACTCTTTAGACTTTCCAACCAAGCTAGGCCACAGCCTTTCTTGTGCTTGTGTCGTGCCCACTTTTTCTTTCTTCGTTCTAATGATGATGCCCCACTGCATTAATAGCCCTTACAACATATGATTAGTTCATTCCTGCTCTTCAAGATTGGAACAATCAATTGTAGCTGTGAGCAATAACACACACTTTGACTCCGATCGGATGAGATGTCTATTTTAAAAATCAATTTTGAGAGATACGGTGAGATTTACTTTTTGAAGATAAATAGCAAAATGTTTGGTGTGATTGATAATTTTGTGAAAAAAAAAATATATAACGACAATGTTTTTGTCAAGTAGTGTAGAGAGTTGTTTATTTGTTTACATTTTTTGTCACTTTTAAAATATATATTACAATCATTATAATTTTTAAAAAAATTTTCCTCTTACTTTTATGCATAATTTTTAAAAAAATATACTCGAAAACACACATCTAATAACTAAAACAAACATAACCTGTATATATATATATATATATATTTGCAAGAATGATATAATATGATAGTTGAATAAAATATTATTAGTATGATATTTTTGTAAGAATAATACGATGGTAAGAAATATATGATATATTGGTTAACTAAATATTGTTAGTATGATGTATTTGTAAGAATAATGTGATAATGTGAATTGAATAAAATATTGTTAGTAAATGAAGGATAGAAAGGAGGTAGCTTAAGGCAAAAAATAGTGTAAAAATTTTCTTGAAAATTTTCCTAAGAAACCAATTGCAAATAGATCATTTTTGTTAGTCAATAGCACCAAACATGTGTACTGTTTACCTTAGTGGTTAGACACTTGCAAGTTTTATCATTTTCCTATATCATTTTTCATCAAAGAAATAAATAAATAAATAAACATATCTTTCATTTTGCATAATGAGAACATGAAGATTCTGTCCATTGAGAAGAGTCTAAGCATAACAATATAAATTAGCTGATGACAGAGCGAAAAAGATCCTACAGCTAAGATTTGCTGGCATGGATTTGAAATGTTTCTTCTTTTTTTTTTTTTTTAATGTCATTTCTTTTCTTTGATCTCAAAATACTCAAGAATTCTAAATAATCATAACTTCTTGGAGACCATGCAAAAGAAGTTCTTGACTTATATATCCCTTTTTTTCTTTCCGTTGAAAAAGGTCCTTTTGCTTACATTACACCTAGAAAAAGAATTTCGACTTTTAATCTAGATCAAATCACTTCTCTGTTCTGCTACCGCAAGTCCACAAGTATATAAGTTCCATGATTATTTCTCTCTTTTTTTTTCTTTTTCATTTATATAAGAAGCAGCTGTTTACTTATTTCTCTATATTCCAAGGTTTTATGTAATGATAATGTTTTATTTGGTACGCACGTGAAAACCTTAAAGGAATTTCTCCATGCATGCATTGCATTGCATACCAACCCACTTCATCATTTTATGGAGTGAACTTTCTTTCCCTTTTTTTTAAATAAAAAATTAATGCTTTTTTGGAGGTATCGTCAGTTGACCAATGCACTTGTATTTTGTTTCGGCTTTGAATGGGGCTGTGAAATGGATGGGGTCCCAGGTTAAATTGATTTACTTTCTGTTGGATTCAAGAAAAAACAGGCAAAAAGAAAAAAATGCTAAAGAGCCCTTATATCATCTCTAATTAGTTGCTATCTAACTGAGGAAGTTTAAACTCGTTTGTCTTGATCACAGCTAATAATTAGTAAATATCACATATTATTTTGCATGTGATACATCATGTTAAATAATTTTAACAGATGCAAAGGATGTTTTATGCATTTGCAATTTTTGGTGGCAATAAAATTGGACCAGTAATGTATGATCAACCGTAAAAATAAGTTGAATTAATATCACATAAAACAATGACATTTTTATGCCTGTTATAAATTTGCATTAAGTTGGCCACTTTAAAACACATGATATAATATATATATACATATATATATATACATGTGTGTGTGTGTGTGTGTGTGTCACACATTTTAAACAAATGAATACATATAAATATGTGCGTGTGGATGTGTCACACCCTTATCGACATCTTCAGAAAAGCAAAAGCAAAGATGACTTGCTTGTTATTTCCGTTGTTCTCTCTGAAAAAATATTTCTTGATATCACATTGAAACGATTCAAATTTACATACAACCGACAGCTTGAGCTGTGGTCTGTACTTCTGCTTTCAATTGGCTGTGTTTTGCCCTTCTTTTGGTCTCCATCTGCAAGCACGCCTATGCTCTTTACACATATAACCCACTTCTATATTTAAAAAACAAAAAAAGAGGACACAAGAAGAAGAAGATGCTAATTAATCAAATTCCTAGCTAGACAAAGGCACTTTTTGACATACATAGAATGGAACTATGCATAAAGGGCCTTTAGATTTTGCAACTTTTGACCAATCAAAGTACAAAAGTGTATTGGAAATAAGTAATCGTGTATCTTTGATTTCTTGAAATTGGTGCTGTGAAATTAGATTGAGAGAGGATGCATGATTAGTTTCAAGTTGAAATGAGTTGATGTGTGTGCTGATGATGTTAACAACGGAAGTAGGGGTCTTGGTGAAGGTAAAAGAGAAAAGAGGGGGGTCAAATATGTGAGCATTCCCCTCTAATAAAGATTTGACTACTTGTTCAGTGACTGGTGCATGCATGGAAAGGAGCTGGCATACTGTTTCAAATTTGAGTGGACTATAGTGGGAACCTCTCCATCAATATATTGTCTTGTCACAGTGACTTTTGAGGTAACAAGAGAGAGGATTATTTGGGGTAAAATGTATATATGAGAAAACAACGTTGTGAATGATAAGCTGTAGTGTGCATGCACGCATTTAGCTGATGATGTAGCATGCAAGAGCCAAGACTGTTTTCATGGATTTGCTAATGAATCTGTTGACAGTTCATGTGGCGAGGTACCAAAGATGTTGAATTTAATTAGGAAAGGAACGCACTTCACTTTGAAAATAAAATGCTGGGAAAACCCTGCTTTTGTAGCAAGCAAAGATAGGAAGCCAAGAGATTGATTGTGGGAATATTTGCTAGGAAGAAATTAATATATGAGCACTTTATAAATGAAGAATTGACACATAACACCATTTTTAAATTTTTGGTCAACATAGGTCAAACACACACTTATAATTACTCACGTCCAGACCATAAAAATTACCCTTGATTTTGGGCCCCCATATGCTCTTTAACATGAGCTCAATGTGAAAGAGACGTATTGATACAAATGAATTTGTGACAAAGGGAAGTGAGTCTCAATAAAGACCCATTGCAAAAATATGAAATACTTTAGAAAAGAATTGTGATGGAGGAGGAGCAAAGCCCAATAAAAGGCCTATAAGACTTGTGATTGAGTAAGAGCAAGACCCGATAAAAGTCTAAAATGAAGAAGTTGAAATTGTTGAATATCAAGGAATTTTGAATTAAAATGTGATGGCAAACCTGTATATATACAAACTTGCTAGGTTCTAGTTCCAAAAAAGGGAAAAATCAGAATTGGACCATATATAGCAATTATTCTGATTCCATCTTTAAGGTTGTAGTTTTATGTAATTTTTTATTATTAAATTTAATATAAAAGTAATGCGACAAAATATTTAATATTTTTAACAGGTTTAAAATTTTACAAAAAAGCAAAATCATAATTCGGTTTTATTATTGTTCTGTGAAGTGAAGAATAAGTGATACAAATTTTATAAAATACATTACATTGTTAATTAAGTAACATTTTGAATACAAAAAAATATACATTACATCATTTAACTACTTAATATTAATATAAATTAACATATTTTACTATATATAATATATTTTATATTATATATTTTTTTAGTTTTTGACAGTTTTGAGATGAGAATTGAACCGACGATTCTAGTTTTGGTTTCATTTTTGAGAATCAAACTTAGAACCATTATGCACGGTTCTAGTTCCGATTCTAACACAATTCAGTGTGGTCTAGTTCCCAGTTCCAATTGGCACCGTGGCCATACCTACTTAAATACCCATAAAAATTGCCCTATTTTAGACCCTTCACCTACCAAACACCATCTCGAATTGTTTCTCCTCATCCAAGAAAAAGAATGGAAAGCAAAGTGAGCCTATAATGCGACTGGCCACTTAGAAAATTTGGGCAAATAGAAATCAAACACAGTGCAGCTGCGGCAAAGTAGTGAGGAATTATTTTCTTGGGTCGTCTCTTCTCTGTATCAGAATTTTTCATTTTTCTGATAAACTATCAATTGTCAACAAGATATGCTAGCTGACCAGACTGTAACACCCACTGGTTTTCTGTGGAGAAGGCAGTACTGAACAAGTGTTCTACATCAGCATCACAAATACTAATTTTAAATCAACTTTGTTTTTTTTTTTTTTTTGGTTTGTCTTTCAGAAACATGAAAACTGTAACGTGGTATGTGTGAGAGCATCAAAAGCAACCAGACATAAAATTAAGGATATAATTTAGAATCAAGGTAGGCTACAAATTAAACAGATGGAAAAACAATTCATATAAGGAGGTTATGTTTAATCTAGTTTCTCAGGGATTCTATCTGTGAAATCAGACAAAAGACCAGTTGATGAACATGAAGCAGAGGCAGTGGGCATCTTCTTCTTCATTCAAAACCTTCCAGGCTACAGCCCTCTCATAGGATACCGGTCGCCCCATACTTGACAAGCATATGCCACCTTGTAGATAGGCAAAACCCTGCCAGAGAGACCCATTATTTAACCATGATCATGGTAATTTTATGAGCTTGTACATTTTCGTTGGCGTAATAAATGAAGAACTATACCTGTTGCATGATCTGTGGAAGCTCACCAAAGAGTGCCTTTCTTCCAGCTTCATTGAATATCTTCTCAAGTGTGATGTCCTGAAGTGCAACTAAGGTAGTCTCCAGCATGTCAAGCCCTGCCTGATTTGCAAATGTGAAAACTGGCAATGCCTGCTTGCAACAACATTAGCAACATTAGTTAAAGGAGTTTCCTTGATTTGGACATCTCTGAATATTGGTAATAAGATGACCTTTAGTGAGCAACACAACACAGCATCAGAATGGTGCCAAAGTGTTTTTAGAACAGAATCACTTCCTTCAGTGGCGGGTTTGAGTAGCTCCACGCCTAAGAAAAATCTGCAAGACAAGAATTATCAGTTCAGGATTCTTCCCATAAATGACTTCAAAGTAAGCAAAGGGTGTTCCATGAATGTGACAGAAGAAAGGGCTAATGGTACCGGTAGCTTTGGCAAATCCAACGGGCAAGTGTCTGCGCTTCTGGTGTACCAGGCGGAGGCTTCAAGCTAGCATTAGGACCGAGGTGCGAAGGGGAAAGTGCCAAAGCTACCCTCTGAACAGAGGAAATGATGCTGCGGACATACTGTCTAGCCATAGCTGTAACACTCTCTTGAAGATGGATCTCAAATGCAAATTGAAATGCTATTGTCATGACTGATTTTGCAGTCCCGGAGTTCTTAGATTGATCGCCAGATGATCTGTTTCCAGCGGGCCCAACTTCAAGAGTTGATGCGAGGTCCAGCGTGCGATTTGGACTAGAGGCATCCTGCAGCGGTTTGACGGTATATGATCATTGAAGCAATGTGATGTACAAAAGGGAAGAGATCATTTATGATTACTTTGTATCAGACAGTTCTTACCGCCTTGGAATCAAGTGGAATGATGCGAAAACCAGATGGAAGGAGGGGTGCATCGTCGGAGAAAGAAGCATCTATTGGAGCAAATACAAGTTCTGCACAGGTACCAACAGCATTTTCATCCACTCCGTTACAGATCTGAGCAATCATCATATAATTGTAAGTGACCTCTGACATGTCTATAAAACTTGAATTCTATATACATTCCATGTAATGAAAGTAAGAGCCTTGGAAGCATGTGTTGGTCCTGCCAACGACCTATTATAACTCACTTGCAAGAGGAATATATCGCTAGGCATAATCATATCGTCGCGATACTGTGCCATATTTTCCAGCCTAATCACTTCCATGAACTGTGTTTCAGGAGCATAGAGAAAAATGTTAGTAGGGATGACAATGTGCTGTAAACTTGGAAGTTGTACGATTTAGGCCGTGTATCTTGAAAGCATAATCTAGAAAGCACAATGAGAAATTGAAAAACTTGCCTCTTCATTCTCTATAGTGTGGGCTAATGGAAGAATAACCTGCCCACCAAAGCATCCAACTCGAGACACGGGTAAGCTACAAGGACCGGCTTTAACAGCAGCAGCAGAATAGGCGTCAATGCCACTGTCCGCCCACTCTGATCGGTGTTCGCGTAGAAACCTTAACAGTATAGCAGGAGGAACATTCTGCCAAAAAAGGTACATGGAACTGTTTTGTCAGAAGGAATTTTATGATTTCAACACATAGAGGGAAACATACCACGCTGATGCAACATCTGCTTCACAAGGGAATTCATGATTGAAACATAGTTATTCCATTCAAAATTGATCAAATCCTTACTTGTAATAACATGGATGCCTTAGCACACAGCACAGCATTGCTCACAGATGGAAATCCATTTGCATAGGTAAGAAGTGTTCCCATCAATTTTCCAGGTGAAGTGTTCACATGGACAGTAACATCATCAATCCCATCACTTTCTATCATGGACCAACCTTCATCCGTGAACCCGTTTACTGCCTCGTTAAAGCCTCTGTATAATAAGATGGATATGATACTTGTTATGATCACTAAAGTGCTCAGCTGCAAACTTCAAATATTAAGTAACTAACCTGCTCAATCTTTGACCAAACGCACGCAGAGCTGCGGGTCTTCTCCCCCAACCGGTGACATTAGGCTGAGAAACTTCCTGGGTGATCTGCCTCAGCTGGCGTAAAGCCTGAAGAGTAGTTTTTATTAACATTGCATGTCAATTAGTCCGAGCTATTGACAAGGATTTTTATCAGTAAGTCACACAGATGGAGGACTGCGAGGTGATTAAGAGCACAAAACATAAAAATGGAAGTGCTCATTGTGTTTATAAGGAGGTAGTGCATATGATTAGTCCTACCGCCAGTGTTGCCCTCTGAGCAAGCAGTGTCGAGGATTCATACAGCGGGCGCAACACCTCAGGTACGCTCCAAGGCTGACAAGCATAATTAATGTAGAATTGTTACTCTTATTCGGGTCAGTAAACCAGGTATCAATATGATTAACAGAGTAGCTAATACCTCTAAATCCATGTGGTCAACTATGTGAATGATGGATCCACCACCTTCACAAGGTCTTATCAAGTATCCACTCGGAAGCATTTCAGCTCTTACAAAATGCTGCACGGGTGGCATGCTCGGGCCGTTCTGCGTGTTGTTGAGTGACCTTTCACATACCTACAAGCAGAGGATTTGTCTTAATAATAGTTTACACCCTACAGAGAACAGAA
Source organism: Avicennia marina (assembly GCA_019155195.1). Classification (NCBI taxonomy): domain Eukaryota; kingdom Viridiplantae; phylum Streptophyta; class Magnoliopsida; order Lamiales; family Acanthaceae; genus Avicennia; species Avicennia marina. Next base: position 1,135,343 of record CM032755.1, read on the forward strand.
ACATAAAGGAGATCTATATTCTATGTTTGCTAAGAATTAATAATTTAATGGATACCACAAGGCTGCCATCCTCCATAACAGAAGTATAACGCAGTAACCAGAAGTCACGGGCAGGCGCCAAGGTAGTCAAGGCATAGAGCTGAACCAATTAGGAAGAAACGTCAAAAATATCACGAGATAGTGGATTAAAATGGGCTTCTGCGTAAAGATAAATTTTAACCTGCATATACAGCAATTCGATTGTTCCACCATTCCCAGTAGACAATACGTTGAGCACATCCACAGCTCGGCAATCACGGTACCATGAAGGCCGATCTTTAAGGATTTCGGCAACCTGATTAAGTGTCAAGCTTTTAGTATGAACTGGACTGGACTAGATAATGCTTCAACATAACCAAGAAAGGTCATCAAGAACTTACTCTTGTAGGTTCTAGTCCCACAAGGCCACATGCACGTGATGCTACACCAGTGCAACCATAAGAAATAGCAATGATTCCAATGGAATCCGGACCAGGCTGCCAGTCAAAAGCACATGCAAGGTTAGAATGCCATAGGAATATGACATGCCCTCGAGGACAAATATGAGTCCAAAAGAGATTATCTTTACTATCAGAAAATTCAAGTACATAAAAAGGAACTAAGGCTTAATTCTAAAATAACACTCCACAACCGTTTATGGAGACTATTGCTTTCCTCTTTGCCCCAAGTAAATGTTTGCTTGAAAGTGGAAGGAACTAATCAAACATGTAGATTAATCTTCAAGATTGAAGGGAAACAGATGAAATGCAGAAACATATGCAATAAGGGGTAGAGGGAATAAATAAGAGAAGCATTGTCCTCAATCAAAAAGCCCATTGCAGTTTTAACTCAGAAAATTGTTAGAAGTCTTCAAACGAATTTCTTTTGTCTAATGCCTTATAAATCTTGATCGGAGCGATAACAATCACATTTGAAGCTAAAACTAGACAAGGGCAATCAATACCTTCATCCCAGGCATTTGGACCCACTCCACAGCGGTCCCAGTGGCCTTTGATAGAAACTCTGTTAAAGTCTCCTCTGCGATAGACAAAAGTCTAGAAAAGACGCAAACAAGCACAACCCATTAGGCCTTTGAAGACAACGCAAAGAAGAACCAAGTAATTAACGGACACAAGGAGCAGGAAACATTCTCCACTCACCCTGCAGGACTTGCATCCCTAGGCGGATGTTGAGGAGTCAAGTGGTGCTGCTGACCACTTGTCACCACCGATTCACAACTGTTATCGGTGGTGGTGAGCGTGGCCTGCAAAACCACAAACACAATATGATTACCAGAACTCCCGAAAAGAAGATCAAAGCGCTTGTATTCAAAAATGGAAACATATTCCTTTACATTTGGTGTCTGTTGGCGGAAATAGCTGTTCTCATAAACCAACTGTGAAACCTGCTTCTGCAACCGATCATTTTCCTCCATCAACAGCTTGTTCATAGCCGTTAATTTCCTGTTCACAGCTTGAAGCCGTGACGCCTCTTTTCGCTGTTTCTCCCTGCATCTGTTTTAGAAAGAAAAACAATAAACCAAGATCTCACAAATTCCAATGAAATAATGAGCAATCTCCACGGGGAACTAGGCTTGATCTCTGATTAATTATACCTTCTGTTTTGGAACCATACTTTGATCTGCTTTGGCTCGATGTTAGAAAGGATGGGGCACTCTCGGATCAGCTGCTGCCGGCGCAGTGAACTGGGCTTAGGGCACTCGTGATACAACCTCTCTAAAGCTTCCACCTGCTCGGGAGTGTACCTCACGTACTTGCCATTGTCTACCCCCATTTTGACACTGTCTTTGCAGGCTGAGGTCACCGCCATCATAACTTCAAGAAATCGATATTCATCAGATAAAAAACCTAACCCAGAAGAAACAAATAAAAGCCCACATTTTTTTTGCACAGTAAGGACAAAACAGCTCAGATAAAAAACTTCATATTCAACATCTGTGAACTCTAAGTACCTTGCCTGCCTTCAAACTCCGAAGCTATATACAAGAATTAGCTAATAGCTTTCGTCTAGATGTGTGTAAACTCTAACAACAAAGACGATGACTTTCTTCCTCAGATCCACATAGAATCATGAATCAATGGCATCCCATGTAAGAAAAAGTAATTCTTATGACACTTCTCTGTGTGGATCTGCACATGAAATATACACATGCACATGACGACATAAACACCGGCGCGTGTCTTTTCAAGGAAGTGTAAGGTATGGGATTTGTCTCGTGAAGCTTGTGTCTCAAGCGTCTCGAAAGTTCCACAACTCTTCGAGTTCAAGAAACCTCAAGAAACACAAACATGCACTCACACAAAACACAAGCACAAGGAATACGCACATATGTTTGCGCGTTACCTGTGGAGTTGTTAGAAGGCAAATGCTACTGTCTTGTTTCTTCAGAAGCACACAGCGTGGAGCACTAAACGCAGATCTTCCATGACATGTCACCGTTTCCTGGCGTTTCTTCTTTCCCAAGAAAACAACTCTTTATGTAAAATCAAGGGTAGCCTCTTCGGAAGCAGTATTATTACCCCACTGAAGGGTCTCCAAAAACCAGTCAGGATCACACACAAGGGGTTAATATATAAAGATTTGCGTACACTTATATGGGCTTTGTTTGGGTATGTAATGGAAGAGAGAAGAAGAGGACTTGATGTGGGAGCGTTGCTTGGTGTCTCTCTCTATGGAGAACAGGAAGAAAAGAGGGGTTGGAAGTGAGAAGTGGAGACCATTTTCGGAGGAGTATATGATCAGTTTGGATGTTCCTTTTGCTGGTTGCTTTGCTTTCCGCGGTTGGTGTTTTCTTTTTTGGCTTGCCTTCTTTTGCTTTTGGTCATTCCCTTTTGTTTTTGTTCCTCTATTTATTGTTTAAACCTATTTGCCAGATCCATTTTCAGTCCATGATATTATTTTATTGACCTTTAAGAAGGAAAAAAAACAAGAAACTGGAATTACAGTGGCTACTATTTCTCTAGTCTCCATCACTGTTAACAATGTCTGAATTACTTGCCAACCACACATCTATAAAGATTACTATCAAACAAAATGGAATCTATGACAAAAAATAGCTGTTTGTCCTTTAGGAATGTATCTTATCAGTAAAAGCCTAAGACCCAGCAAAAAAGTTACAGAGCACCATTAAATTAATTAGTTGTTAAAATTAGCCTGTCCCATAAACCAGTAAACCCAAAAACAGATCACGTCAGCCAAAAACAACAAAACCCTAAATCCTGCTAATTGATACAGTGACAGCACTTCCTTTTCCTATTTGGGTAACCAAGTCCATGATTGAGTGTTGGTTTCCTCCATTTTGCTATCAAACAAATAATTTTGAACCCATATCTTAGATGATATTTCAGAAAAAAATAAATAAATAAATAAATAAGGGGAAAAATTGAGGTGGTGTTTGGGGAGGTGAGGTAAAATTTAAGGAAGGACAGAATAATGAAAAAAGTTTGCATGCGTCTGAGATAGTATTTTCCAAGCTTTGCCGGCAGCATCATTCTTTTGTTTCATTCCTCATCATCACAGCAACTGTGCACATCATCATCAAAGTTTTTCTTTTTTCTACATTCCCTTTGTCTGACATGACATGAGAAAAGAAAAAAACAGCAATCTGATCAATCATATTCCCATTAAACACACTTAGCTCTGCTAGGCAGGCGGTTTAGATGCCTGCTTGTGCCTCCCTACTCCTGTTGTATTGCACTTTCAACTCGGGGAGGAAAAACATTAAAGATAAAAGGGCAATTTTTTTTTATCAAAATCCCCTCGTCATTATTATCATTACAAAAGTTATACTTGTAATTTTCCCCTCAAAGCAAAGAGCCCCACCAACAGATTATATGCATTTGTTTGTTCTACAGTGGTTGATAGTATTCAACCATGAAAGATGATCAAAGCAGGTGTAGAAATAGATATATTTTTCAAAGCACAAAGGACTTGTTGAATGAAGCAAGTCAGTGGTGGTTCCTATTAGTGACTGTGATTTTTCCACATTATATACTCAACCCGCTGGTCTTGATCCCACAAATTCTACCACTAAAACTTTGAAAATTTCATCCTACGTCCACATTAACTAGGATTTTCATTGGTTAAAAATGGCAGACCAATTGAAGTGGCTGCACACATCTGTCTATAAATTATATAAATACATGTTGATTTTTACCATTTCTAAGCACTCAAAAGTAGACCTGGAAAAAGGGGATTAATGCACGCATCTGTCAAGCCCTTTTTTCAAGCTCAAAAAACGTGTTTACATCAACACGAAAGGTTGCGTGAATTTTTCCCTCTTTTGACATTGCTTTTTTCCGCTGATAGAGGGTTAGTGCCCTTAATATTAGGGTTCACCAAATCTCAGGTACAATTGATTAAACGATTCAATAGCAGTGAGCTGGAAGAAGATATTGGGGAAAAGCATAAAGGAATGAATGGAGGTGAAAGTGAAGAAGAAGCAGGCAGGTGTGGCCGAGATGTGTCTGTGGCGTGTGGTTGACGGGAGCAGACCGTATCTGATCATGGCCCGCACGCGTGAGCGCTGGGGTCTAGCTTTATATATCGTGCTCCGCGCCCCATTCTGCATTTTCCCTTGTTTATACCTCACGCTAACACTGCTTTTGTCAATCATCACGCGCTGCTTCTCGAGGAAGCGCGCGACGCGTGTCCCACATTCGGCCCTTTTCAACTGTTTTTAATATAGGGCTTGCGTAATTTATTATTGTGCGACGTGCCACGTGGCGAATAAAAGTCTTCATTTTCTCTTTTTCGGGACGATGTTGATTTTTAGGTTGTAGGCGATAGCTCACCAAACCTATGTTGAGGGCGGTTGTGTATTTTTGACAATGAGATATTTTATTATTACAAAGTTCAAAGATATGGAAACAAATGCCCTCTCGAAGACGCGTATACGTGATTTCTAAGTAAAAATAGAATTTTTATAAGATTGATTTTATTTTAAGAAGTAAACAAAAAGTAAGTAATTTGGCGGTAGCAAGTATTTAATTCGGAGCATTGTTCTTGTATTAAATTCCTAAAGACACGTCGCTTTCTTTTTAATGTGGTGTCGCGTGTAATAATAATCACGTATAATAGTTGTCACCAACGTGGCAAAAGATAAAACAGGAGAAAAGGGAACTATTATGTTGGCTTCTAATCTAGTAAAATAAGACGTGATGGAGAAACACTAAAAAAAAAAAAATTAAGACGCTCATCCTATACTGTGAACTAAGAGAGAAGTACAGAAGTTTGGGATGTAAGCAAATACACCTTATGTGGTCCATTTGAAGATATTTGCATATCTTACATTAAAAAATATAAAATATTAAAATTATGATATTTGTGATGAATTTATATTAAGCGCAGTATCTGTACAATCGTGGCATGTCCGAGAATCAATCGTATACACGCACATACGGTGAGGCAAAAGGGTTGTTTGGCTTCCACGCGTATCGTAGCAAGTGGAGGCATGAAAAGGGCGTTGGCTGGGGCGTGAGCCGACAGCGTGTCCGCGGGGCCCACACAAGCGGCGCGACGAAAGAGACAGATGCAATGCTGCAATTCCTGCAAAGGGGTGGCAGAGGCCGACTAAACGGGGCGCATTGCTCCACCCACGACTCATTGGCCGGTCAGGAGAATATTCGACGGCGGCCCCTTTTTCTTTTCGCCCAGGATTTATTAATTGTCCTTGTCATTATAGGACCCGTTTTTTATGACGCGAATCTCGGTTAATCTTATCTGTATGGAAAAAATAATTGCAATCCCTCATTAATTAATAATTAATAACAATAATGCGGGGGAGACGCCATTGATACATGTGCAGGTGCAGTTTTTAAACCGTGAAAACGATAAAGGGAATTGATGTCATCTCTCAGTGTAAACTGGAGACTCGGCATTTTGGCTTCGGCTTTTACGTAAATTTTGAAAGTAAAAAATTTAAAATTAATTAAAAAAAAATTAAGATAAAAAAGTATTACCTTAATGTATGGATGTTTTTAAATAAATTAATTTTGACATATACAAATTTATATCCAAACATAGTCTTTGTTTATTCTTTAATCATTTTATTTAAAAAAAAGATAATGATACGCATGCTAAAAAAAATGTTTAAGTGAATTTATAAGTCATTAAAAATATTTTATAAAATATTTAAAAACTTATAAACTCTTAACGAATATTTAATTATTTTTGAATAAAATTATTTTTAAAACTTACTTCAAACCGTTTATAACTACTTCATTTAAAATATTAAATATAATATAAATATCCTTTAATTATGTTAAATTAATAGTGTTTAGGTCATTTTTATTATTATTACATAAATAAAACTATAAACAACTATAATTATAAATTTTAATAAAATCTTATAAAATAATCTTACCATCCATCTTTCAACTTCTTCGTAAAATAAAATCAATGAACTTATAGGTGAAAACATCTTACAAACTCTTGAAAATAAATTTAGCCAAACACCCTCTTAATCAATTAAAAAAGAGTTAGTTTTCAAATTCTTTTTCCTCACAAGAGATCACACAAGTTTTGTAAGAGAAGAAATTTGTCGCAGAAGTTTTAAGTAGCTTAGATAGAAGTAGTGCAGTGCAAAATAGCCCACAACATTAATTCTATACATAGCGTACAACATCAATTCTATGAGACAGCATGTTTAAAATAGTAGATTTAAATAAGAAATGCAAAATAATCACCTAAACATAGCCTACAACATTAATTCCATGAGTTTGGCGAAGAATGTAGTGCAATGAGGGCATTGCCAGCGAATTCCAACTGGTTTAAGCGTTCAGAAAATGAAAATCTAAATGGAAAAAACAACAGAAAATATTAAGAGAATCCGGCAGGCAAAGGTTGAAAAGAAAAGAAAAGAAACGTGAACACAAAAATGTGAAATGTCTTGTCCAAACCAGTCCTTCACACAAATTCATGCACCCATGAATGAATCAACTACATATATTCAGATCTTTAATAGTATGAAAGAACTAAATCAAGTCAAAGTTTTCTCTCCCACTTATTCCTGCGAAAAGAGAAAGTGAAACAAACCCCTTGAGATACAGCGTACCAGGACAGCAGATTCCATACTTTATCATCATCTACATTACAGCAACTGTGTCCAAGAAGTTTGATTAGATTGAAACAAGTTTCAGGAAGCAATGTTGCCATTGAGTTTCACACAGCCCATGGGGCTTCCTGTTAACATCTATTTATAGAAGTTTCTATGTTGGAGATGGGACCAAAGCGAAAGCAGGGAGATGCTCTTATCCATTGACCAAATGCCGACGCAACTTCTTGACATTCTGATCACTTCGGGAGAGACCTAATGGGCGTGATTTGATCAAGAGATGCAGACAAGAAAAACAAGGCTCATGGTTTTATAATATCTGGATAAAAACATGATCCCAGACTGGTATGAGTAAACAATCCCGAGTGCAAGACATGCAATGCACTTCTTGTTACCTATTTGCCATTTATATAATCGAGAAGAAGTTTATCAAGCTCAAAGTGCCGGCAAATAAGTTTCTGCAATAATAATCCAACAAGAGTGAGTCTCACAAAACAAAACCATAGTTAATGGCAGAAATAGTTAATTAATTATGTTCCAGAAGAAATTAAATGACGTAGAGCTTTTCAGGCCAAGATATGCCTCAAACCATGCATCAAAAACATGTTAACAATAATGTCTCACAAACATTTATGGCAAGAATACTAGACCAGAAGATTCCACTATCAGTGAAGACAGAATTTTACAGGAGAGCAAGGTGCCACATGCCTCAACAGTGTCAACTCTTTAGTCGGGAAATGCTGGTCATATTTTGTCATTCAGAATAGTTGAACAAGCAGATAATAACAAAGTCAAAAAGCTCTGCCCTAATTGAAAGTTTTGGACACGAAGAATAAACCACTTTCTGTGTTTGTGTAGTGCTGTCATAGCTTTGCCTGAGTCAATGCATAGAATGGACAACATGCACAAGCACACAGCATGTAACGCAATTGAATGTTAAAGGTTTCAGAAAACTGTGCAGGCTTATGCAAATTCCATGCAAACTAAGGGCTTTATCGCAAAATTGATTGAGAAACAAGTTTAAATATGGTAACATGGATGAAAATATTAATGAAGCAGCAGCCAATACATAGGATTACATAGTGGACTGATGGCAGTACCTTAGACACAGGAGAGTCGAAAATTTTTGCCTCAGCATCAATCTCAGGTATGCGTGAGATCAAAGCTCCATCTTGAAACAATACATAAGTTGGAAGTTGATGAAGACTTTCTGTATGTCAGTTCACTAATGAATGTCACGACATGATATATGCATAACAGCAAAACCAATTTCATACTACATTTTATATGCAAAAAGCATGTTCAAGAAAGTAATAACAGGTAATCAAAGCTGCAACCATGAGTTTTAATTAAAATGTCTGCCTACCAAGGGTGATTCCAAATTTCTCAGCAGCATTTGGAAAGAGTCCAAGGTCAACTGTTCCAAATGATAAATTCTTGTTGGAGAATCTGAACTAGAAACAACTCAAGTATGAGACAACTTCGAAATGGTAACATGAGAAACCCATGGAGAAAAAAGTGTAAAGAACAAAGATGCACTTCAACAGAGCAGAAACCGACAAGTATGTGAACATTGGGAAAGCCCAAGACTTACGTAATTGATAATTCAGGTAAAAAGGAACTTGATCGTATGCACGTGGATGCAGACAAAGATCGAAATTCTACCTGCCAAACATCCACAAGGAATTAAGCAGAAGGATAGAAGTTATTGGCTTAAAGAATTATAAGATGAAAACAAATTCTACAAATTCAATTAAGTTTTAAGAGATTATTAGCTTGATATTATTAGAGCAGTGACAGGCAAGCGCTATCATGTGTAAATCAGAAAGAACGGATCACTAAAAAGTTTCAGGAAACTAAGGTGTCAGTTGTCAAAAAAAGAGAACCAAGATTGATGACCATTTATGTCAGAAATTACAGTTCTTGCCTCCATCACATAGTGCAACTACGACTTGACAAATTGTTTTTGACATTCTCTGGCTTCTTATTATTCTTTTTCAACACCTCACCATCAATATGTTATCAATCCATTCCATTAAGTTCATCATGCATACAATAGTAGAACAACAACATTATAATATGCACTACATGCTTAGTAAAAGAAAAACTACACACCAACCATCCAGAATTTTGATGCGCTCCCTTCAGTAAGAATAGTTTCCAACTGGAGTGGAGTCAATTGATTTGTTGAACCTACATAGTTAATGAACACAGGAATTAGAAAAGGCGACCACAAAAATCCAAATAACCAAACTAAGGTATAAAAATCACCAGTCTGACTAGTGCAAAATATATTATAAGCAAAAGAGAGAAGAAGGAATATTATAGGAGCAACAAGACCATCTTTCTATACCTAGTCCTTGACATGCAGGTTGCTGTGCTATGACATAAATCACTGTCAAGCAGAAGAAAAATAACTTCATTAGGAATTGAAAAAGGCTTAACAAACTTGAACAGGTAAAAACCTAAAGTTTGGATTCTATGTGCTCACTCAAAGACAAAACAAAAAACATAGTCATTATTTTGAAAACAAGGAATCATTTAACAAGCATTTGATCCAACCAAAGGCACAGATCCAGGCCGGTAAGAATCATATAAACATATAAGATAAAGGTTACTCGAGCTGCTTAGGACTTGTAATTAGCAACGAACATGGGGAAGTTAAAAGGTACTTCAAAATCTCATGTCATATGTATCCATTTGCCTAGTTGTCTACTCCTTCCATCCCAGTGTCATTGTCTCATTATAAAACAAACAAAGCCAAACAGTAAACTCAGGCAATACAATTTCTGGATGTTTCATATTATGAAATTTTCCTTAGAAGTATCTTTTATGTTGTTTAGCTCTTTTGGCACACCACTAGCAGGCATATTGCATAGTAAACCACCCCAAGTGAAAATGGAATTCCAGACATCACTCAATGGAATTTATATATAAAGTTTCAATTGCAATTTTTGGACTGAAGACAAAGAAACTTGGCTGTACTTACCCAAAAATGCAAGTGCATACCATAAAGCCAAGTGATAATCAATGACCAAGGCGACAGCAGCAAGGAAAATCTGAAAGATAAACATAAGTTAAAATATGTTTGCTGTGAAGGTATTTAGACAAAGGGTAAACAGTACACAAATGAAACAAAAAACATGCATCTGATGAACACAGGAGAACTCAATTAAAATTGTGTAATAAGATTCTCAAACATTTTTTCATTAAATAATAATGTCCTTGAAATCCCTTATCCTTGCAAACAATTCACTTGCATCGCAGATGCTGATTAACAGCTGCATGATAATAATGAGCATGAGAAAGAATATTAACAGTAGCCACGCCTAATCTAGGAAGGTTCAAAACCTTTCTGGGGTCATATACCAGGGGTTAATTTCCTTCTATTATCTCCTTTATTTTTTTATCCACGTTCACTTTTCTAAAGCACCATATTTTGTTTCAATCTCACACTAAATATTGATGGGCTGAAAGCAATCAAACAGACAGGATACCCGTGTAACTGTACTTTGTTAGGATGACCAGTGTGCTTATCTATAGAACAGTTCCCCATTAATGGAAATTTGATCGTTACTATGATGCATATGAGCTGGATATCAAGCCTGCTATTTAGGAAGCAGTAACTAGGGTACCTTAGCAAAGAATAAAGTATCAGCCGTAAAAGCTTCCCATGATTCCGTCTTCACCACCTGCAAGTTACATTGACAGAAAACAATGCAATCAAGAAAATGTTCTTTTAACAGTTTTAATAACTCAAAAATATAATTTGGTTCTTCGACAACTTCAAAAGTGGTAATACTGAATTCAATTTATCTTTCCCTCAACAAGCAATTCATATCTGCCGATTTAAACAATAGCACTCAATTTTCAAACAACTACAATTAACAATAACATGAGACCTTAACAAATCAAAATTCGAAATTGAATGCAATTAACTATGCTCATGTCCAATCTCATTTTTACGTCGCGTATAATTTAGATTAAACAATTTGATCAAGATTAAAAAAAAATTGTTTGTCTGTGAGAGAGAGAGAGAGAGAGAAGGGTACCTTGACAACAGCTAAAACACAAAAAGCAAGTAGCGCTTGAATCTCCTACACAATTAACCAAATTGGAAATTTACGAAAACAATGGGAATAAATTAATCGAAAATCATGGTCAACCGATACACGGAATTTCAAACAAGGAATGGAGAAAAACAAACAAACAGATCGAGAATAATTACTCGGTGAAGCAGGTGAGCCGAGCGGACTGGAGAGAGGATGTGAGTGGCGGAGCAACGAATTGGAATGTAGGAGAAGAAAACCAGGAAGTGGAGGAAATAGTAAGGCTCCGAAACCGTACAGTTCATCCGCTTCAGTGGATTCGCTTTCCCGTTGTTTGACGGCATTTCTGAGACAGCGAATGATCTACGGGGCATTGGAAATTCATTTTTATTATTCGTTTAAACGTTTGCTAAATATTGGGCCTTCTATTGGGCCACTTTAACAGGCCAACCTCTAGAAGTAAGTATGCTGCTTTGCCCATCATATTCTAAAAATCTAGAGGCCCAATTAAACTCCATAAATGGGGATTCCACTCCCATGGCCTAAATGCTCGATGATTAGGCCATCTAATTAAAGTGTAAGTATATTAGGTTGTAGACATTGGTGATGGCGTTGGCCAACATGACCAAAAAATCCATAGGATAAACCCAACACAAACTTAATAAGTTTGAATTGAAACTTTGCTGGTTCAATTCAAAATTTGGTCGAACTTCAATTCCCATTGACTTGAAAAATAAAGAGATTATGCTTGGATTGGCAATTTGTTTTGTAATGCTCAAATATCAACCTAACCTGTTAATCTATTACTGGATTTGATTGCCTAGACCATGGTTATGTTTGTTGGGCACTTTCCATCTTCACAATATCCATTGTATTTCACACAACTAAGCATATTATTTAGTTATCTTTTATTAAAATTCAAATTCAAATTTTATTTCTCTTATATATATAACTAATAAATCTTTTTTAATTGTTGTACTTATTCGTAGTTAAATCAATACATTTATATACACGCATACACCCACATTCATCTACACACACACACACACACGCATGCACACACACATATATATATCTTATAAATTAATTATTATTCATATATACTATTATATCATTTAACTATTACGATATATTTTCAAAAATAAAATAAAATATTCATTCTATCAAAATCTTACAATCAAACATACTACTCATACAAACATAATTTCTCCCAAACTTCATCCTCACCAAAAACCCGCCTTCCAAACATAGCCTACAGATTCCCTTGTGCTTAAAATTAATAAATTTGAGTTGATCAATTACAAATTCAAATTAAATATCGAGTCAAACTCAATTAACCCAAGAAATAAACAAATCAAGCTGGAGTTGGTAATTTATTTAAAATACTAGTATTTATGTCTATCCTAATTTATTTAAAATACTAGTATTATCGTCTATCCTACCAGCCTATAATCCAATTTGATTCAACGTCTACACTTCTGTATGCAAGTCTCGTCCCTATTATAAGTGTAAAAATATCAATAAGCCAACTCAATAAAAGGTAAACTCAAAATTTAAACTATTTTGAATTTGAATCGACTTCAAACTTGATTAAAATCTTTGTTGAGTTAAGCTTAAACTCAAATGTTTTTGTTGGAAAGCTCACAAATCAAATTGTGAGCCATTTTTATTTTTTAAATTCTTTTATATTTTTATTTGTAACGTATTTTATACATTTAAATGTGCTTTACAACTATCAAATTAATATATAATAATTAATGTGTAACATATTAAAATTATATGTATCTATATCTAATTAAAAAGATATTTATGCACATATATAATTACTAATAACTTTTCATGTAATTTCATTGAAATATAGATATTTTTGGACGCCTAAATATAAAAATGACATATAAAATTTATTAAAATTTAATACACACGTAACCAAATTAAATTATTATGTTAATTAATAAGTATTTATATACTTAAAATATTATTTAGAAGTTATTAATATTTACAAACTATAAGGTTTAAGAGTACTACAATAAATTTCACTTTTGTAAAAAATAAGATTGTGATTTTTTAAAAAACATATTTATTTTTATTTAAAAATAAAAAATGAACTCAAGTTTAAATTTAAGTTCGACTCGATTTGAACTCAAAATTTTTTGAGCTCAAACTTGATTTAAATATTTTGGTGTTGAACTTGAGTTGAGTTCAATTTAATATAATCCAATTCAAGCTTAAAATGTATAAGCTAACTTACCTTTTGGCTCATTTTCACCTTTAATTATTCTTGTAAATGTTACAATAAATGAAAATACACCAAATGCTAATTGTATTAGAGGACTGAAAATTTAATCAAGTAATAATTAAATATCACAATCTTAAACACAATGTACTTTCTTGTGATCGCAGCATTTACAAGACCCCCTAATTCCTATCATGCTTAAAAACGACAGAAATGGGAGAGAAACGGATAGCATCCCACGCACTTGACAAGAGGCGCCGTGCATTAGAAGCACGTGATCAGGTTATCACGTGCTCGCACGTTGCCGCGAAGTGATTGGTGATTGGGCAGCAGCAAGAATCAAAGAAGAGCAGGAACCCCGTCAATGTTTGCCATGTGGCATTGAGCACCGTTGCTTTTGGCATTTGAGGCGCTCACGTGCTCGCTGACACAGTTTACCTCCGTCTGTCACGTGCAATTCGGACATTATAGAACCTTAATTTTGTTAATATCAGTTAACTATGTTGATTTTTAAAATTTGATATGTATTTTTATACCAAAAGGTTATATAAAAATAAAAAATATTAAAAATATAATCATTTAGTGTGTATGTTTTTGAATTCTAAAATTTGAAAACAAATATAGCACAATCATAATGATTTAGAGTATTTATAATTTACGAGTCAACTAAGAAAATTGCTAGCCAAACTGAACGAGAAAACTTTAGAGACTGCAATTTATGATTTCTTAATTGTGGGATTGTTTTGTAGCCATCTAGGGTGGTTCCTCGTCATATTTCACTTTTGTAACTGCAATTTAAGAATAAATTAGTGCATCTTCCCTTTTTTTTTTTTTCCTTCTTTTTAATTATATATTAGAGTACAATCATTTAGATATAAATAAATATTATTTAAAAATCTATAGGCCATTATTTCTTGGAAAAATTAATTTATTTAATTTTAATGTGATCGTGAAAGCAGGGACAATTACCCAATTCAGTGCTTCCAAGTAGACCGGTGTCAAGCATTTAACCCAACTTCCGCGACGTGTCGAAATCCCATTTTATCTCAATATTCCGACGTGGCAAAGTTCTCACCGTTCAATGCCCCGCGGCAAAATGCGCACCTCTCATTACAGCCGACGACCGTCTTGCTCGGCTGTGGGACCGTGAGCAGGGTGTTTGCAGTTGGGTAATCAAATATAAAATTTAAATTTTGGTAGGATATTTAGTATAATAATGTTTAAAATTTTAATTTTTGTATGAGTTCGATATTTAAGTTTAGTATATTGTAATAAATTGAATATCAAATTTTGACTTTTATTTTTTATATTTATCAGATTTTTACTTGTTTTTTCTTAAGATTTTCTATATTTATGATTTAATATTTAATTTTTAGAAAATTGATAATATTATCCTATATTTAAAAAAAATTATTTTTATTATAATAGATATGCTTTTTCTTTGAAAATTTTAAACTAAAACAAAGAAATATTAAAATAAAATATTTAATATTTATTTATAAGCTATATAATTAAAATTTATAATTTTAAATATAAATTTATTTATTTTTATTATTTTGAAATTAAAATTCAGTATACCAAAATATTAACCCGAATATATTGAAAAATTCAGTGAATTACTGAACTGAACAGAAAATTTGATATTCAATATTCAATTTTGACATATTAAAATTTTGGTATACTTAAAATTTGATTTGGTTTTACCGAATGCAATCCTGTGTTTTTAGGGGTGTTATTAATTCATTAATAGAATACCAATCCAATTGAATTTTCGGTTTGTGTTAAATTTGTGTATTGAGAATCGAATTGAAATTTTTCAATTCGATTATTATATCATCAAAAAAATTTTGATCAATTTGATTCAATATTTTAATTATTGAATTAATTTAAAAATAAAAAAGAAGAGTGAAATGAAAAAAAGGAATAATAAATAAAAATACAATATTAATGAAAAATACAAATAAAAATAAAAATTAATATATTCAATGTGGTGTAATACGGTATACTAAACTTAAATATTAAAACTAAATTGAAAATAAAAATTTTAAAAATTATCATATTGAATATTAAACTTAAATTTTAATCTAATATTTAATACATAACAAAATTTTAATATCACTTCAGTTCAATCAATTTATCAAATTGCACACACTTAGACAAAAGTTTAAAATGAATTAATTGACCAAATATCAAACCTAGAAATATCTTCTGTGATGATAAGAAAGTGAAAAAATAAAGAAAGAAGACTTTAGCACGGCACGTGGATTCCTGAGGGATTGACTGTGAATACATTTAATTAAACTAATTTGGTTAGGAAACAATAATATTTATTTACAAAGGGATGTGTTTCACTAGAGAAGTTAAAAGTCTTAACCAAACCTAAAGTGCAAGCAAATCTTGCAGGTTGCAGGTGTACTTGAAGTTATAATTGTTGTACATTCCGGCAATCATCACTAACGTGACCTAGATTTTGTTTGCTTGTTTCTTCTTTGGTCCCATTCACCTGTTTGGCTAAAGCAAGGGCCTCAATTTAATTTGGAACTACACCACCCTTTTTCTTCCAAATAATAATTAAAAAGAAGTTGATTCTCTTTAAGGGAAAAAATAATAATTGGATATTGTTATAATTGGACAGCAGAACTGATTTGAACATTTCAACCAATTTGATCGATTCATTAGGGAATTTAGATTGTATCGTTCCTTCAACGTAGGAGAGCTCCGAATTTGCCCTAATAATTTCGAGGCTAATCTCTATATATTTATCTGCCATGACATTAAATAGAATGATTTATATATATTGTTAATTTATTCATTTTTGCACAATTATGATGGGTTTGGAAACAATCTAGTATTTTATTCATTTGAATTAATCTTGGTTCAAATTCTAATCCCCCAAGTGGAATAAACTAGTAAGCCCACTTTCCGAGCTTATTAATCAATGTCTTAGTCCTTAATAGCCAACAGTTACACTGAAATAGTTTTAGTAGTGCCTTTAATAACAGCCATTTAATTCCTCCTTGTCCTCAGCACCCATTGTTGTGACCCCATTGCAGCTTTTGCAGTGGATTCCTCCATCTTATCTCAAAAAGGATCGACCAACATCACACCTCAAGTTGGTCCACCAATGAGATTGTAACACACTGAGTGTTAACGAGCCAAGTTCTCAAATTGCATAATCACACGTATTCAATTCAATTTAGTTTTATAAAATTCCAACCTAAGTTTAAAGTTAAGGTCGATAATATGAGAGAGTTCGAAAAGATTTTAAAGTTCAAGTTTGGACTCAAAACGATGCAAGATTGATTTATCGACACCCTTAGCTATGGTACACACTAAAAGTTGATAACTGTTTAAATTTGACTCAATTTAATTTTGTATAGTTAAAATTTAGGTTCAATTCTAAGATAAAACTTAAAAAAAATTTAAAATTCAAATCCGAACTCAACAAAATGCGACAACATTTTTTTAATCTAGTCAAATTCAAAATGGAGTTGTTTGATTTTTTTAACATCCCTAACCACGACAAAAAACCCTAAAAAACGAGTGAAGGAGAACATTTTGTCAATTTCACCTTTGTTTTTACTTTCTATTTTTCCCACATGGCTTAAGGAAGAAAAGGGGCATTGCCATTGTTTGCACCCTTTATTTACCCCTTCACTTGCCATTTTAAAACTACCATCACCCATCTTTTTGTCCAAATCCACATTTCTTCTTCGTCAAAATCCAAACTTTTAGCTGTCCTCTTCAACCGCAAATAAACCCCTCCCCTCACTTCTCTCCAACTCCTCTCTCATTTCTCTCTCCCCCAAAATTCACTCATTCCAACACTCCACACACACTTTCTCTAACCACATCCCCCTTTGCGTTTGTTCAAAATATATTTTCCATGGAAACCCCGGGATTCTACCAAACGGGCTACTGCAATGCCCAATTCACGCCTGAAAAGCTATTCTCTGACGGGAAAAGCGGCGACAACTTCATCGTTGAGGAGCTCTTAAACGACCCTAATCAGGGCGTCGCGGCCGACGTTGGGCTTGACGCCAGGATGACCGGAAGCTCCACAGATTCGTCCGCCACTACGGCGTTCGACTCCTCGTGCAACTCCTCGTTCTCCACCGCTGAACCGCATTTCCAGGCTGCCCACGTTGGTGGGCCCCGCTGCTTCACGGACGGGCACTTCTCGAGTGAACTCTGCGTCCCGGTACGTGTTAATTTGATTCGGCTTTTCATGTAGCCTATGATTGCATGACATGATTAAATGTGTGAAGTGTGAATTCTGTAATTGAAGTGAGTGATTTCTCCTCTGCAGTTCCTGGTTTTGGTTTTGTTTTTTAGGGTTCCTTGAGCGTTACATCTGAATTTGTAGTGATTGAGCAATGCTTAAGAAGACGAACTGAGTTCATTTTTTGATTGCATTTCTAAATCAGTACGATGATTTGGCTGAGCTGGAATGGCTGTCGAATTTCGTCGAGGAATCGTTCTCCTGTGAGGACATGCAGAGGCTGCAGCTGGTACAAGGAATGAAGAGCCGAACTGAAGAAGCTTCGCAGACCCACCTTCACCCATTCCAACACGAACCCGCCCGTCCAGGCCCGACGTTCCGCCCCGAAATGTCGGTTCCTGCCAAGGCCCGAAGCAAGAGGTCCCGCGCCGCCCCTGGGAACTGGACATCGCACCTTCTGGTGGCGCAGCCCGCACTGGCTTCCAATGTCCCTGCCATGTCCTCGTCGCAGCCCGAGGTCGCCACGGGCAAGAAGTCCGTGAGGCCGGCGCCGGCCCAGAAGAAGAAGGAAGTCCCCGATAATTCCGCCGGTAGCGAGGGGCGGAAGTGCCTCCACTGCGCCACCGACAAGACGCCGCAGTGGAGAACGGGGCCGACAGGCCCAAAGACCCTATGCAATGCCTGCGGAGTGAGGTACAAGTCGGGCCGCCTCGTGCCGGAGTACAGGCCGGCGTCAAGCCCAACGTTTGTTCTTACCAAGCATTCGAATTCGCACAGGAAAGTACTTGAGCTGAGAAGGCAGAAGGAGCTGATGAGAGCGCAGCAGCACCAGCACCAGCACCAGCAGTATCTGCAACAGCACCAGAATATGATGTTCGATTCATCCAACGGCGACGATTACTTGATTCCTCAGCACATCGGGCCCGATTTTAGTCAGCTGATTTAAATATCTGTAAGCGAGTTTATTGCAAGGCCAAGGGCCTGAGGTTTAGAGAAATTTCTAAACTATTCTTATTATTTTCTTCAATTTAGTTTGTTAATTAATTTGCTCGGGGCATTGATTCCTAACTCATAGGATTTTGAAGTGTTCTTACAATTTTAAAATAGACTAGAGGGACTAATTAATGTTCTGAAGTGTAGTTTTTTTTGCCAAAAACTGGTAAATTCTTGAACCAATTTTCGTAATTTGAAGAACTTTTCATTTTTTTCCCTTATTTAACTACAGTTTGATCTGAATTTTTCGTATTTCCTTCATTTACATGTAAATATGTTTAAGTTTCGTGTGTGTTTAAGTGAATGGGCAAATTGGCACTAGTCAGAAAGATTCACTTATTCAATGAAAAATTAAAAAAGAAAGAAAAAGAAAAAGAAAAAAATGGTCTAGATTTAAGTTGGAGGGTGACGGCGTGCTTTTGTATGACCCTTCGCGTGTTGATGGAAAAAGTTTTTTAACCAACTTATAAATTCGAATTATCTTTTCTCTTCAATGATAGGTTTTTAAAAAACATATTGATGTTTCGTAACATTTATGTTATTAAAGTGAGTCTTTCAGTGTAAATATGTAGGTGTGAGGACTCCGTTTGAAATTGAAGAATATATTAACTTTATGTACATGATGCACGAGTGCTCGAGATGAGTTATTGCAGAGAGAATACACAATCAACCGAGCCAACATTAGATGGATTGGTAACCATGATACATTATTGTCCAAAAATGTATCGGTCCCATAGTGGATGCCCATCCCCTTTAAAATTCTCGATTGACTAATATTATATATTCATGCCTTTACTCGTAGTAGTCGAGTCTTGCGAACAATCAATTAGCATGCATTAATTTCAAATTGAACATGTCGGTAGAATGTACCTTTTGCCACGAACAAAACTCAAATATCATTCGTGATTTTGTGGATACAATGTTCGTTTGTAATGGTCGATGGCAACATAAAGTCGCTACGTGCAGGGACTACCCATGAATTCAGATTGGTAAAAACAAGAGGGCACGTACAATTCCCACGTGACACATGAATTTCGGTTAAAACAGATACATATATCTGGTGTGAATTTCCAAAACAAATTAAATCACAGAGAATGTTAAGTGTGTGTGCATGCGTAGTGTGTATGCATATGGTGATACAAACTTGGATTGGTTGTGGCTCTTATATCTGTTACCTCGTTTTCTGATGCCTGCACTGAAATGCGTTGTCCCCCCCACCCCAAATATTGGCAATGAATTTCGTTGCACGGAATTTAATTCAATACCACCCGAATTCCTTGATTTTCGATAAATATTAAATAAAATTAAACGGGCTTTTGGGAGACAGAAACTAGGACGTGCCTACTTGCATTTCATGCACACCATGTGATTTTCCACAATCTTCCATGTATATATATATATTTTTTTTTTTTTCACTTTTTCCATATGTCTCAGAATTACGTATTTCTGATTCCTGCCCATCTGGTATTATTGATACTAATAAGTTCCATTTCTTGATCGATGAAAAAATTGATATTTAAAAACTCGTTCTTTAATTAATCCAGGGACTTTACAGTGCGCAAATTAAATTCCAGTAGAATCGCTGCACTGGTTCATCATCAGGCACACGAGGGCAAGGTTTGGCTGGGGCTGACCCTGAAAGCATTACCCTACGTGTGATCCTAGGCATCACTGATCCATAGGGCTAGCCTGTACTTTAATTAATCGAATCTTTAATTTAAAAGAAAATTAAATAAGTTTTAATTAAATCTGAACCGATGTGCAAATTAAAGCTTTATCTATACTATCTATATATTAATAGTGTTGGGAGAGGGGTTTTTATTGAATATAATGTTTGGTGGGAATTGTATTAAGTTGAGTAGTATGTTTGAAATGAATGTTTTAATAAGATGAATAATATAATTTATTTAAAATATATGTATATATAATGTATAATAATGATTGGATGATGTTGTAATTTATAACGATAATGATTATGTTATATAGTATAAATAGAAATAAATATGACGAAATTTGCGTTATATAAGTATCGATTTGATTGTAAATAGGTGTAATGATTATAAATAATTAGTTTGTTGTATATATAATAGAGTAAAATTTTGAATTTGAATTTGAATTTGAACGAAAATACTGTTGAATGGTATATTTGACAGCATGAAATTTGATATGATAATTTAAAATTAAAAGTTAGGTTCCAAACATAGCCATACTATTAACATTTAATTAAAATGATCGAGCATAGTTAAATATAATTATTAATATACAATTACTTTTTTCTATACTATATCTATTCCATGTTATTACTGAAATAAGACTTTTAGTTTCACAGTATAAAATACTCAACGTATACTCCATTTTAATTGAAAGAAGACCTTTTTCTTACACAATATAAAATTACATGATTACCTTTATTTTAGATTTTTTTATTTTTTCCAGAATTTTCTTTCTCCCTTTTCTTTTTAACTTTTTTTTTTATTTTTGTTCTCTCTCAAAATAATCTTCTCCTTTGTCATATTCTTTTTTATCATTATTTTTTCTTAATTTAAATGCTATTATACATTTAATTCTAAACAATTGTATTTCTATTATTTAAAATGAAATAAATTTATGCATGTACGAACTACAATTTTACTAATTATATTTATATATATATTAAATTTGCATCCAAACAAAGCCATAATTAATGAAGCAAATTACATTTAAATAAAATTAAAGAGTGAAATTGAGAGCTGCAAAGAGAATCCCGGTGGATCAATTTTGAAATTAATTAGGTGGGGCAGCCTTTGATCAGTTATCACATGCCTCTTCTTCCACCTCTCATGTGTGCATCATCCATGACTTTTACAAATATACGTTAACTTTAGAAAGAATTTTCAACATGTTATTGAATTAGTTTCATTAAAAAAAAAAAGAAACACAAACACAAACAAATTGATCGACATATATATATATATATATATATATATTAGAATATGCGTATTGAATTTGAATTTTCATTACTCACCCTTCTAGTTTGGTTCACATGCAAATCACGTGCGTTCCGCAATCCATGGGAGAGTGGTCACTTAAAGAAATCAAAAACTCTTTGCTTCGTCAAGAATCATTATCTAGATTAAGTCGCGCAATGTAAAGATGGGTGAGATATCCCATTGTTGTTTGGCACTACTACATATACAAAAATAAATAACTAAACGTTATCTGTCTCCAACGTTACTCCAAAATGACTAAAATAAACAAAAATGTCGGAGTGCCATTGAGTGCATTGTAAATGACTCGAAGAATCAAACATACCCAGTGGGACAAATTATTAGTAGACTTTTTTATAGTGTTTATATGGCAGAATATGTGTAATGGGCTCCCATGCATGAGGGTCTTTTCCATGTTCATTGTAAAAGGTTTGTCTCCGATCCTCCGCCACGTTGCGGACAGTTGAGCTGTCCTCTTGCTTTTTATTTTGTCTTCTTCTCCCTACTTTCATTGCCCCAACAGGGTAAAAACGTAGTTGTATATGTCTGTGTGTGTGTGTGTGCGTATATACTGATCGAAGTAGCTAGGAGTTGAAAGCCATTGCTCTAATTAGATTATGGGAAAATTGGTTTTAAGTGAGAAAAACTTTGTAATGTCTAGTGAAACCGTTGGGCTGAGTAAGTTCTAAAATGTGCCCCGTTGAGAGGTGGAAAAAATGAAAGATATACAATTGGGAATGAGCTGTAGAGATATGACATGTGTACTTATACGCGTTTGACATTAACATTATGGCACGATTTAGGGGTTCGTTGAAATTTTTTTTAATATTTATTATTTTTATTTTTATTTATTAATGGACTTTATTAATAATTTGAGCTATATAGACTTTTTAAATTAGGGTCCGATAGGATTCAATATAAATAACATATTTGTTCAGTTGAATAGATAGATCTTTGATATATTTGAATTATGAGTTATGAGATTACCTAACTTTATCTAAATTTGAGAATATTCAAATCGATTCAAAAGGAGTGATTTCTAAGTAAGTCGTGACGTATCAATCGATCTCGACGTAACGATTGTGGTCTTCCTATCACGCTGTTTATCAGATTTTGGATTCAATTTTCCATTCAATACATTGGATCAGGTATTTTAATACACGGTTCACGTCCTTGAAATCTAATTTGGATTCAAGTAATTTTTCTTCTTCCGCTGTGCTTCTGACCACATCAGTTGGTATCAGAGCAAGTAGTATCAAATTTTAATTTGATGCTCGATTTGAATTGGGGAAAGATAAAAAAAGGAATTCGAGAGGAAAAAATAGCAAACAAAAATTCAAAAAAAAAAAAAGAAAAGAAAAGGGAAACAAACGATCGAATCATCGTCGTCACCTCCTCCAAAACTCTAAAATCTGTTGCCTTAAGCCAATCTCCAACTCAAAATTGTCCATCAGCGCCGCCGCCACGAGCCCACCCACCATCGCCCAAAAAATTTGTTGAGATTGCCGAATTCGCCAGTTGTGTAGCAGAAAACCCTAGCAGGGCTTTACGACTCCCTACGTGGCCCCCATTGGATTTGCCACCCATTCATTGCCGCCGTAGCCCCCCAGGTTTCGCCGACGTCGGCCAAGCCATCACCAATGACCGTCGAGGGCTGATGCCGATGGAATTGACGAAGTCAATGCCGCCAACGAATCAAAAACCTTAATCGAGTTTTTCAAGGAAAAATAAAAAAAAAAATTGTTGGACCGCATTTGGGCCAAAGCTCGTATGGCTGCAATTAGTCATGGGCTTTGTCAATTGGACCATGCTAAGCCATTTGCAAATCTAAGCCCAAATCAAAAAACAATTTAAAAAAAAAAAAGGAAAAAGAGTTCTGGACTTAGGGCAGGCCATGTAGTTGGGCCAGATTACCCTTTGGGTTGGAGGATTAATTGTGGGCCAAAAATTGTTGGGCCTATTGTGCTTCTAGGCCATTTCAGGTTAAATTATTTATTTTCTTCTTGGGCTGAATTATTGTTAGGCAAGAATTAGAAAAAAATTCGCTAGGCCTATTGTGCTACTGGGCCGAGTTAGCTTTTTAATGATTTAGTTGCTAGGTTGAATATTGTTGGACCACATAAGACTCTGTTTGGCTAACCTGTTTTTGTTGGAAATTAAGGCTTTGTTTGGTTATTGGGTTTTTGAAAAAAAGAGTAAAAAAAAGTACAAAAAGAGGAAAGCAGAAAAAAAAAGGGTAGAAAAAGAATGGAAAAATTGTGATTAAAAAAAAGGAGAGAGCAAAAAAAATAAAAAAGTATGAGAAAAAAAATTGAGAAAATTTGCAAAAAATAGAAGGTTATAAGAAAAGGTGTGACAATAAAGAAAATAAGAGTGAAAAAAATTTTAGAAAGAAAGAAATCTATTTGTACTTGTTTTTGTCACGATGTCGGTTGATCATACATATTACAAGAAAAAGTTAATGTTTGACAAAATTCAAAAGTTGTCCAAAGTTGTGGCTAAAATATAGAATTGTGTTGTTAGGGATAATCGTACTTTGAAATACAAAAAGACAAGAGATAGACATCCATTGTCAAGGAACTATCGTGGCAAGGATTATAGATCAAATGGAAATGAGTATGACGAGACATCTAAGGTATCAGATTCTTATATTGAAAGTTGGTCTTGGTTGTGTTTTAATTGCTTTCAGCATGGATATAGTATGAGTAAATATCAAAACGAGAAAGTTGATACTCATATTGGCATTAGCAAAATTATGGGAGATAAGAAAAGTACACAAATAGAGATGTCATCCTTGACTGAAGTGAAGATTATAGAAAAGATGCCATTGAAAGAAATACAACATGAAAGTAGCAACAGTTCTAGCACCCATTTGGAGATTGAGAAGGAAAAATTTGCAAAAGAAGAAATAACAGAAATTGTAATAGAAATTGAGGAAGATAAAGTTGAGAAGGAAGATGTTACAAAAAATTGAAGTGGAAGTTGAGGACAAACATAAGAATGAAGAACAAGTAAAAGAATGAGAAATTGAGCTTCTATAGAATCATGTGTATGTTGATCCGTTTGACTATTCGGCAAATTATTTGTTTGTTTGTGCTATACAAGAGTTGAGGAATTTTCTAGTTACAGAAACTACTTATGCATATCTGAATAATTTATTGGTGATTTTTCACATTCTTTTACGTGGCTCTTTACTAATATTTATATTTTGGACTTATGGGAAGATGAAACTGAACTTTCAACAAGATAATGAAGAGTCGAGAAGCTTTCAGAGATTTATATTTCATCCAAGAAGACGCAAGTTCGAATTGAGGATAATTAACTTTAGAAAAGGGATATGACGCGATTCAGGGATCTGTCGAATTTTATTTTAGCATTTATTATTTTTATTTTTATCTGTTAATGGACTTTATTAATAATTTGAGCCATATGAGCTTTTTAAGTTAGAGTCCGATAATATTCATTATAAGTAGCATTTTTGTTCAGTTGAATAGATAGATCGTTGATACATTTGAATTAAGAGTTATGAGACTACTCAATTTTCTCTAAATTTAAGAATGTTCAAATCGATTCAATAGGAGTAATTTTTGAGTGAGTCATGACGTATCAATCGATTTTGGCGTATCAATTGTGACCGTCCTATCACACCATTTATCAAATTTTAGGTTCAATTTTGGATTAAATATGTTGGATCGGGTACTTTAATGCATGATTCACCTTCTTGAAATCTAATTTGGGTTCAAATAATTTTTATTCTTCCGCCATGTTTCTGATCACTTCACATTAAGTCCAAAAAATTAAATTAGAGTTTAAGATTGGACTAGCATGCTCTAAAAGAAGACTTTCCTCTTTTTTATAAAATCCCTTTGGGCTATAACTTGTGGTACTTTTTTATCTATATCCTTATGGAATTTTAAATCTCTTTTAGGCAAAATAGTAGCATTTACCTAGGTTAGTTAGGACTATTGAAACAATTAATGTAAGAACAATTATTATCGTGGAACAAATAACGTTATGAATTGCTGAGAAAATAACCAAATTGATAATCCTTTGACCTGCCCCGACAAGAGAATATCATGGAGGTAGAGCATCTCATAGTGATAGACAACCTTCCCATTGATTTCATTTCCAAGCGTTGTGTGTGCTTTCACATATGTCCACACACTCACAAATATTTGTGTAGGTATTGATAAGTCAGTGGTGTGTAGATTTCGCATGCAAGGGGGCCCTTGGGAGAGATCGAAGTTAGAGAGACACCATACCATTAGTCCTCTCATTGTCTCACGTAAACCTGTTGATAAGTGAGTTTTACTTAAATCCAAAACTCAATTTCAAAATACATTCATATCATTTTATTATCAGACCCAAACTTAGAACAAGACCTAAGACCCAATGTGTCTAAATTTTACATCCAATTCACAAACTCAATATATCGGGTCTGGGTCTGGACCTAACCTGACCAATAATTTTTTTATTTTTTTTATTAAAAACTAATACTATGTAATAAATTATTTTAAAGGTTTACTCTTAAGGAGTTTGCTAGGAAATGTCAAAATGGGATTTTGGAATTGGGAAAACCAAAAATGCAAAAGTGGGATCATGTTTCTCTTTTTAGTATAGACCTAAAACAAAATTATGGGTATTTAGACCCATGAAGTCTTGTAGGGTTAGACTTGACCCAGAATTTATTTTATTTAATAGGTTTGGATAAAATATTGATATGGAATCTAGGTTTAGGTTTAATTTTAATTTATGGGTTTTTGGTCTAAATAAAACCTTCCCATTAACAAATCTAATCTCACATGAGACTTATGTTGCCTGAAACACATGCACACAATGCTAGCAATGCTTTGTTTTAGGATATTAGTTAGGAAAATAAAATATTAAGGAAAGGTTAAAAAATAGTAAGACCTATTTGGATGGAAGGACTGTGAGAGGATGAATTTTAAATTTATAATAATAAATTATTTATATTTATTTGGATGATAAAATATTTCAAATTTTTAAATTCTTATTTTGAACTACGATTTTAGTAAGTAAAGCATATTTAAAATTTCTTTTATATTAGAATCATTTCAAATTATCTTTTCAAATCCTTTATTTAAATCCAAATTCACCGATGTAAATGCCATCTAAGGAAATTCAAAATCTTCTATGGTTGGATTAAAGCCCACCTGGCTAGCAGGAAACTTCTCCAAGTTTAGAGTGTTGGACTTTATTCTTTGTACGGACCACATGTGGATATCCTAATAACGTTGGAAGCTTGGGCCTTTGGCCCAACAAGAAACAAACCTTTGACCTTCCAATGTTCGACCCGTTGGGGACAAAAGATTCTTCCACCGTCCCGTCCATCACTCACAATGTCCTATTTGAGAAGTAAAATATTTATTTATTTTTTAAATTAATCCTACTTATCTCTGTTATAAAAATTAAGAGCGAATAATAATTCTTAATTTTTTTTAATGTTCAGATTATCATTGATTAAATAGTGATAATAAGGCAATGTCCGTTTACTTATTTTTACAATCATTCAATACATCAAAATTTATTCAATCCATACATACAATGTAACATTATTTTTACTTAAATTTTAAATTCAAATTCTTTCTTTTCTCTTATATATGCGATTCTAAATTTAATTATTGTATTTATTTATAATTAAATCAAAAATTGTGTATACACGTATGCACTGTAACCACATTTACAAATACACACCGCATTATCTGATATGTTCATTTTTTATATGGAATTATAATTTAAAAGATTATTTTGAATGATAAAATAGTTTATATAGATTAATTAATCTTCGATAATTATATTTAGTAAGTTTGATTATTTAAAATAATTACATTTATTTTTTCATTATAATCTTAATGGAAAAATTATTCAATTAATAATATAAGGTTTAGATTGTAATTTAAACGATATATAAATAATTCCTGTGACTTTGATTATTTGATCATGATTATCATGAAAAATTATAAATAGTCATTTTAAGATTTTATAATGGATTCTCACGTAATTAAGAGTTTTAATCAAGTAAAGTGAATATGTAATTAAGTTAGATAAAATAATTTTATAAAAAATTGTTATTCAATTAAAGATTTAAATCAATAAAAGTGAAAAAGTGAGTGATTAAGTTAGATAAAATAAATAATCCTAGACATCGTATTATCAAATTATTATTATACATTGTACATAATTATTACAAATTTAAATAATTCAAAGATTCTGTCCCATCGAAATTTTGTATGCCTAATTATCCTTGCAAGTCACTGAGGAGACACGAATATTCCACACACAATTCAAAGGCGCATATTTACACTCATTCAGTCTTTCCACAGGTAAAAATCTTCAAGTCTGATTGGGGTAGCACTTGCCGTTCAAGCTGTCGCAAAGTATCAGGATCAGATCAGATAACTCTGTACTCCACACCCCCCCGAAGGGGTTGCAGCAGCCGGAGAAATGGAGGAAACGGCGAACCTTGCGGAAGAGGCCGCTCACGTTTCAAGCAAAATTGTTTCAATTGCCGCTGGGGAAGCTCACACCCTCGCTCTCACTGGTCCGCAGTGAAATCTATCTTTGTTTTGCCATTTTCTTTTGCTAGCCGCTGCAATGATTTTTACACGAATTAATTCCTTTCTGAATGAGTTTTTGCGCGCGTTTAGGTGATGGGAAAGTGTATTCTTGGGGAAGAGGGACATTCGGCCGGCTCGGCTCCGGTTCAGAGGAAGACCGCTATTTCCCAGCCCGAGTCACCTTTTTTGGTTCTGATGATGAAAGGGAAGACAAGCTCAAGATTGTTGGGATGGGTGCTGGGGCTTATCACAGTCTTGCCCTTGCAGGTTTATTTGCTAATCTTTTTCCACTGTGCGTGTGTGTTCCTGTTAAGTATGATCTTGATTTCCTTTATGTTTATTGATGTAAATTTTAGATTAGTAATTCTATTATGAGCATAAAGATCACATTTTGGGAACCAATAGAATATGTGCCATCATTCTCGTCATGTTTTCACTTCCCCTAATATGAGTCAAATCTCTGGGATGGATTTTGTAAAAGACACCTTTCCATAAATGCTAATAATGCAGCCACATAAAAGTATGGAAATAGAGGGCCGTTAACGAGCCGACTTCGAGCAGTAATTCCAGCTTGATAACTACTCAAATTCGCCCTAAATCCTTAACTCTAGTTTGTAAAGGTCAAACTCGAACTCAAATTTGAGTTCATGAGCAAGATTGAACTCAAAAGAATTTCCAGAGTTCAAATTTCCACAGTTTGAATTTGAAGTTGATAAAATGCAAAAACAATTTCGAGTTTAACTGAGTTTGAGTTGGGTAGCTTAATTTATCAACACCACCCATTACTATTGATAAAGAGTGCCTAATTCAATTTCTGTGTTGCTTAATTTCTTGTGTGATGGCAGATGATGGATCAGTGTGGGCCTGGGGTTACAACGCCTGTATCCTTTATTATAACTCTTTCAGAATGTGCTTCATGCAATCTCAGTATATCCCACTTGCAATTTGTCATTTTCTGTCTGCAAACTTTCTCTCGTGAAATAAACATTCCTTGACCCTGACATGGATGGCCAAATTGGTGTCAATGGAGAAAATTATTCGACTCCTCACTTGTTAGAGGGTTTCTTGGAATTGGGATCACCTGGCTATTCAAGTCAAGACTCTGAAATGAAAATTGAGAAACCTCCAAAGGTATGAGCTACGATCTGTTTCAAATCATTATCCAGCTTGGTTGTTAGTAACTTCGAGAGCGCTTCACTCTCCATATTAGATTTCCTCTGTCAAAGCTGGAGGAATGATGTCACTAGCCATAGACGATCTTGGGGCATTGTGGATATGGGGAAATTATCCTAATCCTTCAGCAAGCAAGCCTGTGGAAGGCGAATTTTCACTTGTCAGCAGTGCAAATCCGCTTCCAGTCTGGAGTTTCCATGGCCGCACTCTTGTTAACGTGGCGTGTGGAAATGAGCATGTTGTTGCATTGGTCAATGCAGGACAAACATCTGAAGGAAGCGATCTAGTTTGCTACTCTTGGGGTGGCAACAAACAAGGCCAGTTAGGTTTGGGAGACAACGAAAGCAGGTTGCATCCGGAGGTCATAGAAACATTTGACTTAGAGTCCCCATGGGAGGTCTACGAGGTCGCGTGTGGCGCTTTTCATACAGCTTTATTAGCTAAGAGAAAGAAACCAAACGACACTTTAGAAAGCTTTTGCTGGACATTTGGCTTGGGAGATAACGGGCAGCTTGGTATTGGAACCACCCAAAGTTCACTGTCCCCTGAACTTGTAAGAGGAATGCCACCGAGCATTTTCCTGGTATCTGTTGACTGTGGCTTGTTTCACACAAGCGTGGTCTCGTCTTCTGGAGAAGTATGGTCTTGGGGGATGGAGAAGGGCCTTGGTCTATGTCCTGATGCTAGGTTTACTGGGGTTGATGCTGGGGATGCTCTTTCTCCCATATTGGTTCCTTGTAGCGCATTGCTTGACCACCGATTTCCAGACCCTGTACAGGTTGCATGCGGTGCAGCCCATACAGTTCTTGTTGCAGGTGCTGGGTATAAGCTTTGGTCTTGGGGCAGGGGACGGAGTGGGGTCCTTGGAAATGGCAACACAGTTGATTGTTATGCGCCAACTGTAGTGTTATGGCCGCTGCTCACTGATGATTCTAGGGAACTGAAATCAGACGATGCAAAGCCAGAAGAGTTAAGCAAAGAAAAGAAACCCGAAGAAAGTGTGGAGATGGAGAAAAGGCTATCTTCAGCAATGGAGGAGATGAAACTCCTCCAATCAAAAGTTTCTGCAATGGAAAGATATGCTGGCATACTCCATGGAGCGATCTTTGGAAAGCCTTTACAAGAGCATGAAATTCCAGCATCTGCCATGAACTCTGGTGCGTATGATATTGCAAAAGAGTGGGAGAACATGCTGGAGTCAGCCGATCAGAGAAAACTAACGCGTCTAGAAATGTTTTATCGCGACATGCTTGCTGGAGTAAAAGATAAGTTGATGAAGAGAAGGATACAAGAAGCAGTGAAAGAATGCTTACAATCAACTGTCACCAGAACTACTGAATAACTATTATCCTTTTGTTTCACCATTCTTATACCATTTACAAGGTATTGCCGGAAGTATATGCTGATCTAAGGTAAACAGTTGAATTGAAATATATTGTGAAGCTTGAGAGGTGGACACTGGTTTGCTGAAACCTTAAGTGTTAATCATATATATATGTATAGATGAACCATTGGCTTGTTATTTTCAAATTGGAAATTTGGAAACTTTTCAAGGATGATTTTTGATGTGTTAGTGGAGGAATTCAACTGAAGGGAGCTGGCGATGGACTAATTGAAAAATGAACCTGAAAGTCAATTAAAATAATCTGCGCGAATAAGGTTATATTGAGCTAAAACTCGTAGAGCAAATACATAAAATAGAGCGTAGATTTGGACTTAGTACATCAGCCCTTATTATTCTGTTATGACACAAGAACAACTCAGTATCTTGAGACCCAAATCGAGGTGAGCATGAGCAGTCCTCTGTGATTCCGTACTTGTAAAGTCCTCTTTCTCGGCGAGGGGCGCCACGGACTGCTTTGGTCTGGATGTTGCTTTCTACTTCGCAGAGTTGATTTCGTGAGACCTCGTTATGAGATGCCTGGTGTGGAAATAGGTTGATATTTTAAGACTTCTTCTGCTGCAAGGAAGACAGGCGCAGCAGCTCTAAGCGGTCCAAAGCGTTGCCCCGAGCAGCCGTCTTCCGAGCGACTGAACCCGAAGTCCAGTCCCTTTCCATGTTCTCGTTTTCCCATGAACCGTTGATCTGCTGGTTGGTATCCAAAAAAACTGCAGAAATCTCTGCCTCTCTTGCCATGGAAGCGACCCTACACAATTATCAAGGAAACAGTGCAAAAGGAATACAAGTAATGGCTTGAGTCGTGCATCAATTTTTGTATAGTCCTCAGAAAATATTTGATGGTGTGGAATATTTCCCTGCTATTAGAGCGTAGATTATACATTTTATTTTCAAAAGAAGTTAATAAAGTTGAACATAAAAATTTTGTAATAATTTATAATTATAGTTAATTAATTTTGTTGGAACAATAACCAAAAATAAATTGAATATCATTAAATATAAGATATTTATGTAATTTTTAAATATATATAAAAAAATAATTTATAAAATATTTGAAAATAAATTGAAAAAAAATTAATTTATTTTTAAATAATTTGTAAGTTTTAAACATTTTATTTTAGAAATTTATAAATTTTTTAATTAAAAATTTATCAAATATTTTTGAAGAACTTGTAAATTTTCAAATATTTTGTAAAATATTTTATAGAGTTTATAAACTTGTCCAAACTCTTTCTTAAATAAGCCTTCGTATTTTCAAACGAAAGGATTATAAAGAATTAACAAATTATTGAATCTACCCAATAGCAACGGTATGAAAATTATATTTTACAAAATTATTCAAACAGTTATTATATGTTATAAATAAATTTTTTTAAACATGTTAATATGAACATGGTTATAAAAATTTGAATATTTTTTATAATTAAAATTTTGAATTGGAAAACACAATTTTATATTTTTGTGAATATATTCAGAAATATATTAATTTTTTTATTCATATAATTGGTCTACCATATAAATTCTTATTATATTGAAGTATATTTAAGTTTTGAATTTTTTTTTACTTTTATATTTTATAAAATATATTTTTTAGGGAATATATTAAGAAAGTATAATTTTTATTTTTCAAAATTAATTTCATATGGTTGTAGAATATATGTATATATATATTCAAGAAATATAACACATTTTTTTATTCATATAGAAATACAAATCTTTAATTTTATGTTTTTTCAAAAATTCAAAATTTTAAATTTGCATGTTTTGTTATATTTTTTATAATCTAGATAAAAACATATATGTTATATTTTTAAGGAATATATTTATAGTATATATATTTTATTTATGTTTGAATATATTTTTAAAAATATTTGAAAATTTATTTTCTATATTTTTAGTTTTTATTATTTTTACAATTTTTGAAGTCTTTATTTTTTATAAATTTTATTTAGATTTCATTTGTCCAATCATTCTGCCATATCAATGCTAATGTGTCTGGCGGCGGCTTTATTCTTCATACGTCATCTATCCATGTATAGTTGTCGCTGCTAGCGTGTCAATATATACCGGAAAGCCCCAATTCTAAATGTCATGTCGAGTTCATGTGCCAATTTCTGGTGAAATTAGGATTTGAAGTCTCGAAATTGTCAATTTTTATTAAAATCAAAATATTTTTGTCAGTTGTAAAATTAAAGAATATTTTTATCAAATTATAATATATATTTGTTCCGGAAGAAAAACTTTAATCTCTAACCCTTCTTTGGAATTAAAGAGCATTTATTTAAAAAGATATTGTTAAAGACGTGTGATTATTGGAGAAAGAAAAACCATTTGAAAAGACAGGTTTTTAAAAAATCTTCCTAATAATAATAAATCACGCTAAAAAATATTTGAAAATTTCTTAATTTTTTTTAACTTCTTGGGCGATAGAATCTTAGTTGTTAGTCTGAACCATTGCTAAAGTCGTTAGTCTGAACCAAAGTCGTGATTGTTGTCTATTTGTCTTAGTTGCCATAAATGGAATTCTCAAAGTTGCTACTTGAAATAAAGCGAGGCACGACATGGGGTGGGAGTAGTCATTTATCAAATCCATTAATACGAGTATGTATGTTGACTAGTCTACTCATTTGTATGTACATGCATAGATAATTAAGCCATGCGACATATAAGAATTTATTTGTAGAAATAGATTTTCAAGTCTTTGGTTCAAATAAGAGCAGGAGGCTCGTACATTAGAATGATAATGTCATAATTATAATATGATCAACATTAATTTGAGAACTTTTAAGTCAAGATTTCATTCTATACTTCTTTTTAAGAAAAATAGAAAAAATTACTCCTAAAATATTATTTATTCCCAAAGTTACTCAATAAACATAGTTTTTATTAGATAAAAGCAAGTAAAAGGATTGAAGATTTTCAATGAGGTATAGTTTCGAGATTTTTAGTATATACAATCATGATGACACAAGTAAGTTCTCGCAGTGCATGTTTTGTTTTGAGTTCTTGTCAACCACAATGCAAACACCTGACATACTCTTCATGCCATGAACGTAAAAAAAGAAGAGGGAGAGAGAGAGAGAGAGAGAGAGAGAACAAGGGTAATCAAAGGGGCCATTTGAAAAATGAAACAAAATTGGTATAAATAGTGAAAAAAAAAAACCCTTTTGTAATCAACCCCTTATATATGCATGGATATAATCACATGTTCAATAGGCGTCCACTATAAAATAACAAAATTATAAGATAAATAATTCATGATTAACTAATCAAGGTGTTAAGAATTATTTATACATCATTTAAATTATTATCTTAATCTTATATTATTAATTGAACAATTTTCATAGCAAAATCATAATAAGAAAATAAATTTAATCACCCTAAACAGTGAACCTACTAAACAAACTTAGTAGGATTGGGCTGATAAATTTATCAGGACTAATCCAAAGTCACTTTAGAAGATAAGGCATATGATAAGATATGGGTGTGATTTTATTTGTCAAAATCATGAATAAACAATCCTAACCAAGTGGGTCTGACACAAAAATCTCAATTACCTAGCCTATAGGTAATTTATTAAAAGACACTCTATCCCTCGATTATTAATTAAATTATCCATCGGTATTTTTTTGTTAGAATTTTTTACTATAAGTATCACTAATATTTTTTATAATATTTAAAATTAATTATAATTTTGTAATAATTGTTGGAAAAGAATTTACAATAGTGGTCTCCCGTTAACATTTTGCCTGACCATGGCAAAACCCATTTTCTACTTAAGACAAGGTGGCAAATAATCATCCTTCGGGAGGTCAGGCTGGGTAGCAAGAAATATACAACATATTAATAAAATTATATTGATTTTCTACTTCAAAATACCCTTACTTTAAAGATACATAAGACTTGTTTTATAAATTAATGATACACTAAATATTAAAATTTTGAAGTAAGGATATTTTAGAAGAAAAAATAAAAGTAGTCACATTAAATAATCCGTCATAGTAAACACCTTACTAAGCTATCCTATGTTTAATCCATATTAATTAACATAGTATTATGTTATCTTAAGATTAAGTTATCCTTCAAATAAGCCTTAGGATATTAATTATATCAAACAAAGTAAACAAGCCCAAAGTGTTTTAAAAACTTCTAATTCCATATGTTGAGTCATAATTAACTATAAGTATGAATTATAATAAAATCTTGCAAGACGATTTATTCAAACACTTACTAATTCATTTTTAAAATAAGATATGCGACTTTATAAACTTCTAAAGCATTAAATTGTTATAAGTTATATGATCTTATAAATTTAATCAAACCCGACTTTTAATATAATATGAAAGTTATCCTTACATATGCTTGGGAATAATAAATCAAATTTTCTACTCAGATTTAATAATTGTTTCACAAGATATCATATCTTATTTTTAAAAGAAATAATATGAAATCTTCAATAAAATAACTGAGCTATTGTAATTTCAATATATTAGATTAGGATTACTAATAAAGTAAGCTACTTAACTCGAGTTCAATTAAATTCGATAATATTTTGACATTTAATTGATTTTGAATTTGAACTCAATCAATTTTTAAAAAAAATTAATCTCATTAATTAATTCAAATTTTAGTTTAATTTCAAATTATAACTCGACTTATTAATACCCTTGTATCGGATCACTTGGAAGGGAATATTCATTTATGGGAAGCACTTGTATTTAGGTTGGAAAAACTATCGTAAGGCCCAATTAAGACAAGATTATTGAATAAATGGGCTTCTGAATCAGGCCTTGACCTTTTGGGATCTGTGGCAAGCGTGTAAGTGGCCCAATAGTTAACCCAATTGAGACAGGCCCTAAATTAATAATAGGGATGATTAACAAATTATTAACCTTGTGATGATTAATTTATTGATTTTTTACATATAATCATTAGTAACAAAAGGTGACTGATCTCTATACCAACTATCCTATTCTAATATTCGATTTACACAATCTGTTTCATCTTGTAATTTACAAAATATGTGCAAATTGCTTTTGAGGAATGAGTAAATCAGTGAAAGACTGTATAGAATGCATAAGGTTGTATTTGGTTAGATTAAGCCTCCATCATTAATAATAGCTGCCTTCTGTATTTCTTCAAATTTGAATAAAGTTAATTACTTTTGTTTTTAATCTTCTACTAATTCATTTTTAACTTTCAACACGGCCAAAGTTAGTTATCTTTTTCACACGTATTTACAAATATTATCAACTAAAGTTATAATTATTTTTAGTATAATTTTGTATTTGTATTTAAATAAATAATCATGAAGTAAATTTTTTGTATTTACATTGAAAAAGCTCCAATCAGATCAGTCTGAAAAGGTGATCAGACAATTGGGAGCGGCCAATTGGTGGTTTCAAATATCGGGTTTTTTTATTTATTTTTTTATTCTATTTTGTATTAAAATTTAACAAATTACTACATTTATATAAAATTTGTAAAATTAACCAACCT
This sequence comes from Avicennia marina, assembly GCA_019155195.1. Classification (NCBI taxonomy): domain Eukaryota; kingdom Viridiplantae; phylum Streptophyta; class Magnoliopsida; order Lamiales; family Acanthaceae; genus Avicennia; species Avicennia marina. The sequence goes on from CM032755.1 coordinate 1,171,548, forward strand.
CGCTGTTCGAAATGGCGAGATGTTGTCACCTCGCTTTTTTGAACGGCGAGATAACCATTTTTTCAAAAACAATAAATAGTGTTTCGTATGAATTCGTATTAATTGGTGTATCTCGCCGTTTCAAACGACGAGATAGAGTTTGATTGGACGAGATAGAGTCTGATGGCCCAACTCACAAGACTCAACTTTCAAGGTAATTTCGTTGTTTGAAATAAAAAGATTGACCTAACTTACGAAGTATATCTCGCCATTCCATAAAACACTCAAAAAAGTAATATACAAGATTATAATAAAAATAAAAGACTCAAAGAGTAATATATAAAATTATAATTTAAAACTCAATTTAGTAAAATAAAATTCTTTTATTTACATAAATTTTCTTATTTCAAATAAATATATAATAATTAATATTTATATTAATTTATTATAACATATTATGATGTCATCTCGCCGTCTGTCTAGTGGACGAGAATGATGATGATGTGTAGTATTTAATATTATCTCTTATATGTATTTAAAATTTTCAATTTTATTGCCATTTATGTTAATTTTATTATAATTACGTCATATAATTTTATTTAAAAGTTATAACACACATCTTTTAATTTATTATGTAAATAAATTTTTCCTTTTAAATAAAATCATAATAATTTCAAATTCAATAAATTATTATTGCAATTGAAAATGTCTAAACATAAAACACTCAAAAAGTATTATATAATATTATAATTTAAAACTTAATTTATTGAAATAAAATTCTTTTATTTAAATAAAAAATTTTATTTTAAATAAAAATATAATAATTTATATTTACATTAATTTATTATAACATATTATAACGTCATCTTGCCGTCTAAAACAGTGAGACGACGTCATTCGTATTTTTTCCTGTATACGGCGAGAAATATAAAACATTATTTATTTTTTTAAAAAAATTTATCTCACCGTTTGGAACGGCGAGATTAGTTACTTTTACAAATTACTTATAAATTGAGTAATTTATTAAATTATGATATAAAATAGAATAAAAAAATAAAAAAAAAACCCTCCAAATCTCCATCCTGTCCCAGAGCAACTGTACTCTTCCCCTTTCTTCTTGGAAATGGATAAAATTAAAGCAGAGGCAGTTTGAATGTAAGCCCAAGAGAAGCACATAAATTACCACCAAGATGGGTTCTGAGCCGGTGTTGAAAAATAGTCACACGTGGTCCTCAATTACCAGAGCATATGTATTTGGCATGTCTTTTTTTTTTAAATTTTTTGAGCACACCAAACCATCAAACCTGGACGTCCAGATCCAATGAAATTGGCATAGTTACGAACACAGTATCACTCATATACATATATGTATGTATGTATTTGTGTATGTGTAATATGTGTGTGTGTGTGTGTCTTACGTATGTAAATATGCATATGGTCAGGAAAACCGTAGCACTACCATATGACTTCTTGTCCTTACAAAGAAGACTAATCATTACACCGCTTTGTCCCATCAATATTTATCAAAAGCTTCACGCAATCAAAACTGAGGGGCATAAAACACAATTATGCCAAACCATAAAAGCCCCCATCAGATCAGTCTGAAAAGTTGATCAGACAATTGGTAGCTGCCGATTAACAGTTCCAAATCTCAATCCCGTCCCAAAGCAACTGTTCTTTTTCCCTTCTCTTCTTGGAATTGGACAAAATTAAAGCAGAAGCAAGTGAATGCAAACCCATGAGAAACACAAAAATTACCATCATCATGGTGGGCTCCGAGCCAGTTTTGAAATAGTCATACGTGGTCCTCAACTTAGTCCATAGGGATATGTACTGAATGATAATTGATAATTGGTGGGGGGGTACTAACTTCCAAGGCACAGGCTAGTTACTGCATGCCAAGGATCACATGGGCCTGTCTCTCCACTGGTCTCTGATCTTACCATCCCACCTGACAGAAAGCCCCAATGCACCGTGATCAGCCTGTGACACGTGCTCGCTGCAGAGATCATGCCCTGGATTCCTAAGCCACGTTCAACCATCAGCTTACGTATGTAACCAAGTTTGTTCACTTTAGGGTGTTTAATTAATCACCTTGTGAGACTTGATGACGTATTCTGCACATGAAACATGCATAACAACGGGGGAGATTGGTTTCTACTAATTATTGGCCGATTCCTTGGTCTGATCTATGGGTCTAATAATGGCCACAGATGGTCAGAGAGATAAGGAAGTGTTCGGATGATAATCATTCGTCAAATATCGTTAAAATTTGAATGTGCATCGTTCTTTCATCCTGTGGTCACACACACAACCACACCAGTTTTTGCACACGTATATATATTAGTCTTGATTTCTGTGGAGTTAGCCGTTTGGAGGACCAGTTGGGTTATCTGTCCATTAACCTTTCATTGACCAAGTGGTTTGCTTCTTGCATATGGAACATCATTCATTAAATGGAAGTTATTTGTTCAAGAAAAGTGATAAACATGGAACATGAAAATGGCAATAATATAAAAAACCAAACTATGGAAGAACTTTATGGAGAGAAAGAGGAGGGTAAGGAGGAGAATTTGACTGTGCAGCGGAGGGGTAGTATAGTTATTTTGCCTTTCTTTGCATGGGGCAAAGCAAAAAAGCCATTGGGAAAAGACTCCGTACGGAGGAATGAACGTGGCAATATCCACATCACTATTCCCATGCCGACATAGCCGCCAGCTGTTATTTCCATTTCCGTATTTTTTTTCCTTTTTTTTTGTAATTAATAATCCACTTCGATGTTATCTGTCAGCTTTTGTATTTCTAAATGACATTAATGTTTTTTGGTTTTTTTCCTATGAAAAGTGTGATGGAAATTTTCAATATGTAAGACACCTAAATTGAACATTTTTAGGTGGGCAAAACAAAATTTATTAAAAAATATTTTGTACCTTTGTTTTTTATTTTTTTTTATTTTTTTTCAAATATCCTTTCGCTCACACACGCCAATGAAATTTTAACTTCACCGAAAAGTAGATGTCAACTTCAAACTAGGATTCATCAAAGTATTTATATTATATTGATACAAGAATTTTAGCAAGGAATTTTAAGATTTTCTATGATGCTTGATTAAAAATTTTAATGAGAAAAGAACAAAAAGTTAAAAAGGACAAATAAAATGGAAAATTACAAAATTTCAATTTTTTGTTAATTGTTGGAGGAAATAATCTGAAAAGGAATGAGAAGAATAGGGGCAATGAATATTTTGTAAAAGATAGAAAGTCAACATTTCGTATATAAAAGTATATTTTCATGTGATGATTTTTACATAAAACAATATTCTCTATATTTTTATTTATTCTATTCAAAGTGAATAATTTTACTAACATGACCTTCAACAACATTTCTACTCGAAAAATAAAGGGATTTTTTGTTTTAGTGGTATGTATGGTTTTGAATGATTTTTTTTCAATAAATAGAGTAAAGATAAGAGAAAATTAAAGAACAAAGTAAAGGTTGATGGATCAAAATTTTGAGGAGTGTATTTCTTGATTTTGTAGGAAGGTAATTATAAATTGCAAAACTCCTAACAATTGCAATCAGTCCCTCAATTATAGTATTATAAAAAAATTATGCAAAGTTTATCCACAACATCTTGAGATGTAGCGTGATGGATGGTTAGGTAGGAAAACCATGTAAAATTCACCTGGTCCATGTGCATTAGACAGAGGTCTCCTAAATTTCTTTCTCAAATAAATAACAATTCTTCTTGTGTCCTGTAATTTCTTTATAGTATTTGACCACATCACTTGTCCTCCAAGTTAAAGTATTGAAGTCGGCTACAACAATCTAATTAATTATTTTTGTTGTTTTTTTCTTCGTATAAGCTTCTTTAGGAAAGGAGGGATCCCACAATTGTTGACAATTTGCACACTTAAAAGATGTCAAATCAAGGTTCTTCAACTTGCCATTGTGGCGTGTCATCACCAAACACATTCTAATTAAAGGGCAAGATGACAGGATATGCCATTAATGACTTTGACATAACATATCGAAATGACCATTACAATTATTTGTGAGGTTCTTATGTATCGAAATATCAGATAACAAACTAATCAATAAATTGATGAAGTTACGTGTGATGGGACAAAGAACTTCAAATCTCATAATTTTCCTCTTTCATTCATTATTTAGATTAGATATAAGCAACGGCATTTCCCAATCAACAGTCATAGATTAGGGTTTCCAATTTGTCCCTGCCCTTCCCTTCCCATATGTCTTCTTCAATATATTTAAAACCCACCACAAAAAACCCTAAGTTGTGATCAAGATATTCAAATGATAATCTACTAAGATAATGTACAATAATGGGCCAACAAGCAGTAATTAATGCCTCCATTAGTAGTGCCATTAAAGCGAATCTTAACTGAATCATTTGGGGACACACTAATCATTTCTTAATTCCACTCTACACACAGGATTTTTTGTTCTTATTCCTTTAATCATTCATGCAAATATCATTCAGTTTTTTGGGAGGTAAACTACTGCAGTGACAAAAACAAAGTGTACGCTAGAAGAATTATTAGGAATAATAAGTATTTTTTCACTTGCTTCAAAATGGAATTTTGCAATTATTTTAGTGGAGAGGATCACTGTTCAACAACGGAAGAATATAAAATTACTGGGCTTGTATATGTGGATTATATTTAATGAAAAATATTGATTGTTATGTCACCTACGTATGGTCGTATAGATTTGATTGTTTGCAATATCACAAGGGGAATAGGATTTGTGGGCGACGTGGAACTTTGAGGGCCTCGTGATTACTCAGACATTGCTTCTACCTTTCGTGAAAAGATCAATAAAAGTTGTGGAAAGACAGACAAACAACCAAACAAATTAACGTCACAAATCCTGTAACTAAAGAACAAAATAGGGTTTTCCTTGTCTCATGGGGCCAAAAAAAAAGCGAGGAAGCCGAAGTAATTATTTTTGGGAGTCAAACTCATAAAATAGATTGAAATTTGGATTTCTCATGCTTGTAATTTAAAATTAACTCTAGAAATTATTCATCGTCCTTTCTTTCGGTCAACCCCATCAAATTGACGAAATTTTGGCTACACATTGAAAACTAATAATTTTCATAAAAGAGAACTTTTAACGTGTAAATTAATTACTGATTGTAATTAATGGCTATGTTTGGGAGGGGGGTTTTGTTGGGAGATATGTTTGGTGCATTGTGTTAGAATGAGTAATAGGTTTAGAAGGTAAGTTTGATGTGATAAATAGTATGATTTATTTGTATTTGTATATTTAAATATGTATAAAATATATAATAATGATTGAATAATTCGATAGTATATAGAAAAAATAATTTTTTTTTTGTATGAGTTTATGTAAATGTGAGAATAAGCATGTATATATATAAATATTAATTTAATTGTAAATAGGTGTAATAATTAAAAAATAATTAGTTAGTTATATACGTAAAGGAGGGAAATTTTGAATTTGAATTTTAAAAAAATTGTAATGTAAAATGTTTGATTATATAAAGTTAATAAGATGGAAAAGGTGAAAGATGGCTAACAAACATAGCCACTATATATTCCTTGTGGCTATAGTTCGAAGAGGGGTTTGGTTGCAAATAATGCTGGGACAAGTAATACAATTGATTGTAAAGTTTTGGTTAAATGAAAATTTTTATTTATTTAAATATAACTATAAAATATGTAATAATGATTAGACGACGTAATAATATATAAAGACAATAATTAATTTTAAGGTATATATGTGTGTGGTGTATGTGCATGTATATACAGAAGTATTAATTTGGTTATGAATATATATATAATAACTAAATAATAGCTAATTATATATATATATATATATAAGATATAAAAATTTTGAATTTACATTTAAATAAAAATTTTATAAAATAGCGTGTTTAGTGATACAAAAATTTGATAGGATAAGTAAATATTAGAAGCGGGGAACCAAATATTGTGTGTCCAGGTATATTAAGAGAGACAAGCAAAATTGATGACTTGCAGACAGTAAAAGACAGTCTGCAAATTTCGAACATAATCTCCCATACAGGCTTTTTGATGTTTCCCTTTTTGTATAGTGTTCTCTAAAAGGTGTGGGCTTTTTTTACATCGACCAAATTAACAATAATTATAAGGCAATTGAATAGACGTAAAGAGGCCACAGGATTAACACAATCAATCTTTATTAGCAAAATCAATCTTCTAGTGTACACACACTAGAAGAAAGAAGGTGCTTTTTATGTATAGCATAAATTAATATTATATTTAGTAATTACATAATTTATTATTTATTGATTATTACATTATTTATTCTTAATACTTTATACAATATCTTATAATTATGAATTTAGATAATATTTTTTATTAAATATGTGTTATCTTTTATTCAAATTTTTATATTGCACATTTGCAAATGTTATTTAATTAAATTTTTAATATTTTTATTGAAATTACTTTATAAATGCATTCATTTTGGATTTTTTTTTTTAAATATAATTTCAATTTGACAAAAATTATAACATTTTACTTGCAAGGTAGATTATCTTATTAAATAATATCTATTTGCTGCTTTTCATTCAAATTGTAATTTATTTCCTTAAGAAATATACTTTCTATTTAGATATGTTAAATAAGTATCTATAATATGGATCATTACTCCTATGCGGTAAAATTATTTATTTATTTTTATATTTCAATATATTAGTTTATTTTATATTTTTTCTCAATTATAATTTCAAAATTGATAGCCAATTATATCATATTCTATCAATCGTTCTTCGATATTTATGTGCTAATTTTAAAGTTTTTTAATTTTTGTCAAATTAATTTTATTTTAATTTATATTTCTAATATATTAGTATTATTAATTATAGCATATTAAAGAGAATTACATAAATATCAAATTTGACTATTTATCATGATATTTTTTGTATATTTATGAATTTTCATATTTAATTTATAACAATCTTTCATAAAATTATCGTTCTGAAGATATCATTTTCTTTCTCAAAATAATTTATATTTATATTTTCATTGAATTTTCATAATGTTATATGTAGATTAATCTATTAAAAAGTTTTCAAAAAAAAAATATTTTATGCTTACAAGCAAAAGTTTCATATTTTAACAATTGTTTTTTTTTTTTGTCTCTGTAGTATTATATTACAAATAATTAAAATTTAAAATAAAATTAATTTATATCAAATAAATATCTTGTATTTAAAAAATTATAGTCAAATTTCACACAATTAAAACTGTTTAAAACATATTGTCTATTTTTACAATGATAGTTGTGTTTGATAATAATATATTTTGTTATTTATTTAAAATTTTAACTTGTCGTAACATTATTTATATCACTATTTATTTATTTATTTTTTGTAGTTTTCTTTGATTGACATTTATTTATATGATTTTTTTCATGTTAATTTATTTTATATTTATGGAGTGGTATAGTTTTAAGTTTATATCCTCTGAAAATTTTATTATTTTTTTAATTAAAAAAACAATTAAGCATTTCATATATTTATAATATAGATGATTGATAATTATAGTAATTAAGTAAGTAGGTTAGATAATTTAGAATTCTATTTATTTTTTATTTTAATTCATACATAAATAACTATACAAGAAGTTTAGATAGGTTAGAATTCTATTAGTATTCATAATATGAAAAGTTTTAAATTTTAAATAGCATTTTACTTTTATCTATCCAATCTTGTTTTTAATATGAATATTAATATAGATGTACATTTACAATGTGTCAAAAAGACATAATTATGAATTTTCATATTTACAATATTATTTCATAAATTTTTTTTAAAGCATATCAATTTATTTCTAGTACTTCAATTTTCCTTTCTATATTTTAAATTTATTTTAATAATATTAATTCAGATGGGATCTATTTATAAATTTCAAACAAATAATATGTTGTATTCTTAGATTCTAAAGTTTCACATCTTAATAATTGATATTCAGTCTCTATATCATAAATAAATAAATTTTAAGATAATTAATATAAATATAATTAATAAAATTTATATACAAATTTAGCACATTTACTCTGTTTGTAAAACATTTTCTATTTATTATTAAGTAGTATTGTTATGAGTAAGTGCCTTCAAATAAATTTATTATTATTTAATTAAAAATAATTAAACACTTCATATATAATATAAATAACTGATATTTATAATAACTATATAAATAGTTTGAATAGTTTAGTGTTCTACTAATTTCTTCTATTTTAATTAATTTCTAAATAATCATATAAGAATTTTAGATAAGTTAGAATCCTATTAGTACTTGACTAATAAAATGTTTATAATTTAAGAAGCATTTTATTTTTGCCCAACCAAACTTATATTAAGCAACATATATATTTTCACAAAGTGCCAAAAATAAATAATAAGATTTACATATTTATGAGTAGTATAGAAACACAAGAATCAACCATTCATAATTCATATAATAATTGTTTTCTTTAAAATTCATAAAGATTAGGTCAAGACAAGTTTGTATTAGTTTTATGTATAGAAATTAAATTTTTAATAGAAATATATTTCTTCCATATGTTGCTAATTTTTACTTTTATTCATTATTAATTAATTTTTTCATGATGTCTTATCGTTATGAATTTACTTAATATTTTTATTAAATATGTATTGTCTTTTATTCAAACGATCACACTACACGTGCTACATATTAAAGTTTATAATATTTGTATTGCAATTACTGCGTGAATGTATTAATTTGAAATTTTTATAAACAATTTCAATTTGAAAATAATTATGACATTTTTCTTGCAAAGACTTATTATCTACTTATTTAATATTAATTTTCTAGTTTTTCTTTCAAACAATATATTATTCCTAAAGAAATATGCTTTCTATTTCAATATTTTATACAAGTATCCAAAATATAGATCATTATGTTTATGTAGTGCAATTATTTAATTTTTTTATATTTCAATACATTAGTTTATCTCATATTTTATCACAAATTATATTTCAAACTTGGTATTCAATTATATTATAAATTATCATCAACCCACCTTATAAACTTATCATTACACATCATTCTTTAATTTAATATTTATGATCTAAATTTTCTGTTTTGTTTTAATTTTGTAACATTGATTTTATCATGTAATATTTTATATTTTTTATATATTACTGCACAACATCAATATTAAATTTGACTATTTCTTAAAATATTTTTATTTTCATATCTATGAATTTTCATATTTAATCATTCTTCCATAGAATTAACTTTCTTTAAATATATCATTTATTTCCAAAGTTATAAATTTAATTTTATATTTTAAATATATTTTAATAAAATTATATTCATATGAAACTATTAATATGTTTTCAAACAAATATTGTATTTATGCTTACAATATAAATTAAATTTCACATCATAATAATTTTTATCCAGTCTCTATAATATTATAGTATATATAAACAAACTTTAAAAAAAATTTAACTTGTATCAAATAAATATCAAATATTAATAAAATTTATAGTCAAATTGTTTACATTTAAAATAGTTAATAACGTATTGTTTATTTCGTAACTATAGTTGTTTTTTTTTATTATAACTTATTTATTTGAAACTTTTACTCATTTTGTTAACATTATTTATATTGCTACTCATTTAATTTTTTGTAATTTCATGTGATTGACATGTTACTTTTTTTAAAATTTTTTTAACAGATTAATTTTTTATATTTGTTAATTAAGTGATATAGTTATGATTTTGGGCCGTCTAACAACTTTATTGTTATTTAATTACAAACAATTAAGCATGTTATATAAGCATAAAGAATCAATAATTATAATAATTAATAAGTAGTTTACATAATATCGGATTCTATTTTACATTTGAAATAGTATATAATATATTGTTTATTTGGTAACTATAGTTTTTTTTTTATTATAACTTATTTATTTATCTGATACTTTTATTCACTTTATTAACATTATTTATATTGCTACTCATTTTAATTTTTATAGTTTCATGTGATTGAATTTTTTTTATTTTTTAATAGATTAATTTATTTTATATTTATTAAGTATGTGATACAGTTATAAGTTAGTATCCTTTAACAAATTTATTGTTATTTAATTAAAAACAATTAAGCATGTCATATGCAAGTAAATAATTAATAATTATAATAATTAATAAATAGTTTAGATAATTTAGTATTCTATTAATTTTTAATTAATTTATAAATTAAAATAGAAGAATTCTAGATAATTTAGAATTATATCATGATTTAAATACTTAAATCTTTATATTTTAAATATAATTTCATTTTTACCTAATTAACCTTACTTTTACTGCATATGGATATTTAATTAAGCAAAAAGATGTAATTTAACAACGTGACAAAAATATTGAGAGGGATACATACTTTTATACACTAGTGGATACGCTTTCAGTAATTGCGTTGATGAACAAGGCCATGTTCCCTTGGGCTATGTTTGTTACTTAATTTTCAATTTAAAATTTTTATTTATTACATATATAATTAACTAATTATTTTTAATTATTACATTTATTTATAATTAAATCAATACCTACACACACACTCTTACATTCATATATATATTAATGTACTATAAACTAATTATTATTTCTATACACTATTAGATCATTACTATTCTTATACATTTTATACATTTGTAAATAAATAAATTCAAATAAATAATACTATTCATTCTAATAAAATCTTTCTTTTAAACATACTATTCATATTAATACAATTCTCACCAAACGTTACTAATCACCAAAACACCCCTTCCAAATATAACCTTGTGGATAAAATTGCCATAAAATTATTATTTTTGAAAAACGAGAAAATTTGAATTGATTAATTAATTCATAAAAATCATGTTTAGTATACAAATTGATTAATTTAACACCTTGATTCGCTTATCACAACTCTTAAATAAGATTATTTATTTTAAAATTTTGTAATTTTATACTATGTTTTTATTCTATCAAGTGCTCAAATCAATAAAAAAAGGACATTTGATTAGTATAAATAAATAATTTACTTTTACATCATCGTTCAAAGTAAGCATGACCAAAATTACAAACATATCATAATGTATTTCGTCCTAAAGTTATTACACAATACAATATATATATATATATATATATATTTTTTTTTTTTTAAGAGGGGAGAAAACTACGTATATAACGTGTTTCCATTGAAGTGTATGACACATGTGATCAAAGAGTAATAAAAAATTCTAATAATTTCTCTTTCCGCTTTTACGCAAAAAAGAAACGACTAAAAGCATATTGATTATTTATAGTCAAGCATGCTCCCTTTTATTTAATTTCTACATTTGTGCAGGAATATTTTGAGCCCATCTTATCTTTTAAAGCGTGTCCGCTTTCCCCTTAATTCTTTACCAAAAAAATTGGCTCATAGTTCTTTTTTTTAAAAAAAAAATTCCGTGTAAAATAAATGAATCCTTACTTAGAATTTGTCCTATTTAGCTCTTTACTTCGGGCTTCAAATAAAAAATAGAAAAATACGATAATTATCTAGTAATTCAAGTTAGCAAATGGAAAATTGGATAATTACCACCACTATTGGAAAATTTCAGCCACTTCATGATCGCTGAAACGATATATATTCTTTTAGAGGATTAGGATTTTTAAAATCATTAAATCCATCATTCCCCTTTTTCAAAAAATATGCTATTCCATGATGATTACGCTCAATCATTGCCGTATATTAATAATATCATGTACAGTTTTATTAAATTTAATTTTTATCTTCAAAATAATTATATTCTCAACTTGCCATGCAAAAATTCCAGCATTCTCCCTGATCGGGCAGCATGTCGTGCGGCCCGTGCTCCAGGTTAACATTTTGTCTTTAAAATTCTTGAGATGGCCCATTAAACCAGCTTGCTGATTTATTAATTAAACAGTAATTATTATTCAATTTAAGTGTTTTATGAAGAAAAACAAAATTCTATTTCGAGCACAATCCAATTTTTATATAAGTAGTCATCATCGCAAGAGATCGCTAATTAATGCCATTGATTGCAATCACTTTCTCAGAGGAAAATTAGTTGGTTGATTTGACCAATGAAAGTTCATGGTTGTTATAATTATTATTATATTTAGTCTGACGAATAGAATTTGGAGTTGGTAATTGGGAATTTGGATGCTTAAATCAATCACTTAAGAGTGATTAAAGCACGTGACTAACAAATTAATTAACAGCATATAAGTGTGAAAACGCCATCTGGTTGGCCGACTTATTTTTTTTTAAATTTATAATAATTCATTGTTCATGACCTGCCAATTTGTCCGAATTTTGGGATTTCATATTTATATTATTATTAAAGGCGTAATCACAAATTATATACCACTGTCCTAACTACCGGAAAATGTCTAGATTCAGATCCCTATCCCAAAAAATAAAAATAAATAAATAAATAAATAATTGCATGAAAGTTGGTATATTCCTTTATGAATTAGGCGTGTAATTTTTCCGTTGTGAATAATGATATTTTTGTACAACTATAACGAAAATGTAATATTTTTATATTGATAATTATTTTCAAATATCAACCCAGACCCCTAATGTACGGCACACTTTTGAAAATTCCAAAAAATAAAAAAATAAAAAAATCTTTGAATCGGGCTGCATGAAGGAGCTTATTTGGTAGGGACACAATCGAATTCTACTGTTTATTTATGTGACATCATTCTTTGGCGTTACATCACGATCAGATTATGATCATGGATTATTTGAATATTCTTTTATTCTTTTAATAACTGCAAAACACTTTTCATTAATTCATTACATTTTATTCTGAGGCCCAAAACAAAAAAAAAAAAAAAAAACAAAAAAACAAAAAAAAAAATACTAAGAATTTCCACTTTAATACCTCATCGATTCTTTCACAAATCCAACAGAATTGTGAGTTCTAACACCTTGCAAATAATGCGAAAAGGGGATGTTCAGAGATGGAACAACCTCAGAATGGTCATAGTTTTTAACTTTGCTCTAGTAACATAATTTGAGATGGAATCAGCCATGTATGTGTGTCCGTGTTTGGCCTCAAATTGGAACTTGCCTCACAGAATAGTTTCATCTCATTTCAAGCCAAAAGTGTATTTTGTCTATGAAGAAAGTTGACGTGATCGTAACATCGACCCACCCTTTTTTGTAAGATGAAGAAGTTGATTTTTTTGTCCCATCTTCAAAGGATCTAGAAAAATGGGAATTGGACCATGAGAAAAGAAAAAAAACGACCGGGCGAATCAAGATTGGAACGTCCCTTTCTTGTCTTGGGGAAATTAATGGCATCCAGTTGGTTTTTCAAGCCGTACACAAACAGTTACCTAGAGTTAGCTTAGGACTGCTGTCGACAATAATTTTACTACGCAAACTTTTATCAAATTAAATGAAATATTAGATATGCTCATAATTATCTATACTAAGAATTTACCCTTACCATACTGGATATGTGTACACATTATTAGATTTATTCAGTAACTTTACACCGTGACCTTTAAAGAGATCAACCCTCAAATATATATATAATTACTCTCAAAATATTAATTTTTTTCCTATATATGCCGTATCCATACTATATCATAATTAAAATAACAGTCTTTTGTTATGTAATTTAAAGTTACACAATTACTCCAATTTTAATTTCTTCTATTTTTCTATCTTTTTAAATGTTCCTATATTTTAAATTTTTTATTTTTATGTGTCCTCTATCATTTTTTTTTCTTTTTAATCCTTTCTATTTTCTTACTTTAAATATTTTTATACCTTTAATGTTTAATATTTGTATTTCTATTATTTAAAATAAAAAATTTGTACGCATATAAATTATGCAACATTACTGGTGCTTAATTAAGCGTACACTTAAACACAGCCCTAAAAAGATAACGGCTATGTTTGGAAGTAAATCATGACAAATTTTCTCTCATCGAAATCCATGTTACCTTACAAAGTAATCCATTTCTTCCTTTATTATCTTACTTTAATAATATTCTTAAGTTTTTTTTTTTTTTTTGGTTTATTTCTCCTCCACCGTAGTTTGCATCCAACAAGATCCATCTTATAATTATGGATCTACTATTATGTGTCTATGAAGAACCGGTTAAGATTTTTTCAAAATTTTATTCATTTTTCTATTAAAGAAAAAAAAAAAAGGACCAGTCAAAAAGGAATTTCGGTACAGATGGCTTAAATGTATGTCGCAATTGACTTCCACAAAATTAATGTTTGATTTATGAGAAGGTCAAAATTTCAGAAAAAGGGAAATAAAAAAAAAAAGGCCTTATGCTGGCTTTAAATATGTTAGGAACTACTTTCAACTCTTTCATGGCTTGTTTTCTTTATAGCATGGTTATTAATGAAACATAAGAAGGTTTGGTCCGCTGAGATTCAATAGCTATGTTCGTTTTGTATATATTTAATTATTATATTTTTAAAATTTTATTTTATTTTTTTTAATATTTTTACACAATTTTTAAAATAAAAATATCTAAAAACATATATTTAAATTTAAAAACAAACATAAGCCATGTTTATTTTTGTTATGCAATTAAGCATCTTCAACAAATACACATTCAATTATTACCCTTTTTTTTTTTATCTCTTTTTCTTTCTTACTTTTAAATAAAAACACTTAAAAGCATATACCAAAATTTAAAAACAAACAAAACTATAGAAATTATAGAATATATGTCTTTATGTGCATCTCTGTAATTCTTTTTTTTTTTTTTTTGGTGATAAAATTGAGATTCGTTAATACGAATCAAATTAAGTGGAGCTAATTTAGAATTATTAATGCAGAGAAACTTTGTTAAATTTCTGTCACCACAGAAGTATGTCCAACCCTAAAATAACATATGGAGTAAAGCAATATTTGTCAACATTTTATTGTGCGACTTAAAGAAGGGTATTGGCTCAGGTGCCCTATAGACAACGATAGTTTGAATATTCATTTTTCTTCAAACTGAGAAACACAGTCGTAGGATTCTGCTTCATCATTTAAATTACATGCATATTTTATCATTTACTCTCAGTCGTAGGATTCTGCTTCATCATTTAAATTACATGCATATTTTATCATTTACTCACTGTTCAAACGGGCACATCCATCTCTATTCTCAAACGGCAAATGTACACTAGTATATGCGCTACAGAATCAAAGACCATAAAAAAATATCTTGTCTAAATTACATTTAATAAGTGTCACTGTATGCAATATTCCCTAACAATCATTATATGTGTCTTAAGCAGGACATTGGCTCGAGAGCCTTTATTAACACTAGTTAAATCGGCACATTCTGTGCTTAATTCTTAAAAATTATTTTTATTAAAAGTTAATTCTGAAATAATAATACTCAATTTTAAAATTATATGAATATTTTTATAAAAAGAAAAAATAAGATAATTATTAAAGAGATAAAATATTAAAATCAGAAAGGAGAAAAGGAAAATAATAGAGAAGCAGAAGGGGGTGTTTTCCATTTTGCAACTGTAAATATGGTGCGGAGAGTTAATGACACTTGCAATGGATACTAGAGATTTCCAAGTGATAGAGTTATATTTTTACTTTTTGTCAACGTAATTTTTTTTGGGGAATTCATGCATCTTTATATAATATAAATATGTTGTATGAAAATTCATTTTTCGCTAAACTCACAAACACAATTGTGAGTAAAAAAAAAGAAAAGAAAAGAAAATTGACCCTTTAAGAACGTGAATTAGCGGATCATATATTTAAACACACACACACACATATATATATATGTATGTATGTATGCATATATATTTTCCCAAACAGAATATTGTATTGGTATACGATTGATTTTATCACAATGAATCTTTATTTATAATTTCAATATTATCAAATTTTCAAATATCATAATCTCTGTTAGTAATATTTCATACCACTAATCAAATGGTGTTTTGTTTGAAAAAATTATTAGTGAGTTAGTTCATCTTGAAGTGGAGGTATTCCGCCAAAAAAAAAATAAAAATGGTGGAGGTATTCCGCACGTAATATAAGGATGATTGGTGGCAAGATTCAAGCCTTAAATAATTTACTCCACGTTATATATATGAAACGAAATTACAGTTTATTTAAATACAAGTGCATTATTAATTAGAATCTATTTGTCGCCATATATGCCACACAAAAAAATTACTGTTTGGTAATATTAAAATTTCGTTTGGCTTTTCAAGAAAAGGACTACTTTTTCGTGTAGTACCATTTTGAAAGAAACACGAGGAAATTTCCAATTATTTATACACATTCATTTTTTAAAAAGAATCGGGCAATTCTTCCAATAATCTTCGGTGACCTTGGTACCGAACGTGGTACTATTGGTCGGGTCAATTCAACAATGAACGCATGTAGCCCCAACATGTCATAATGGGGCAGGACCAAAATAATTTTTAATTGAAGTACATTTCAATAATTTTCTTGATAAGCATACAAAGCCATAAAACTAGTGGAGGGAAAAAAAACATCCGTTGGGCTGTACTTTTCAAGTGCCTTAAAAGGTCCCTAAATTTTAACCTTTTTCTTTTTCTCTCCATTTTCAAATAATAATAATAATAATAAAGAAAAAAAGAGAAAATGGCAAAAAGAACAAAAATGGTAAAGAAATGGAGGAAAAATGAAAAAAATGGAGACTGCCTCGCAGACTCTTCATCATCTCCCACCTGCTGTTGCTGCTCGATAAAGGAAGCAGTCCTGTAAGAAATCTATGGCTAAGTTTGTTTGTAAAATTTTGATTGGTTATCTATCCGTTAAAATAAAATTTATACAATTCAAATTTTTATTCAAAAAAATCAGTATTTAAATGTTAAATTCAAACTATTCAATCTTTTATATATACACAAATATTTAAAACTTAATTATTATAATTCATCAAATCTATACTTACGTCTATACTCAAGTATACTCATATTTATATATATTTATATAGTAAAAATTAATTATTATCTATATATTTATGTAATTTAATTATTATTATGCATTATACATATATAAATAGAAAAATGAAAATGAATTAAGATTTCCACCTCCATCAAAATTTTACTCATTTTCATCTCTTAACAAATTCACCAAACAGACATATGGTTCAGGGGGGTTATCCGCATGAGGTTTTGAGCTATTAATTAATTCTTTATACAACCATATTATTAAGTAAAAATGATAATATTACAACACATGATTTACCAATTTTATTAAAACCATAATTAATTATTAAATGGCACCCACTGACATTAAATTGAGCACTTCCCACCGGTCAACACCAACCAGGAGAAAACAAATTAAGGATATCACCAATAGTTTTGAGCTAGTGAACTTTGGTGGACATTGAACATCCATAAATCTGGTTTTGATCAAGTAATTGATTTTTTGCTGAATCATTTTTGCTTCAAAAAATAGATATAATCGATTCTCATGATCTTCAAATTGAAATTCATCTGCTGAATCCGAACCCCAGATATCTCTACAGTATTTATGTGCAGATGAAACACAAAAATTATTTTCTTCATAGATTATTTCGCAAACGCACAGAATGTTGGCAATAAAATAAAGACAAACAAAAAAATTAAATGCAGAGAGAGAGAGGGAGAGATCATGCGGACATATTTACTGAACAGTAGGGAACTTTTATGAGGTGCAGCACTGTATAGTTAGATTCATTGAAGACTGAAGAGAGGGGGTTCACGGGAAACAGACAATGAAGCTTGCGGAAGTGAGGATCATCGGATTTGGGGTCGAAGAAAAATTCCTTTGCCCTTCAATGAAAAATGAAAAAGGGCTTCCCTAATTTCCTGAAATCACACCAACTGCACATGAAACAAAAAGGTACAAAACGACATCGTCGTGAACACTGCCACAGCTTCAATAATTCCACAACAACGTCTCGAAACTGCCCGAAATGCCATCGACGACGTCGCCGGCCCCATCACTGTCCCGCGGCGGAGGAGGGTCCAACCACCACTCCAGCACTGCGTTGTCGACGTATACAACGTCGTTGCTCAGCTCCATCGAGTCGAAGCACGGCCCCAGGCTCGGCAACTCCACGATCTCGCTCAGCTCTTCCGAGGCCGTCGACAAGCAGTCTACGGAGGACATCAGAGGCGACTGTGAGGACGATGAGGATAACATACTGTGCGAAGAAGACGTGCTCGAAAGCGATGATATAATATCGAATCTCTCCATCGCCGCCGCCTTCGCGGCGGCAGCCTGGACGTCTCTTGGGCTGAGGGAGACGGGACGGGGCAGCTCGGCCGCAAGCTCGGGGAAATTCAGTATCGCGGAGGCGCCTTTAATGCTCATCGCGGCCACGTCATGCGCACGCGCCGCCATTTCGGGGGTAGGGAAAGTGCCCAACCATATGCGCGACTTCTTGCGGGGCTCCCGGATTTCGGACACCCATTTACCCCAGTTCCGCATTCGGACTCCTCGGTAAACTGGGTGCTTGCTGGTGGAGCCGTTGGCCTCTCGACCTCTCTTGATTTTCTTGGCGGCTTCCCGCTGCTTCTCCGCCTTCGCGGCGTACGTATCTGCAGGTGGAGGAGACTGAGCTTGAGATAACGAAGACGAGGACGGGAACGAGCTGGAGAGTGAGAACAATGACTCTGAAATATGGGTTTCAGTACTCATGGATCTTGGAAGAGCTTAACTTCCCTATTTAGGGTTCTATAATTGGCAATCTGAGAGTGCAGACAGTGTGTTTATGTGTGCATGTGGGAGATTAAATTTCCATACTAGGAAAGGTACTAATTGGAGTGGATCTTGCAGGACTGAAAGAGAGAGAGATGGTTGAGGAGATAGGTTGTTGATGTGGAAAATTCTAGCCGAGAAATGGAAGGAATATATAGTTATATGGAGAGGCCATAAGTATGTGAATTGGGGGTGCCCTTAATAATCGGCAAAGACCAACCCTTGTGTTTTTTACTGTTTTTGCTGTTTTTCTTTCTTTCTTTCTTTTTTCTATTATTAGCCAACAACTCATACAACACTTATTTAAACTATACAGGGAAGAAGGGTCCCATGGAGGCAATGGGCCATTCTGGTAGACCATGTTGCACAATGGGGTCCCCTTCTATAATACACCGAGCTACCCCTCATTTAATATCTTATCACCCTTTAGATATCTCTGGTTTCGCCTATTTCACTCTTCTCACTGTACTTGAATCCCTTAGGGCTGGGTTACCATATTTCATCCCATTTTGAACCGTGTAAGATCTCCAAACGAGGATGATGTGTGCAAATTTAAACTTAAGCGGTACAAGATTAATGCACGGACATAATGAAGATTATTTGACATGTTTTTAGGCTTACGGTATGATGTAACCAAGGAAGGGTTGCAGTACTGTTACGAGGACACTGAGCAGGAAAAACCAACATCATAATGCTAATTACTAGAGTTCGGTATTGATTTTAATTTATGGGAACAGAAAATATTGAGAGAAATTGTATTTGCTAGGGCTTTCTACACTGTGATGAAAATATTGTGGATTATCTTTAATTTGGCCTCAATTAAGGGAGAAACAGAGAGGACAAGACCAAGATTTCAGCAATGGGTCCATTCGTTTCTATGGAAATTAAATAGGGGTGTATGTTACATGGGCTTAAATCTTTTCATTTTTTGGGATGATATTTTTTTCTAGTAGTCATAGGAAAAGCAAAAGCTACAACATATCTTATATAAAGGGGTGAGTTTTTTTTTTCTTTTCTTGTTTTGCCTCCACACTGTGGACATTAGCTTGGAGACAGACCAGTAGAGATCTTGCATGAATTTGGATCCAATCTTGAGGTCACACGGAGGATCATTTGATTAATAATTAACACTAGCCTAAGTCAAAACAACTGGCTAAATGCTCCATTCAGTGTACTTTTTATTCCCAAATTGAGAATCTCATTAATTTTCCTACACCTATTTATCTGTTGTCTGTGGGGTACTGTTTGTCCCCCTTTGTTGTTTACTTGGGTTTAGGTTTATATAGCCATGTTAGGTTTGAATAAATATCAGAACATAATTATTCAAGGGAAATAAATATTTATTAAGGGTTATAAAAAGGGGTACATCGACATGACTGATCGTTACAATTTCGACCAATTATATGCATACATGCAGAGATACATATATATATATATATATATATGTGTGTGTATGTATTTATAGATATGCTGCAATATTTGTGCTGAAAAATATAATAAATTACTGTTTTCCATATAATAAACTGAAATATTGTCATATCTTTCTATTCTATATTATTTAGGTTAAAACCCACTTCAGTACTCAAAAAATTATTTTTAATATAAAATAAAAATATAAGAGTTAATTGGTAAAGTCGCTTAAAAAAACTACCATTTGTAATTTTTTAATTTTCATCACTTCTCTCCAAACACAAAACCTACAAGAAAAGCCTACCTAATGTTATATTATTTTATTAGTACATAGTATGGTTTTCATTTTATTGAAATTTAATCACAATTATTTATTTATATTTATTTTATTATTATATTTATATGTTTTTATATACACATGCATGCTGTACTTTTGCTAATATAACAGTAATTATAAGTAAGTTTTATTCCAATTTGGGTGTACGTTTTGAGCACTTACAATCAAATGAGGGAATCAACAACTCTGTTTAATTCAAAAATCTAATTTTAATAATTGAATGATACACCATTTCAAGTCAAATTTTATTCACAACATTCATAATCATAATCATTTAGCTTGCAATTGGATAATACTCTTGTATTTGGAAATTGATTATAAGAAATCAATTAAAATTTAATATTTAAGTGTAAATAGTAAAAAATTATGCGTGTGATTGAATGAGTTTCGTTTGAAATGTCTAATGACGGTGCTTTCGTAAGATAGAGGTATTGTTGGATGTAGTATGTTGTATGTATATGTTTTGGAAAATGATATGATATGGTGCTAGAATAAAATATAGTATTTTAGTTGTTAGAGAAGATTATTAATGTTATGTATGATGATATTAATTAGGTGTGAGGATGATAAGGTAAGGTAGAGAATACAAAAATGTTGAGTGATGAGATACGGAAAAAAAAATATTGGGTTAGCCAAAAACAATTTAAGAAAAATTTTCATACAATGATTTGAAATGGGTCAATATTTTAGAAAGCACAATATTAAATCTATTTATTATAGTGGTAAATAATTGTCCAATCACAGTTTTCTGTTAAACATTTACGATTTAAAATCTTATAGTTTCCTCCGATTTGAGGTTGGGGTGTAAGTCCTATCTTTAGTTTCCCCATTCATTGGTGATTTCAGGGATGGGTTTAGTGGCAGTTTGCATTGATGAACTTTTTCGCCAACTGTTTATATCACAAGTGACAAGTCACATCTCAAATTGGTCCATTCCTACCCATCTCTCTCTCTCTCTCTCTCTTAATTGTCATTAAAATCACACGTTCTAACGTGTCTTGATTTATTTATAAATTATAAAATTATTATATTTTAAATAAAAATTATTATTGAAAATTAAAGTATGAAAAAGATTTAAAATAAAAAAGAAAGATCAAAAGAAATAAAAAGAGAAAAAATTCTACAGAAAATGCAAATAAAATAGTAAGTAAAAAGATAAAGAAAAAAGGAGAATGATAAAAAAATAAAAAATTTAAAATAAGTGTAGTTATATAATTTCATACTGTAACACCCAAAAAAACTTATTTCTTTGATGGTATGGTAACTAGTATATTTGACACACTTTATGTGTGTGTATAAATAATTATAAATTATAAATTTATTGTATTTTAAATTAATATTATTTAAAAATAAAAATATAAAAATATATTTAAAATAAGAAAATAAACAAAGGTGAAAAGAAATTGAAAGTGAAAATTTTAAAAAGAACACATAAATAAACATAGAGGAAAGAAAAGGAAGATGTAAAGGATAGAAAAGGACAAAAAAAATTTAAATAAAGCTAACTTTTTAATTTTATATTATATAATCAAAATGAATAAATGTATAATTTTACTTTGTGATATCTAAATACTTAATAATATAGTATATATTATTCATTAAAAGTATCTAAAATAATTAAAATGAGAGCATAAAAATCATAAGCATTAAAGGAACGAAAATTTGAGAGAAAATCCAAAAAAAAAAAAAAGCTAAAAATAGATAATCAAAATAAAATAATTTTAAATAAAGATATTTGTGTATTTTTACATTATACAGCAAAAAAATATGTTATTTGTTTAATAATATAATATAAATTATTATTCACGATGCATGCATCCACCCCTACTTCTCCATGGGCCAACCTTTCTCCCATCCCCACTTATATTCATTCACTGTACATGTGTGCGTATGAATTATAAATGTTAATTTCATGGATGTGGTATGAGTTAATTAGTGTGACTTGCCATCATCACTTTCAACTTGCAAATTTGAAGGGACCCTTCTTGGAGTCCATATCACTTCAAATGTTTGTAAATCAAGCCACCATCACTGTGCATTGAGACTGATATTTTTATGAATGATTCGATAATAAATAAAAAATGCCCCTTTCTTTGTATCACACACCACCACGGACAAGTTAATCCAATCAAGGATCTTGTTTCTCATCCTACCACTCAAGTGTATTTCTATTTGACGATGGATCAAAGTAAAATTAGACTAACAAAGAGAATTACATGGTTCAATTAAAATAGTTTACAACGATGGAGAGAAATAACTTTTTTTTTCTTTTTATATATAATTTTTTCGGTATTTATAGGTTAACCAAACTTTTGCTATCTTAATTATATAGATAATGTCTTCTCAGTATCATAATGACTGACTCATTGTCTTCTCACGTTTACTTATCGACTAACCTGTCGTTTTCGCTCCAAAACATGCACCACCAAGTCTTGTTATATGTTCATTCCTTATTCCATTAATCTGATAGACTTTCTTCGGATTGATAAGCTCTCTTAGCCAATAAGACCGTCTGTGTCAATACTCTGGATCAACTTTCTGTCTAATCTAATATATTTAGACACATCATTACATCAGTCTTACATCAAATTCAATATATCTAAGCACATCACTATCTTTAATGATTACTTTTCTTACCATGCATTGTAGGTGTTTTGGGTTTGAACATACTAATCAAAATTGCAATAACTATTCTTCATCCTTAATTGGCTTCAAACCAAATTAAATATATAAAAATATATTTATTGACTTTGTTAGCTTGAAAAGTGTACTTGGATGCAAACTTTTCCTTCGTTAAAATTAATACTTTTAAAAATACTATTCGGTAAAATAACTTTTTCTTTTATCTCTTTTTTTTTTTTTTCATTTTACATTATTATTAAGTTTTTGCATACTTCCTGTTGCATCTAAAATTTTGATATATGTCCTATTCGTGTTCTTTTTTTTTTGTCTTTTCCCCATTTTACTTTTTTCCTTAATTATAAAGAGGATGACTTTCCAAACACGGCATTGACATAAACCTCTTTGTGTTCCTAGAAGTTAACAAGTAATTACTAGGAAACTTAGTCCTTCTAAAATTTCATAAAATTTCCTTACCCAAATTGTACTTCGACAATTAAATTTGTTGCATCAAATATTTAATGAGATGTTGATTGACATTGAAGGACATGTGAGTGAATACTTGTCCCTATCAAGCTTCAAATGGCAGTTGCCAAATCGCAATACCCAATTCATGCATCTTTAAGGCCACAATGACTCCGTGGATTGGACCTATTGGTCCGAAATCTAGAGCACCTCTTGATGGTAGATTGCTAACATGTCACGCTACTACCCCTTCATTAGATACGCAATAAATTTAATGAAATTTTATTTGAACCCATTACGTGGATTATTTTAGGCATGCATTGGCAAGTTGCACAGTTGGCTACACCTTAAACAAAATCTAAAGAATCACGGAACAAGACTTTCTGGCGATGGCTAAGGCCTATATGTATATAAAATAGCAATAGCTAGCTAGTTCCTTCTTAAATATATGATAATTATAATTAGTGGTATTAGTTAGTGTTTACTACAAGTTTTTAGGTGATATCATGCATATGTGAAGTTTTCATCATTTTAATTACACAACTAGTGCACATTTTTAGCATTTTTAGTAGTGTTATAACTTAATAATTACACACATGCAATATTATCAAGAGTTGAACTGTTTTGAGTTTAATTTAGTTATACAACTAAATTTATAATCCTAATTTTAATCACTAAATATACTGCATTATCTTTAATTAAAAAGATCAAATGTACTCGAATATATTACTAAGATATCTTATTTGTATTATTGTAAAAGTAAAACTTTTGAGTTGTACATTGGAGAATTAAACAATCATTTTTAATTGATTTTTTATATTTTTTCTCCTTGCTTTTAAGTTATTATGTTTACTTTTTACTTTTTAATATTCTTTATATTTTTAATCTATATCTACACTAAATTATTATAGAAGTTAGACTTTTAGATTGCACTTTATAAAATTACAAAATCGTTATTAATTTTGTTTGTTTATTTTCTATCATTTTCTTTTTCTCATTTCTTTAAAATTATTATTTTTATTCATTTTTCTCTCAAATATTCTCTCCTTTCAAATTTCTTTTACCTTTCTTTTTGTTTCTCATTTTAAGTATTCTTTATAATGTAATTTTTAATAACTTTGTATTCTTTCATCCACAATAATTTAGAAAATATAAATAGACTTGCACACCTAAAGTGTCCTCCACTTTTACTGGTACATAGGTATACATTTTATCAGACTTGACATTGATAAAAAATAAATAAATAAAACGAAGGTTTATTTTTATCCCCTTGTGAGCATCATCCTCCAGAAATGTGCAGGCACATTGCACATCACTTAGTCACAGTCCAATTCCTCTGTGCAGCTATCAGCAATATATTTCTGGCCATGAAACAACAGATACTCTTCCACTTAAGAGGAAGACAGCCCAGAGGAAGTGGCTATGCAAGAAAAGGCACGTGGGACACAGCCATTTAATCTACTCCTTATGGGGGAATGGAGCTGATGCAGTAATTCAGATCATCAAGTCCTTTTCCCAGTGCTTGCTCAGAGTAGCAGATTGAACAAGAATTTTGAAAAGCCCTCATGACTTGCATGATCACTTCCCCGACCCTAGTACTGACTGACAGTATTGAAGACACGAATATGTCATCCAATTGGTAGAAAACCCTTTAGTTGTTTTTATTTGGCAGAGTTTGGCCCCAACAAATTCAATGCCCCCCATCCAGTGCAGTAAATTAATCTGTCTTTTTCCTTAGTGGATGAAAGAATGAGCTGCCAAACTTTACCGTCCCTTCACAGTAACAAATTGTATACAACACCAGTACACGCTTGAGCGACAGCCACACTAGAGTTCGCTCATAACTCATCTAGGTAATCTTCGTATTGCAAAAACTGTTCATTCTTCTATCTTTAAGGATGCAAACACAATAACAATGTTGTTAGAAAAATCAAGTAAAACTTGTCAAACACATGCAATAGCCATATGCCTCTTGCATGACTAACAATGGTTTTTTTCTATGTGAAGAATCAGTGAATCAGCATTTTATGCTCCAGGTGACAACTTAGTCTAATTTTGTTCCACAGATAAGGATTATGAATCTCATCTGCACACATAACAAATTAGAACTACTATTCGCTTTAAAATTATTTCTCTCTTGGTCTCCCTGATGCCTATTTTTGTGCCAATGCCCTTTTTCTAACAATTGAACCCTACTGGTACTTTCTGTTCCTTCACAAGTATGCCACGGAGCATGCAAGAAGGTAAATATAACCGTAACACTATCATCTGCTCCGACCTGTTAAGGATATGTAATTCATGGAATCAAGATGATTACTAGAGGAGATGTATGACACCCTATAAACACAAAGGAGGCTTTCTGGTAAAGAACCGGAGACACGTCTATCTAGGCTAGGTTAATCAGACGCCATCTTATTGGGGACTGGCCAGGAATCTAGAAGATAAAAAGGATCATAACAGGAGGAAGATGTCTGAGAATTCGACAAAATTGTATAGAACATAATGGCAATGAAGAAAGTCAGATATATGGCATGATGCATTATTCTCAACTCCAAAAACATCATATGATGATTCAACATGAAGATCCTCAAAGATACATATAAGTTGGGACCATTGTTAATTACAATTTAGACGAAGAAGAATTAGCAGTTGTCTATGTGGTTATTGCGATGAATCAGAGGAAAAGAATGTCCCATTTTCATTCCTTTCGCAATGTTGGCTTAAATTACGCCCAACCAAATCCAAGTAACTTAATTTGCTGTGAAACTAGACTTATACAAACAGTAAACGAAGCTCTTGTCTTACGCTTTTCTCCTTTTGTGACTTAGCACAAAATCGTCGTCATCATCATCATCCGTGTCATTCAGTAGCATCCGCTTCTTTGCTTTCACATCACCGCTCTTGGGAACTGACTGCAGCTTCTGTGAAGTCTCAGCTTTACTTGATGCAGGTTTGCTTGAAGCAAGTGACAGTGGAGATTTCACCGGAGTACCCATCCGAAGTTGCTTTTGCTTCCTCTGCTTTTTCTCATTGGCCTTCTTTGCTCTGTCCGGAGACAACAGACCATGTTCCATCAACCTACAAAAACATATAGTCGGTTACAGACCAATACATAAAATTTGTTTGATCTTAAATGGTTTCCAATTACTTAGAGCCTTTGCCCCTTTATACATTATTTTCTTGCACATGCCATCTCGAATCTCACCTTACATCTGTATGCTCATAAGAGGCAAGATTTGAGAACCTAATTTATGTCAACTCTAAAGATTTGATCAATAAAATAATCCCAGATTCCTCAACAAAACTCACCAAAATTCAGCCATTTCACTTGAAGGTATCTGCTTGGATAACGATTCATAGAATATCCTCAATGGTTCTCTCTGTAAACAAGAAGCAGCAAAATTGAGAGGAGAAAGGATTCAGTTGGGACAAAATTCCTCTGGATAAGTACTTAAAGTTGCTAAATGAAATGCAGCAGAAACAGAACCTCTTCAGGAACATCATATTTCTGGCCAGGCAAGGAATAGACTTTCTTCTCTCTGGTTTTAGTTGCCGTTTTCGTTCCAGCTTTAGATTGGCTTGAAGTTTTCTTTGTCTTCACTTGATCAAAGCATGTTGAAAATCAATTAGAGTGATGACCAAAACTTGTAACCTTTATCTTTACAGTAGAATAGCAAATATGAATATGCACACAGCAAATAGTCACTTGGATAATGGTTCATGTTCCCACCTTGGATGGGAGAATTGCCAAAAAATAGTAATTCAAATAAGAAAAAATGGTATTAAAAACCATTCAATTTGCAGATAAATACTGCAAAGTATTAGATTATTCTACTCTAAGTTTAAAAGAATTCAACAAGCAAAGTATTAAAGCAGAAACTCATACTACAGATCAATGAACAGAAGACAATCTATGAACAGATTCATCCACCTAACAACACCCCTCTACACACCCCGCTCCCCAAAAAAAAAAATTAGGGAAAGGATTCAGCATTAGGGTTTAACATCATACAAATTCAGAAGATATAAATCAATTGACTGATAGGTCAGCAATACTCTTTCAATTGAAGCACTTCATTTATCCTATAAAAGCATTTTTGAGATAAAACCGGTAAATACTCCAAATTAAATGATGAAAACCCTTAATTACTGAAACCAAGAACCACACACCGGAAGGCAAAAACAGAATTGCCAATTGAACTGTTAAAAAGCAAGAAACTTTCCGAAATACGTCCGACCCATTTACGGATACTGCCAAACAAAGCAATTAGAACTAACAGAACCCATCAATTAAACGTTAAAAGCACTGATTTTTGCATATGGGCATCTCAATTTTACCCATTGAATTGATGCGGGAGCGGGTGGGGGTGGGGATGAGGGCACCCGAACTGACAATCATAATTGAATCATGAAAAAGAAAAGAGAGAAAAAAAAGTAATCTTTGCACAGGGGTACCGCTTTGGAGTCATTGGCGGTAGATCTGTGCTTGGCATCAGCAGCAGAACTCTTGCTTGATCCCTCCACAGCTTTCTTCTTTGATGCAGATGAATCAGTCTTGGGCTTTGAAGATGATGACTTATCTGCAATACTGGGCTTCAATTTCGTCAAATTACTGGGTTTTGTATCTGTGGCCATGGATTGTTCTTCTCCGTTACTAATTCTCCGCCTGTCTGTAAAACCCTCCTTTCGATCTGTTCAATCTGATATTCTAATCCCTATTCTTGTTTCTCAAACCTGCCGTTGAAGTTGCATTTCATCAGGGTTTCCTAAAAAACATCAAAAGGAAAAAGAAATTAGGGAATTGAAAAGGAGGGCAGGTTAGTTTGACGAGTTTTTAACTGTAAAAACGGATATTCACCTGA